>CM029361.1:21785144-21848194 GCA_017140985.1 Hormaphis cornu
GCACTGCACTGGCTACAATGTAATGGAAACGATTTATGTGCAGGCAGCATTCAGACGGACGAGGGGGAAAAAAAAAAAAACACACGACATCGTTTGCTCTCGACCGAAGACGGGATTAATAAATTATTGTATAAAAATGTCCGATAAATTGTCGAGAAAAGAAATAAAAATACGTCCTACCAAAATAATAATAATAATAATGCGATGTGTCGCGTGGGTAGTTTGATACTGTAGGTCACTGTTCTGGAAGGTTTGTATAGAAGTTGTATATTAAATCTGTAAGCAGTTAAAAATTGATTACAAAAATATCGATGCTGAGTGAGCTCAATGTCTCAAATAAAAGGAAAAGAGAAATGAAAAATTTGTCACAAAGTTTTGTTTAGTTAATTAATTTAAATTCGTGTGAAAATTTTAAACCATTTCGACCGTTTTTTAAAGTTTTTACGGTTTTAGTATCAATTGCACAACAGTGTGCACTTTCACTGTTATTATCAAAATAACACCGTTTTTCAATTTTTTTTTTTTGTACGCTTTCGTAATCTATTGGGCGGATTGTTTTTAATTGTTTATTCAGGTAGCACATTTTGATTCACATAATATATTTAATTTTCAATTCTTATACATCATATTTGTGCGAGTTACAAATTGTTTTCCGAAAATAGTCATAGGTATGAGCAATTTTCAAAAATTTACTTATTAAACTAAATATAAAAATTGTAACTACTGACTATCGAAATTTTTTAATACCGTATGTATTTCATTGTATTAAAAAATTATTTTTACAGTTTTAACCAAATTGGTTTTAAAAATCTCATTATTGGTTAACTCCTCAAACATTTATACACTGTTGAATTTGACCAAATTAAAAAGTCTTTATTATTGTCTATATATAATTGGTCTAACCACAATAATATATGAGGGCGTTATCAAACGCCTTTAAGAGTGTCAGACTTGACTACCTATTTATCTGTGAAAAATTGAGCGTTAAATTGACCTTAAAGACATTTTTAATCAAATCAAAGCATTATTTAAAATAAATAATTTAGTTTATGATAATAAACTTAATATATGTATAAATATAACTTGTAAAATGTTTTATATACTTTCAATTAAAAGTAAAATAATTTAAATATTTTAGCCCTACAAAGCACTTTTCCATAAAGGGTGATTTGGGTGAAAAATGATGGGATCAGAATTGGGTCCCTTTACAAACAATTAAACTATATTGTATTTGATCTTAAATAGTAATAGTCTAAAATATTTAAATTAGTACACATGCATTGTTCAAACAACTCTTTATTTTTAGTTGTTATGAAATTTCAAAAGTTTTTATCTTTTGTTGTTATGATCCAAAAGTAGAAATTACAACTATTAAATTATTATATATATTTGTATTGCACTCTTTTTTTTTTTTTTAATGTTTAAAACTTTCTTCTACTCCAGATAAGCTTTAAACGATTTTGGCTGTTTTAATAAACAATATAATTTTCATAATAACATGAAATCATAAAATAATACACAAATAAATCTTCTTTATTGGTATCTTATCTATATTTATGAGGTCCAATACAATTGTTTAGTATTCTGTTTCTACAAATTTAATACACATTTTTGATTAAATCTTAATTTTTTAAATATGTTTTAAGTTGATGAAATCTTTTCTGGGATATGTTAATTTATAAAAATTTTCATTAGTTTAATTTTAATAGTTTTATAAAAAATGCTCAATATATTACATTTACCGTTAAGTTGCAGAGTCAATTATACTTAGTTTAGATAAAATTATAAAAAACAGCAAACTTTCATTGTCTTTTCTCTTAAACCTATTTAATTAATTTAGTATCAACATAAAATTTTTAAAAATAATTATAAGACTGAAAAGAACCTAAAATGTTTAAATAATATTGGAACTAAAAATAAAAAATATACTTAAACTATTCACTGAGTAATCAAAAAATATTCAACTGAAGAATAGTTAGTAATAAGATTATGTACAATGTAATGATATGTAGTTATAATTAAGTTAGTTAGTTAGTTCAAAACCAAAAAAAATTATATACATAAAATAAAAAGTCAAAATAAAATAAATTTTTTAATTTAACTTTTAACTTAAATAACTTGAAACTATTGCCAATATGAGACTGGAATACCAATTTAAACTGTTTGTTTAGATTAGATAATTTTAATAAATATGTTTGATCATTTAAATACATTATACAAGTAAAAGTAACACATTTAAATTTAAATAATGTTTTTTTAATAGCAAACTAAAAACAAAAACATTTTGTATGGTATCACACAATACACGATATCACACTTCGCATATTTTAATGATAAAAATAATGTATATTAAAATAAAATATACTAAACACAATAATGATACATAAATATTATAATATTATAAATTAAAATTAAATATGTTTATACGTCATAATGGCAAACAAATAACGGAGATTGATTATACAAGCTTAATTAGGCATCAAAAAAATTATTTGTTGAGGTGAAATAATATCCAAATAAACTAAGGCCTTGGGGGTAAAGATATCTATGTATATTATAATGATGGAAAAAAATAATTTAAATTTAAAAATCTAAAATAAATAATAAGCATCAAAACTGTGTATACATCTACTATAGGCAATTCCAAAAATACAAAAAAAAAAAAACTAGTGATATTCCAACAAAAACACTCCACCAAGCTCTGTCTAAAAAACTCTAAGAATGAAAAAACCAAATCTAAAAATTGTAATATCGTTTTATATATAAGTAGTAATAAGGTACTTAAATTATAGAAATATAATATAGTTTATGTTGAAATTGACTGCTAATAATTGAACTTTGCTTGGCAACTTCAGTGAAAAATTTAAAAATTCTCAAGTGTTTTAATTTTGTATCCAGTACATGCAGTGGTCAACTGTATTTAAAATTTAGTAATACTAAATAACAAATTAACGAACAAAAACTGAATATATGACTGTAGGAAAAAAAAATTGAGTGGATTGCTTATTAAAGAAAGATTATTTTAGAATTAAAAAATACATATTTTCAAATATCTTGGCACAATTGTAAGAGAAAAAATTAAATCACCCAAGAAGTGGAAGCGAGAATCCAAGCAGGAAATCAAAGTGATATTAAAACTTTTAGAGGTGAATTATTTCATACTTAGTGTTTTTGTTGGGATTATCTATTACAAGTATTTTAACTAAGAAGTATGTGTTGAAATTTCAAATGAAAAAAACTCTGTTTCTTAACTGAAACCAGGGTTTTTTTTTAAATCCTTAATAAAAGTACAACTGTTCATTCTTCTTTTAGCAAAACGATTGTAATGTCCAGTTGTAGAACTCGGATTTAATTGGCTAGAGTAAAAACTTAATTCTCCTTTCAGCTCATATGGCATTATGTTTTGAACTGTAACTTGGTGAGATCAGATGATAACAAGTTTAATTGAACATTAATTTCAAAACTTTGGCGAGAAGTCTATTTTGTTGTTTATTAGTATTTCTTCAAACTCATTACTGTGCGTGGTACCTTAAAGCATAAAATCTATTTTAATACTTAAATCTAAAGTAATGGTATATTAAAAATTTTAATGACTATTTTACAATAACTTTTTGTTTATCTGTTGATGAATATTTCATTAATTTATCACTATACTCTTTTGATGACATTTTATTTCCAGCAATCAAATCTTGAATATTGGCTTTGTAGATAGTTACTACAACAATAGGTTTATGAAACCGGCAAAATTTGGATTCCAGTCGTTAAATAGTTCAGAAT
The DNA here is from genome assembly GCA_017140985.1 of Hormaphis cornu. Classification (NCBI taxonomy): domain Eukaryota; kingdom Metazoa; phylum Arthropoda; class Insecta; order Hemiptera; family Hormaphididae; genus Hormaphis; species Hormaphis cornu. Next base: position 21,788,922 of record CM029361.1, read on the forward strand.
TTAACATTCTTCACCCATCTTTATACATATGTAGGTATTTCTAACAAAATATTATACATGAAGTATTAAAAAAATTACATACAATTTTGTCAATTATAACAATAATTTAAATGAATTGAAGTTGAAACCAAGTATAATAGATGCACTATTTTAATAATATGATTATCAATTATTGAAAAGTTCTTGGAGTAAGAAAATATGACCAAAATAAGTATTTTTAAAATTATTTAAATGCACAGATAAGTGTTTAGTATTAGCCTGCTGAAATACACCGAAAAATAGCAATTACATTATTATACAATTTGAAAATCCTGCAAAATATTTTTGAACAATTACCTATTATTTCAAACAATTAATTATACAATTTCTTCAAAGGGTACAAGTGATGTTGCGGCTTTTTATCTAACAGTTTCAAATGTATTATGTGAGCTTCTATTTTATCCAGTAAAATACTAACTGATTTTTTTTATGGCTAGCAATTTTCAATGTCCCACCTAAAAAATATAACAGAGAATGATTACAAAAATAATTTACTGGTGAGAATCATATAATACAACTATTTCTAGTTACTACTGACTATAAATTTAAATACATCTAATAGCCTAATGACCTATATTTAATAAACATAGGTTTGTTTGATTTAGTTAAATTATGTATAATTTATGACTAATATACTAAATTATTGATATATTTTAGTAATTTTAAATCAAAGTAATGATTTTAATAAAATTTCATTTCTATTAAAAATATTTACGTACTAAATTTATAGAATCATTAATCTCCATCAATATTTGTAAAGTATTTAGTAAATAAAGTATTTTTAGAAGAATTTATTAGGTTTTAAATAAGAAATAATTTCTAAGATTATATTTTTGAAAACTCTTCTATATTGTTGAAACATATATAAGAAAAAGTCATTATTGCTATTGTCTATTACATTAAAAACATAGAGTGCAAATTAAGAATAAAATCATTTTTATTTCAAATTATTAAGTCAAAATAAAGTAATAAATACACACACACACAATATTGTATTTGAGTTAAAATGTTTATAAGAGTTTAAAACCACAAAATGTAAACTGTAATTAATATTGTATATATTAAGTAGTTTTAAAACAAAACAAGTAACATTGCTTAGCAATATTATACAATGTTAAAATTTTTGAAATTTTTTTATGATTAATAAACACAAAATTACTATAATTAGATAATCAAAAGAATAAAATATGTTTCACTGTGGCGTACAATGGAATATGATCAGAAGAGGGGTAAAAAAAAATAAAACTACAAAAAGCCTAATTTTTTTTAAGTTGTAATTCTTTTTCCCAGTAATTAAAACATATTTATTCAGTCATTTGAAAGTTCTCAACTTGTAAATTGTATAAATATACATTTTTGGGTAATAGGTACGCCAACATTTAAAAATTTTAATTTCATAAAAATATTCAACATATTGTTTTAGAAAAACAGGACATATATTTAACAACACGTGGAAAGAAGCCTTTTCTACAAACATGCTAAAATCTCAGTAACGAAACATATTTTAAACAATCAACCAGGATTCCCATACACAATTTTACATCAATTTTTTTACTAATTATTCATATAAATTAAAAATACACAAAGAAACATTCATGTACTTAATTGATATAGTATAAAAAAAAGTTACTTTCTTTAACCTTAAACTCAGATTAATACATTAACTGCCAGAAACCCGTCAGGGACCCAACACTAATTTGTTGTGTTTGCGCCACAGTGGAAATATTAGTGCATTACTGTATTGTACTTGGGTATAATTTTAGATGCACACAACAAACAATTATGTTTGATAATATTGTTGTACAATAATTGGGTCACCAGCTGGCAACTGTCGTTTTGATAATAACATATTATATGTACACTAAATTGGCAGCCAGTACCTTACAAATAAATATAACTAATTTATAAATAAATTTTTTTTATTAATTTTATTGATTGTAATTTTAATTATTTTAATATTATATTGACTTTATATAAACATTTTTAGTTAGTTTGCTCATATATATTTTTTAAATTTAAAAACAGCTGAAATTTAAAAAATAAAAAACAACTAATTTTTTTACATTGTTTTTACAAAAATAAATACATTTATAACTTTCCTACCTTTACAAAAGTGATAACATTTTTGAAAAATATTCATAATACTATCATAGGTTAGCCATAAAAAATGAACCTTTTTATATTATACTACTATACCTACTTAATCTTCAAATGGATTCAAATGAAATCTCCATTTATGAGTTGATTCTATAAGTTGATTAATCATCTTCATTGCAGTAGTTAGATGACTGTCAAAATGATGATTTTGAAAGGTTGGTAATCAACCGTGGCAATAAAATATGATCTGTTTCAAATAAAAATTTTAAATAATTAAAAATTAACTATTATTATTATTAAAATATGATCAATACACAAAATACTAAAAATGTTTCTATAATCTGTACACAAAGTTTCATTAACCACAATATTATATTATTAATTCTTATATATGTATCATCATTAAATTGTTTTAACAAAATTTATAAGTAATATAATTGTAAAATAGATATTTGTAATAGTTGCTGGAACATTTTATAATTATAATAAAAATAAATAAATAGTAAGCATAAAAATAAATCAATTTTTCCTGTTAGACAAATCAACTTATTATTATCTAGTTTTTATTGAGAGTAAAATTTCCTATTTGCAAAATTGTTAGTTGTTTCTATTTTAAATTGTTTTGATTATGTTTTTATTTAATTTCTTTTATTTAAATTATTACTATCTGTGTAAATTTTATTTTTGTTTAGCATCATGCTCCAAGTACAACATTGAACACTTCACTTTAATTCATACTCCTTTTATTAAAAAAATTGGTACATATTATAATGCATTTATTTCCATATTTGTTTTTAATTAGCATATCTCATTTTTTACAGATGTTCTAAGTTGTAAACCTTATTAATGATAGTACAAGTCTAGTATAAAATGGGTCCAGTCGCTGTCATTACTGTCAATATTTTCATATTCCCCACAGGATATATTTATTATCTTTTACCTTGAAATAAAGTATGAAAAATTAAGTTAAAATTTAAAATTATTTCTTGTCCAGCACCACAAAACTGGCATTATACTACCACACAAATTATTATCAATCAATAAATTAAATAATAGGTAATGCATTGGTAAGTAATATTTTTTTTTGCTCCACTAGGCCCTGATAACTATTACACATTTAAACCCAAAAAGTAACCTACTACAGTTTTCAAATCATTCTTTTTATAGCTTACTATTCTTAGACAAAAAACGTCTGGAAAGTGTTACGTGCATTCACAAACAGCAGACCAACAATCCAGGTTCAACGACAAAATGTTTATTTCCATTTTTCATAAGCTAATCGGTCGCAATGACAGATATCATACAGTAAATTTCACGGAATCTAAAAAAGTGAACAGTTTGAACAAGAGTAAAACCTTATATTTTAAATGACTTTTTTTCATGATCCTCATTGTCAAACTACCTATATGAGAATATTCAGCACAGCTTGAATCATTATCAGTATGGTCGGTCGCAACCAGCAGACTGATGTGAGTTACCTGGCAAAACACGACGAGATCTAAAATCGGGGAAAACAAAAAGTTTTAAAGGATTAGTTATTAAAAAACCAAGTTTATTAACCTTCAATTTCATTACAACAATCGATCGTTGCAGATCCGATTCAAGTCGACTAGAGTCTAAAATGTAGATGTCAAAGTGGAGTTCCTGATTAAATAATTAGCCTGCAGCCTAAGAGAACAATTAATGTGAAATACACTGTCTTAAAATTTAAATTCGTGATTTTCAACGGGCCTTACGTCCAGATCAAACAATCAAAGTCTGAAAATCTCTCATAACGACTGCGACAACAGTTCATATTATCTTGGTTTGGACAACAGAGTTTGATAACAGCGATTTCCTAACCGATTGATAACCACAATTGTTAATAATAGTCCGGGATGATTTGAATTTTAAAAGGCGCAGTCCATCATGGTAGTTTTTGCCGTTTGCTAACAATACTTTAAAACTGAAAAGTCCACTTTCTGTTTGGCATTGCAAGAGTGAAAAATATAAACACACATTCACAAAAAAAATTATTACGATCAGGGCACAAAAGGTTTTATTGTAAAGCAACATTAAACTAATGAGACCGCGAGTTCATTCTTTTAATAGGTACCTAATTTAAGTGTTAAATCAATTAGTTTATTGTTGAGAGTATTGTCTTTATTTGAATTCTAAATGATTTCATTTTTGGATATTACGCTTTTTATTGAAATCGTGAATTTTTACTATACTAACATGTTTAAAAATTAGTATTAGCATAAATGTAGGTATTGCCTATAAATTCAAATACCAAAGTTCAAACCTTTATAAATAGAGTCTCGTAAAAATTTCTTCATTTTTTTTTAATTTTACGAAGTACACATTTCGTACTCAATTTATTTTTATTTAACATTTATAATAATATCGCTAATTTTATAGTCCATAGAACAATGCATTTAATCACGTACCTACTTTAAAAAAATGTACAACCTTTTTACAGTCAAAAATTTCAATAGAAATATTTCATACTTACTATGAAAATATTATTTATAATTTATTTATATATATATTAAACAAACAACAAGATATTCTTTTATGTTAAAGTTATTACTATTACTTTCAGTTATTTTACAAAAAAATAAGTAAATTTCACATATAGAATGATATATAAACATAGAATGATCGCAGATTAGACAAAATATTTATTATTGTTATTTTATCTGTTCTATGCTCATAACATGTTTTTGAAATTTTATGGACGTTAAATAAGTACACCCTATACCGTAAATGGAGATTATGTAATATTTTCTTGAGTTTCAACAGTAAAAAAACCACGTCTGCCTCGGTAAACAGCCAGTTGGAACGCAGGCACCGATATTTTGATGTTTTAAATATTTTTTTCCACTATTTTTTTTGTACCACCCGGTAACGTTGTCTCCCAGGATGACGAAACATCGTTCAGTGTTGCAAAAGAAAAAAAAAAAACATTAATAGTACAAAGTGCCAGTTTTGTAAATATTACTTTTATTTATTGTGTCCTGAACCAACTCCAAAGAGTTTCATTAAATATTTAATTATGCTATTAAAGACTATAGGTACCATTCTGAATTTCTATGTACATGAGATTAGTACAAAAATTACCTATTTTTAATTCCTAAAAAGCGTACAAAATTTGTATTATAATATAGATATTCAATATATAAACAATTAAACACCAAAATCAGTATAGTATTAACACCTGTCAAATCAAACTTTTTCCAAAAATTTTTTACGTATTATGTAGTAAAATTATTTATAGAACTACTTTGTTTTTTTTAATACCTTTTTTCGTTCAATACCTTTAAAGAAAGGTCTTAGCTCTCTAAATGTCGGGATATAATATTTTAAATTTCAAAACTGAACAAGTTATAAATCAAAAAAATTGGTCAAATTTGACCAAAAACGTTAAAAATCATGGAAAACGTGTTTTTTTGTCATAATCAATTTAGTTTTTTGGCCTTAAATTCCAAAATAATACACGGAACTAGCTGAAACTTTTACGCAATATTTAAATAGATAATATACAGGTTTGGTCTAAGTTCAGGTGATTTTAAAAATTTTTGAGTTAAGTACCTATAGAATTTTAAATTTTTCGAAAATTTCAATTTTCTTTGTGGTTTTTGTTCGATGAAAGATTTAATTTTCGAGAAAAAGTTTTGAAAATTTTCATTTTGAATTAAAAAATAGGGGAATAAAATGATTTAAACCTAAATAATGGTTATTTGCAGTAAATTCTCTAGGAGAGACCTTTCTTGGTCAATAATATTCACAATATGTTGGCCTACGTGACATTTTACACGTACCTACAAATCAGAAGTGTGTCGTTTTTTGATTCGACGGTTTAAATTTTACTCCGAACAGAGTCCTTAAAAATTACAATATAGTGTTCTAAGAACAGCTGCTGTGGACCTTTATCTACGCTCCACAGGTCAAAAACGCATGTCAAAACGCTCTTCGCAGAATTCCATACACTGCTCTATTAAGAACTATTATTATTATTTTTATAATAATGTGATTTCCATTGAGCTGACAGTGATCTCCATTTATAATGGGTATTATCGTTGATTTTTAATATAGTGCTATTTATTATTTTATCAATGGTATTATACATTTATGCAGGGCCGGCGCAAGGCAATATTTATACATAGGCAAAATCCAAATTTGCCGCCCTCAGGGACGGATTTAGGGGGGGGGGTGCTGTGAAAATGCCGCCCCTTATAAAATGCCGCCCTAGGCAAATGCCTGTGTTGCCTGTGCCTTCCGCCGGCCCTGCATTTATGGTTAAATTTGGTTTTTTCCAGAACGTATGCTAGACAACTGAGCTCGCTCAGAATCGTATTTTCGAAGGCAATAATTTATTGTTGCTCTCAGATATAAAATAATGCGTTGGGGGGGGGGGTGCATGGGAACTCAGCTTCTAAACTAGGATTTTGTTTTGAACCCCCGCCACCCCCCCAACTGCTTGGTATGAAATAAATTAAAACTTGGAACGCAGTTTTTAAATTTCTGTCCAAGTTCCCTTTCTTTTAATTTCCCAAGTCGACCACTGACTCCTACTAAACGGACTTGTTATGCGAGATATAAAAAAGGTCAGAACAGGAATCTACGTACGCCTATACTCTACATCTCATTTACGTAATATGTGTGTTTTGTATGGTTTATGTAAACAGGAAAAACAGAAATAGTAGTCTGTAAGTATACCTATAATATATACCTACAAACAAATATTAAAATATTTGTTTAACATTGCAGACTCAGTGGCGGATCCAAGGGGGAAGGGGGGCAATCGCCACTCCCTTGAGGCGAGTTTATGTATGTAAATTTATATTATACCGATATATTCGTATAAGTAAGAGCAGTCAGATTTATAAAGTCAGTAATACCCATGAAAGGATTCTGGACCAAAATGGTGCTACTGTACATTACTTGAAGCGTTTTTGTGGAAATTTTAATTATTTTTTTGCACTACTTCCAAGATCAAAAACCGAAAAATGTCTGAAAATGTTGCGTAAACGTGTGAAATTTGGTTTTTTTTTACATTTTCCGATGGAAAAATATCCCCTGATTTTACGTTAAATACCTACGACGAAAAATAATGTCTTAAACAAAACATACAGACTATCGCGCAAATAATCGGAAATTTCGTTACCCACAAATCACAATACTCTTATAATTGAAAATCGCGGGATTTTATCAAAAATTAATATCCGGGACGTGTCACGAAAAAAAAGTCCCAGAAACTAAAAATGATTGATTTGATATACATATTTAATAAGCAATAAATAATAAATAGGTACCTACCTATTATGAATTAGGTAAACTCTTTTCTCAAATAATATTTACAAAATATTTTTTTGCGGTAAGTGCTAACAACTAAATTTTAGGATAACTCAATTTGTACGATTGAAAAACAACTAATAATACAGTATAACACTTAACATTAGTCAATATACAATTAGACATTGTTTGAACAAAACAATTAAACATTAAAAATTTGTTTCCTGTGATCGGCCAGGAGGGTAGAAAAAATGCGTCATTTTTCTCAGACAGAGGTGCCAAAAGATTGAAAATTTGGACATGGATAGTAGATAGATAGGTACCAACTAAGGCGGTTGTTAGCGGGTCAATTCGAAGAAGTTATTCATCTATTATACATCTATTTTTATGTTTTTTTTTTTAAGTAATAATCAAACGCCAGTACCTTTCAGATCAAACTTAAAATAATAACCAATCTACCATCCCAAAGTATCCAAGTCCATCATTTTTAATTGTATACCTAACCTACCTACCGTATATGTAAATCGCTATAGTTATTTCGTCCAAATTTGACCTGAATCATTGTGGAAGCCGAATTTTTAAAAAGTTTCTTGATACCTACTTCAGAATAATTAAAAAAATTAAAAAACGCATACTTGTGATAAAAAAAGAAAATCGATTTCCACGATAACATATAGCGATTTTGTTGGTGACCTCAAAACTTATTTCAATATCAAAATTGAATCACTCTAGGTTAGCGAATTTTTTCTAGGTCTGAAACACTAACAAAATACGCCGCTTACAACCGCCCAAACATTTCGTACTGCACAAAGTGTGTCGTAATAGTTATCAGTTATTATACAACTGAAGTCGTCAGATAAGCTCTTAAAAATAAAAATAAAATAAAAATGGATGAATGTCGAAATATGCAAAATATACACTAAAATATTTTCATAGTTAAACTTAGTCATTTGGTATGTCATACAATAAACCAGAATTGCAATATTGCATACAAATCCGCGTTCTAGTTATTACACACAATAATTTTTGTCCCTGCCGCGGTTTTGGGACCGATCGTTATAGAGGTCGCGACCGTCGTGATGGCCGGGTGTGCTTATAGAGGGCGGGACGGAGCAGTCCAGCAGTCAACATCGGTTCCAGTCTCCAGACCTTGTTCAACAGTCATTTCGCAGTTGTCTACTAATTCATTACACAATAATTAACAATTAACCTGACCTAACCAGAACTGACAGACTCGCCGACCTCTTCGCACGATCCACTCGACGACTGCAGCGTACTAACACAGTACCTACATCCGGTTTAATTTCACAGCCCTTCACGAAAAGATACAACAAAAAATGTAAGTAGTTTGTATTTTTTAGCATATACCAACGCGATTATATCTGTTACCGGCCAAACTGTTTTTTAGGCCAAACCAGTTAATCCTAGGACAAACTGGTTTATTCTAAGTGCGTTTGGATTAACTAGTTTGTCCTAGGCCGAAATAGTTTATTTTATTTTTAATGATTTTTGGATCGAGGCAGCACGTTTGCTCCGTTATCATTCGGACATAAAGTGGCGCCATCTTCGTACATTGTTTTTATTTCTATTTTCCATCGAAAATGTTTTTTTTAGTTTAGGTGCGACAGTTAGTTCTGCTAACTATTTCGGCGTTTATAGAATAAACGCACTTAGGATGGACCAGTTTGTCCTAGGATAAAAAAGAGTTTGGCCTGTAACATACCCAAAGATATACTTCTATGATCTAGGATTATATCCATAGCTATAATTACTATAATTTTAATAATTTTACATAATAAATAAGTAACTTTTTAAATTTCGAGTCACTTTTAAGAAACTATATGGGTCACTAAATTTGTAATTTGTACTTGTTATTATACTTGTAGTTACTATATTTTTCAAAAAAAATCAAATTTTGTTACGTGCGACCGCTTATCACGATTTCCTCTTTTGTCTTCCAATTTTAATTCTGGTCATGGTTTTTTTTTAGTTGTCTCAACTTTTGCACCGGAAAATTATTACCGATGAATACAAATATATACATATTTACACACATAGGTATACGTATTCATAAACATATAAGTGTTATAAAACCGTGTGTATCGAACTGTAAAAATTATGGTATAATTGTTGGCGTTGGAAAAATTCAAAATGTGGGCCGTGGGTGCTGAAGCGACGTTTTCTTGGCACTCCGTAAGGAAAATCTGTTTTCCCGAGGAAATTTTTTAATTCTGTATCCGTCCTGTATTTGGTTATACAAATGTTGATACAATTATTGCACAAAAATAATTTCCAAAATTAATTGGGGCTGGTGGGTACGTCTTGAGTCTTGAGGTATTTTAGGTACATTATGTAATGTGTAACAATTATTTGTTAAACATACATATACCTATTCCAATACAATAATTATTTCAGATTCAATAAATTATTAAAAATATTTGATTATCATTTATAACTAATGCATTAAATTTGTAACAGTTATGTAATCATAAAAACTATTATTCTAATCAAAGACATTTAATTTTAATTCGTTATACATTTCTACACTCGTATACACTTTACGCGAATATTTTTAAATTTTATAATTGATGACAATTAGTTTAAAAAAAGAACGAAAATAACTATGATAATAAACAGACGCTACAAGTACTTAATTGGGTTTATTTGGCGCAAAAGAGCTATGACTAAAACATAAAACATTTTTTTTTTGCCCAAACGTTTTTTTTTGTAAAGTTATTTTTTGGCCTAAAAGTGCTAATATCCTTTAGTCTTTTGCTGTTATGGTTTTCCAACAGAAATAGTTTTGTTTTTACTTTTTATTAATGAAATAACATAACCTACGCAATTTTTTCCTCTTAAACAAGTCAATGTCTATATATAATGTTTTACAGATATGTACTTAGACACATAGTTGTATTAATATTTTTTCTTTTTCTTCTTCTTCTTCTTCTACGTCTTTTTTCCAACTATTTGTGATTGGCCGCCCCTTCGTCCCATTCCACCGCTTATTACGATCATTCACATCCCCAACACACACATTAACAACCGTCATATTGTTTTCAACTGTTTCTATCCATCTTTACTTTGGTCTTCTATCTTTAATTACTCCTTTTTCCTTTAACGTTCATTTTTATAATTGCTCTTACCGGTTCAGTTTTGTCTCTCCTCATCACATGCCTAAACCATCTCAGTCGATTTTCGCTCATCCTATCCACTATTGGTGCAACACCAATGCAACATCTTACACATTCGTTTCTCATTCTATCTTCTACTGTTACTCCACTCATCTACCTATAAGCACTCACATTTCCGCTACACTCATACACTGTACTGTTTTCCTGTCAACCGCCCAACACTCTGAACCATACAACATGGTTGGTCTCTCACCACACTACCTTTTAGCCTTAATGGAATTTTTTTTATCACATCAAACGCCTGACGCTTCTCTCCATTTCATCCAACCGCACTTGATCCTACGTTTCACGCATCTCTCATAAAACCCTTTTGTACAAAGGGTCCTAAACACTTCTTTTTTTAGAGTTCTCTACCTTTTCTATTACGTCACCACTTGTTTACTCACTTACTTACGCATGATATCATCTCACCTATAGCTACTTTATTACCTATTATTACCATTTTTCTGTTTTTAATGATTAAAATCGTCAAAAAATTATAATCTTACTTAGATTAGATGGGTACTCCAATCCTTACAGCGGAACGAATTACAAATATTTCTCAGGTATTTTACCTATCACCTAGAATCATCGAGTGAATCGCTCTGCGCTTTCGTTTGCTCACAGGAACAACAAGTTTGCAGTGGCGTTCGTGTTGCTTGCGTTGGCCGCGTCGCTCTCCGATGCGACGTCCAAGGGCCGCGGCGATGACGACAAGGCGGTCCCCATTTGGGACATGATACCCCTGGTGTCCCAAATCAAATCGATCGCCCAAATGATCTCCGGAGACTCGAAGGGCGCAGAGGACACGGCCATCAACTTCTGGAACGATGGGATCATCATGTCGCAGCTCCAGTCCGCGTTTTCGTTGCTGCACGGTAACACGGAGGAGGCGGTCAATAGGCAGCGGAAGTTTGGCAGCAACGTAGAAGTCATTGCAGACAGCTTGCCCGTCGTCGGCCACATCAAAGGGGCCATTCACCTGTTGTCCGGCGACGTCGACCACGGCGTGCAGGCGATCTCGCAGGCGACGAGCACCACCGGCGCCCTGGCCGGCGGTCTGGTGGGCGGTCCCATCGGGGCCGCGATCGGCAAGGTAGGCATGGACGCCCTGATCTCGGCCATCGACGTATCCGTCAGGGACAAGGGAAAACCGCACGGCGCGGTCGAATACGCGATGACGATTGCAGATCGGGACGCGGCCGAACATGTAGAGGCGGTGGCCTCCTTGGCCCTGGGAGGTTTCGCCGGCTCCACAAAGCCTCCCAAGAGTTACGATCAACGTTTACCGCCAGCAATCGAAGAATAAGGATCCGCAGGACGGCATCGCTCCGCGACTCTGCGTGCGATCCGTTGGGACTCGGGTGTGGCCACTGCTTTACTACACCCGTTTTGTCAAAGAAAATAATATTAAAATACAATTAGTACCTACAATATTTTGTACCCGCTTATATTATTATTATTATTATTATTATTATTTTACACGCTTTTTCGTGCGCGATATTTTGATTGAAATAAACGACGTTTGATTTAAGGTAACACCTATTGTTGTTCATAATATATACTTTTTCCATAAGCTAAACTTGTACACTTAACATGGTATTAATTAATCTATATAGTAAAGTTCATAAGTAGGTACCTACCTACTTTGAATGGAGTGTTTCTCGTTTTTGTTTACAGTTTGAAATGTTTACACACGGATATAAATGCACATTTTTTGCTTTAATTAACAAAAAAAATGTATGCATTAGGTATAATAATCGTGTAAGCGTCATGTAATTCATTACATTATGTAGGTCAGTCAACAGATCAGACAAACGTAGTTATGTGCTTAATAACAGTTACAAAGTATTATCATGTTTTGAATTTAAAACAGACATAACTAAAAATAGACTTGTTATTTTGTTATGATTTATTGGTGTCTGATTTGTTAGAAATTACAAAGTAAAATATTAATCTGTACTCGACACTTTTGAAATGAGTAGTTATTGTGAGCGTTAGGTGAACGTTTATTCGCTGACTTCTTATTTTGTATTGATTTATTGGTGTCTAGAAGTTAGAAACAAATTTAGTGTTAATGTAAAAAAAAATTATGATTCTTAAAAAATAGTGACTTGTTTCCCAAGGTATGTTCTCTCCGCCTAATTTTTATTCGAGTTGTGGTGTAAATACCTCAAGGATAGAATAATTTCGCTGTTTGTAATTTACCTGAACTATAGAAAGCAATAAAATTGATTACTAGAAAAATGATTTGAAAAATTGTTTTGTTAAAAAATGACCGTTTTTAAAAGATGTTATGTTTTTTACTTGTTTTTTTTTTTTTTCATCTTCCATAATTAACTAAACAATGTCTGTCAAGTCTTTTTACAATAAGAATGTTTGCTAAATTAAGAAAGATACATAATATGAGTCACATGAGTAAAGAATAGTAGCCCAGCGGCTACACATAATATTTGATTTGAGTAGACACTTGTGTTTTAAGAGTTATGTTTGAATTTTTTTTTTTGTATATATAGTAGAATTAGATTGAATTAAAAGTTCAGGTTCCAACACCATCATCTTTTAAGTCTCTTTTGGGGAATTTCAGGTACAGTTAAGTACTGAAATTAGGAAATTTGGGTGATTAACTAGGTATGAACGAAACAGTTTGTATAAAATTGTAGACATTTCAGAAACAGTTTTGATGCTAAGGTCTAAATGAAGTAAATGGTTCAATACATAGAATAGGGCCATTATTTATAAGTTTGGAAGCCAAAAACAATACCAAAGGTACTATATCAATTAAAATGTGATGAGAATAACACATGTACTATACTATGTACAATTATCATGTATCAGTCAATTAAAAGCGCCCACTGTGATCAACTGCAGTTTTTACATGCGTAGCCTGTCCAATAGTAAAAGGCCTTTTACACACAAATCCTAGGAATTTAGATTTAATTCTAGCCAAACATACCAATTGAACTAATGACGCTTTAAGGATTCTAAATACTGATTTAAATTTCACTTGAAAACAATATCCCATGTATTTTATTTTATCCCTCTTAATTTCTACATACCATGTTTTCAAGTTTACTTCAATGCAATCTTAAATCCTTATTGCATCATTAGATTAATACGTAATCCATATGAAGGAAAATATCTAAATTCCTTTGATTTGTGTGTGACAAACAGAGCAAAAAAATTGTAGTCCCCAATCACCTTGAGTCATTTGTTACATTTTGGTTCATTTTATTACATTTGGTTTTGTTTTACCCCAGTTATTAAGTAATCAACATATTGTTTGATGAATATGGTTTTAATATATTTTATGTTAGTTATTAGGTTATAATAATTAAATGTTTATTTTTAGGAAAATGGCTGAAAGCTGTGCTTGCCTACAAAGTTTCCAAATGACACATTCTTTGGGTGGTGGTACTGGTTCTGGTCTAGGAACATTGTTAATTTCAAAAATATAAAAAATACGGGAAGAATACTGTGACAGTATTATGAACACATACTCCGTTGTTCTTTCTTCAAAAGTGTCTGATACTATTGTAGAGCCCTACAATGCTACTCTCTCAGTTCACCAATTGGTTGAAAATACTGATAAAACCTACTGTATAGACATTGAAGCTTTGTATGACATTTTCTTCCGTACATTAAAATTCACTACTCCTACATATGACGACTCGAACCATTTGGTATCTTTGACTATGTCTGGTGTGACCACTTGTCTCAGGTTTCCTGGTCAATTGAATTCTGGTCAATGAAAACTCGCCGTCAACATTGTTCTTTTCCCTTGGTTACATTTCTTCATGCCTAGTTTTACTACCTCTTACTTCTTGTGATAGCCAACTGTATAAGATTCTTACTGTACATGAACTTACTCGTCAAATGTTAGATGCCAAGAATATAATGGCTGCTGGCAATCCTCGACATGGACATTACCTAAGTGTAACAGCAGTGTTCCATGAGTGAATGTCCATGAAAGAAGTTGACGAGCAAATGTCAGACATCCAAAACAAGAATTGCAGAGACTTTGTTGAATGGATTCCTAACAATGTCAAAACAGCAGTGTGATATTCCTCCAAAAGGTCTAAAAATGTCTGGTGAAGGTATGGATGAGTTAGAATTTGCTAAAGCCAAATCAAACATAAATGATCTTGTATCTGAAGACCTAGACAAAGAAGCTATTGTTGATGAAACTGTTTTTGATGAGGAGAACTTGCGTGTAGGTGATGTTAATGATCGTGACAAGTGGAGATAGGTAGGGTAGGTCAAGGGTGGCCGACCCCAAATACTTGGGAGCAGGGTGAAGATAAAGAAGAAGAGCTTTATGAGTTAAGTTGACTACATTTTATTTATTGGTACCTGTGCACTGCAAATGTTTTCAAATTATGTTGGTTCTTGAAAGCTTTATTTGGTTAAAGTGAAATGAATACTGTGGGTCAACATTAAATTGGTCTAGTGTAGTACTGTTTGTAACCAATACCAACTATTGTAGATTATCAACATTTATTGTATATACATACTGCATTACTGTAATTAAAACAATCATACCGCTACGAATTCTTTGTTAGTCTTAATTTTTGTACAAGGTCTGTTTGACATGAAATAACGATTCAACATACCATATTTTGATGCTAACCATAGATATATTGTTATTTTATTTTTATTAACTAACCATGCATGTATTGTATTCATAATATAACAATCTAAAGTATTACTCTATGGCTATGATTGGCAATGAAACTAATAAAACTTAGCAAATTTCGTATGGAAAAACATAAGTCTGAATTTATTACCAAGTTGTTTGTTATCTTATGTTTGTCTATTGTTTTGTTTATGATAACTTTTGGACACTTTTGACACGTTTATGAACACTTTTGGATAATTTTGTTAAATGTCTTTATCGATTATTATTTATGCCTCATAAAATAGCGGCTTGCTTGTGATTATTATTATTTTTATTTATGTTCTTAATTGCAATTTAAAATAAATATACAACTATGTAAATAACCAACTACATTGTTATTTACTATGTGAGTTATAATTAATGAAGAAACAAACAAATGTTTAGTATAATAATATCGTTGTCTAGTTGATTACATATTATTTTTTTTTTTATTTAATATTTTGTATATTGTTGTGATACGTTTTGACTCAACCTGTTTTAAGAAGTTTTTTCTTTACAATTTTGTAAATTAATACCTTACTAAAAATCAAATCAAAATAGACACTAATATTTAATATTAAAAATTTATCATATTGAAGCCATCAGATGTTTATGAACTATGGTTGAACAGCTCATAGCCCTGGAGATATCAATAGCTAAAAATTAATAATCTATAACTCATTTTACAAGCATTCAATTTAACAGGAGAACTGTTTACTAAATGTTTTTCAATTATGAATAATATGAAATACGTGTGCTCCAAAATATGTATAAGGTTTATAGGAGTTGAAAAAATAATTAATTATTAACAATCAAAATGTTGTACATATCTACAGTAAAGCACACAAAACTAAACTAAGAAATTAATTATTAAAGACAAATGAACTAATAAGTGTAATTATAATGAGTGCAAAGGAATGTATAAGTCATTATTTTTGGTCAAAACTAAATGATTATAAACAAAATAATAATGTTTGCAAACAACACAAGTACAGTAGTATTTTTAATACAATAAAATAAAATTTTTACACTAAGATTTACGTCAAAACTGTTAAATTTGCATACCAGATGTTACATAAAGATAATGTTACATAAACATGATTTGTAACAGAATAGTAACAAAACAAATGATACAGTTTTAGTTCTACAATTTGGTGTGAACAGTGAGGTCATATGTTCTGGGGCCCTTTGAGCTAGAAACAGTAAATAACAAAGAGATTTATTATGTACATAAAAAAAAAAAAAAAAATCAATATTACCAAAACCTTTTGTGCAATATACGAGTCTAATTATTTTTGACTTTTTCTCAAAAAGCAGAAGATGGCTATAATACAGTGAACAAGCAATAAGCAACAACATGCATAACGCAAATATTAATTGTGGGACATACCTGTAAAATACATAATGCTGTAAAAAAAACATTACGTCAAAAGTTACAGACAGTAAACCCAAGCCAAACTTGGTTAGGTCACCAAACACAGAGGCCCAGTCATCTGGGGAAAAAAATACAAACGGGTAAAAATAACAAACAATGAATTGAACACAATAGTGTTTACTGTAATTGTATGCATTAATAATCATTTGCAGTATACTAAGTATTCCTCCAGTAAAATCCATGAATATATTGCCAATACTCCAACCAGTAGTACTTTTACGCTTGTAATTCATAATGGCCTGAAAAAAGTTAATATTGCTGTAACTTCTTATAAAATAATAAACACAAAAAGTTGTTTTCCTTAACTAAATATTTGAGTATATTATAGGTACAAAGCTTCATAGTATAAAGTAATTGTAAAACCTATTTTATTTTTTACAAATAATAATTCTATTGTTTTAAAAATCTGATTTGAAATATCAATTAATAGTCTCAATGGTCATAGACATATAAAGTTTATATGTATATGTCAATGATATGATTATAATATAAAGGTATAATAGAGAACTATGAATCTACAATACAAAAATTTTTAAATAATTGTACTTAGCTTTGAGTACAGTACAACACAAATTATGCAGTTTTAAATAACAATATTATTATAATTACAAGTTAACGCTAATAAAGTAGTACCTTAGATTGATATGTTATGAGGCTTATGAGTTATGACTTATGAATAGGTATAGTATAGTATAGTATAGTATGTCTGACACTGGTGTAGTTTTAAAATTATTGAGTATAACTTACTTGTGGAATGTATTTGAGAAGTGTTATGGTCAACTTGATATACGAACAGTAATAAAGGAAATCCAACCAAACCATTTTTTTAGAATTAACAAAAACCAATAGCACGATTAACATCATACTATAGACGGACAGTATTGATTTAGCAGTCCAAGAAACTTGTTGATTATCTCTCTAAAAAGTGTAATATATAGGATAAATAAAATTGGAAATTTTGATGGGTTATTAGTTATTGTATAATGCCCGTTATGTTTTATGTTTTTGAAGCGATACATCATAAAGTAACAATGGTGATCATTGTCATCATGGGCATAATAATACGTATTATTATGTTACGTCTATGATTGTAGTTAAGACTGGGCAAGTTAAGAGGCCTGCATATGACCTGTTATCTCATTGCGTTTTTTAAAATACTTTTCTAGACAAAATCTTTTGTAAAAAAAAATAATGAAAATGAGCTCTGGTCATTTTCTAGTACATAGTACATGTTGTAAGGAATCCCAAGTTTAAAATTGTTTTTAAAAATCTCAGAGAATATGTAAGACTTTCCAGTCGGAAATAAAGTATGTGGTTTTTGCTTAAAAAACTGATAACCAGGATCCTTATGCACAGCCTTGATAATAATTAGTAAAAAGTGTCGTGTAATTAATAATTATTAGTTATTAAAACAATTATAGTTAGCTAACAATAGTTATATAATTACTTCATATAAATAACACTGAATTATAGTAATTAAAGTTGCGAATACAGCATGAATGGCAAAAAAAATGTCATTTAATTGCACTGGATTAAGTCCACGAGGGTTTCGAGTCATATATTCTTTCTAATAAAACATAAAAAACCAAATCAATTCAAATCAAATCATTAGTCATGAATAAATAGATTTTCTTACTTCAATTTCAGGTAACCATAGACCAATGTTGAATGACGTGTACATAATAAAGCCCACTAAGTTCAATGCTAAGAAGTCAAAATTCAATCCTACAACACTTCAAGAAAACACAATTCATTTTTAGATATTTATAATTTATTAGACACTTTTAATAACTATTTATTTCCAACCCAGTATAAGTGGAGTAGTTAATTAAAAAAATAAACAAACAAATTGAAAATCAATGTTTTTAATATAAAAACATCCTTAATTCTTACTCAAAAATATTTTGAAAGTGCAATTCACTATCATCATTTTTAAGTTATTAATGTTACATTTAATCTTGTAAATAAATAGTAGAAACAATTCTCAAAGATAATATACAACTAGTGTTGCATACTTGCATTTACTATAAAAACATAATGAGTTACCTTTTGCGTGTCCAGTTTTCATAAATCTGAGGATAAAATGATATTGACCAGGCAACAAAATATATCCATCCAACAATAACACTTAATAACTCCAAAATATTAGAATGTAACAGAGTGACTCTTACAAAAGCGTCATCAGATCTATAAAAACACAAAATATGAACATTAGAGCTACAAAAATTTTAACTTTTAAGATGAACAAATTCATGTCAGGTATATATATAAAAATATGCATTTATTTTTTGTTACAGGCAAACTTTATTCTGCATAAGCAATAATATAATCCGAATAGTTGTAAGATCTGTAACATGATAATTATTTAAATAACATTATATTTGAACATCAGAAGTATACAATTCTGGTTTTATAGCCATTTAAACGTAAATAATAGATTTATTTTTGTACCCGTAGCTATTTATTAAAATTTAGCTCATTTATTTAGTTATTTATAAGGTACTTTGTTAAGTAATTTTTTAGTAAGATTATTATTAGTAGTTATCAATATTAGTTCATAAAGTACCAAGAAAGATAAAAGATTTTTAAGATTTAATTATAAATATTAATTCCAAAATCAACAAATTAATAAAATATTAATACAATTAAAGAATATACATTCTATAATATAAAAAAAAAAAAAAAAATGTGGAATATTTTATTATATAACTAAAAAATATGGACTAAAAAATAAAACAGAATATGCTTTCACAAATAAATTGTATATTTGTTTTTGTCAAATTTACAGATAATAAAGGCCTCTTTATTTGAGAAACAAAAACAAGAAAATATTAATAAAGCCAGCTCACAACACTATTGTTGTTTAATTTTTTGATTGGGTTGCCTGGAATAGTGTAGGATGAAAGTTGGGAGATTAAAGGTTTGTTGCGGTGCCTTAGGCAAAAATTGAAGTTTTTGTAGAGGAGTTTGAGTTTTTTGTAATGTAAGGTACCTTAAGATCAGAGGTAGAAGGTGAATTTTAATACATAAAAAAAGGCTATTTAAATTACACAAAGCATTTTTTACTCACATCTTGGAAAGTAATTTGTGTTTTGGTATTTTGGAAGCGCATCAGAACTGGATACCGTAATACCATATTGGTCTTAGAAGTTGTATATAAAGCAGAAGTTGGCAGGTAGTCTTATGTTATTGGATATAAGTAAGTATTTATAAAGGGTGAAGATAAAATCTAGTGTTAAGTAGGCAATTTTGTTAGCAATGTGTGGCAATACATTAGGCCTATGGTCGATAAGAATGGCTATTGAATGGGTAGAAAGGTAAAAGATATTGGTTATTGAGGACAGAAGAATATTTTGGGGCAGATAACATTGTATCTTGTGAGTAAAATACCCAAAATTCGCAACAAAATTAAATAAATCACCAATCATTGGATGTCAAGCATAAATAAAAAAAGATGAGAAATATTAATAATCTAGGATGAAACGCATGAAAAATTAATAGCTTTTTAATGCAAAATTACAGAATACATTTTTTTCTAAGTAAATAAATATGTGTAGTACAATAAACTTCTTTATAGGTTGGTAAGTTCACTAGATATCCGATACATAGTGATAATTTTGTTTATTCTCCAAACGGTCGCATTGCGGTGTTTACACTGCTATTGATATACCTACATCATCACCAGGTTACGTCTTGCAAACAGGATAGTTAATGTTGCAAAATACATAATAAAAACAGTATAAAAAAATATAAAACAAATAGGCACATACTTACATCAACTAAATACTTGAAAAAAATAATTAAAAATTACCGTAGTAACCTTGTACTGCAATGTTCACACCGCATCCACACTTGATGTTACGTACACTAAAACTTTGTGACTTCTTACTGATAAGTACTGTATAATTGACTTATGAAATGAAAAATATTATGGATAGTTTATAAGCACCTATATTGTATGAAAAGTGGTAGGACTTATTTGGCTAGCTAGTTGCTTATGGGCTACCTACGGCAGATAAAGAAGCTATTTTTATTTAAAGTAACAATGCTAAAAAAACACTGCTGGCACGACCGTTTTAAGTTTTAAAGTTAAAGTAACTACCAATAAACTTCTATAAACAAAATCTAAGAATATGTTGACATATCATTACTTAATGAAATAAAAGTTGGTTTCGACTTTCAACAAATCATGGCCAGCATCGAGGCCAAACAATTGTATTGGCCATGTGTACGGGTTAGTAGTAATATTAACTTGTATTTCCGTAACATTTGTAATCAATAAATCCGGATGACTCGAGTTTAAAAATAATGTGGCGTTTCCAGAAATATGATCTCTGAAACAATAAAAGTGCAAATACAAAACTGAGCATTCTAATTCAAGTGTGCCAAACTAAAAAAATAACGGATTCAAGGTCCTTACGTCAAGGTCAATGCAAGTGTGGTCGCCTCATTGACTAACAAAGTCAGGTCCTTTGTGTTAAAAAACAAATCTCCGTTTGTGCTCCATACGCCTGTTTCATACGCCAATTATTCAAAACAAATTTGAATTATTGTTTTACGAGCAACCGTATAAGTAATATTATGTAATCATACCGTAAACGACCAGGACGATTGCAACCCCTCCAATGCTCTTCATGGCCAAGTTGTTAGTTTGTAAATAAGGTCTTTTACCGTCCTCCTTCTTTTTTTTTTAATCCTGAAAATCTGTAAAAAATTTACGTCGGTCTCGCTTAATTCAAAAGTTACGAAGGTTTGGAATACGCTTGTGCGCAAACTTAATCGTCATCAAAAACTTGAAAATTCATTGATAAATATTATTATACAATAGGTACGCCATAAATCGCGGATCGAGTATAAAATAACGTACCTATTCAAGGTGTATGTATGTATAAATCCACTTTGGATTTATAATTGGCCGTATTCTACCAATATTGTTTTATCGATTATTCAGTGATTCCACATTGACCCACAAAGTAATAAGAATTCTTATTACTCAGTGCATTGACCACACATCACGGTTTCAATATCAATAATTATTATCAATGTGAAATAATGACCATAATAATATTATTATCAAGTTGGATCTATAGATCCAGTGGAACTCACATTTTAGCAACACTACAAAATTAACGCTGTCAGCTGTCTATCAGTAAATTTTTTTTATTACAAAATGTTTTAAAAATATACAAGTAATTACAAATTCAAGGTATTATACGTGTTTTCGTAGAATATATCAGTGTACGGCCATCAAACAAAAAATTTGGGCCAATTGTTTGTGCATCGTCTGTGCGCTAACAAATGTGCACTAAGTCCGGTCCAAATCAAATTTTGGTAACGGTAGTCCCTTAAAACACGAATTTTCACACTTCGATTGGGTCAATCGTTTGTACTTCGGAAAAACTCATGATATAAAATATAAAGTATACCTACTATAATTCAACAACATTGTTCAACGTATTTGCTGTATTCTTTTAAATTTCTATAATTTAGAAAAACCAAACATTTCTCTACCTTTCATATACCTACGTGGAAAATGCAAAATGATAAATATTTTTCAAAACTTCTGAAAATACATTCACACAATGACACCACTAAAGAGATCTGTTGTACTCTGTTGTACCAAACTCTTAACCTAATTATTTCATTACTAATAAAAAAATAATTTTTTTTTTTCAAAACCAGTACAATACATATTCGTCACACGTATAAAAAAACAGTTTAAAAAAAGACTAAATATTTAACTGAATAACTTTTTACAATGTCATAAGAAAAACATAACTTATTAAATTCTAATCAAGTTTTGAATATTGCAATAGTATTTCTTGATACATTTTTGTTACTAATAAAAAAAAAACTGGAATTGCTCTTGGTCGCGTGGGTAGTTTGATACTGTGGGTCACTGTTTTGGTAGGTTTATATAGAAGTTGTACATTAAATCTGTACCCAAGCAATTAAAAGTTGCTTACAAAAATAACGATTCTCAGTGAGTTTGGTTAAACTATAAAAATTGTGCCGTAACAATAGAATTTATTATTGGTCTTATAAAAGAAGCTAGAATAAATTAAAAGTAATGAAAACAGTTTAAAATTGTATAGAATCTTAATGTTATCATCATGGGAAAATAATTTTATAACTAATACCAAAAAAACCAACGAATAATATCAAATACCACGGAGTATTGAATGTTCTATTTTTAGAATTATCCTAAAAGTCTGAATCACTCTACAGTGCGTAATTTCATTGTTATAATCAAAATAACACAATTTTTCAATACCTTTTACATTTATACTCTTTAAGAATCTATAAGTCGGATTTTTTTGTAATATATTTATTCAAATAACAAATTTTATTTTACATAACATATAAAATTTCCAAATTTTAAATAAAAAATTTGTGCAAGTTACGAATTGTTTTCCAAAAATAAATCACAGGTATGACCAATTTTTGAAGCCTATGTCTACTGCTTGTTACATACACGATACACAGTACATATGAGTATGTATTTTAATATTAAACAAATGCGATGTAGAAACTAGAAAGTAGAAACACATTAGTTTAGTTGTTTAATTTTTTTAACACACATAAAGCTGTAAGCTGTTTTTTTTTTTTCAACATTTTTCATTTTTTTTTTTTTTTTTTTGGTTGCCACTGTTTTATTATGATCTCTACAAACAAATATCAGTTTGAAGAGTTCAAAATTCAAATAAAATATATTTAGTCGAGATATGCAAATGAAAAACACAACCAATTTTTTATTGAGATCATGCTCACCTCTTATTTCATCCATAACTAAAACATTTAGAAAGTGCCTACAAATAATTGGTTATGCAATATTACGAATATTTATCAATAAATTATTGAACTAAAAATTATACATAGTATCCAATATTGATTATTATTCAAAACATTTACAATAGTAAATGTTAAAAAAACAATTTGTTTTATAATTGTAGACAAGATTCATTAAACTGTCTGATGATGCAAATAAGTGACCTTCGCTTCTAAAGGTCAATAAATCTCTTCTTATTACTTTCACGTAATGACTGAGTATTGTTAGTAATAGTGGTAGTTATTTATGTGTTATATTATTATATTATTGCTGTTATATTTACTTAATTTTAATTTATTTACTAATTGTGATTTCTCCTGATGGTTACATAAACTTTGACTAGGTATTGGAAATTGTTAGTACATGAGTTAGTGTGTAGTGCAGTATTTATTAATTACGCTGGCCTCATAATAATATGTAGGTACCACCACCATTGATTAAGTATACTTTTCAATCAATGGCCCAGTGTTTTTACAAAAACGACACATCGCAAATTAACAAACGTCAAAAACGTGCAAGTAAAACACAAATATATACAATTATACCTGTGGATACACAGGCATATGGATATATGACTTAGATGTTCCATTTAAATCGCATTCGTTACGAAAGTATTCCTTTCGAATTTACTGTTTGTGGTTGTTACAATTATATAGCTTTGCTGAAATCGCAACAAAACATTTCAAGCAGATAAAAAACAAGAACAGAAGTAAGTTATTTAAGATTAAAGCACCTAACTTAAAAGTGGTACCTTAAAAGTTAAAAACGCCATGGTGCAATGCACAAGTGTCGTGTACGATAAAGTACGCCTAATGTTAATAATTATTTTTATTTTTTTACTATACATAGTTAGGACGGTTCGGGACGGGACCTGCTGGAATAGCAAAACGTATATAGACTAGTGCAATCGATATAAACGGCTGAAAACGACCTCAAGGATTATTAGGATTTTTCCTCCGTCGATCCATTTGTGACGCGTCGCGTCAGTCTGCGGCGGTTAGCGGCGGCTATTGTGTACGACCGACCACGTACTTATTTTTTCTTCTAACAGATTCAACGTAGTTGTAACTAACTTGTTTAGATCTAAATGTGACATTGCGACGAAATATCTCGTGTCTTGTCTGTGGCGTACGTTCGTTACTTTTACAAATCTATGAATTTAATTATAGCTTTCACTCGTACGTTAAACGACCGGTACTTACGCGCTCGCGATCCTGAAAATTCGAAATTCGTCCCTGTTCAATATTGTCTGCGACCCGCGTAGTCTTTATGAACTCGCTAATGAATGTTTGACAAAAGACATGATATGCACATTAATACACGCATTGAGTTACTCTTTTATGCACGTCCAGATTACGACTTTAGTGGGCAGCTTGGCTTACACACACATGTGTCTACCTATTATGTGATGCGTGTGACCCCACCACTGTAATGTTATCGATTAAATACAATTATTTACGCTGGATCACATAATATTATGGTATACGTTTCTTCATCGGTCGATTATAACAATTATTATTATTATTATTAAAATGCTATTGCGGTCGATCGATAACGTTTATTATATAGCCGTTTGTTTTGAATCATCAAAGTGGTTTGAAAAGATTTTCCCAATCATTTCTATAATAGCTTAATAGCGTTTATTTTAAACGTTACATAGGTTGTACTTGTTTACAATGTACAATGATTAATTCGGTAATTTAACCGAATTTCGGTCGCATCAATTTCATCGGCACCTGTCCCCGTCCCCCGTCGCGGATTTAAGCACAAACGTGTAGTACAATGACCATACTATTAAACATATAGACATGATAGATAATTTATACCTATTATATTCGCGAATAAAAATACGAAAAAAAACAAATTTCAAATTAAAGAGTAATTTACATAATAGCCATAAACAGTTAAAATTAAACGTACGTTGTGAATGTGTAATTAAATTTCACACAGATGACAGATGTAACGATAGTCTATAGTCTGTAGTAATCAATTACGTCGAAATAGGTTTTTATGGCATGGACCATCATTACATGCCTGGGTAATGCACAAAATAATAATTATTCAGATAAAACATTTTTTCTGGATCTTCGGATGATACGCGTATGATAATACACACGGGAGAGTGACCGTTTACGTGTTACAAAATATGCCCAATGACATTTAGAAGGGCAGACAAACCGAATGCTCATATCAAACACTAGACGAACATAAATTCCTATTATGATCATTTAATCCGCTTATGAATGTTCGATTTTGGACCTACACAAATTTACCGACCTCGTATACATTTTATACTTAAATTCATATTTAACTTTTAGATTCTGAGTGTTAGCGAAGAATGTGTAGTGTTTTTACAATGATGTTTTTTTTTTTTTTTCTGTGATCAAAAGTTCTAGTAGAAAGACTGCTCCGATCTTAGCGTATGATACATTAAAAGATAGATGATTGATCCGAGGTGATACTTTATTTCAAGCGTTTTTTGAAATTTTGATTTTTTTTGAAGTTCTGAGGAAAAAACGAAAACGTCATAGTTTTCGAAATTGCTCCGTTCGACTTGAAATTTATATACGTCGTCAAGACGGGTCTTATGAGTTTACCGCTCAGAATTTTTCATTTTTGAGAGATTTATGGAACTTTTAAATTTTTGTTATTTCGGGCGGCCGCGGTGCATTTTTTATGGGGAGACAAATAAATACGGGAAACGTGTACTATTTTACACGTCAATTTAGATTTGTTTTTGCTTTTTGCGATTACTTTTTCTGGTAGAAAAAGAATGCTGCGATTTTAACGTATGATACCTTAAAAGATAGATAGTTGATCCGAGATGGTACTTACGATACGAAGCGTTTTTTAAAATTTTGATTATTTTTGGAGTTATGAGCAAAAAACCAAATCGGTCAAATTTTCGAAATTGCTCCGTTCGAAATTTATATATGTCATTAAGATAGGTTAAACGAGTTTACTGCTGAAATTTCAATCTATTTCGATCATTTTTGAGGGAGTAATGGAACTTTGAAATTTTGAATTTTTTGCAGTTATTATTCCATAAAACCTCTAGTTTTACGTTTAAGTCTCGAAACTTTAATACAATCTAAAAAAGATAGTTTTACACATGAAGTTAATAAATTTAGAAAATTGGTCCACACAATTTTGGTTTAAAGCTGATTTCACGTTGTTGTATCACTCGTCATTTCGGGCGCCCATGTATTTCTTATGGGGGACAAATACATTTTAATTAAAAAAATAATATTGAACATACCACTTTTGCAATGATTTTTAATTTTAACTTTGGTAAATAACTTTAAACTTTAAATTTTTTAGCTTAATGAAATATTTCATACGTTCTATATAAATGTACCTACTTTTAATCTATTCTATATTATAATGTACCTGCTTGTAATCTGGTCTACATTAATGTACCTGCTTGTAATCTAGATAATATCTAGATGCTATAAATAAATAGAGTCAAAAGTGTTGTTGTATCACCATTCACCACTATTATAAGTTACACAAAATAAAAACATTCTAAATTTTCACGTGCCTTTAAAGCGTATGTATATGCAATCATCTGATCAAGTATAATTAGTAAATAGTAGTAATACAGTACACTGTAGAAATATATTATACAATATAATTTAAAATGTGTAAATAAGCATGTATCTAATTTAAGGTTATAATATTTTAAACTTTGTTTTTTTCTCTTTGTATCTATTTTATACCACACAAATTATTCTTTTTTTTTTTAATTAATACTACATCTGAACTAATACTAAATCCATAAATGTACTTGTTTTATTTATCCATTAGTTAATATTTAATTATACACAAATTGTCAACAAAATAATGTTAACTCTTACTCCATCACAAGCTATGCTTACTGGAGTAGTATCTATATTTATATTTTTAATTTGTTTTAAAAATAAATATATTAATAAAAAAAAATAAAAAAAATAATCATATTACTCTATAATTCATAATAAGGAATAATATTCATAACTTTCTAAAAATTGCATTGAAGCATTAGTTAAAATGATGTATTTATGAAAATTAGCAATAGTGTATTTATGAAAATTCATCAATTTATTTATTCATAGTGTTGGGTAGTAACATAATCTAAGTTAATTGTAAACAGTGTAAGCAAAAAAAAAAAAAAAAACAATAAACAAAAAAATCTCTGTCTAAAATAATGTATATTAAAATTCTGTTAAACAATGTAACTTGGATTGTAACGCATTAATTTTTCCTGTCAATTGTAACGTGACCAATTACATTTTTAAAACAGTAACAGAGATATACTTCAAATACTTTTATTTTGAATAACGAGTAACTTAGTTACTATGTATAAGTAACTTACACAAAACTGTTTATTTACTATTAACTTTCTGAGTAATTAAAAACATTTATTTATTTTTATAAGAAAATACAAATATACAGTATTTTAATTTTTCATTGATCTATAAAAAAAAAAAAAAAAATATGTATACATCTTTAATACCCTAGTTTCATTAATACTTTAATAAAATTTTACATTTAACATTTTAAATAGGACATTTGGCAAATACACATTATTTTTGATAATACTTATCATAACAGAGGTAAAACAATATAAAATTAAATGATATATTGTACAATAATTACTAGGAAAATTAACTTCAACGACTGGGTGCAATAAACAAAAACTGACATCTTTTTGTAACAATAAGTTTTTTTTTATTTGGTAGGTGGTAAAAAATGATTTGTGTACAATTAAAATACTTACTTACCTATACTTAATCAAACATAGGTAAATAGGTTTAATAAAATTCTAGTTAACATAATTTTTTTTTGTACATTTATTGTTCTTATTATTGTGTGAAAAAAACTTTTATTGAGAATTGTTTTTTTTATGGATTAAACATTTTATATAAGTTAATTTGAAGAAATTCAAATTGTGAATATTAGCAAATGTATTTACCTACACGCCATAATTCCGAATGACTTATGTTAAGTCTTTCCAACAAACTCTAAACAGATTTTTATCGGTAAATGAAAATACAAGAATTAACCAATTAACTAAACACTAATGCTAAATGTTTTAAAATTGTTGTGGTGATATTTAATTCATGCAAGAAGTATTAATTCATTCTAATTATTTTTAGGTGGTATATTACTTAATTACTGAAACAACTTTAAAATACATAAAAAACATCACTTAAAATAAATCTAATAGTTACAGTTTTTAAGCAATAACAAAAGTTTATCATATGATTAATATACCACTTGTCACTTTCACTAGCTAATTTATTTGACTAAATGTGAATTTAGTCTGTGATATAAATTATCTTACAAGAAATTTATTTTGGATTTGCAAATGGATTATATGAATTGAAAATTGTATGCATAATTATTATTCTCCAAAAATGAGTATTTAAATTGTTTTTAAGTTTGTAGTTACATTATATATACATACCCTGTGCCAATTTTATAAACATATTTTTTTTTTTAATCAAATCATTCCAAAAATATATTTTTCTCAGCAGTTATTAAAATCCAACTTAACTTACCTAACCTTTAATCTCATTGACACACACTTCAAAATGTATTTTGGCATTCCGTATTATGATTTATATAAATCTATAAGTCATCATGCAGAGATTTTTATTATTTTCCTCATTCTTTTTTTATTTCTCTACAAGTTTTCTCACGCTAAATAATAGCTTCATTGACATTTGAATCCTAGGCGTAAAACCAAGCTCATAAATCAATATAAATGTCCCACTTCTCTTGATTCATCACATACATAATTATTTTAAAAAATGCATATAGTTACAGATATTATTGATAGTTGATAAGAATAAAAATGTTATAGCGATTAATTGATTAATTTTTTGTTCTCTATTTCTAATTTAAGTTGTTTTCTAAACCTTTTCATATCTTTTTGAAAAAAATTTAATGGTGCATCTCTTGCTAAATGCTCAGCAAACATACAAACAAATACACCACAGTCCCAAAGATTTCTTTGCATAGGACATGACGTCATATTTTTCAAGCACCAGTTTCTTGTGTCAAAACTGTATCCTTTTTTATTAAGATGTTCATATATCAAATAGTTAAATATTTTTTGTAGACATACAATATTTTTTTCTCTAAAACTATCAAAATATTCAATGGTTTTTTTTTTAAAATTCACAAAAACCAGACACCAATGCTGTTCATCTTCTTTATGGATGGGAATAAATAATTTATCTTTAGAAAATATATCTATGTTTTTTGTCCAACGGGAAACATTTGAATATCCTCTTTTGCATAAAGTTGTATAGAAATATGTGGAGAATCTATGCACAGAGTCAGGTGAACGTTCTTTAATGAGTTCCATGTAATCATCAATGACGTTGTCAGTTAAGTGTAAATGGGGTTTATTACTCATGTTTGTCCACAGCCTAAAATAATAACAGGATTTGTTAATTTAACATAGATAGGTAATGCATTTCATAAACAAAGTTAAAATTATTAACATTGATACAGTTATAATATGATGGACATAAATGTATTTTTATTCTTCAAAAATTATAAACTAATTAGTCAAGGGGTTTGAAAACAGTAGTTTTACATAATTATTAGTAATTAAAGCCAACCAAAATATTTCGAAGCTTAATAATGCACATTAATTTATAGTATGTATATTAAGTCTGATGGACCAAGCTTTGCATAGAAGTTAATAATACTTGCAATGATTTATCATTACTATAATACTATTATTTATTATTACTAAATAATTGTATATTATTTAATCAAAAGCAGTGACTCCAAACTACTGCTTGTTACCTACCCATTTATCTTCTTGATTGCTTTTTATAAAAATGGTGATGTTTAAAAATATAAACCATTAATGATATACATAATATAAATATATAAACATAAATAAATCATCAAACTATACATTATATTTTGGACAGACAATTTTGTCATAAAATGTGGTAGAAAGTTAAAAACAGTCTAATTAAAAACTAGATAGCACTGAATTCATTAGTCTCAGTATCGAAATTATAATAGAACAAAAGTGATGGGTGTTTATGGGTATATTTTAATACAATGATATGTTTTTGTCTTACTATGCTATTGCTAGAATATGTTGTCAAAGACAAAAGTTGATGATTCAGGAACATAACACCCTTGAAAATAGAAAAAAGTGAAACACTTACTTACAAAATTTTGACCAATAAATATGTACATAACTATGGAAGCAATAAGAGAATGGCTAGAGCAAAACAATTTTTAAGGCAGAAGCCTATTTTTGGCTTGGATATCAACATATAACAAATCTATGAAAAGCTATTTGTGATTTTAATGCAGTTTAAGCTCATTAAGTCCCTCCAAATTGTGTTTTGTTTAGAGTACAAAGATGCTAAAGTACACAGTAGGTTACATTAATGTAATATAAAAGTACCTATCTTACTTAAATAGATGAAACTAGTACACAAAAAATACAAAACAAAAAATTGGAAAGATCAGTAAAAATTTTAAAAACATTGGATCACGGGTGAATCAAACCCAAATAGATTATAGGTAGCATTCAAATCGTTGGTAGGTACCAGTGCCGAAACTAGGAAAGTTGAGGCCCATGTGCAAAGCCAAAATTTGGGGCCCTTTTTAAATCTTGTTAACTCATTAATACCTCTAAGGCCTTATTTGTAGATGCAAGATGGTAGATACGAAGAGGCAGATACGGCTATAAAACAATTTCTCCTATCAAAATTTTATATAACTTGAGTTACACATTTAAAACATTAGGTTAAGTTAGGTTAAAACATGGTTATTTTATGAAACACACATAACAACAATCTTAGGAAAATTTTTGAGAACCAAAAACACATAATCCATGTACCATTAATGCGGGAAAGTTGTATACAATTATTATAATGTTACTATATTATTATAGTTACGATACCTAATCAATTAACCATTATTGCAAATAAGTTAAATACATTATAATTAATAAGGATTTTATGCTGTAAAAAACATTAAGATATGCATGCATTTATTGCCATAAAAACAAAAATATGTAAGTAACTACACAATTTAATTTTTAATAATATGTCTTATATTTATTTATTATTAATTAAAAATTTAAACAAAAAATATGATACATAATATGAAATGAATACAATATAATACAATTTAATATTAACAATAGTGCTTTTACTATTTTAAAAAAAAGTTTTTTTTAGCTATTTTATTTGCAAAATTATTTATAATAGTATCCACATCAATTCTGGAAGTTTTGAAGTCTTTCAATATTTAGCATGGTAATACTTGTAAGTCATTCTTGGGATGTTGAGTTACGCAGAAAATTTTTAATTAGTTTAAGTTTTGAGAAGGGAACGTTCGGCTGAAGCTGATATCACAGGAATAGTCATGCATATGTAACAGCTAGTAACAACATCAGGAAATACAATCGATAATTTGTTATTAACTATGTGTTTGGCTAAATGTTGAATAGTCATTTTTTTTAAAACATCACATTCAAAATTTGACAACAAAAAATGCATTAAGAATAAAATTTGGAGTGTGAAATCCGAGCTAATGTCGTTTCTATACTTATTTATAAAGTCATAAGAGGACTTAACTAATGATTCTTCAGCCTTGGTGGTCATTATATACAGCACTAAGATATTGAAATTTTCATAAATAGATTTCATGCCTACAAATCTCT
This sequence comes from Hormaphis cornu, assembly GCA_017140985.1. NCBI lineage: Eukaryota > Metazoa > Arthropoda > Insecta > Hemiptera > Hormaphididae > Hormaphis > Hormaphis cornu. The sequence continues at coordinate 21,821,121 of CM029361.1, forward strand.
CTTTTAGTTTAAGTAAAGTAGTATCAATAACAGAATAAAATATAGTCACTTTAAAATTGTCTTCTGTTACTGCCAAACGTCTATCACTGTCAGCCTCATCAAAGTGTTTTGTTGCAAATTATTGACGTTTTTGCAGGAAATTAAATGGAATGAGGGCTGTGGGAAGCCCTATTTTACATATACGGCCCACAGGCCCGAGCCCCTGAGGCCTGAGGTCCGTGTGGTGCCACGAACACTCTGCACACCCGGTTTTAACGGCACTGGTAGGTACATAGTTCAACATAAACAATTAATTATTAAGTGCGAATTATTTTCGACCAATTATGAACAATATACGATACTTGTATACGCTATGCCGTTATTAACTGTGTATTGCTAACAACTCAACCGAGTGAAATGCAAACAACAACAAACTCGTCGACAATTGGAAATGCACACGAAACAAGACGAACCTGCATTCCTGAAAAATAGAATATTATTTTTATACTATACCACAGATATGGATAGTAAACTTTTTACTATGCATTATTTGTGTACAAGCTTTATTGAATTTGGGAAAAATTAAATTTGCAAGACCAAAAACTGTACAACAATGAATGTTGAAAATATTTTAAATCAATAATTATTGTTCGATAGTCAATTTATTATATAAAAATATCATAATAAAAATAAAAAGGATCATTATAAGGATTACTTACATGTTACAATTTTAAAATTTTACTAATTTTACTTTTAAGTAAATAATAATGTTATCTCTAGTCGATGTTATCACAGATATAAAGATCACAGATTGAAAATGTGATGTGATGAACCACGGCTATACATACTATATAGTACCCATAGCCGTGTTATGAACCAAGGTGGATATGATTTATGATAATAGGCTAAATATTATGATACCTTATCTCTATTATCAATTATGTTTTAAACGGCCTGTGGCCGACGGCAGTTACAACTTATAAGTATAGGTATAATTACAAGCATAGATAATAGAAATAAGAATAGTTACTCAAGTAAAATCATAATTCTTAGGAATAAGGAAATACTAAGATACTTTTATAATATTATTGTTTTTAAGTCTATACTATTTCCATAAACATTCTTTCGTTCTTAACTGTTCTGTTGATATTAAGTATACATAAATATTCTGCCAAACTACTAACACAGATTAGATAAATTTTAGATAGATTTTATCTAATCTGTGCTACTAATGTCGTTAGGTTTTGTCGGTGCACTTGGCTACAAGCGGATTTTGTCGTAATCGTATAAATTTTCGTAGGAGCCCTTTTTTCACTGCATTTTCGTCAAAAAGTTCTCCTAAAACCGCATAGAAAAAAAAAAAAAAGTGTTCGAGAAACGATGGTACGTTCTGTGGTATACCTACGCACATAAATAGTAAGTAATCAAACTCTGTCGACCGTCCTGATAAGGCAGTGTTTTTTTTCTTCTTTGCCTTTCTCCCAACTTATATTTATGGTCGGCCACCTTTGTCCTATTCCTTCATTTATCACGATCATACACATTTCCTACACTCACATTAACAACTCTTATATATTTTTCGATTGTTTCCATCCATCGATTCGTTGGTTTTCCTTTAACTCTTTTCCAATCAACGTTTATTTTCACAACTACAATTGTATTTCAGTGTCTTCTCTCCTCATCACATGTATAAACGACCTCAGTCTAATTTTCCTCATCTTATCTACTATATTAATGCAATAATACCTCTTACATATTTGTTTCTATTTTCTCTTGTTACTCCACCCATCCAATTCTCATTTTTGCTACACTCATACTCTGATCTATTTTACTGTCAACCGCCCAACACCCCAAAACAATACAACACGGTTGGTCTCGCCACATTCCTGTAAAATTTATCTTTCATTTCATAAAACACCTAAAAATTCTTTCCATTCCATACAAACGCACATAATTCTATGTTTCACATCTTTCATAAAGTCTCCGTCCCTTTTTACAAAAGATCCTAGATATTTAAAGTTCTCTACCTCATCTATTACGTTACCACTTACTATCATTACTCTTCTTGTATCATCCACCGCCTGGTCTCTTCCTCCAAAATTATACTCCATAAACACTGTTTTACTTTAAGAAAACTTCACATTAAGTGCTAATCTCCATTTACCCAGCCTATTATTAATCATCACATTTTCTTCAATCAACACTATATCATAAGCAAACATCATACACCTAGGTATGATACCTCAGAGTGTATCTAATGTTTTTTTTTTATTTTAAGATTATTGCTGAGTGGTTAAAAGACTAGGCAGAACCACCTTAAACCCTTTCTGAAAGAAAGTAGTTACATATTTTGGTCTTGTGTTTAGGGGATTAGGAATTGCTATTTTTGCTCATTGTTTATCATTGAATTATTCTGCACAAATCTTAGGAGTTTAGACGTTTTCCTTGCCAAATGTGGCGATTTATCAAATGATGCAACAACAATTCTAAAAACTAATTTCAATTCATCGTGAAAAAGAAATTTCCACATTTTTTATTTTATTCCTTTAAGACTTAATTAATACAAACCAAATTAAAAAAAAAATTTTTTGTTTGGTAACAACACAAATAAAATAAAAAATGTTGATATTTTGATGTTTTCAAGCAGATCAAAATGTACGTTTGGCAAATCAAATGTCTAAAATTTCTTCAACTTGTAGGCAAAACAGAGAAAAAATCTCAGTCCCTGATCCCTTTAAGACTATTTCATGTTACTTAAATAATTAATAATTTGTGGTGTGATATGGAGATATCTGGAGAGTAAATGTTTGTTTAAAATTTAAATGTGTATGTAAAACAAATCAGTTTAGCACTCCAACTGCATTTTTATTTTAGAAGGTAACATTATTAGTTAGCAATTAATTTATATAATGTCTATTAAACAAATTAATTATATGGTTTAAGAATTGCAGTATAATGTTACAGATTGACAAAAACTATATTCAAAGTTAAAAAATCTGAAAAATCTAAATTAAATTATAGAATTTACTGTCTAACAAACTTAAAATTTGTTGAGGCTGTCAATACCTATTTCTAATATTTTTAAGACTATAAAGTGCATCTTCTAGGACTAGTCGCCTATTTTATAATCTTGCATATCATATTATAAACGTGATAAAAGGTTGATACATTTAGGTATTAGAAAAACTAAGCTTTTATTATAATATTAAGTTTTTATATCAAAAGAGTTAATTTGAAAAAACATGTCATGATTAATGACAACTAGATACCAGAAGATCAGTAGAAACAAATTTCCTTTCTATTCCGTGACTATATCCAAACAAAACTTTCTAAAAATGTCAAATAATAAGTTTAAATTTATCAGGTACCTATTTAAAAGTTCTAATTTGTATTAAAACTTTTTTATTTACAAACTGTTACTAGAGATACATTACTTAAACAACCAGTCGGAGAATTAGAATTATTAATGGCCGTGTGTGTTAGCAATGGTCTAGCCTAGATTATTGCTTGCTTGGCTGTAAGCGCAACAATCCATAGAAGCCAACGATGGAGTGGAAATGTAATTCAATGATGACAAATAAAAATACATAATATCAGGTAGTTTAAAATAATATATAAATATTATTATATATATATGTATATATTATATACTAGTACATATATCTGTCAATCCTGGGACACTTATAATGTTTTTACTTAAAAAATAATTCCGGTTATTTTTACTTAAAATATAAATATGTTTAATTTCACATAATTCTATATCATACATTGAAAAACTTATAAATAAAAAATAAATTAAAATTTAATAACTTAAATACAATTAAAATCATTACCTTATTATCCTGGATAATAAGGTAATGATAATTCCTATATATTAGAATTGTTATTCAAATCTATATATATATATATATATATATATATATATATATATATATATGTGTGTGTGTTTTCTTTAAATGTACTGCAGCTAAATTCTCTGTAAAAATGGTTTTACTTTCAATATTTGGTTTTGAAATTAATTCTTCCATTCTTATTGCATTACAACACAATTTAATATCATGTTGATATTTGGTTTTGAACATTCATCATAATACATCCAAAAACACTATTATTTAATAACTTAAATTAATCTTTTTCGAAATCGTTCTTAGCTTTCATCTTAAGATCTGTATTAAAATCTATAAATACTTTTAATCAAGCAGACTGTTTGAATTCTAAAATCTTGTGTATTTTTTTAAATTTTAAACCTAAACTAATATATTGTTTAAGAGCTACGTAATGAAATACATACTTTTTCTTATTGTATAATATGGTCAATAATTTAGATAGTTGTTAATTATCAAATTTATTTTCTGGGGCTAATGGAAAGTCTAAATGAAAATCATGCAGCTCTTTAGAATAAGATAAATCAACCTCTAAAATATATCCCTTACGTGAATCATTTGAAATATTCATTACATCTATAGGTATCTGTGTTAACCCACTTAATATTTCCATTAGGGAGAAATTTACTCATAACCCATCCTTAAAGATTATTTGAATCTAAATACAATAAAAAAATCTGATTCCTCATTTTTATCGAAGTAGATTCCCATACATTTATTGTTTGCTTTTGGGCATTTATTGTTACATTGTGATATTCCACCTCTAACTCTATTTTCAATCATTAACATTTTATCATAATTTGTTAATTATTCTGCATTTTGTTTTGTTAATTTTAACATGCTTTACCTTGCAAATCCTGGTGTTGTATAATACCATGTAGGATCTAATTTTTTTTTTTTTAAAGATATTCTGAAAGTTATCCATTATATCAGTTAGTCTTTTACTAACATCTATTGTATTGTATAAATTTTTAAATTCTCTAAGTTTTCGTATTTAAAATACTTTTCAAATTTCTCAAGCATTTTTACAATCATCTTCATCAACGTTTTTATTTGTAAGATTACTATAAAGTTGTTCTTTTGGAGATAGACAAGTTTCATTTAGTTTATGATAACAGTCAACATCTTCGTATGAAAGTACTTGTAATGAGTTACTTCTAAAGTTATTTTGTCATTTATCCACATTATTTAAAATTTGACAATATTTTTTAGTGTAATATCTGACCATAGTTAAAAAAAAGTGCGTTCTCTTTAACCAGTTCTTGATATAGGAAATGCATATTTGGTGAGTGGCAAACACTCAGTTTTTACAATGGATGTCAAAAGATTTGTGTAAGCCATAAAACCACCTAAAACTATATAGGAGTAAAATTATATAATACTATTTAAAGGGGTGTCAACATGACAACCCTAAATCCTTCCATAAGCAACACTTGGCGTTACGTTAGGCATGGTCAAGTTTATATTCATAGGATTTGTGCGTGACAAAGTAAAAAAGTCGTTACTCATGTATTGTTTATTCTCCAATCTCCTAACTTCTTTATCATTATAAATGAGTTATAAATATTGCTATATTGAATTATTGCATATGCTTATAGGTGATGCAAGAGCATATCTTACGCCTATTTTTATGTAATTGGCGTAAATCTTAAATTGTGGTGTTAACTCCTATTAATTTATTAAAATAAAACTTAAGTTATTTCTGCAAAGTGGCATTTTGTGGCTGTTTGGTATATTTTTTTTTTTTTTTTTTGAGTGGAATTTTGCGGCGTCACCTATCCGCCGCGCTAGGGCACTATATTAGGCTTTAAATAAACACCATAGTTAAAATAACATCTTTTTAGCTTAGCATTAAAGCTGAAAATCTCGTCTTACTTATTTTGAGTTTGAAATTGGTATCAACATTCTAAAAAAGAAGAAGAAAACTATTTAACACATAAAAAAAATAATAATAATAACTAGAGTTTTTACATTAGGTTCAACAAACGTTTGACTTTTTTGTCTGAATTTGAACAAAACACTGCTGCGCAGTCACCCATTATAAAATTTGCATAAAAATCTTTTTCCATAAACAATACTCATCAGTGATTTTACTTAGTCATGCAAAAATAAAAATAGTAAGTTGAAATTTCTAATAATCGGCCCATCACAAGCTCGTTTATATCTCGATAAAATTAAAAAAATGGCGGCCCAGCACACCATAGTACCTTAACCGCGCGGCGGTCCCTAAGTTAATTAATTGAAAAGATACGAGTAATAGTTTAATCTTTTCCTTGCACCCGTATTACCAAATTTTGCGATAAAAAGTCGATAGTAAATATCGTATTTCCGCCATTAACTTGTATCTAAAAGCCGGCCAGTCCGCACCACGCCCTCCATTCGATTTTTGAAAAAACAAGTGGCAAACATCCCCATGCTCTACACTTCTACAGAGTATACTGTGTTTTTTTTATAGAAAATTGTTTTTTGACCACCAAAAATCGTTAAAAAAAATTATACGGACACAGTAAACATACAAAAAAAGTACATAGTGCTATTTGAACTTTAAAAGTTGATACGAAAAACTTAAGTAGGTACCAACGTACGTACTGATGTAAAAACATTTGCGTTCGGATTAACTATTATTATAAACCGCATAAAATAAAACAACCTCCATAATGTTGTGAATTTTTTTTTCTGTTTTCAATACTTTGTGAGTTAGTCTGTTTGCTGTCGTATCTTATACGAATTTTTGAACATTCTGTATATTATACCGTGATATTATTATGGTTGTAGCACCGAAGAAAGGTCCCGAAGTGGCCAAGGTCATATTATTAGCGTTAGGAAGACGTGGCATCTCAGCGTATGGGCCACCTTATCTTTTTTCCACGTAGTAATGACTGTTATTTTATGTGCTATCTTTATGTTCACTGTTGCCATACTATCTACTACAACCGTACTTAAAGGTTATATTATAGTCAAGACGTGTCAAGATTCGTGTTTGCTTATTAAATACAATTACTTTGTTGTGCAATGTTATGTTAATTACCAAATCATTAAAGGAATCCAAGTGGTAGCTAGGTAGTACTCATTTCAGTGTTCACAAACGTTTTAAATGAAACAACGTTTTTGTTATGTATTTTTACTTTTACCTCGAAACTACCCAAAAGTGATTTTAAGTGATTAGTTTTTTTTCACTAACACAGAACGGGAGTACCGTCATATATCTAGTAAGGATGTACTAAACTATTTTTAGAATAATAACGCAACGCTTTGGTGTCCCTAAACGATTTCCAAAGTGAAACCACTTCACCTGATTATCACATTAAATGGTCGATAATTGCGAGTACTTGAAATTACCCAAATAGTATTTTACGACAAAATTTCAAACGTTGACAGCGCGAACTCAGACCAGTTTTTGTCCACCGCCTGTCGCGTTACTGTTTTGAAAATGGTATAGGTAGTACCATCCATACGGAGTACATTTTAAACAGATACTTATTTAACTATTATATTATTTATTTATGTATTTAACTATTTACAATAACCCAAGTCATAAGCGAATGAAAGTCTCCCAGTCATTCAATAGTGCGTAGAATACTAATTATTTTTGGCGGAGAATATTGTATAAGACAGTAAAACACAAATCAAGGTGAAGATTAAAATTATTTCTAAGTCTTTGGCAACGATAAAAATAACAATGTATTATTTATTTATTCCCTATTATTCAATACTTGACTTTGGGGGAATCCTCTTTTTTTAAATATAATTTTGTAATGTACACCATCCGATTTGTGGTACCCTTAATGGTCTAGTATTAGCATAATATCAATACAAACGTTGTTATTTACTTAATTGTGTTCTACAATTTTTTTTCTTATTCAAGCACTGCTTGCTGCCCCAAATGTGCGACAAAAATCAGTGCTTAACAAATGTGCCATGACGACTACTTCTGCAACTACAGTAGGTTCGGTAGTTATCAAAAATAGTTTTTCTGTGTACGATACTGAGTGGGCCACATAAAACATGCTACTTGATAATGAGTTTACTGTCTGGCACTTGGAAGTTGGGTGTGCACTTTCCTAATACCTAATTAATCTAATTATTTTTACTTGTTTGGTTGGTTACAAACTGAACATTGTTTCTTTCTTAAATTTCTATACAGTTTAGTGTGTTAGATTTATTAATCAATCTCTTTATTATTATTTAGTCTCTTATTACCTTGGTAAGAACGTTATTCAACTTTTAACTGATTTTGTTGTGGACTATGACAATAATCTATCTTAGGCAAAAAAAAATTTATTAGGTCGACAAAAGATTTTTGGCTAAGTATTAATATACATTGGTTACACCTAGCGTTATATTGTGCTCTTATATTTTTCTGATATTAGAATATGGTTATGTTGTCTAGAAACCCCTTAAAGCAAACTATTCTCAGCAGCTAAGTAAGTTCTGCGTAAGTTTTTGTGTTGGCCGGTTAAGTATTAAAAATTCCTCGTCTGCGACAAAAATATGCTGCTATTGCACCAATTGCCAATCAGTGGTTCTTGGACTAGTAGTGATCCGCAGACAAAAATTTGAAGTATAATTCACTGTTTTGTTTTTTTAACTTTCTGACAATTTAACCGATAACGAACGTAAATTTGATTCAAATAAATATAGTAGTATCGTATTGTAAATGTGCGCCATTCTATAAGAATTTGAATTAATTTTTTTTTTATGCTTTAATTTTTGGAATTTATATTTTTTATATTTTATTTTGTTATTTTTATAATGGGCAAAAAAAAAAAACAAAGTAATTAGTGTTTATAATTTTCTAAGTACAAAAACAATTATTTATAATATTATTTTACATTTATATTTATATATATATATATTTTTCATTTAGTATATATCAGTGGTTTGTGTATGGAGAACCTAAAAGCACTGCAGTTGTTTACACCAAAATTTCTGGAGAAAATTGGTTTTATACGGAGTTTTGCTTCTAAAATATGAGTGGTTTGTAGAATTTTAAGTTTTTGATTTAGTAGTCCCCTAAGTCCCAAAGGTTGACAATCACTGTCCTGTAGTATAGGCAATATACTTACTTGATCTATTTTCTTTGTCTGAACAAAGACACATTATGAGTATTAGGGTTTTTTAAAGGGTTACTGTTTTTTTTTTTTATGTCCCACATGCTGGAGGTTATTATTATTCTGCTAGATAATGCGCTGTTAAGGTGTTTTTTTGCCAAACGTCAATATGAACCCGAATTTGAATGTACCTGCCTACTAAAATATGTTAAATTTTCTACGTTCCATAAAGCATTTTCTATCTGTCTGTAAAATGCATTTAGAACACATCCATGTAAAGTTGTATACTTTGGCCTACGAGTGACTAAACAGAAAAATTTGTTTGTCGCTGTGCATTGCTACACTATTGAGTAACGAGTTATGAGAGAAAGCTGTTGCCACTGTCAGTCAGATGCACAAATTTTTATTTATTAAAATATTAATTTTTATATTGTTTTTTATTTATTTTATTTCATTGTCTATACTGGTGTATTTCAATAAATTTCCCGTTGAAATATAAAAAAATAAGTATAAAATATTATATAGTATTAAATTAATTATTATGAAAAAAGTCAAAGTTATAGTCTGAAAAAAATACAAGTTAATATAAAATATTGCCTATTTTATTTAGTAAATAAGTAGTAAACAATTAAATACCCGATTAAGTTCTCACTGGTGTACTTAAAATTTAAATAAGAGTAAAATCGGATGGTTTTAAAGTAAAAAGCATTTCTTTTAGTGTCAAATAAAAAAAAAAAAACAGATGAGAGAATAAGAATAATTTTTATGGAAATACATATAAGCAGCCAAAAACTAAAGGATTCTTTTGCTCTGATTTTATAGGTAGGTATTTTGTAGGTATTCTATGTATTTTTAAAAGATATTCTATAGATATTCTTATTTTAAAAGATATTAAGATATATAAAGATCTTTAAACATCTTTTATTAAAAATTTAAATTTTACAAATATTACCTTATACATTTTTGATATAATACTGACATACGACATTTTTTGAAGTATTATTAATAAAATCCAACGATTATTGTCAATACAGTTTAAAATAATTTTCAAAATATTTATTAATATTGTACTACTCTATAAATTGAATGTTTTTATTTTATTTGTTGCAGTTGTCGTTTGAATTTTGAAACTTTTTATTTTTTTGGCAGTCATATATATAAAAAAAAAAAAAAGTTCTTTATTCACACTCTATGTCTATGGTATACTCAACAATTTAAGTAAGTGTTTATTTTTAAATTATTTATATTATGCAATATATTTTTTAGAAATGACTTTTTTGATAAATGTATTGATGTTTAATGATAAATATTTATATATCTTAGGCATGATTCTTAAGCACTTAACAGCCTGCTTGCTTCTAAACTTCAAAACCAATCAGCTAACTCAAATGATATGTATCAATCAATGTTTACGTTATTCTTCTAACATTAGTTTAATTTGGTACTTATGTTTATGCATGAATGGATACAAGTAACAAAAAACAATATTTACAACGCAAATGACAATCAGCTTCAACATTCTTTACGGTATTAACACATTGTTTAATTAATATACAAGTTCACCCGCTTTTACCATGCAAACTACTCTAGAGATATAAATAAACCCCCTTTAAATTAACTAAAAACAATTAAACAATTTTTCAATCTAAAGGTAATTTAAGTCATATGCTCAATGATAATAGTGCCTATGTAGCGCTTAAAACCCACCATAAATAATAATTATATAGTAGGTAAAGTATAAATTTATAAAGCTTAAAATATAATTCCATAAAGTTATTCATTGTATCTTAGCATCTAGATATCAATAACATAACTATTCATATCTTTCAGAAAGACTTATTTTTTTTTTTGTTAGTAATATGAAATTATAAAATGTACTTAATTTGTTTACACAGTAGGTACTCTGAGATATGATCATGGATATATTTAAAGATTTGTCGCTCTAGGTAAAAAAATTGTCTACCCCACCCCACCTCATATATTGCTAAATAATTGAACTCTCTATTATGGTCAACAAACTACATTGGTGGGCGGGAGAAAACACTTGCCACGTGCGTAGTATACATCGGAGGCAAGAATTAATTTTTAATTTGCTTCTGTTTTTTTTTTAAGTTTTATATTTTGTTTTGTTACACAAAACATTTTAACTTTTGTGTACAGATAGGATAGCTGCGGCTAAATCGTCCGCTGCTGGCTAAGTTCCACAATCGAGTCCGCCACTGCCGCAACATAAATAGAAACCGCTATCATCGAGCTATGTCTTCACCCCCGACCACACAACCATCATCGCCGTCGATCCAGCAGGCCACCCAGACTGCTGTGCTCCGCAAAAACGATGGTCTGTCAGCCACGCAGGCCAACTCCGATAATGTGGCATCGACTCAGCTAGTTAGGATGACACGTTGTTCGAACGATTATATTTTTAAAATGGCCATTGGCGAGGGTAGTTATTCAACAGTACGTATTGATTTATATTCAATATACATAACAGTGACTTACTTTTTGGAGGGAGGGGAATTAACATCCTCTTCTCACCATAAGCAATATGTGTGCTCTTTGAAAATATCATGAGTAACGTTTACACGTTTTGTTCAAAAAACTTTTTAACCACAAAAATCTGATTCAATAACAATATATTAAAAATTTATCTAAGTCCATAATAATAAACTTTAAGAGAATTGGAAGTTTCAATTTTTTTTTTTCATCTATTACACGCAAATTGTAGGAATTTACGCGGTTTTTATTTCCAACTTACCAATTGATCTATTTATGCAATAAGAATTTTGTAAATTGATTTGAATACATTATGACATTTACTTTGAATTGACTTATTCAGGTTTTTTGTCAAAAGTTTTTTAAAAATTAAAAATTTGAATTTTTTAACATATTTTTTTAAAAAAATTTTGTTTTAAAACTGTGCATACTAGTAAAAATTAGTTGGGTCCCTGGAGTTTTCAAAGGTACAAAATATATTATATTATTAGTTTTATAAAATTATATTACTCTTATAGATAAAACCGAGGATAAAAAAAATGTAGATCATCATTGTACTTATGCTACTGTTTAACTAACAAACCATTTACAAATTTTTTCTTTTTATATAAAAATAATCAACAGTTAATATTAATAGCCAAAAATAATATGTAATTTATATTATAATTAAGTTTAAACTTACGCAGTAATTTAATTAGTAAAAATGTTATACTCGCATAAAAATTATAATTTTCCTTAAACAAACTTTGTCTTTTGTAAAAGTAAAATATAAAACAATAAGTTTGTACTTTCAAAAGGCTATTAATGTGGTTGTGAATTTTGATGATAATAATTTTTTTTATCTGGTTTGTAGCTCAAAGCAATTTTTTACAATATTATATTTTGTACAACTTACAAGTCATTAATGTGTGTCGTCTGTGTAGACTGTAGAGTGTTACACACTCTACAAAAATCAGATTTTATTAATTATTACTCTAAATACCAAAGATAGAGAAAACAAACCTAAATATACAGTGTATGTACCTGCATGTACGTGTTGTGTTTGGCACTATGCCAACCCATTTGAATCGCAAGTTCTTTTATTGTTTCTTGTACAGTTAAGACTTAGCCAACGTGTTTTCTGTGGTCAGTGATGTTCTGAATTATTTGGGTACTACTGACTACGTAGAGGCACTTACTAATTACTGATGTACTCTGTATTAATACTTTCAAGTGTTTTTTTTTAAAAATTGATTAGTATATGTGCCGTATGCATTCAAAACTAAAGTTAATACGCAAAAATATAAATAATAACAGATATTATATTATAACTCAATACCTTAGGAAAGGTCTCTGTGGTGAACTGCTTTTAAATCTATTCACTGATCAACATTGCCATCTAACACACTTACACACACAAACATTGAATCTTACATGTAGGTGTTGACTGTGTGCAATTGTATAGTAATTTATGAATATTTTTTGTAATTTTCAGGTGTATTTGGCCACAGACATTCACACAAACCGTGAACATGCAAGTGAGTACCTACGGTCTTACCTATTTACAGCCTACTTGTAAATGCAACTGCATAATAATAGGTATATCATACATACACTAACCGAAAAAAAAAAAATTAAAATTTAGTCTATTACTGATCTCAATTTCTGTCTGGAGGAGACTGAAGGAACAGGTGGTTATAAAAAGGTTACTGTTGTCTGCAATAATATTTACCAAGTAGAGCTTTTTTTATTTTTTAACCAGAATGCTCTGTTTACAACTACCGTAATTAGTTAACACATTTAAGTACCGATAGCCAACGTTGTCAAAGTTGTTTTTTTTTATACATAAAAATACCTAAAATACATAATTTTTTTATGAAGTACTACCCTTATTACAACATCTCCATGAATATCTAACCAATTTAAATTATTCTTGTATTGGTCCAACCAGCTTTTAAAGTTCTTTACCAAATTTACATTTAACATATATTAGTTTTCCTAACAATGTATTCAAATGGTAGATAGTAATTTATTGGTGGGTTTACATTTGATATTATCTTTACACAGAAAATCACTTTTTTTTTTTTTAATGTAAAAAATATACCTATATACTATATATCTATTATACATCTTGGGCCCATATACACCTTAGTACACCACTGCGCATAGTTAAAATAAATATACTAATTATAATAATTGTCAATTAAAACAAATTTATTGGTAACTTCAAGGTATTAAATAACATACTATTGTTTAAATCATGTTAATAGTAATAATTAAAATTTTTTTCTTATTATTTAGTATAAACAATTTGTTGCATAAAAGTAACAAAACATTCTGCTTATGAGATAGATGTAATATAAATCAATTGTACGTGTGTTCGTGTATTATTTAGATTTTGGGTGGTGGTACCTCATGAAAATTCTAAACTTTTTTGTTTAGATATTTTTGATTTGTTTGCCATACTGTTAATTATACTTGTGAGTTACAGAAATGTGTATAATCATGGCATTCTATGTTATGCTTAGAAATTCTATATAATACCAAATACAACTGGCAATTTGTAAAATTTTAAAAATTATGCAAAATAATGTGTAGGTAATGTAATGCATCTTATCTTATTTTTCTGCTCAATAAGATGTACAAATAACAAATGTAAATGCTTAAAAAATCAAATCAAATGTAATTCATAATGCCATATTAATTAACTGTGTTGTAATAAAGTTGGTAAAAGACCACTAGGGAACCCTCGATTAAGGTGGGAAGACATAATAAAAAAAGACGTGTTGGCACTGAATGGAGGAGCGGATTGGAAAGCACGAGCTTTGGATAGAGAAGGTTGGAGAATTGGATGTGTGACGGGATGGTCTTAATGGCCGACAAACCCCAAAGAAGAAGAGAAGAAGAAGTTGTAATAAAGAAACGTCCTGCATTGTGGAACGTGTTTAATACAAGAAAATAGTATATGTACAAGAAGAGTAATGGTAGTAAATAGTGACGTAATAGAAGAGTAAAACTTTAAGTATCTAGGATCCTTTGTAAAAAGGGATGGTGACTTTATGAAAAATGTGAAACATAGAATTATGTGCGGTTGGATAAAATGGAGAAACGAGTCAGGTGTTTTATGTGATAATAGAATTCCAATAAGGCTAAAAAGTAAGTTTCAAAGGAGTGTGGCGAGTCCAACCATGTTGTATGGTTTGGAGTGTTAGGCAGTTAACAGAAAAATTGAACAGAGTATGAGTGTAGTGGAAATAAGAAAGCTTAGATGTATAGATGGGTAGAGTAACATAAAAACATGGAATAAGAAACAAATTTATAAGAGGTAGTGTTGCATCAATAGTAGATAAGATGAGGGCAAGTAGACTGAGGTGGTTTAAACATTTGAAGATGAGAGAAGAAAATGAAGTAGTAAGAGCAGTTACAAAAATGAACGTTAAAGGAAAAAAAGGTAGAGGAAGACCTAGAAGAGATAGATGAAAACAATTGAAAAATATGAGAGTTGTTAATGTGTGTGTTGGGAATGTGAATAATCGTAATAAGTGGAGGGATAGAACTAGAGTGGCACATATAGTTGTGAGAAAAGCATAGAAGAAGTGAAATGCGCCTAATGTTTAAAAAGGTTTTTTCGTTATACTAAATAAATAGGTACTTTAAATAATGGTTTATCATATTTCAAGTTGTTTATTGTAAAATTAAAAGTAAGTTTTATTTGAAAATTGAAGTAACCTAAGTAGTTTTTTGCTACAAAAATTATTTATTCATTTGTACCAGGAAACTTTTATGTTACTTGTGTTATTATTTGATGGCAAAGTTAATTTTGTTCTCCCAAGTTCCCTGTGTTTTTCAGCATTTATAAATAATCAACTATAAGGTCGATCAAATTTATTGATGCGTTTAATGGAAAAATAAAAACCGCATAAATCTAAGAGTAGGCTTATATGATTCAGAAGTCAAGTGTGTATGGTTTTCTTTAGTCCTTGGTTCTTTGATCAGATGATAAATTTAAAATGTTTGAGTAAAAATGACAAAAACACCAGCCATACATTCTAGATACCTAACCATAATACCAGAAGTATATGATATAATCTGAGTAACTCAGAATGGAGCATTTTTATGATATAAAAAATCCCAACCAGCTCTCAAATTTTAATTATGTATATCAACTGTACACTCAGTGGCGGCTATCCTATGAATTAAAGGTGTTACTGCATGATCACTCATCTTTACAAAAAACAGCCCACTAACACATAAATTACATATTTGTATAATTAGAACAACAAAAACTATTTGTAAGCATCAGGGCTCCAGGCTTCACTGCCCCTAGTCCTCACCCATACACATGACCCACTAATCTATTCATCAAAAATTAAAAGTTTTGCAAATAGCAACACCTTATATATAAGATAGCTGCCACTGTTTACGCTAACCGGAAAATTTACAACAAAATCTTGTTATATGTATTTTTTAGTTAAAGTTTGTGAGAAAAAACAAATTATCAGAGAAAAGAAACAAAAGCAAATACATCGTGAAAAAGAGATCATGAACATTCTCAATGATACTGGGTCCAGCTTCTTTGTCAAGTTTTATTGCTCGTTCCAAGACAGCGAAAAACTCTGTATCTTTTTTATAGCACAATATAATTTATACTTTATTATGATATCACATCAGTAATGAAAACATCAGTATTTTTGATAGTTTAACTTCATGTTGATGGTTTTGGTAGGTCTGTCTCTAAGAAGTATTGAACAGGCAGTTAAAAAATCATGAGGTTGTATGATGTGTAATGTAAATGAACATTAGTGTGCGTGGACAACCCATGTAATACATGTACCACACTAGATGTGTGATTGACTACACTTTTACACGCACAAGCGCATGTCAATATGATAAAAGTACAATTACAAGTCTAATTGATTTTGAACAGAAAAATACCTTGTCCCTGATAAAGTTATGAGACATAAGCTAATCAGATTTTAGTTCTGTAAAAACCTTTTTATTCCTTTATATCCAAATTATATTCAATAGATAAATCAAGTAGTTTTTTAATACATACATTGACGCACAACTACCTATGTCATAACTTTTTTTTTGTACCTACATCATATTGTTTGTTTTCTATCTAAATCTTTCATTCTTAAATTCTTCATGCTAAAAATAATTTTATGCCAACAATTTTTTAATCAAAATTTATATTTTTAACTAATTTAAATCATTAAATTTAGTAGGTAATTAAAAAAAAATTGTCAATAACTAAAATAGTTTCTATGGCTATAAATGCTAATGACACGTTTATATGACTATCCAGCACAGACAATATCTTATGAATTCTTCGTGTTTTTCCCTTAATATTCATTTATAGATTTTGTGATGTCTTATGCCAAGAATGGTGACTTGTTGCCATATATTAACAATGTTGGATTATTTGATGTCACTTGCACACGTTTCTATTCTGGTGAACTACTTTGCGCTGTAGAGCATTTACACAATCTCAATATTATGCACAGAGACCTAAAGCCAGAGAATATATTGCTTGACCAAAATATGCACATAAAGCTAGCTGACTTTGGTTGTTCAAAAATATTTGAAGAGGCTGACTCTACGGACAATTTAAGTACAAACAAAATAAATGCTCAAAAACGCAGAGACAGTTTTGTAGGAACTGCTCACTATGTCAGTCCCGAACTTTTACTAAATAACGCAGCTTTTCCTACTTCAGATCTATGGGCTTTTGGCTGTATTGTATACCAAATGATTGCTGGCATACCACCTTTTCGATCCAAGTATGTACTGTATTTTGTTAATCAATATTATTCTATTAAGGGAATGTGCTGTTTTATTAACGTTAATAAATTATTTGTTCAATAGGTAATGTTTTAATTTTTGATTTATAGGAGTGAATATTTGTTGTTCAAAAAAATTCAAACGCTTGAATATGTGTTTCCGGATAGTTTCTGTCCAGATGCCAATGATTTAGTTCAGAAACTGTTGGTACTTGATCCAAACAAACGTCTTGGTGCTAATGATGTTAAGCGATATACATCCATTCGTTCACATCAATTCTATAGTGGTTTGGATTTTGACATTTTACACACAATGACCCCACCACCTATATACCCCTACAAATCTGATAATAGTGAAAGCCGAAAGTTGCATAGTCATGGAGTTCCTGAAAATTTGAAACCTGGACTTGATGAGAATCAATTGACCAGGCTTTTAGTTATAGATAACCCAAGAAGTTCCACAACCACCACTCCAGAAACTGCGCCTAGACGTCGAAAATTGTCTAGCGTCCTTCAAATGAATGATAAAGAGAGGCAACACCAACTAAACCAACAAATGCTCAACAGTAAATGGCATAGTTTGGTACAAAATAATCTAATCTTCAAACAAGGGCTGGTTGAAAAGCGGAAAGTAAGTCTGATTTTTTGTATACCTAAAGCAACATAATTTTTAATTTGATTCCTAGTCCTAAAAATATTTTATTGTTATTTTAGGGTATTTCGACTAAAAAACGAATGCTGTTATTAACCATGGGTCCACATTTATACTATGCTGATCCAGTAACTATGACTCTTAAAGGAGAAATACCTTGGAGTCCACAATTGCATGTGAAACCTGTCAGCTTCAAGATATTTTATGTATATACGGTAATCATTTGAATTAATTTGTTATAAATTTGTGTTAAATAATTGCTATATTGACTTGTTGTTCTGTCCTAATCTTTTATTTGTTTTATATTGAACATATGTGATTTTTTTCAGCCAAATCGAACTTATTATCTAGAAGATCCTAAAGGTTTTGCACTAGATTGGTGTAAAGCGATTGAAGAAATGAAAGCTTATACGTATGGTACTAATGAGCGCACTTAACTTAAAACTGTATTACCATAACACGGCTACAATATTTTCTTATTAATAAAAAAAAAAACCCGTTGATTAAGATTTTCTACCTTATAGCTACGTATATATATATTTTTATTGTATTTTGTTATGTTAAAATTGAACCTACAAACATGGCTGGTTTTGAATTTTAATTTAAATGTAACCGATATTTGATACTTATATTAATAAATTTTATTTTAGTTTGATATAATAAATATATATATATATATATATATATATATATATTTAGAAAAATATGTGAATGATAATAATAATAAATGTTATAGATATAGACTTAAAGTATAGTTTTGAATTATTTTTCTTGTCATTGACATTGGAGTTATCATAATATTATAATTAAGTTTGTTTAATGATTAGTATTATAACCAGTTTAATTGATAGTTGTATATTATATTATATTTGACTAATACACATACATAATACATATGTATGTGTATATTTTGATATTTTGTATAAATGTTTTCATTTCACCTATTTTATTTCATTTTGTGTTTTACTGCAGTAGCTGCTATTTAATGTCAAACATACTTATACTAAATTTTTTTTTAATAAGTTCAAATACGAAGTTTAGTACCGAAAGAGTCTTGTTTGAAAGAACTGTCAGTTTTTAACAAGCAATTGATGAAATATAACAAAAGTAAAAGAGATTAACACCATTTTGCACACAAATATCCAATGGACAAAATCAGAATATTGTAAATGTTTAAATCGGATTTTTGCACGCAGTCGGACAAATCCCGGCAATATGTGATAATAGAAGGTTTGTTGCGTCGTTGATTTTTTGAAATATTTCAGTGGTTATTACATATCTAAAGGTTAACGGCAAAACCAAATTTAATAGAATAAGTAGCCATAAATGATTATTGCTTAGTTGATTAAACACAGCCTGATATAATTCTCATGTAATATTCAGTTGTGTGTCTAACCTTTTTTGAATATGCACTTTTCCTCTAATCTGAAACATAATACTCTATTACTAAAACTAAAGTGTAGTGTGAATTCTAGTATGAAGAATTTATACTGACCTTTGCCTAGTTTACTAATAATAGTATTTCTAACTTTTGATTTGTTTTGATTTATATGTATATTGTAAAATTTTAATGTGTATGTATAATAGAAAATTATACTTAAGGTTGATTAGTTAATAACTTATAAATATTGCTGCTAACATTGTGTCTTTTCTGGTATAAGGCATAGTGCGTAAATACAACTTTTAAAGTAGTACATTTTTAATAATTTTTTTCTTTCTCAAAATGGTATTTTTTATTTTATTCAATAGTGTGATTTTATTTTTATTGAGTTTGAATATCTTTCTAGCCTTTAAATTATATGTAAAAGGTAACTTAATAATTATTTTTAACAAATATATTTTCATTTGTAGTTGTTAAAGATAATATTTAATGATTATAGATAGCTGGTGTTTATGCATGATTGTGCCAATACCAGAAAGAATAAGTATAATACACAAATTATGTTATAGTAACTAAAGTAAATTAGGAAGTAATTAGGATTGAACAAATAATAATTAAATAATTTTAAGTAGTATATTTAAGTCCATAGGTTAAGGAAAAAAATCAGTCTGTGAGGATTGTGTGACGCAATTTTAATAGTCCACAGTGCGTAAATTAAAGTGCTTAAATTAATATACGCACAGTGTTTACTTTTAGTTCCTTATACTCCAGAGTTGCTGGAGTATAAGTTGTGTATGTCTGTACGGAGAATCAACATACTACACTTTCATTTGATGTTTGTGTTGAATACCGTGTATACAACATAGTAAATTTTAGTCATAATAGTTTTTTTTATCCACACATCCACACAAAATCAAAGATAATTTGTTTGTAAGTTTTTAATATTAATACATTGTTATCAATCAATCACTAAATTTAACTTGAGAACTTGTGACTATTTATTTTTAAAATCAATCACTACCTCATATTTTATGTACCATAGTTTAATTTTTTTTTTTTAATGTATATATATATATATATGTTAGTTAACTAAATCATAGCTGCAATTGTTATACATGTATGTATTCTTTACTCTATGATGTGCGCATATTGGATGTATAAAATTGTTAAAAGATAATGAAAAAAAAATAGTAATAACATGTTTCGCCAGTTAAACTTGTGGTTAATATGTACCTAATAATCAAATTTTAATATACCGCTTCATTCTAATACATTGAATAAATATTTTTCTTGATAGAAACTAACATCACAAATTATGTTTAGTCTTTATGTGTTATGTAAATTGATGTAGTTCATTCATTAGTTAATAAGTTAATATTGCAACGTAGTTTATTTTATGATTGTTTCTACAAAATACTTGAAGTTACACTCTTTTTAAATGATGTAATTATAATTTAAAACTCATAATATGCTGTATTCTATTATTGATTTGAAAAAAAATCAACAAATAAATTATATAAAATTTAAAATCATTATTACATGTTTTACATATTCTGTTTTTTTGTTTTTCTAATTCCCTCTTTCTTGTATCTTAAAAACACTTACAATATTATATTAAGTATATTTTCTATTAGATTTTTGTTCTTTAAAACGTGATTACAGATATTTTATCAATAATTTAATAATGTATGATGTTATTAATTTAATTAAAAGTTCTGCACAAAACAAATTTTTTTTTATATGATTGAATTTTATAATTATATTTTAAAAGAAACAATAATGTGTTTAAAAATAAATTTATATATTATGTTATAGAATAGTTATTGATTTTTGTATCTTATATTGTAATTGAGAATTATGATTGCCATTCTATTTTGTGACCAGGAAATTTTATTATTAAAAGTATGGAAAATTTTTAAACTAGTAAAATAAAACCACAATTTATTTAATGGGATGTGACAAACACTGTTTATGTAGGGATTAAAAATAGGTTATTCTAATAAATAAAAATTATTAGCCAAAATAATTATTTAACATGACGTGTTAAAGTAACATATGATTTTAGATTGCTTAATGTTTTTATTCAATTGTTTTGTTTAATTTTTTAACATTTGTTAGGAACAATGTTTTTTTTTATATTCAGAGTTCTACCGTTTTTATCTCACATCTCTGATTATAATTGCAATGATGTAAGTCATTTATCTTTTTCTTGATCTATTGCATACAAATAACAGGAATTAAGACAATATTGATCTAGTAACTGCCAAATTTTAAACTTTATCCCTAGTATGTTAACAAATCAAATTGAAAAAAAAAAATCAATTAAAAAATAAATATGGGAAAGTTGATCTAAAGTAGATGTTATCACAAACACAAATCAGTTATTCTTATAGCATGAGTAGAGTTATTGGTACTTTTGATAGAATAGAAGCCTTCAAAATTCCTACAATTTGCGTGTAATAGATGTAGAAAAAAAAACTTAATCTTCTAATTCTCTCAAAACTTGTTTCATGTAGAGCAGTTTTATTCTAAAGTGTACTAAGTGCAGTAGAAGGTTAAATTTTGTGTTAGTTTAAAAGAGAAGAAATGTATCAACAAAGCGTTCTCTTTTTTTTATAACTTAATTTAATATTTTTTACAAACATTGAAAATTGAAAAATTTTACAAATGTTTGCACAACAATGTCGGTTTACATATAAAGTTATTCTCTAAAATAAAATATCATTGTATTGTAATAACTTATAAAAGACATAATCATCCCGGGCAAATCAGTTTTGAGTATATTGAAATGGATTTTAAACATTTTGCACAATAACACATTCATAAAACAGTAGTATTTACTTGGAAATTGTTTAAATTACTCAAAATATATATTTGTATACTTTGGAAGTAAATGTTCATTGCTAAATTAATTTTTCTAAAATTGTTTACACAGAACTCCTTAACAACTGTCTGTATTAATGGTAAGACTTATTTTAATGCGCATTTAAACTTATTTTGCGTATAGTTGGCACAGGTAGATTTATTTTTCCCCTGGGTTAATTTCGGGATGAATTAAGTAGGTACTTAAAAATTAAAAATAACTATAGCACCACAAAAACATAAAAATATAAATTAATATTTGTATTAAATTTATTTTATTTTCACCCCGATTTAGCCAATGGTGTCCTCTGCACGAGTTATATTAGTTACACTTAGTTTATGATGCTCTGGCAGAAAAACCGTAGAAATAGTACCTACAACCAAGTCCAACCAAAAAGGTTTAAGTTCCTCCAAATCAGGGGCGTGTGAGACTCCAGAGACCAGATTTTTGTATAAATTAAAAAATACAAATATACATTTAAGTGAAATTATTTTTGCTCTAGAAGATTTGGCATTAGTTTAAATAAAAAAATAAAAAATTTATTTGGTTATAACTAAATAAATAATATTTTGTGCTGTATGAAAATATAATTTTTAATGTCTATTAATAATTTCCTCTCGAGTTTTTAAACGTAAACAATTTCTGTATACTAAAAACTTAATAATAGTTCTATTGTTATTTTCAAAATACACAAGCAGAGTTAATTGTGTGTTATAATCAATGTTTTGAATTTGTATATTTTAATAAATTATAAGTTTCTAACTAAGTTATCTACTTATCAGTATTATTTGTTGTCATACATTTATTAAATTATTTGTTTTAGGTTATTAATAATGCATGTGTTACACAAGCCCTTTTAAGTGTATTATTTAACTGCCGTCACCCGGATATTAATCTTGGTAACATATTATATGAATTCAAAGAATTTTCTAAAGAGTTTGATGCAAATATGATCGGTTTGGCCTTTAGTAATTTATCTAAGATACAATCAGTGCATAATTCATTTGGAGGGTAGGGGTATTAAATGTCTTTTTAACACCAAGTTTAATACTAAATTAAGTATTTTGTCTTAGGAGTATATCAATTTTTGAATTAAATGGCAGTATTAAGCCAAATGTTAATTTTGAAAAGAATTATCATTTTGTTGCAATTGTGCCTATTGAAAGTCATTTTTATGAATTGGATGGTTTGAAAGAAGGGCCTATTGATTTGGGAGAAATAAAACCTAATACAGATTGGATTGAATTAACAAAACCATTTATTGAAAAAAGAATGAATAAGTAAGTTTATACATAAAAAACATACATGATTTTATCTATTTTTAACGGTATTTTTTGTTAACAATTTTTTTAATTTAGATATAATAAAGAAGAAGTAAGTTTTAATTTGATGGCTGTAGTGCCTGATAGAAAATTAGTTTTGGAACAAAAATTATTGAGTGTAAAAACAGAAAAATTGGTATAGTTATAATGTTTATAATTTATCAATAAGCGAACAATATTTTATGAATATTTTTAAACTAGAATGAAGCAACAAAACAAGAACAGATGAACATAATTTGTAGTCAAATTTCTTATGTAGAAAACAAAATAAAATGATACAAAATTGAAAATGTTCGACGCAAGCATAACTATTTGCCACTGATTATAGAGATTTTTAAGTTGTTGGCTAAGAATGGCAAGTTGGTATCGTTGTATGAAAGAGCTAAAGCCAAAACTTTAGTAAAACAAAAAGAACAAAAATAAACAAGAGTATTAGTAGAACATGTGTTTAATATATTTTTTTTTGAAGAAATTTGATAAAAGTCTAGAAGTTTGGGGTCTTAATATAGTCTACCGAAAAACATAATAAATAGAAAAAATAAATTCTATCAGCCATATTTGGTGCGACTTTTTACAAATTCAAACAAACAATATTAATTAAACTATTCAGAAAAAAAATTGCATTATGTTCATAAACAACTAAAGTTGAGCGAGACATTTTAAAGTTTTTTTTGATTTGTTTTACAATTTGAGATTAGAAATAAATCAATATAATGTTCAATAATATAGTTTACTCTAGTAACCCTGATAAAATAGGATAGTAGGTTGTTTTCACTATATTGATAATAATAGGATCTTATTGCTCAATTATATTTTAATATATTTAAGATTTCTTCTTTCTAAGTTAAATGTTAAAATAACACGTTTAATTAATATGTAAAATATGATGTTAAATGTAACTCAGATTCTTATTATAATTTTGACCGTTTTTATAACTACTTACATCGTTTACAATGACTATATATTATATATGGTAGGCTTTAGAGGAAAATACCACAAAGTGTTTGTTCCAGATGAATTTTATGTATAATTAAAATCAGGTTAGTACCTATCGTATTTAAGTACTTTAGTTTAATATTTGAATACAACCCTGCATAGTGAAATGATGGTACTTCTATAAATTATGTTTGGAAACTGTGCAAAATGATTTTACAATATGTGACTCTTTTTGGCTACCTTGTTATTTATTTAAATGTACCTTTTCCTAATATTAAAAGTGACAATAAATATGAATACAACTTATTGGTATAAACTAGTATTAAATCTATTTACACAACATAAATAAGTATTAATCATAACTACAACTAAATTGAGTTTACTAGGATGTGTCAATTTAAGTACCTATTCATTATAATTAAAAGAAAGAAAATCCAAAACAAAGTTAATTTGTGTAAAAATGAATTTTCAAGTTGGTATTATGGTATAAATTAAATTTCTTTAGTTGATTAATGTTCACTTAACCAACAATATTTGTAAACAGGTATTTAGTACCTATTTAATATTAAATAATTATATAATACCAAGTAATAAGTAATATTTGGTTTGTTTATTAATAAATGAGACCATATAGGCACCTACGCGTCTAAATTATTGATAGTTAATAGTAAAAATAGTGAAAACATTTAAACAATTTACAAAACGAACCTTTTTGTCATACTTAATCTTAATAATTTATTGTTAATGTTATTGAATAGATAACAATCTCAATTTCCATCACAAAACATGACTAATTTGTTTTATTTTGAATTTGACAGTACAGTAAATTATATCTTCATAAAGCGCTTGGGACCACAAATATTATATATATATATATGTTAATTTTTTTATTGGTTAAGCATCAACTTCAAAGGATATTAGCTTTAAATATTATTATAAGTTTAAAAAATTGTCAACACCAGGAGAAAAATGTTTAGTTGGTTGCTTAATGAAATAACAGATTTTTCTGCCTGTAGACCACCTTCCTTTTCAGCCTTCAGTTGTTGACATAATAATATTATTCTAGAAGTTATGTTAGTCTAAAGTTTGAGAGACTGAACACCCTTTGAACAGCCTAGATTCAAAAAGAAAAAATTTAATGAGATAAATATTAACTACATATTGATAAAATAGTAAAAAAAAATGATAAAACTTACATATAGAAGCTTCTGGAAATGGAAAATCTAATGTGAAATCACTAGACAAACATTGGCCCAAAAGTGGAGAAAAATCTAGATAAAATTAAAGATTAGAATATAGTTTAGATTGTACTTATTGAAAATTATTATTAATATGTATAGATAATAAAATATAACATAGGCGGTATTTCTATAGCCAATGTATAAGTGGTAGTAGATAGGATAGCTGATTTCTGTATAATGTCTGATGTTAAGCTTTCTAAAACTATTAAAATAAATTAGAAAATTAAAAAAAAAAATTAATCACCATGTACAAGGTATGTCACTGTCAAATGGAAGAACTAGTACAACAGAAGTTGATGTGGATGGCTTATTGCTAAACTCTGAAGCAATATCCTCATCACCATATAAATTTACAAGCTTTAACAGTTGCTGGGGCGAAATATTAGAACTAATCTCGATTTATCTATATATGTATACATATTTTTAAAAAAAATAGTAATGCAAATATTTTGTTTTAACATCTATAAACTAACATGATCATATTAACTATCATGTTCAAACGGTAGATCATAAAATATAATACAATCTTAGCAGTGGCGTATCCAGGAATTTTTTTTTTTTTTTTGTGGGGGGGGCGATCAATTACAAAAAAAAACAAAGCAACTGCAAAATAAGTGATTAAAAAGTATTATAGTTTGGTTTTGGAAACAATGTATGTCGTATTGCCGTATGGTGCCTATGTATAATATATTATTTAATTAATTATATAATAGTTTAAGATTTTCTGAAATTTCGGAGGGGTTGCAGCCCCCCCCCCCTTTGTACGCCACTGCATATAAGGTCTAAATTAATATATTTATTTTGCTAAGAAAAATAATACAATTAGCTACATACCAGCAGTAAACAAAGTAGGTACGGCATGGGGTTAATAGTCTATTTTTATTTCAAAATACTCAACACATAATTTATTTTATTTTCAACTGTTTTTTGTAAATTACTTCTACCTCAATGTCACAATTTTCATTCCATTTCTTACACCTACAACAATATCAAAAATGTACCCAACATTAGCACAGCAATTGTACATTACAATAGGTTGAATTCAATTTAGTCTTATTGAATATCATCTTTAGAGAAAGAAAAATAACTGATGCTGCAATTCTCGGAAATTTTGTTATAGCACAATGCAACAATACATTTTATACCATACGGTTTTATGATTAACTTGTGTCAAAATACGAATCACACACAAAATACAATACAAGTTAAAAACTTAAAACGCACAACGGCAGTGTAAACTTAAGTTATGATATTATCAACTGATAAGAAAACCTATCGTAAGAAGATGACCGCCAGGTTTTTGTTTAGCGTCCTTTCTGATTTTATTACCATTGAAGGTAATTTTTATCGTGAATTTAATCATAGAGTAATTAATTCTGTGATTCTATATGAAGTAATAGCATATAAAAGTTGATATTTAAAAAAAAATCTTGAGGTTATGTCTCTTCCCGATGAAATTCACCCCTGTGATGATAGCCGGGAAAATTAAAGAAAATGGATAAAATTAATT
>CM029361.1:21848594-21861556 GCA_017140985.1 Hormaphis cornu
AATTAATTTTATCCATTTTCTTTAATTTTCCCGGCTATCATCACAGGCGTATGAAATTCGTTGCCATTTCTCTTATCACCGAAGAAAACTGTTCCTTTCACTACGACTACAGAATATTATAGATAGTTAATTGTGGATAAATCGATAAACATGCCCAAGGAGAATATATCCACTATGATCGAGCCCATCCATAGATATAAGCGCGTCTGTGTACCCATCACATAATTTTTGTAAATATGTCATCAGAGTCCAATTGTGTCAGAGTCTATGGATTATCGGTGATAATACCACAAACTAAAATATGATATATAGACAGGATAATACAATAAATGATAAAAGTAGAGTATTTTTTTTTTATAGATGAGTCTAACCACGGTCCACGATTAATCTCTAACACGCCTTGGGCGGTAGCCGGTAGTTAATCCTAGGTCATGAGCCACGGGAGTTTTGTTAAGCAAAAATTGTGAATATAACGTGATTTCTGGATATGAATAACTGTGTTTAATTAATTTTTACACTAAACTGGTCATCCAACTCGTCACTCGTTTTTCTTTTGTTGAGCGAGCGTTTTACGTTAAAACTCTTACCTATTCCGTAGCATGACAAAATAGATCTATTAAATAAAATATAATTTTTATATAATATAATATTTATCATTGTTAAGTAGTCTTCACTACGTGGCTTGTAATAGTCGTGTTGGTTGTCCAGTGGTGTTTGTCTTCACATTTCACTTCATACGAATGTAGCTGCACTTGTCGAGGCAAGATTTTGAAACTATTTCACGTTGTGAGTTTTGCTTAAATCGTCTGATTTCAATTAGGTAAGTCGAATACCTACATTTAATTAGTTAATTTTTATAATGTTTGTTATATTGGGACTTGCTTTTTTCATTTTCAGTCATAATAAATACTCTTTTGCAACAATTGCATTCTCGGTGGTAGTTCGGTCAACATTTTATGAAACTGATTATTAAATTAATTATTTACTTAATTTATTGTTAGTAACAATTTTTTTTATTACTTTTTTTCCTACATCATTTTACAATTTTAGTTTGTTTATTGTTTAGATATATTTATAACAAATTGTTATACCTACTGCGTTTACATTAATTTTTTTTTAGTTCTACACAACTTGCTTTTTAAGCCATTATTCAATGCTTAGTCTTTTACAATATTAAATACCCATTCTCAAAAAATTTATCATTGGAAATCATAAATAAAATATAGTATAATCATCTAATATTCTAACCCCAATGCATTATTATTTACAATATAGGTAACGCTGGTAGCCAACATTGCTGTTTGCAACAATTCCCAGACCTTAATTTGAAATGTTTAATATTGATTTGTTTATAAATTACTTGTCTGTACTTGTTTACAGTTTTTTTTTCATGGTTAATTTCAACATGTTTATCTTATTTTGGGGAAACATTTAATGATAATATGTACAATAGTCTTCTTCTTCTTCTTCTCCTGGCATTTCTACTCTCTATGAGTTTTTGCTTCCATACTACTCTTCGCCACCTGTCTCTATCTTGGGTTGTCTCCCTCCAATTCTCAACTCCAAGGATTTTTAAGTCTTCTTCTACCACATCCATCCATCTTTCCCCAGGTCTCTACGTCTTTTACCTTGTGGCTTCCATTCCAATGCCACTCTAACTACTTTGTTCTCTTGTCTTCTCATTATATGACCTAACCATTGTATTCTTTTGCTTTTAATGAAGCTTGTCACTGGTGCTAGTTCCAACATATCGTACAGCACTCTGTTGTACCTCCTTTGCCAATTCCCCATTGTTTCATCAAAGATAGGTCCACATATTTTCCTCCAAACTTTCTGTTTAAACGTCCTCAGGTTTCTCTCTGTTTGTTTGGTCGTTGTCCAAGCTTTGCAATCATATGTAAGTGTCGGTCTTATAATAGCCACGTATAGTCTTGCTTTCGTTTTCCTAGATAATATTTTGGATATAAAGAATTTTGTCAGTGTGTAGAACGCTTTCCGAGCTTTAATTATCCGAATACTTATTTCCCTTGACCAATCTTTCTTTGTACTTTATGTTACTCCAAAATATTTAAAGTCGCTAACTTTTTCATAAGCTAAATTCTCCATCTTTAGGTTCCTCTCCACTCACGATTAGTTCCATTATCTTTGTTTTCTCAGTGTTTATCTCAAGACATATTTTCTTCGCTGCTTCTTCTAGCACTCTGGCTGCGTTGGTTGTGTCTGCAAGCAAATCACCTAATATATCTAAATCATCAGCAAAACAGAGGAGACGTATGTTATTCTGCCCTATTAATAGGCTACCTTCATTGTCCTGTAGTATCCTTACTATCTTTTTTAGGGCAAGATTGAAGAGTACTGAGGACAGGGCATCCCCCTCTTTCAGTCTGGTTTCCACTGTTAAGGTTCCTGATGTTACGTTTTATGTTCTTACTCTGTATTTCGTGTTTTCCATACACATTTTAGTTACTGCTATCAATTTTTTTGAAAAATCAAATTCGTACATAATGTTGTAGAGACCCTCTCTGTGGATACTATCATAGGCTTTTTTAAAATCAATGAATAGTTGCCACATATTCTGCCGATATTCGTACCTCTTTTCAATTATTTGGCCTATTATGGATAATTGTTCTGTGGTTGAGCGTCCTTTCCGGAAATTGCATTGGTATTCATCTAAACAATCTTCCGTATAAGGGACAATGTGATTTAGTAAAATTTTAGAGAAGACCTTGTACACAGAGTTCAAGAGCGATATCCCTCTATAATTGTCACATTTTGTCTTGTCTCCTTTTTTGTGCAATGGTATGATGAATGATGATTGCCTCATTCCAGCTATCCGGTACCCATTCTTCCATCCATATTAGCTGGCACTGTCTGTATATTACTACATGTAGCTCCTCACCTCTATATTTAGGTTATATTAAGGTACATTAGTAACTTTAGTAATAAAGTTTTGATAATACATTTGTGTACATTGCAACATTTGCTTAAAGCAGGTACAATAACGTTAATTATACCAATTCCCACCATTTGTAATTTCCAACTAGTTTTAAATAAATTATTTAGGATCTACATATGCTGTATGTATTTTATATAATCAATTGCGTTAAAATTTGAAATTTGTAAAATAACATTTCTAAATTTGTAAAATAATAATACTATTACCTATTTAATTAGTGGATACTAACTTATAATGTTTATTTTTCAGAAATTTGACAAAAGTTAAACTGCTGCACATCATAATCAAAACAATGTAAGTACAATTTTTTTAAAGTTAACCTAGGTACTGCAATTTTTTTATTGACTTTGTTAAATTATAATTTTATTTATATAGCAATAATTTAGTTAGTATCTACCAATCCTTGTAATATGAATTAAATACACAACTTTTGTGTATCTCTGAATTGTAAGCGTACTTTACTTTGATTACTTATTATGAATCAAAATACAAAATATGAATTGAATTTATGGCCTTTTTATTTTAATTATTTGCAAAGACTACCTACGTAGGTAGTAGAATACAATTAAGAGTATTTACAGTACTTTAAAATTTTGGAACTAGTTAATTTTTGCGGTAATCCTGTTATTAAGACTTAAATTTTCTGTTTAGAGTCTTGAAATAAATACAATACGTGATGATAATACAGTCAAAAAAATATATTATGTGCAATTAAAACATTTTGAGAATTTTGATTTATAGAATTTTAGTTTAGAAAAGTTTTTACATTGTTATTTTGTTGTTGTTTGAACTACTTGTTATATTTAAGTTATATTAAGTTATATTTTGGGCACTCCTCAAAATCGCTAAAATGTATTGAAATGTTGTCATATTTTTTAAATGGATTGAGTTTAGACCATTTTTGAGCTAAATATAAAATACTAAAATTTTCAATATTTCACAGTTTTTATCTATTTTACAAAGCACGTAATTTTTGTATTATTAATACTAATTTTTTTCGCGCATTTCCATCAAAACAGATTCAAATTATTTGAAAATTGTACAAATATTACTTGAATGTGTCGAGTTTAAATGTAAAAATACTTTCACAACAATTTATCAGATTTTACTTAAAGTACGTTCCTACAGAGATTATCGCCAGCCTTTGAGATTAATTCAGGATTGCGACAGGGAGATGCCCTATCCCCAACCCTGTTTAACCAGGGACTAGTAAAAGTTATAAGAAAATGGAAATTATTGGTGGAGAAAGTGTCTTAGCATATGCTGATGATATAATTCTTTTAGGGAACACGCAAGAACAAATTACCTACCCACTTTCTAAACTAATAGAAGCCAGCAAGAACATGGGTTTATGTATCAACAAAGAAAAGACTAAACTTATGATACTATCTAGAAGAAACATAGATCAGTCAAACCTAAAAGTGGGAAGTATGAATTTTGAAAAGGTGGATAACTTCAAATACTTGGGTGTTAATATAAATAACAGCAACAACATGCATAGGGAAATAAATGTCAAATAGAAATAGGTGTTACTTTAGCATAAAACAAGTTATTGAGATCAAAACTGCTATCAAGAAAGTCAAAAACTACTTTGTACACAAGCTACCTTAGACCAGTAATAACCTACGGATGTGAGAATTGGTCCACAATGAAATATGACAATAGAAAA
Source organism: Hormaphis cornu (assembly GCA_017140985.1). Classification (NCBI taxonomy): domain Eukaryota; kingdom Metazoa; phylum Arthropoda; class Insecta; order Hemiptera; family Hormaphididae; genus Hormaphis; species Hormaphis cornu. Next base: position 21,853,220 of record CM029361.1, read on the forward strand.
CTTGCTATATGGGAAAGAAAATTATTAAGAAATATATATGGACCAGTGTACAATGAGAACCTAGGAATTTATGAAAAAAGACACAATGAAGAGGTGTATGACCTATATGAAAAACCAAATATACTCACATATATAAGATGTAAACGTCTAGAGTGGTTGGGACATGTGTGGAGAGCTGATGGAGATTTATTAAAGAATGTTCTGACAGGAAAAATAAATAAGAAACGTTCACTTGGAAGACCAAGAACAAGATGGAAAGATACAGTAGAAAAGGATATAAGACTGATACGAGTAGAAGAGAATGCAACGTTAGACTGAACTTTGGATAGAGAAAAATGAAGAGGCTTACTAGTGGCAGCGCAGGTCTTTAATGAACCGTTAAGCTGTTGATGGTGATGATGATGATAAAACTTAAAGTTTGTTGAGTATTTGACTCATTGATCTCACTTGGATATAAACTTTTGTTATAATTTGTATTGCTTATAAGTGTAATATAGAATTTTAATTTACAACTCCAAATCAATGATCTCAAAACAGTAAACTACTCCATCAGCAAAATCACTATACTTGTTTTATTTCAAGTTTAAAATTAAAAACATTTTTTTTACATTATGTTTCAGGGAAAAAAATAAAAAAAAATCGGGTATAGTTGTACTTGAATTACGTGATGACGTCAAAAATAATGTGAAAAAAGCAAAGACCCTTCCACTACCTACAGGCATTAGTAAAGATGATCCTAACTTATTTTCACCACAGTAAGTTAAGTTGTTTACAAAATGTATTATAACAAATATGTATAAATACTTCTATTTAAAAACTAAGGGGATTTAGAGCTTAAAGTTTTTCCAGTTTTAATTTTAATTTGTCTTAAACGCAGCTACAAAATCTCACTAGTCCTAAATTATTTTCATCTAAGAAAATAAAAACTAATTAGAGTAAAAAGAATAATTTTTTCATTGTTTATTTTTAAATCCTTAACTGGCCTGTGAGAGGGCATAATAATTCTTGCTTTGCCTTGTCTTATTTATCATAAACTGAATCTATCAATTCAACAATAAAAACAGGTTCACAGAAGTTAAAATTAAAAATATCTTTTGTACAAGTTGTGAACATATAAGCATATAAAATAAAATTTTCATTAAGGTTGTTGAAAAACCTAAAAATAATAGCTTCTTGTATCTTATTATGTAGAACTTATTTCTAATAATTATAACTAATTACTATAACTTATTATATTATTTTATTTATATAAAACAAAATTGGTCATGCAACCTAATCAAAAACTTCAAAAAAAAAAAAAATCAAACTAAGTTAAGGAAAATTCAAAACAATTAATTAATTAAATCTAGTTGAAGTATTGTTACTGGAAACCCCCTTCTATCACGTTGTTCTGTAAACTATTACTTATTAGTTATTACTATGTATAGGGTCAAAAAATAAAACCATTCATTTTTGTTTCAGTGTATTTAATGATTCTAGATTTATTTTAAAACATAATGAAGAAAATGGATCTGGAATGTATGGAAAAAATGAGAATTATGTATTGAATTCAGCTGTATCAACTGAAAGAAATGGTTTTTCAACTCACACCAAACCAGTGTATTCAGTTGTTAGTAAATTCACAAATTACCCCCAAACGAATAATCAAACTAATTTTTCTGAATCTTTAAATTTGGCTACCACCAGCAGAAGTAATAAGAGTGTAAACAGATGCAATCAAAACAGTGTCTTGAATTTTACAACTTCTGATTCAATTGATGACATTGTCAGCAAAATAAATGAGAAAAAAAATGAATTAACCAACCATAGGAATATCAAACAAATAAAACCTACTATGTGCTTAATTGATTTGACTATTGATGAAAAATGCGAAAATCAGATAAAATCTAACCAATGTTATGATACCCAGCAATCAACAGCAACAAATCTGGTCACCAAAAGTAAAAAATATAAAAATATAAATAAAACTGACAATTGTGTAAGTCAAATGTTACCACCTTCAAACACTTTAGAAAGAATTTCTAACAAAAAATCTGAAGAACCAAAAAAATCTTTACAATCTCAGTCATTTTCAATAGATTTGACTAATGATGAAATATGTGATAACCAGCATCCGTTATCTGATTCAACGGATTTGGCTTCAAACAATAAGAACTATGATACAATTGATTTGACAATTGAAGATAACTGTGACTACAGAGACAAATATGACCAAAGTTGTAATACACAGCCGTCATCAGTTAATGATTTGGAACATTCGACCATCATTAACAAAAACTATGACGTGCCTAATATAACTAATCATCATAAAACTCAGCAGCTATTTGTGTCTAACACCTTCAGTTTGGCAACCAAAGATAACTGTGACTACAGAGACAAATTTGACCAAAGTCATAATACACAGCAGTTGTCAGGTAATGATCCAAAACATTTGACCATCGTTGATAAAAATTATGACGTGTCTAATATAACTAATCATCATAAATCTCAGCAATCAATTGTGTCCAACAACATTGATATGAGCATAATAAACAAAAATTGTAACGACAAGAAAAATATTAAACAAGATGTATACAAACATAACTTAGACGCTCAGTCATTGATTGGAATCTTAAATAAGGGTAAAACAGTATGTGCATCAAAAAAAATCAAAACTTATAGACATTCCAAAAAAAATTTATCTGCCAAATCAAATTTGAAAACGCCTAAAAAACCGTTCTACTGTAAAATATGTAAAATAAATTTTACTAAAACAATAGATTATAAGCTTCATATGCAAACTCATACTGGATACAAACTTTTGAAAAATTCACATCCTAATTGGGAATTGAAAATTAGTGAAAAAAACCACAAGTTAAAAAAAACAGATTATGATTGTTATTTGTGTTTCAAATCCTTTTTATGTGTATCAAATTTAAAAACACACTTCTATACAGATCACAGTAAAACGTTTCAATGCGATAAATGCAAAGTGTATGTAAATAATAAATTAAAATTAGTTTCTCATGTACAGAGCCATTTAAAATATTAACTTTGCATCTGTGCAGTTATTGTAAAATGTAATTTGCAACATCATCAAAGTTATTTGATTTGGATGGATTAGAATATTTTTGACAGAAAAGTTCCAAACCAATATTTAGTGTCGTTGGTCTGGGAATGTTTTTCTAACTTTGTATGGTTTAATTTTTAAAGAAAAATAATATTCTTATACCCAGCCTTTCTCTGACTTAACTTTTAAATTTCTTTAGTAGGCTTTTCAAAATATTTTATCAATCTAGAAATAATTTAAAACTCTATGCATTATTGTATATACAACAAGTCTAAAGGGGCCTTGGTCAACCTCAGGATTCTACAAAATGGGGAACTCCACAAAACTAAGAATGCATTTGTCTGAATTTGATTATTATTATTATTATTATTATCAAGTTTTGGCATTAATAATAGCAGTTTAAAATAGTTTAAAAGTTATTTAAATAACAGAAAACAAATAGTATTAATTGATAACTCCACAGGTGAAGAAATGAGTATTAACTGTAGAGTACTGTGGGGTAGTGTCTTGGGCCCATTATTGTTCATACTATACATTAATTTCATATGTTATTTAAAAATTGATGGACAAATCATAATTTATGCTGATGATACGTGTCTATTTTTTTCCAGTGTTCATGGAAAGATGTTTCTTAAAAAGATACAAAAGATTTTAAAAAAAGTGATTAATCATATAAACCATAGGAAACTAATTTTATAAATTTTTCAATTAATAACGATGATAACAATCATATTGATGAATTAAAACTGTTTTTGTGAAAGTGAAGATTATTGTAATGACAGTATAAGTCACTAAATATACATGGTTTCTAGTATAAAATACTTGGGTATAATGTTTGACAAGAATATGAGATAGCATTTATATGTCAATAATATTGTTATGCGTATGCGTTAAAATCTTTTGGACAAAAGTTCATCGATTATTTAGGACCTAATTATTATAATTCAATGCCATTACATACAAAAAAACTCATATTCTCCTCAATCGGGAATCTTAGAATTACATGCATAAAACAGTAATTTAACTTGTGGTTATTTTCACTAGGGTTGTAAAAAGGAATTAAATTATAAATTTATGTGTGGAACAGTACGTTATGAGATGTGATTGTAACTTGTTTAATTGTATTGTGTCTTGTTTTATTATGTTTTGTTATCGAAATAAAGTTGTATTATTTTTAGTATGTATTTCTTTGTGTCTTAGTATGTAATGTAACTCTACCTTCATCACAAGCATTGCGCTTAAAGAAGGTTAATATTTTACTGTAAAACATTTTAATAAAAAAAAAAAAATTATTTCTAAGTACCGAGTTTAGCAATTTTGATTTTTACATGTGTGTGTTTTTTTAAATTATTTTTTTATCGCTATGAAACCACAATATATCTTCTTCAGTAATGCTCCATTTTTTTACATTTATACCTCGTTTCTGGTAGCTGTATTTTGTTGCATTGTACTTTGAAGGGTCATAGATTGAAAACATACAATCTAAAACTTAGGAAAACCGATAAAAATTACGACAAGTTGTTTTTGATACAACTAGCCATATAGCATCCAAAATAATGGTTGGAATAAGTTGAAACTTTTACATGATAATAATACAAGTTTCAAGAGATTTAGAGATTTTTTAAATAAGTATAAAACTTTGAAAATTTTACTCGTTTAAATTAATATTCTTTATCCGTGGATACAACTTTTGAAATTTTAAGGAAAACTTTAAGAATAGAATCTTTCCGTGTTATTTGATATTTTTTGATGTGTTTATTTAGAATTTAGTATTAGTTTTAAAATAAATTTCTTATGGTTTTATAATGAAAATTCTAATTGGTTATGACACTTATTTTAATCTTTTTTCATCCTTTTTGTAATTATAATGTCTGATAAAAGATTTAAATTAATTTCAATTGTTACGGCCCAATTTTTATTGGTAAACTGATCTCACTCAGAATCGTTATTGTATAATTTAAAATTACTTACAATATTGTAATAAAAAAATTCTAAATAAACCTTCCAAAGTAGTGGACTTAGAGCATAAAACTACCCACGCGACCTAGAGTGATTCCAGTTTTTATTTTTGTCACGTCCTTATACAATATAGCTAATACATTTTTAATACAACTACTGGCTAAATTAACATAGCTTGTTGGTAACAACAAATATTGGTACTTATCGTCTGAATAAAATTAATCTCCTAGTGTAAAAAGTATTATTCGTTTTGAACAATACTTGTTCAATAAAAAAATCTAACATGGAATTATTGATTGCAGTGGCATTATGTTCATTAATTGTAACGGTAACATTATAATTTATCTTTATTTAACTGTATACCTATGTATGAAATATGTAAAAACATTTTTTTTTTCTATCAATTATTTTTTATAAAGTTAATAACATTACAAAATTTGATGCATAAATAGGTGTATATAGGTCATATAATTTGTTTAGAAACTCTTTCACTACTTATTTGTCCCTATTTTTATTTGTCTACCTATGTGCTCATTCATGATATCCAGCATATATATAGGTTTGGTTTTTCTAATGTTAACAACCAGACCAATAATTGCAGGCTGCAATAACCAATAAAAAGGTACCCGCCTATAATAATGTTTTTTCTTATTCCAAAAATAATTATTTTACTTAAAACCCCTTCATAAATAAAACAATCAAACAAATATTGCCAGGTTATATTAAGTTTAGCAAATACTAATGTGTTTACAATTAACGTATTTATACATTTGCATATTATATGGTTTTTTTAATACATACGTATACTGTATACATCAGTCAATTACATTTATTACACACGAAAGTGTATTCAAAATTTTTTCTAAAGGTAAAGTACAATAAAAATGTTTTAAAAAATTATAGCTTTTGACATAAAGCAAAAAGAAAACTAGTTTTTTTTGTTAATTAAGTAAATAATCCTATACAGTCAACTGCCTTAAGCCGAGGTCAACAACACCTAATAAATATCAATCGAGCCAATTAGCAATGGCCAATGTATCTAAACTAGAACTAAATATCTAACAAACAGTAGTGGCTGGTTGATACTTTTTGTACTATCATTTATGAGACCGAACTTAACTCTTCAATTTGTTTCCATTGTACATTACATTATGATCATAACTCATTTATGATATTTGATACAAACACCACCAATTGGTAATAATATTATAGCTGTAAATCTAAGTTAGTAAAAATGTCTGTTATTATTTAGAAATCTAACTAATTTTCGTTTCAGACATTGTTGATTGGGTGTTGTTGTTTAGCATGCATAGAAGCCATTTGGCGGGCCGAAATTATGATGCCAAACAATATTGAAATAATTGAAAATGAAACGGGACTAACTCGTGCCGTGATAATACACAGCTCAATTGGTGTACCAACACCTGTTTAATAACGATTTTATTATAATACGGTAAATGTTTGACAAATGAATGACTAATCACCCACGTCTATAGGTATCATTTTTAGATGACTATTAGAACAAAAAAAATTTATAATATTTTAGCAGCACTTATCTCTTATCCTATGTATTTTGCATCACGTATACACACAAAATAACAATATTATATTATATTATGGCATCCAACAAATTTACCAACACGTATAAAAATATAAACTTGTGGTCTCCTGCAGAATCAACAAAGCACCCAAACGTAGGTATACTGCAGCCTGAACTTTAAAACTATAGTTATTAGTTATTGACTTTATTAAAAATAACAATTTACCTTGCAAACACATGAAATTTGAAGGAAACCATATTTTGATGAATTTTTACAACCAAGTCATTTGGAGCGCTTATATGGATAGATTGTGACATATTCGTTTTTGGACCATGACTTATGAAATAAAATTTGAGATTAATTTTAATCAATGTGCTGCTACCGTTTTGGGCCAATAAAACTGCATTTAAACATCTTACAAAGTCCAAATGCATAGCAGAGAATTGGAAAAACATAGTTCAAAAGAGGCGCGTATTTTAAGACTTGAATTTTAATTTAGGACCACGACATTACCCAACTGTTGAAGCATCTATACCTAACCAATACCAACCACCACCTGATAATTCGTGAGTACCTACCTTGTTTATTTGAATGGTTTTAAATAAACACATGTATATTATATTATATAAATTTACCCCACTAAAATTATTACATTTTATATTATATGGTATTAATTCAGGTATGTATCTGAAGGTAATTTAAATGTCTGTGATACATCAGACTTTCCGTCTTTGAACAGTCAACATACGACTGTGCTTTCGTGTGCGCGTACTAGAAAACAAAACCAACCAGTCAATACAATCGATTTTAACTCTTTTCCTGCCCTTGGTCAAGAGCCAACTGTTTTGCCCAAACCACCACAAAAAGCAGTGTTGTTAACAATCGAATTTCTGCTGCTAAAGTACTGAAAAGACCAAATGAACCTCTCCAATCAGACGAGAACAAAACCATAGCCACTGGTTTCTCAGGACCACGAGTGCCTAACATAGTCAGAGTCTTTCCGACTTTGGATGGAAATCAGCAGACATTGAATCAAGATAAACAGACTGTGTCAAGTGTCAACATTGGGCGATTCAGGTACAAGTAGTTGGGTGTATAAAACTAACACAGCTAACGACAATGGAAACCACGATGAGAACAAAAACATAAGAAAGAAACGCTGGTTATAAAAAGTAAAATAGCTGAAACTCCCATAATCCATGGACCATCAGATTTCCCCAATTTAAATAAAAACTGGAACCTACTAAAAGCAATTTGTCCTAATTAGGCAATGAGAAAAAATTAAATAATAACTCAAAACAAAATAGAAGTAGTTTAATTGAAAGTATGATTAGCAGTAATTAAAATGGGAAAAAGAACAATTTGACAGGGTCGCTGCATCTGCTGGTTGTGAAAACCAACAATTCCAACAAAATACCAAAAATGCTAAGACTAAAAAGAGCAATTCTGTAACCAATAACAATAAAGAGAATAACAAACCAAAATCTAAATTAGCTGAACACTTTGCACCACTGTACAACAGCAACATTGCATTAAAACTAAAAAGTACTTGTGCCAACAAAAATGCTAAGGCCCATAAAATGAAGAAAAAATCTAATAAAAAAAAAAAGTAGAGGTAAAAAGTGACAAAAATACTGAAAGAAATAACTATCACAGTTGACCCGAAACAATCTGAAGGACAAAAAAAGAGGGAAAAAATAAGAACTGTGTATTCTGATATTCAATGTATTCTTGTATTCAATGTATTCTCAGTAATATGACAAAATTCAAATATTTATTATTTTACAA
>CM029361.1:21871556-21910351 GCA_017140985.1 Hormaphis cornu
ATTTTACCATTAGTTGCGTTCATAAGTGTAGCACCACTTCCAGAGTCAGACGGTCTTTTGAAATCCATGTTTTATTATATTTCTAACTGTCCTGACTTTGCGTTGCCGCAGTATAGTTTATTCAAATCAAAGTTGACCCTCCGATCTTCTGAAACACCCCAATAGCCTTAAGCTGAAGAGGACATAGGAAACTGAGGGAGTGAGGGTTGCGAAAACCGCAAACGTCAAGCTGTCCTTATTGACATATTACTATGTCTATGGAAATAATAATCATTAAAACAATCAATATTCAAAAAAGTCTACTGCACCACACACGGCACACTCAAATTTAATATTATTACACCTTTGTTTAATTAAAATGCGTATCAATAAAAAGAAACTGTAATCACCGTTAGAATTTTCATGGATTATAAATTACAATTGTTAGCTTCTCGACCGATTCCACAAGAAAAAAATAAATACTCGTTTAAAGTTATGGGGAAAAAAAAACAGATTATTTATTTAATTAATTAACTTGGTACACAAACCAAATACAATTGACAAGTTACCAATTTGGAAGACAAAGACGTGTCACACAAAACTGCTAGTAAGCACAGTTCCCGAAAAAATAACTGGACTGCATTGACGGACATATCGCTAACGCAAAAGCATGGTATAGATTATAGAAGATAATACTATAGAACATAATTTTTTCTATGATAATACCTCTTATACCAATAGATAATAGAATTTTCTATTATCTATGTATATTTCACGGTTGTAGATAGAGAAATGATAACATAAAGACATAAAAGTCAGTGAACGATTTTTATACCCGTTAGGTAAATTGTTTACGTCTGCAATAGTGCAATACGAGGAACACAATATTTTGTCTGGTTATGGCCGTTTTCTATAATTTTACTCCAATAATCAAGTATTTGTGTTCGATAAATATGCTCCAACTGAATCCAACTACATTTACGACGGAAAAAATTGAAATTGTTAATCTATGTGTAACAAATTAATGAAAGATTTTGAAAAACCTGTCAAGTGAATCGAGTTAATACTTAATCATTATGTTACAACATGTATTTAGTACGTAGCATTAAGTAAAGTATCTAAGTAATTTAATGAATTTTTTTGTAATGCAAGATTAATAAATAAATAAATCTAGAAACAAAAGATACTTTAAATTAATGAAAAATTATTAAATTCAATATTGGCTAGGTAGCGCTTCAATTTTACCTGTTAATTAAAGACCTGGCTTATTTTAGTAAGAACTTTTGATTTTATCCGTAGAGTAATTATTACTCTATGATTTTATCACATCTTATTGTGTAACCATCCTATCTACAACCATTGTCTTTATCATGGCAACACGGTGTAGAGAAGATCGCGGTTGTTGATTACCCTAAGGTAAGTTTAATCAAAATAATTATTAATTATAAACTATCACATCTGTTTTCAGTAGCTTGTGCAACATTTTTGAACTATGAGTAAGATAGATTTATAAGAGAATAATATAATACTCAATAGCTAAAATTGTAGGGGTCATCATTTTTTATTGATTTGCAATTGCCAAGTTGGTAGACAATTTTCATTATTATTATTGTTGATGATAAAAACACCTAAGTTACATAGCTTAACAAAATTAAAAATTAACTTTTTAATTAAAACATTTGGTGGAGGATGTACATATTTTTATTAAAACAAAAAATATAAAACCAAAACGCCAAAATTACAGAATTGCAAACAGGATTCAAAAATACAAAATTGTTCTTTTTTTAGTGTTTGAACATTTTCTATATTATACCTAGTAGTAAACATAATCGGTGCCACATTGTTTGTCTCAGCTATTGTTTATACATTTTTGACGTTTGAAGTTTCCATTTGGAAATATTTTGTAAACATTTATGCAATTTAATTTGTACTTTCTTGTCCCATTATTTTCTTCAACTAAAATTTAACTAAACATCAACTAGATTACATGTGGTAGTACCTATTTAATTAAAAATTTAATTTTTTGATCGCTCATCATCTGTTATAATCATCAAAATTTTCAAAAATGTTTTGATTTCTTGCATTGCTTAGTTTTTATATTTGGTCATGGTTTTTTTGCACATTGTTGGTGATAAATACTTGTTAATTTAAAATTTTTTGAAACCAACTACGCACTGCTTAGTACCTAATAAAATTTGTGATAAAGACGCAGCAGCTTACAAACAAAACATTTATAGTTACTCTTTCAATCCAAGTGTTTTTTACTCTCATTATTGTTTCATTTAGTTATGAATTTCATCTTATATCTAGTTAACCATCATTTTGTTGTGTTATCTATTAATAATAAGCATGATTAATTTTATTCGTTTCATTCTTAAATATCTTTATAAACATTTATAACTGCCAATAATATTGGTCTCTAGATATGTTTGTTTGTAAGTTTTTAACTAAATCTAAAATAGGTTCAATAATAACTTTTAATATAGGTAGGAACTGTAAAAATTTTTAAATTAACCTCGTGTCTCATAAGAGCATCTATAATATAATATTTAATATTTTATCTATTATTCCTATTAATAATTTAATTATTAATATTTATTTTATCATCCCTTTTTTTTATTCATATTTTCAAAATGACAACATTTTTAATATACCTATACATTTATAAAATAAACCATTTATGTAATAAGCCTATACATTTATTTCATTAAAAATAAGGCAAAAAAAAAATATTTTAGTATGATATTGTAAGGGGTACCTAATACGATTATATAATAGAATCCAAGATTATTTATTACATGTATACCTTAATGACTGTTAAAATTTACTAATTGATTTTCATGTAGGTAGGTACTTATATTAATATTTTACAATACAATTTTAATTTAGGTCATATCATTGGTTAAGAAAACATTATCACAATAAATATTACTTTGATGAAGAAGAAAATTGTGTTAATGAACAATTTACGTCAGTTTTTTGAACATCCATAGACTTACATTGTTTTTACCCCTTAATTTATTAATATACCTAATCTTCTTATTGAAAAATTAGGTGAACATGTAAAATAAAAGTGACTTTAGATACCTATAACATTTTTATCGTCTAAAATGATTAAATCAATTGTTTTTTTCTAAAATCAGTTTTTTTAAAAAATCTTTGGTTTTCAACTTTTAATACTAATGTACGATGTCGTATGATCTATTAGTTGCTATAAAAGCACTTGGCTAAACAACCATTCACTAATTTATACCAGTGTGACTTTTTTTAAATTAAGAGTTATACATTAGTACATTACACACAAGCGCAATCCATCTGCAAATTATTACTATCACAAGATAATTTTTCCTGTAATGAAAGTTAATAAAATAAAAATACAAAATACTTTTTCTGCATCAATTTATACAATGAATGTAATAAAATAATGATCACAGTAATTTTTAAAATATTTTTTGGTAAATGGTAAAATAAAACTAATAATTCAATTCAATATAGGTTTTATATAGTATTAATAGTGTGAGCGAATAAAGAAAACCCCGAGTGGAAATTTATTTATAGAGAAATATTTGTGTACAAGTGGTATATGTGGTGTTCACAGTCCTCAATACGAGCACGTAGTATAGTAGATAGGACTCTGTTTTTGAAGAAGTGACATAAATATACTGCTGTTAATGCTTGTCAAAACAATGTTCATTCTTCCTTTAACAACACAATAAAAATAGTTAAGATACAGATCTGATACAAGTTTCAAGAAAGAACATTTGAGCTTAGTATAGAATTTTGAAATTTTCAAAATTTTCGGTTTTTTTGTAACTTTTGTTCAATAAAAATTTAATTTTCCACCAAAAGTTTTAAAAATGTAATACAAAGTTTTCAACATATACATACATGTATGGTACTAAAAAATATTAAAAACTCGGTCACAATTTTTTTTTTTTAGTTTTTTTAGTTTTTTTATAGTTGAAACATGTTTAAAAATTAGTCATACCTGTGACTTTTTTTGAAAAAAAAATTTGTAACTCGCAAAAATTATTTGTTATTTAATATTTAAAAATTAAACATGTTATGTTAAACAAAATTTGCAATCTGCATCAAAACATTTCCAAAAAATCCTCACAGTAGTTTCTGAAAGCCTATAAAAAAGTATTGAATAATACAGTTTTATTTTGATTATAACAATGAATTTACAAACTTTTTAAAATTTTCACAAGTAATTTAAATTCATATTCTTTATACACGAATTTAGGTTAAGTTTAATGAAACGTAAGCCTTGCGCTAATGTGCAATACGACAAAAATTTTGCATCTTTAAAACAAAAGATGCGGTTCTAAAGCATCAAATTTTGTGAAATGTTCAATTGAAATTTTAGTATCTTTGTAATAAATATTTTATAAAATAAAAATACTTCCCGCGTCCGTAAAGTTAGATTCCCTAAATTATTGTGAAGATTTCAAACCTTAATATTTTGCAATTTCTTTGGAACTAATACAATTATGCATGCCATAAATTATAATTAAAGTTTTAAAAATTTAAAAAACATTTAAAATTTTTACAAAATGCATCATATGTTCATGTAAATGTAATCGCTAAAATCTACACAATATAGTGATAACTTATATAAACATAAAAAAAACTAATTATGTCACAAACAAATATTTATTTTTATTAAGATAGTTAATAAAGAGGAGATAAGGGAGTTTATTTTTTAGTATGACTAGCCGTATGATTTAAATAGTTACCTAAGAATACTAATTTAATATTTTTATGAATAATTTTTCAATTAGAATAAGTGCTTTTACATAGTTTACTTGTGATGGGCAGGTCTAAGACATTATCATGTTTAAAATCCAAATTTAAGCCATTGACACAAACTTTAAAACCAAAATTGAATCCAAATGATTCAATTGATTTGGTGCCAATCGATTATCTTTGCCTCCTCCAACAATAAAAGATCGCAAACATTTGTATTCAAACAGGCGGGAAGCTTTGAGTATCCAGAATGATTTTCTAGCTGCCTACTACAATTGTACCATCGATTTTAAGTCTAAATGTCTAAATGTCAGATACTTGTTCAGCTGAAAAATTTTCTCATTGCTGCAAAAATGTTGGGGGTAATATATAAGCTTGGGTACTTTTTAACTTGTAAAACGGGTGAAAAAATTATGTCAGTTACATTGCTGGTGGTAGGTTAAATACTTAGGAGTGCTGAAGGAACCATATACGTACTTCTATTAATAATTTTAGTTTTTTAAGGTTGACCTTTACGTTTAAATACAAAACCGTGTTGTTTCGGATGATCTGGGCATTTATGTTTATTCGTCTTGATATTTTTTATTTTCACTCTGCAAACACAATAATGAATGACACTGTTACTATGAGTAATAATTTTATAAATATTAACAATTTCTTTTATACTTAGGATTATACCTATGAATCAAACATTTTAAAAATCTAATGCTAGATAGTAGTTATTAATGTTGAATCTTAGCACATAGGTATCCAGATAATTATTCACTATTTTACTATACACTCATGTTGAAAAAGTATTTGAAGTGCTTTTTGAAATCAGCATACAATTTATGATTAGAAAAAAATAATGTGTTGTACCATTATACTAAACTATCAATTGCCATCAAAAACAGTATAACCCATCCAAAGCTTTGATGCAGTATACTCAATATGTGACTCGTTACTCCATTTTTTTTAAAATTTATAATAAGCCCCTCAATTGTGCCTATACGAAGAAAGAAATGCCTTTTATAATTTAGTAGGTACCTATCTATTGAAAATATGTCTAGAAAAATGTCCTACCCACGCCACTGTTATATATAATGACTAATTTTAATTTATTTGCATAATCCTTCTTAGGAAAAAATAAAATAATCTTTAGTTTCCTAAATATTATTTAACGTCGATAGATAGATAGATTGATTGTTTCATAACAAATGCACTGAAAAGTCTATATAGGTATCTCTTGGGGGATGGATGGAAAACGTCGACTATTTGCTCTGTCAATTACACCATAAACGCAAATTATAGAAATTTTGACAGTTTTTATAAATATTGATCAAGTTATGTGATAAGGATTCTGTGATTTGATTTGAATTTGTTATGGCGTTTACTTTTGATCGATTACCCATGCGCATTTTGAATTTTTTTGTCTTAAATTTTCCAAATACTAATTTGTATTTTGTTAATACGATGTGGTTATAGGGTTAAATTAAAATGTGGAAAAGATTAAAAAGTATACATTATTACGAATTCACATCCATTTGTAAAGTCCATAAAATATTGCATCTTAAGATCAATCAGTACAATGGAAATAAAAACTGTCTAAATTTCTATTACTTGCAAATGATAAAAAAAAAAAAAATTTTAAGCTTACAAGTTTTGTGAGTATTATAAAAATAAACAAATTTACTCTTATCAAAATAGAAAAAAAAAAACTGTTATCAAGTAGTTTTGATTAAATTTTTGTAGGTAGGTACCTCAAGTAAGTACCTACCACCAGCTGGGCTTGCGTTAAGAAAATTTTAGAACTGCACAAGTAGGTACCTGAACTTAGCTTGTATACACATTTTAGCATGAGAAAATGCCAATCCCCAGTAGGTACTGCACAATTAACGTTTGAGAACTACACATTTTATTTTAGAACTGGACAATTTGTATTGTACTGCACATTATTAGCACAAGCCTTGCAGTACTCACAAGTTATTATTAGCTTTATCAAAATATTTTATAATTTTAAATTAAAAATTTATTAATATTTTTTAATAATACGACCCTTTTAGAACCACAAAAAAAAAAAAAATAAATAAATAAATTAGTATTGTGTTTTAGTGTATTCAAGTTTGAATTAAAATTATTAGAAAAAAGAGTAACGATTTCTTGTAGTATAAATTAAAGCTTTCAAATAATCCCAAATAGTAAAAATTTTGAAAGGTTATGTATTATGTTTAGCCCGAATGACATGTTAATAATCCTCCTTAAAAATTTTGTAAAAACTTCGAGTATTTCTGACCATTATAGGTATTTAAAAGTACATAAGTGATATTAATTACGTTTGTAAGATTTCAATTAAGTTATCAAGCATTAATTATGATCAAAACAACACTATTTTATGAACACCTTTTATACGCTATTGGAAACAACACGATTTTTTTGAAATTTTAAGGACGGTACAGATTGTAAATTTTGTTTTTCGTAGCATAACTATACAATTTTAAATCATAATAATAAAATTGTTTCAAAAATGTAGCACTAGATAGTGTTATCGACCTTTTATTAAATTTTCAGACATTTTTCTGGAAATGTAAAGTTTATATATTGAACATAAACGACAAAATAAATGGAAATATAAAAGTTTATACTGTTAAATATTATATTGAGCTCATATGTTTTAACAATAATTATGTCAAAATGTTCGTATTGTGTAGTATAAAAAAATCTCCCTTCACTTGTACATTGCCCTGCCAACGGGGGTTTTTCTATACACTTTCTGAAACTACTGAGAGAATAATGTTGTAATGTTTTGATGAATATTCCAATTTTCTTCTTACATAACATATTTATTTTTCAAATCTTAAATTTGTGTGTTACAAATGTTTTTCCATAGAAAAGTCACAGTTATGACCAATTTTCAAACATTTTCCAACTTGAAACGACTAAAAAAAAATTGTGATTATGGGTATTTGAAATTTTTTATTGAACAAAAATAACATAAAAAATACTAATTTTCTATTTTAAAAGTACCATGTAACGTAGTAGTAGAGAAACCAAAAACCGGGAATGAGTGTAAAGATCGAAGCATTATTGAAGAAATCGTAGTGATTTCATAGTGATAAAAAATAAAAATAAAACACGCATCATGAAAAAATTCTTCGCAACACTTAGAATCTAAAATTGCTTGAAAACAATACAAAACTTTTATAATTTCTGGTATCTACCTGCTTACTTTTTATCAGCAGGTTTTTGCGTTTTGTTGTCTTTTTCTTGTGGAACTTGGGAAATCACATTTTTATCCTTGACGTGACATGTTTCGTTTATTTTGTTATTAGATTGAGCCATATTTTCACCTTTTTGACAAACAGCTTGTTTGTTTTTTTCTTCTAAAATTTGATTGCAATTTTTGTCTGGAATGCATAAAAACGTTTTTCGTGTAAGTTTTTTCTGCATGCAGACATATTTTTATTTATTTTTTATCAATACCATTATTAAAACACCTATGTTGATTATCTAAAAACACTTTACTGTATAAGAAATTAAATTAATTAATTAATAACTACAACAAGTGCTTATCTAGACCCAAAATATGGAGGGCTGAAGTGTATACACTAATGTGTAATATATAAAAAAGAAATTTTTCCAACCTTCAAAGTATATACTTGTAATGTACATTTTATGGTTTTTTGGGGAGGAGGGGAGGCAATGCCTAATTTGACCCAAATATTTATTTTACAAAAACCTCGTTTGTGCCTTAAAATAATATTAAAAATTAACCTAAATAGTTCATTACGATGTGTATCCATTACAGTACATACTTATATATATTTTAAACTAACTAATTAAAAATTAATTTTATACGATAATTTTAAAACAATATATTTATTGGTAGTTACAATGTTTGAACGTTTCGTGGAGTATAAAATTTCCAAACAAACCAATGAAATACTTTAACGGTTATAAAAAAAAATAAACCACGAGCTTGAAGCGGAGTAGTTCACTAATTTGAGTGAGTTACCGATTTGGATTGAAATTTTTTAATCAAACTGCGAGTTACATCCTCATTAAGTTGTAAATTTCAAAATTCCCAACTGTTTAGCAGCCCGTAAAGAGTTAAAATTGATTTTTATCGCGTTTGATCTTCGTGCACCCATATATTTATGGTAGTTGCAATAGCCATTTTTAAAAAAGTTATTTACAAAAATCAAAATAAGTGTTAAAAAAAATGTATAAAAATTGTAAGTATATTTCAAACAGAAGCGCGCCGTTTCAGGATTTAAATAAGGCTGTACGAACATTCCACGCGGGCCAATTGGTTTTTATTTTACCGGACTACTACTATTGCTAAGCTGCTCCAAATCTGTTCAGAAAATGTTTTTAAAAAAACATTGTGTCGTCCGGTATTTTTGGCTTTTTGGTCCCTATCCAAACTTTTAACCCTTATATTCATAGTCGTGTCTGTCTTAGAATTCACGAAAAATATTAGCAACTATTTTATTTACAAATATGACACTCGTACAAGTACAAGTAATAAAGATTTGTATTTCATTTTTTGTACGCAGGAAGAACACGTTTCCAAAAGTGATCGGTATGTGTTATAGGTACTGCTCGGTGTAAAATGGTTTCTAATTGTTAAGACTGATTTTTAATAGTCGAGTCTATATTATTAATAAGTACGGGAAAAATAGGGTTCCATAACATCAGCTCAAATTCTCTGTTCTTTTAACATTTCCTCCCGCAGTGTTCTATATAGTCTTGGTGTTGCTTCTTAAAAATACGTCTGAAAAGGCTATCGGTTCAACTCGGGTCAAACATTTACCGCGGCGAGGGACTAAAGCCAAAAAAAACGTACGACAAAAAGCTATTTCCGGGAAGTGTGTGAACGTAAAAACAAAATTTTGAGGCTACCCGTGGTTTAGCCATATTATAGTTGTGTATTTTTACCGAGGTATATATAATTTATTGAGAAAATCCGTTAAAATCAATCGTTATTTCCGTGTATCTACATCACCTCCTTTGCACGTAAGCTCCTGTGCACGTCACTGACCTTCTTTCTGAACCGTTTCCGTCGAATTTTCCGCTCTGTCCTTCGGGCGCCCGTCCCGCGGCTCGTCTGCCGTTCGATCGGGGGGCGGCGACTTGCTCATCATCGTCTTGTCCGAACACGCGACCTGCCGCTCCCAGTGCTGCTTGTTTTTGGCAAAGTGCCGCGTGCAGCAGCCCGGCCACACTTTTTCGAATGCCGACGCGCACTTGCTAAAAGTCGGACACCACAATGTGCAGTAGCGCAGGGCCGGAACGATCCCCGTCGTCTGTTCCCGAGCGTGCCTCCGGCGGCGACACGAGCCGCTGTGCAGGCAGTTGCAGTTCTTGCAGCTGTAGTGCTTGTGGCACCTGTGCGACTTTGCACCGGGAGCGTTCTCCTTGCAGTCGATTTTTATGGCGTCCACGGACTAAAAGATATCGCGCACGATAGTAAAAACTGTCGTTCAGTCAAGAGAGAAAAAAAAAGAGAAAATAGGAAAGAAAGTAGGTGTAGGTAGTTAGGTTTGAGATTGATCGAGATTGGCGTAGCGCTTACGCTTCGGTCACTACTTTGGGCACACCGTGACGTTTCGGAGGTAGTGGTTCAAACGTATGTTATCCACAAAGAAGGCAAATGATAGATCGCGTCGCATTCGAAAAAACGATTCTGAACGAGTTCAGTTGTCTACGTCCCGGTATAAACCGTAGGTATATATACTTGACAAACAAATATAATTAGGAAATACCTTGCAAAAACTTTTTTCGGTCTTTTATATTGTATTAAATTAATTTAGTGGATAAAAGTTTGAAAACGACAAGAAAATAATTTTTTATAACGATAGTTTTAATTGGTATAACGGCCGTTCTGACGCCGGATTTGTCAATTTTACCATAACTCGGAAAATAATTAAGAAACCAAAAAAAAAAAAAAATGATTCAAATTAGAGCCATAATCCCAACTTTTATGTGGTATTCGACGTAACGATTGGAGCACTCCTCTATCCGAAAAATTTGATTACAACGTGAAAATTTCAAATTTTTATCGTAAAGTTCTCAATTTTTAGTAAAACTCAAAAAGTAAGCAACATTTCAAAAAAAAGTTTTAACCGAAGCACCACTAGAGTTCATAGACCTTTCATTTTAGAGATAAGTACTGACTTTACGAATTTGAGGATTTCTTCTACCCACAAAGTAGTTGACAGAAAAAAAAAAACATCATTGTAATCCTCGCTGACGCTCAAAATCTATAAGGTCATAATGTTGAATTTATAATAAAACCATAGATTAAAATATAGGTATACACGTATTGTATATTAATTAATCTATAATAAACTATAACTGATTTATTTGATTCGAACACGACGCAATGTGTATGCAATTATCTCGTATACTCGTGTCGTGAAGAATACTAGTCGACTTTTGGTTTTAATAAATCGATAAATTTAAAGTTCTATACTTTGCTCAAATGATTTCAAAAACACTTGGATCAAATCTGTATTTGATCTATTTTTTAATATTGTGTAGAAGTTTCAGCTAGTTCCGTCTATTATTCTGGAAGTTATTGCTAAAAAACTATAAAACGTATAATTTAACGTAGTAAGACTTTTATAAGGTATACTTTTGTGCGGCTATGTTTCAAGTAAATCCAATCAAACAAAAACTTTTTATTTTTATATTTAATTTTTTTGTTTTATTTGTTTTACGTTTTTCTGTTACCAAACAACGCATTTGCATATCAAAACATGAATAAAATAATAGTCATCTACTTGGTTTTTTTGTCAAAAGAAAAATCTCTATTAAACCTAGTAAAAATTTAAATTTTTAAGTGACTCGTTATTTTATAAAACATTCCTTACGTTTTAAGTATAAAAAGCAAAACAAGTCAAACTAAATACCTAACTAATAACTATAATATACATATTGTTAGTTGTGCTAAAGCCAAATAGGTAAGCGTAACGTGCATAGTGTAGATAATTTTCGCTAAATAATTGTACCTTTTCGTCGGGCTGAACCATGGTTTTCGAACCGTCGGGTGTTTTGCAATTTTTTGGTTTTATTGTCTTTTTAGATAACTTAATATTCCGTCCACGCTGATAATGTTTTCCATCACCCAAAACATCCACGTTTTGATGGCTCATTTTTAGGTAATGCTAATTTTAAAATTTTGTTTCAATGTTGTTCAAACATAATTTGCTTAAAGCTCTGTTGTATTCAACCATTAATTTTTTTTTTCTTATAATATCCGTTGGTCAGTGGGTAGTTTGTTTACATAGTAACATAAATGCAATCAAAAAAGTCATAATATTTATACCGAGTGACAAGTGACAACTATTTATTCTAGTTATTATTGTTCAAAAAAAAAAAAATGTATTTATCAACATAATCAATGATCATAATTATTAAGTTGAAGTGTAAGAAATTTTTAATTATTATTATATTTTTAATCTTAAAGATTATATTGTATCTACGGTAAATATTATACACGACACAATGTGTCTATTTTAATGTTTCACTCGTAAGCTTATGATACTTTACAATGACAGCTTGGTACCCCCAAGTAAAAAGTAGTACTGTACATCTACAATTGCTTATTTTTAGTAAAAAAAAGGTAGAAATTATGTTTTATAGTTTGTAAACCATATTTTTTTTGAAGATAAATCTATCAATATTGATAACGTACACGATAATTTATTTATTTCTTAATTAGAATTGGTCGCCGATCGGCTTTTACAAAATAACATAAACCTACCAAATAAATGTAAGCAGTGACATAATAGCAACAAAAAGTAACAGCATAATAAAATTAATTGTAAGTAACTTGATTTAAATAAGCAGAGTACAATAAAACATAATGTTAAAATATAAAAGATAGTAAATACGCAATAATAATGATACAAATAGGTACAGTTTTGAACATTTACTCAATGACATGCAAAACTGGTTTCTTAAATGACGCACTAGCTTATCAAAAATAAATAGTCCCACGCTAGCTTCACACTTAAAAAAAAAGACTCACTCAAATATATTTCAATAACGTTCCGATTCCAACCAGTACAAAATCAAAATATCTTGAACTGATCCCCGCCATATTAAAAAAAATAAATAAATAAATAACAGTTACTCATCGTATCAGGCCACTCAAATCTCTTTTAAATAAAAATTTAAAAACTAACTTAAATACAAAATTAATAATGTCGTATGAATCCCTAATAACGATCCATATGGACGTATGGAATTGAGCTCTGGGGTGCCGCTAAAATCTCAAACATAAAAAAAAACCACTTAGTCCAATCAAAAAACTTTCGCCACACACTTAACGGTTCGTCTACATCTCTAAAGAAACTATTTATAAGGCACTTAACAAATCAAACTTAACGTCAAACAAACCGCCATAACTCGATACAAAAATGTTCACAACCCTCTACAAAATCATCCAAACGCTCTAATCAAAGATCTGTCCTACACTCCCAGGAAATTCTTCCTGTCGCCTAAAAAGTACTAGGTGCAGAGACCTAATCCTTCAGTTTTTAAGATAAAAATATACATATACATCAATAAAAATGTCTAAATGTCAGTAAGAGAGCCGCCAATGGGGTGTCTTCTTTACAAGTTAGTTGCATATATACAAAAAAAAAAAATATATACATGTCACAAATTCTTAATGTACGTATATTTTACAGATTGTAAATATTTGTTGTTATAACTTCTAAATTATAAATTGTGAGATTTTGATAGTTAATTATCTGTTTAGTTTTGTAGGATGTCAGTTCAAAAAATAACTATACTTATATTGTTGGAGGAATAGGGAAGTAATTCATACTACAAAAATTAAATTAAACTTTACTTATTTTTTTAAATTAGCTCAACTAAACAAGTTAAAAAAAATTGTTAATTTGCCCAGCTTTGTAATAAAATAAAGGTACCCATGTAACTTACTTTCTTTAAAATTATTGAATTATTTTGGTTAATATAATTTTATTAAGAAGGTACCTGCATGATTTATTTTATTTTTGTATTAATTAATGAACCGTTTGTAATATAGTACACACATTTAAACCAGTACCTAGATACTAATCTAATTTTTTTAGTTTGTGACCTAAAATAAATAAGCATCACATTTTTTGTGATACATAATATAGTAGGTACGTAATATTAAGTACAACGTAAATTCGTAGTTGAATTTTTGAATAAAAATATTTGAAAATCGCACAAGAGAATTTGAATTTTCTTTATTTATTGTTAAAAATTCTTAACATTTTTATAGTCCTCACAAGTTTTCAACATGTGCTTAAATAAATATATTGCAAGTGTTTTTAGACTCTGACTATCTAATCAGAGTCTATTGAGTTGAATTTGCCTCATAGGCCA
The DNA here is from genome assembly GCA_017140985.1 of Hormaphis cornu. NCBI lineage: Eukaryota > Metazoa > Arthropoda > Insecta > Hemiptera > Hormaphididae > Hormaphis > Hormaphis cornu. Next base: position 21,885,651 of record CM029361.1, read on the forward strand.
CAGCTTTGTATAATAGTAATTCAATATAGCAAAGTCAATACAATATAAGGGTCCCCTAAACGGCTCTAAGCTAAGCTCTAAAGCGCTTTGCTCCCCAATTCAAATCATCATTTTTTTAGATCATTTCCCGTCAGTGGCGTCTTGATTAATTGTTGAGTAGAAGCAAAGGTACCTTCCACCAAACGTTTGTAAACCTATTCCAAATTTTACTATGCATAACATTATATTATATTATATTTTTTATTTAAAGATTTTCTTCTTAGTATTATATGTTACTTTGCTACCCACTTACCTTACCTACCCATCCACCTATTTTAAAGTAGAAGCAATGGCTTCTAAAAAATGCTCTCGCCACGCCACTGCCGTTCCTGTAGTCCTATCGTGCTGAGATTTGGCACATAGCTTTATGTAGGATGACATAGTATGGCAAAGTCAAAATAAGAGGTCCCAAAGAAGTACACAGTTATATCAAATATCTATTTCAAATTTTTTCAGGTAAAGATAAACTGAAATAAAACTAAAATACCATTATGTTATCTTTTATTTAAATTATTATGTTGTGTTATTTTTGCAGGGTAAGAAATTAAATAATTTTGTCATGCTGTCAAAATTATATATTGCAAACGATTTGGCAATTTTAATCAATATTTACCTACTAATTATTATTCTATAGTAATTAATAATATTTCTAAATTTTTATAATAAAAAAGTAGTAAATACTAAATTCTAGGTTGGATGAGAACGAGAAGTTGTTTGGCGGCCTAGCAACAAGGATGTTGGAGAGGGTCACTCCTTTGGGTTGGTCAATGTTTTTTAATAGTTGTGGCTTAAACTTATCATTGCTTTCGAAAAAACGATTCTGAGTGAGTTCAGTTAAGATAAGAATTAAATATTTGTCCTGGTAAAAAAAAAAAAAAAAATTAACGAAAAATATCAGCAATATTAAAGCACTTTTTCTACCTAGAATAGAACCGTTTTAGGTTTGAAATTATAACATGAAAATATCATGTATGGAAACTTAAATATCTCAAGAATGTTTATATGACAAACTCAACTTGACAAGTTGAAACGCTTTATAATATGCTATGTTAATGTTAGATCAAAATCTATTTGATAAACAAATCGAAGGTACTTGATTTACTTACATTTATTTGTTGAGTTTTATTAGTATTTAAACGTTGATGTAACCAGAGCTTGGTTGCTTTTTTTGCTTCTGATGAAATGCTCATTGTGTCTGATAAACGGTAGTCATGATTATCCGGTGTTTCCCACCAATGATTCAATTTCGGTCTACGATCGTCCCATAAATTGTCATTTCTTACACTCGAGGACATTTATATTTATATTTATTAATCTTATCTCTCTATATTTTACCTAATACTTATCCATTTACGCTTCAACGTTGAGATTGAACACAAATTGACATATTACAAGAAATCCAAAACATTTCTAAGGGAAATACAAAATTACCTAACATATTTATACTTATAGGTAGGTACTTTATGTAACACATTTGACAAACTCTTATTATACACATTATGCATATTGTGGTCCAGTGAAAATATTTGGTTGCCAGGTAGTTGTACAAAAAATGATAATCCCTATGGGGAATAAATATTAGTTTACAGTAAACTATAATTTAAAACAAATTCCTTTAAAACACGTTACCTATATTACGTTATGGGTATAGGTACTTACTTATACATACGTATTTTTGTAAATCAAAAACAAGTTTTTAATCTACTGTTAATGTAAAACAAACGTTACATAGTACGTATAAATAACGTATAAAAAACGCATAAAGTTTATAATTTATGCATTATAAAAATATTTATTGTTTGAGACATGGTTGTGTAAAACACCACACATACCCAGTAAGGTGGTCCGTCATCAAGTACAGTTTACTGCGGTTTTCACAACCAATTTTCTCATTTTCGAAAATATTGTATAAATATTACCACAATGTCACAGTTTAGAGTGAGTACCAACAACCTACCAGGAAAGTAGAAAACAACAAATGTTTTTAAGCTATATTATACATTAATAAATCTACTGTGATTAATATAATTAGGAGAAATGAAACAGAATTACTTGGTAATAGCAAAACTACTTTGAACAGTTTTTATGCCTCGAGATGGTGAAGATGTTTACATTATAATTATGGAAAAAAAAAATTAGTCAGCAATGCCAGACACATAAACATTAAAAATAGCTGATATTCCACCAAAAACACTTCGTTATAACTACGTGTAAAAAAATCTAAGATGAAAAAAAATTAAATTTAGCAATGATTAAATCTTTAAAAGACGTGATATAGTATGGAAAATAAGTAAAATGCCATTTTATAATTTTACAAATACTTATATGACGACAAATAAGATCAATTGTAATGTTAAATACTTAGTCAAAATATTGTTTAACTATTTGTCAGGACGTAGAAGTATACTTAAATAAATACAAATAAGTAACCACTCTAGTATTTTTCATAATCAAACCAAACTTAGATGGTAAATTTGTTTTCCTTGCTTTTAGGTTTGCAAAATTGTTAATAATTTGGTCAATCTTTGATTCTTCCGTGCGCTCTCTTTCTATATTTAAAACTGAAATATTACCGAAACTTTCTTGAGAAATCGCATTTTTTAAATAATTCTTGACAAGTTTTAATTTAGAAAAATATCGTTCGGCTGAAACGACAGTTACAGGTATTGTTAAAAATATTGTGCATGCAGTAATTATATCTGGGAAGCTACTTGAAAGATCATTTTCTATTATGTAATTTACCGTACTAAGGATATTAGTCGATTCAATTTGATTAATAATTGATTTAAAAGACAATACTTGTCAAGTAAAATCCGAATTAATGTCCGTTTCATATTTTAAAATAGACGCTTTGATGATATCAGCTTCATTTTTTTTTCTTTTAATGAAGAAGGATTTAAAAAAACTAAACGTGCTTTCTATTTCATATAATCCTTCAAATCGTCTACGAATTTGGAACAGAACAGTGTAAATAATTGGAAAAAACACTTTGACTTTAAAATTATCTTTTGTTGCGTTTAAACGTCGGTCTCCATCAACTACATCAAAATAATTTTTTTGCAAATGTCTGTCTCTTAGTATTAAAATCTGTAGAAATATTCCATTTTGAACGAATTCAGTTTTGCTGTATTTAAAATATCATTAAGATTATCTCTAGGGTTCGATATTGACTGATAAGTTTAGTCTAGACTCTAGAACAGTACAAGCACTTTGAATGTTCATAATATTTTGAGATTGTAACATTTTTGATATACATTAAGTGGACCTTAAAATATTTTCCCAAAGACACATTATAAGAACAAATTTAAACGATTCCAATGAATTATTTAAGGATTTACTGACAATTTTTTCGTTTGACTTGATTACAAAATCATTGAAAGTGATTTTAAAACATCTTCAAATCTTATTCGTAGTATGACCACCGAGGTATTGACTTTTTATGTCTACAACCGTGATCGATTTTCGTTTGATAAAAAAAATAAGTAATAACTATACACATCTAACAAATGTTCTTTTTATTCTCTGTATTGTTTTTCATTTTATTTTCTGAAATTTACAAGTATTCAGATACCTAACCACGGACTAAGATCTTAGTCCGTACTATTCTAACCCATAGACTCTATGTTGATGGTTGGTGGGAGAAAAGAGATGTCAAATATCGTCAAAAAAAAATTATTAATATGTTTTTTTTTGTAATTTATACAACACCTATTTTTATATCTAATTAGTAGGTATGATTTATATTTTATTTAAATGTTAATGTTAATTTTTTTTTCATTTTTTAATTCATTTTAATTTAGTTGTAATTAGGGCTTGAATCGTAAATAACGTACAACGGAATTTTTTTTTGAAATGCAAGCCATGGTTATAATATTGCTGTATTCGTGAACATATAAAGAATACAATTGAAATATTTATTCAAAACATTTATTTTTTCGCTAAATTTTTATGTGCGGCCCGCGTAGTAAACTATATAATATATTTGGCCCACTGGATACTTTGAGTTTGACATGCCTGCCATAGAGTAATATCAGAGGCACATACACAGACATATGTATATCGATATGATATCGTATATCTATGGACATATATTATGACTATATAAACAACTAGATAGCCGACTATCCCCACGGTTATCAATTAACCGTGGACCAAGGTGGATTTATATAGATATAAATCCACCTTGCCGTGGACTATCCCAGCTCACCAATACCTATACCGATTATTGATGCCGAAATCTCCGTTTGTCTAAACGGCAATGTTTACATTTTTACATGATAACGATAACGGAAAAAACTTTTTATTTCCATATTTGTTTATTGCTGACATCTAATCCGGATGCCATTTGTAAAATTGTAATTAATTAAAATATTTGATGAAAATGAAATATATTTTTTGTTATCAAATACTGTTACCTACTACCATGAATTAAGATGTTATATTTTCTATATTAATTCATGCCTATTACATAAAAAAAATGTAAACCATAGACATATAAACTAGTTTAACAATTCAATGATGTAAACATTGTCGTTTAGACAAATGCAAGGTGGATCCACCAAACTGATCCACTTAGGAAAAATGGCAATTTTGGCGACAATTTATGTACCAAAGTCGGCTATCTATAATATTTTTTTTTATAGTTGTTTACATTTATCTATGAGTAATATATATGTCCTGATTAGCAAAACCTGTGGTAATATATTTATTCTATGGTTTACCATACATTTTATCTAATCTGTGATATTATCACACGTACAGAAAACCACCGTTATAAATTTTAATATTAGCAGCGGTATGATAAAAAATTCATGATAAATTCTTAGTATTTAAATATACCTATTATTTATATTAATAAACCTATTCTAATTAAAGAACAGGTAGATTTAAATACTAAGAATTTATCATACCGGTGGCGCATGCGCGTCCGTATTTATCCATTGTCACATCCGCACGTTATCATAAACTGATAGTGATAATTCATGGCGCGGTTATAACCGCGACTCGTGGTATTTAATCTATTCTGTGGTATCATCCACGGTTTATATGCAATTTAAACTGTGGTATCATCTAATTTATCTATTCTGTGGTGTTATCACAGAATAAATAATACAATTATTTCATCTATTCTGTGGTATTATCATCAACAAAATTTTTTTTAACATTATTACGGCGGCGAATCACGCCATATGGAATCTCGGACGTTTCGCAACTCGCTGCGCGGATGCTGCTCTGTGCTGGAAGGATCAGATTACTCACGTATTTTTAATAATTAAACAAATTAACGGTACCTAACGTACGTACACGATTCGATTTGACTGTGTAATTTTCCAGTCGATAAGCGTTTTGCCGTCTGACGTCTGTTGTTTGTCTCCGGGTTATCGCACCACCGTTTGCGTGGATACCCACTGCAGCCGTCCGTGTCCGTGTTTTGTATTCCGTGCGCAATCCACAATGGCCCTTAGAAAACTCAAAGACAGCTTCATGAGGATGTTTGACAAGAACTTGACCAATCTTGTGCACGGCATCCGCGACATCGAGAAGAACGAGATGGTATCCGTATGGGGCGGTTGTAGCTCAGCTCGTATGGTAAAGAATAGATCTCCATTACGATCATTTGATCGGTCTATAACTTTGTTCCATTGTCTCATTTCAGGCCTATTACATTGAGCAATGCATGGAAGAAATAAAAAAAGAACTGCAACAAGATAATGTGGCAGTTAAAGCAACAGCCGTAACCAAACTCACCTATGTACATATTTTATCTTGGGATATTATAACTTAATTTTTGTGTTAATGTGTTTTGTCATATTTTTGTTTACAGTTACAAATGCTGGGCTATGATATAAGTTGGGCCAACTTTAATATCATTGAAGTAATGAGTTCTTCAAAGTTCACTTACAAAAGAATCGGATATTTGGCATCGTCTCAAAGTTTCCATGAGGATACAGATGTGTGTAACAGAAAATTTATTTATTCATATCCTACCAATTTGTTTTTTAGCGTCTAGATGTATTTATTTGATTGCTTTTCTTTTAGCTGTTAGTGTTGACCACTTTTATGATACGCAAAGATCTGAATAGTCAAAATCAGTATGTTGTTGGTGTAACGCTTTCTGCACTCGCGTGTTTTATTAGTCCAGATTTAGCAAGAGCATTGACTAATGACATAATGACATTGGTAACATAAAACATAATACAGTAGAACCTCGATTATCCGGGGTAATGATGGGGAGGGGGTCACACGGATAAATGAAAAACACGGTTAATCGAGATATTTTAAAATAATGAAATTTTTTATTTAATTTTAACTAGAAATACATAGGTACAATTTTATAATAATGAAATTTTGAAAATTTTAATTTAATTATATTTAATATATATAGCGAAAGAGATTTTCTATAGATAGCGAAGGAGAAAAGCAAACTGAAGGTGATTCGATAAATATAATAATCGATGTACAATATTGCTTATCTTTATATTATTATCGTCAAAAATGTCATTAATACGATTGTCGATATCGTATATTATGTAATATAAAATATTCGATTATAACTATATATATATATATCTACAGTCCATACTTATTTTTAAATTTTTGGAAGAGTGAGCACGGTTAATCGCAAACACGGATAATCGAGTCACGGATAATCGAGGTTCTACTGTATAGATAGTAGCCTCGTGTTGTAAAGAAAAAACTTACTTATTTTGTTCCTGTAGTTGTCTTCAACAAAACCCTATTTGAGGAAAAAAGCTGTGCTAATGATGTATAAAGTGTTTCTTCGTTTCCCGGACGCTTTGCGAATAGCATATCCACATTTAAAAAATAAACTTGAAGATATGGATTCCGGTGTTCAATCAGCAGCTGTCAATGTAGCTTGTGCACTAGCATGGAAGAGTCCAAAAAAATACTTAGATTTAGCTCCCGTGCTTTTTAAACTATTGACTTCGTCCACAAATATGTGGATGTCAATCAAAATTGTTAAATTAGTAATTTTTAATAGTTCACATTAATTTTAATTATCGATCATAAATTGTATATTTTTTATGTTGGTTTTTAGTTTGGTGCGTTTACCGTTTTGGAACCACGACTGGGCAAAAAACTTATAGAGCCTCTTATTAACATCATTCACAGGTAAAAACAAATTTATGTTTTATTCATGAATAAAATAGGATTGTAAATATTAAATTTTGATGCCTGTTGTTAGTGATATACAATTGTGGACGATTGTTTTTAGACCAATCTTTTTTAAAACGTTACAAATGATTTGCCACTTGCCTTATTTGATATTTTTTCCTCCTGTTGCCAACAATGTGTTTGAAAGGAGTCCTTCTCTTCCAAAAGTTTAAAACAGTACTTTGATACTTTGAACAATTTGATTCCGTTTAAATCTTTTTCGTTTTAATCATATGTTCTTGATAATATTTTCAAAACATCCCAATATTCATTAAGTTTTTAACAAGTATGTAACTAAGATAAGTAATTTTTCTATTAATAATTTGAAAATTTGAAAAAAATATTTAAATTTGCTGAAGTTTTCACACATCATAGAATCATCATTTTTAAAACGTTATTAAAGTTTAAAAAAATTGAGCCAAATAAATATTTGTAGAATATAAATTATTATCTATGGGTTGATAAACTATGTAATTTATATATATTTTTTTATATTTTGTTATTAATTACTATATACTATTGACAATACTTTACTTAAATTTTTACCACTAAAATAAAATATTTAATTTTATATTTAAGACTCAAATTTTACCCAGTTATGTTTTATTGAAGTTGTGTGCAATCATGTTAGGTTAATAAAAATTATAAAAATTCAAATGTCCATTACCGTATTTCATCTTTTGGTACCTATATATTTATTATCACAAGTAGAAAACACTTTAATGTACTAGTGTAAAAAATAATAGAAACTGTGAATTAAAAATCTTATGAAACTGTCTTGTGCTATTTTCATTAGCAGTTGTAATTTTGTAGGCGCACAAATCATTGTTCTAAATACCTATGTAAAAATTATTTTTTACTGTTAGAACTGATAGTGTACATGTTATAAAGTTATACTTGTTAGATTTTTGAATCAAAAAAAGTAAAATGCTGGTTAATGTTTACATTTTGAAATAATATCTTTGAAGGACAAAAAAATATTAATAAACATTTAGTTTTTTCATTTAGATTAATTTAGAGTATTTTTTGTGATCTAAAACAAATGTTGATAGTTATTTTTTAAGTCATACTAGTAAATATTAATTATATCCTAACAAATTTAAAATTAGAGAGCTTTTTAAATTAAGTGTTTTATTTATTTTTTAATTCTAAATCCACTATCTAAAGCAGAATAAAATCTACATTTTATAGTTGAAATATGATTTTTATTTAGGTATGCTTTAAAAATAAAAAATTAGAAATGTTATTGCTAATTTGTGTTTGGTGTATATTAATGCCTTACGTGGTATTTTTTATTTAGATTGGGTATTAAAGTTATATTTTGGTGTTAGTAATAAGTTGTAAAATATTAGTTCATCAACTATTACTACTAAATGTATACTAAAGCTATTGCTTACTAGAAAAATAATATAAAATACAAATACATTGTTTGTTTGTTTGTTTGTTAACAGTACTTCTAAAATGGCTTTATTATATGAATGCGTCCATACACTGATTGTTGGTAAGTTACTTTTTAATTACCTCAGTTAAACCATATTTTATAAAATGCATACTCTTTTTCATTTTCCATAAAAATAAAATTGTAAACAAGCATTACACTATGTTACACCATGCTATCATGTTTTATATATCCTCGCTTTATTTTTTAACTTTAGCACTCCAGCACTTTTGATGTTAGACATTTCTGGTTTTGGTTGTCATCCCTCCATTTTCTTAAAAAGGTTAACAGCATCCCGTACAAGTTTTTACTATAGAGGAATCTGAAAAATATATCCGTCCCTTTTAGTCGGATCGTCCACAGACAGGTGCTGTTGGTTTTTGGGGTAGTCCAAATTAATATTTTTAAACTCTCATAACTCTGGTACTTTTGATGTAAGACGTTCACAATTTTTGGCTATCCAACCATTTCCTTAAAAGCTTAACAGTATCCAGAATGAATTTTTATCTTGAAGGGATTTCTTTGTAATGGAGTTACGGGCACCAATTGATCATGATCTCTGAATCACTCTGCCTAAATTTGTTGAAAATCTAACAAATGTTTTAGGGGTTTGAAGGATTTTTGGGTCAAACTCAAAAGTGGATCTCTATATTAAGTACTACTCTACCCATTATTACTTATTGGTCTTGAATTTCTTTGAATTATTTCTTTTTATACAATCCAAATTTTTAGTCACCAAACATTAAATTATGATTTTTAGATTCCGAGCATAGCAAAAATTAAGAAATATTATGGTTTTACATTGATTTTTATCTGTCATTATTTTTCAGGTAGTAAATTTGCTATAATAGTCACGTATGATACCTTTATAGATAGACATTTGGCCCAATATTTTTTTAAAATATTTAGTATTTTAGAATTTAGATAAAAATCAAAAATTTATATTTTGGAACATGGTATTTTGCTGTATTGGTAAATATACTGTGAATGCACTTGAATATGACAGCTTATATTATAATTTATAGGCAGTGGCGAAGATACCTATGGGCTACGAGACAAAGAGACATTGTCTACCCAGTTTTTGATTGCATGTATATTGTAAATATATTGGCATTTTACACTTTAATTTTCATATACTTATAATTAAACTATGTTTATTGTTACACTATTAAATGTAGAAATTAGGTGCACAGATTAATAAAGATATATAATAGGTATACAGGTTTTTTTTTGGCCGTAGAGTAACAAGTCCTAACAACCAAGATACGCCGGACACCCTGGTTGTGCAGTGTGGTGGTTGCCAATAGGAAGAGTACTGCGTGCAAGTAACTTAAGAGACATGTCTCATTAAAAATATATCATATATCGCTATTAATCAATATATCGGTATTAACTATTAATTCAAAATTATTAATGTGCTTATAGATTGGCTATCACTGTAATTGGTGTTTTCTTAATCACACCCGCTGTCATTATCTCTTTATATTTTTTTTTTGTCAGTATAATATAATAATCATGGCATTAACATGTAAATTAATTTTTTTGTTATAATTTCTGTTTATTTAATCACCTACTCAAAGAAAATTAATTTAAATTTTATTCACCTTTAGCTTGATCCCAAGCTTCGCCACTGACTATAAGTATATTTGTATATAGTTAACTTGCTTAGATTTGATTTTTTTTTTTTTTTATTAGTAGGCTTAATTATTTTCTAGGGTTCATGCTATCTCCATGCCAAATTTCAATAATACTTGTCCTGACAAAGTAGCAATGGAACACATTATACACACACGCACACACACACACTCGTGCAGAGATATGACAGAGGACACAGATTTTATTTTTAGACTTCTAATTATGATCAAAAAAACTGGAAAATAAATTTTTATAAATGGTTCGAATAACTTCAATTTCAATACATACAAAAATGAATTACTAATCACTTTTGAGCTTCTTATGGAAATGTTTTTATTAATAAAACTTTTGTCTCATAAAATTTCAATTTAGAATATTTAACTTAAACGACTCAATTTAAACATTTAACAACATATTTTCCCATGTAAAGTAAAAAAATAATAATAATTAATAAAAATAAAAAGATACTAACAAATATTTTTCATTTATTTATCTATTAATTAGTTATAGAACATATGTCTTTACGATTTTTGATTTTATACATTTATACACTTAACATTTTCAAACTATCTTGCTTCTACCTTTTTTTTTTATTACTTTTTGTTCTGTACTCTACTGTGTAATTTTTACAGTACTTATTTCAATTTCACCAGATACACCTAACCATTGTGCCTACATTCAGGTAATATAATTTATTTGTGTTTATTGAAAAGTACTACAATTAATATTTTGTATGTATTTGTTAATTAGTAACTTTTCCTAGTAAAATTTCTTTAAAATATTTACAGTTATGTTTAATAATTGTGTTTAAATATTAATTAGTAAACGGTTAATCAGTAATATTTATTTTAAAAGACTTAGAATTTAGAAATACAGATTTTTGTTTGCTACTGTCAGTGTTTGGAATGAATGCGTTTATGAACCCGTTCAATTTTTAATTTGTATAAACAAATCCATTTTAGAGTTATTAGAAAGTTCATAATTACTTGTACTATAATTACCTAACCCGTTCATAATTTTGTTTAAATTTTTGTGAACATGAACAACTTTTTTTGTTCAAATGTTGTTTATGGTAGTTGAATAATTTTAAAAATTTTAAAAAAATTTGTAATCAGATAACCATTTATAATTTCATATTGGATATTAGGATGATACTCATTTCTATTAAAAATATTATTTTCCCTTTTCCATCAATACTTATTTTATTCTAAATAATCTACTGACCGATTATTGTTACAGCTATATATTCAAAGGTAACGGTTTCACGTACCAAATTTTGGAACACTCAATATGAAACACAAATTAATATGTATTAAATATATATAGATCGTTGTTTAGACATTTCAATAAATTGATAAACCTAGTTAACAATTTGTTTTGTCATAATTGAATGCTTTGAGAAACGCGAAACTTCAACGCGTTCTGTTGAAAAAATATAAACGTTTACATGAACACATTGATTTTATTAGATAGTGAATGTGATCTAGTTCACATGCTTAGTGAACATTCCAAACTGACTATTATTAATCGTTACTCATTCTCATAATTCAATATAATACTACATAATAAAATGTATATTTATTGTTTAACAAGCCATTATTTTATTTGGTGCGAATTAATCAAATAAATAAGCAACTATTAGTAACAAAATGTTTAAAAAAAAAAAATGCATTCAAATAATTTGTTTTCAGTTGTGTATTCAAAATTTGACAATATTTTCCAACGGTTCTGACCAAAACTGTGAGGGCATATAATATTATTATAACTTCTGTGTATTAAAATAATTTTTTAATTTACTCTTTTTTTAAAATTATTTTTTAAGTGAAATTCTTGGGTTTAGTAGCCATGTCTAAATTAGTAAATACTTATCCTAAGGCAGTTCAAGCTCATATAGATTTAATTATAGCCTGCCTCAACGATAAAAATGAATCTATCAGACATCAAGCATTAGATCTTCTTGGTGGAATGGTAAAATTGACAAAAAAGTATAGTTTGATTTAAAATTATTAATGATGATTTTCCTATTTAAGGTTTCTAAAAAAAATTTAAAAGGAATTGTGGAAAAACTAATGGTTTTTATGGATAAAACCGAAAGCACAGTTTATAAAGATGAGGTACTTGTGAAAATTATTGACATTTGTTCACGAAATGATTATCACTTCATTATATGTTTTGAATGGTATAGTTTATTATTATTATGGATAAAACGTGGTGTTTCATCTAATTAATTAATTGTTTTACATTTAGGTACGTCAAGTTATTAGTTAAGTTGTCCCTAGTAAAAGGTATAATAAAGCGTGGTCCTCTGTTGGCGGAACAAATGTTAGAAGTTGTTATAAGAGTTCGAGGTATTAGACCATTTGTCGTTTACCAAATGACTCTGCTTTTCAACAATGCGCACATGTTCATACAGACTTCTAGTGATTCAAATATGGCTAACGTACTTTTTGCTGCGGCTTGGATTTGCGGAGACTATGTCTTGTAAGATTTGAATTTGAATTTTGAAACTTGTTCTGATTGTTCAAACATTGTTCCAGTGAGCTAGAAAAACCAGAAGAAATACTTTTTTCAATGTTAATCAGTAAAGGGTATTTATTACCAGGTCAAATTCAGACTGTTTTCATAATAAACATAATGAAAATTGTACCATTAATATTGTCTAAAAGAAATACTGAGCTCTCCATTGAGGTATGTTGGTTATTTTTTTTATTATTATTATTACTCTTGTGCTGTCACGATCAATATATTTAAGGTGTGTAAGAAAGTGTCACACGCATTGGCTCAGTATGCCGCTAGTAAAGATGTAGAAGTTCAAGAACGTGCCAGTGTGGCCTTACAAACGATTAATTATACACACAAAGAACTAGAAAACAGTGATGTTGATAGTATATGTACTCAATTTTCATATTTATCTAGCGAAGAATTGAATATGGTTACGCCTAAAGCACAATGTGAAGTGCCTAAAGCGTGAGTTGTTTGAGTTTTTAAGTTATTATGAGTTTTAATTTCTATTGTTGTTAGATTCCGGGTGAATCAAAAAAATGTATTGATTTTATAAACATATTTTATTTTATTTTTATTTTTTTTACAACATTTAGGGAGTAAATGTGCTTACATTTCAATAAAAGTATTAAGTACCAAAACATTTAAATTTTGACTTTATTTGCAAATAGTACTTTACTTAGTTTGGAGAATTTTTTAAATTTTTTAATTAAATATAATCAACAAATTACAAAACAATTTTTAAAAAAATTGTATATTTTATTAAGCCCATTAAAATTTTTTAATCAGTTAAAATTTACTTTCATTATTATAATGGATAAAATTTAGTCAAGTTTATATTATTTACAGTTAAGTTTATGGTATTATACAGATAGAAATTTCAAAAGTTTTTGACCACTTTTTTTAGCTAAGTATACAACTTAAAAACTTGAATTAACTTTTAATAATCAGTTTTAACACTCAAAGCTAACCGAAATCAATCTTTCTACGCATTGTCTTACATAAAATTAAAGCATTTTGAGAGTTGTTCACATAATTTTATAAACTTTTATACTTGCATTAAATAGCGTTATTATTAACTGGTTCATGGTGTTTTGTCATTTATTTTATAATGATTTTAAATATTTGATTAAATTACTTGGAATTATTCATTTTGTTGACAATTACTTATCATTGCATTCAAATTTATTGTTATGTAACATTATCCTTATCTGTCGTCAGTGACTAAATAGGGACTAACTCACCATAATTTATTGTTTGTTATTTAAGACTATGTTTGGATCAATGGATAAATAAACAAGTTGAATTATGTCCAGAAAGTGATCATGACAATAATGCAGAAAAACATTTAAGTAACAGCCTGGATGGTTTTGAGATAATTGATATGGAAGAATTGATCACCAAAGACCCCGTTGAAACGGTAAAACTAAAAATATAATTTAACATTTTAGAATAGAAAATCTCAACATTTAAAACAACAAAATAATTCTAATTATTTGAAACTTGACTCAACAATGTTCAAACTTGTGACATTTACTTACAGGTTACTTCTGAAGATGTTCCAACTTCATTAAATATTCCCTGTTTTCTATCCTCTGATAAGCCTGTATTTGAAATGGTTGTTAATAAAGATATAAGAGAACTACCGGATGGTGCAAACAATTCCAATGAAACATCAGATGCACAAAAAGAAACATTAAAAATGTGCACCCCGTCCAAAGATATTGTTCAAGCTGAAGAATTAGCGTTTAGAAAATTAGCAAAGGATAAATATTTAATCATAGTAAGTAAACAGTATAAATAAACACGCAATTTAATTTTTGTCTTAAAAAACAAAATTATATTATTTTACTGTTCATTAAAAAAAAATGTTTTTACCTGTTTGTATAATTCTGACTTTAGAAGTATAAAATAGTTCCAAAAATTGAATCAAGCAATTTAGCAAATGTATACTTCCGTCTCACAAATGTGGATATCAACTGTTTAATCAAAAATATTGAACTACATTTTATGACCAATTCTACTGACATTCAATTTTTAGATAAAGTAATTATTTATCACTTTTAAAGTAGCTAATTATTATTTTTTACTAATTATTATTAATTTAATAAAATGTTTAGAAAAGTGAACCGTTATCATCGTACAAGCTGAGTAAAATTGTAAAATGGGGTATGTTTACAGAATTTGATTTGCCTTTACAAACAAAAAACATAACTATTCCAAACACTCTTCAAGGAACACTTACTTATGTAACACACGTATGTATTTTTATTCTGGTGTTATGTATAGAGTTAATTAGTGTAAGAAAATTTTTTTTGTTTTTTGTACTAACCAAATAATTTTTTTCTAAATAAAGCTGTTCAGTTACAGATATAATAAGTAAAACTTAATTTTCAATTTGTTCTGAATAATTAAGATAATAGCTTAACACTGATTTTTAATATCTAGTAGGTTCATGGGCAATGCTTGGAACGCTCTTACTTTTTTGTAGTATTTTATCACTATTGGTACTTCCAAAATAAAAGTAGTTTGCTATTATTATTACTATTTTGTTTTAGGTAAGGTTATTTTTACGCTAGATTTTTTATTCGTGTGTTTGAAGTTTCCAGGCTTGTTATAAATAAATATTTTTGGTTTTTAAACAAAAGTGTAAGACTAATAATATTGTGTCATATACGTTTCCAATGCAACAGTGCTAAAGCATTAGCCAAAAACTCAAAATTTTTTCCTAAATTAGTGTTTTGTATGTCTTTATATGTTATGGTTTGGTTCTTAATGATTATTTAAATACAACTCAATATTTGTTGTACAGTTAAAAATTAGTTTTAGAACCATTTAAAACTTTATTTATTGAACGTATCAGTTACTGTCAACACATTGTACGGCACATAACATTAATAACAAAACATACCTATTTAATTAAAATAATGATTCCTTATGTCAAATGTGTACCAATATTACCTATCATAACTAATCCTTTATTGTATTATTATTGTCTCACATATTTTATTAATTTTACTTATTATGATAATAATTGATTTTATTTCTGATGTATGATATAAGTATATTATTGTGTATTTTTTAGTTGATACGAGTGTTAACTTGTTTATTTAGAACTATTAAAAGTATTCTAGGAATTAAACTTTAAATATTTTATAGGATACATTTGTTTATTCATGGAGTTCTTATAATTGTATTACTGTTTACTTAATAAATGTTGTCTAGTTGCTTGTATTTATAAACCATATGTTCATATTTCCGTTTACTAATATGAATGTATTTTTTCTAGATGTTCCAAGACCATAATTTGAATGAAAACAAATTAGATTGGCAGTTAAATGTAGCTGTTTCAGATATGTTTCTAAAAGTGGATCCATCCGTAACTCTTGTAGAGTTGCTATGGACCGGTCAACTGGTATTTAAATCATCTGTGATTTTGCTGCACACCAACGTCAACAAAGTTATCAATTTGTTTTCTACTAACCTTAATCTTGTGTTAGTAGAAAAAGTGGATGAGACGGCAACACTTTATGGTTGCACTGCGTCTAACGAACAACTGTGCCTTTTGGTTAAGTATAACGCTAACAATGTTTCTGTTGAGGCAAAGTGCACATCACAGACATTGGTTGATCATTTAATGAATGAAATTAAATCTATTTATAATGATCATGCAATTTAATACTCCTCGTTTGATTACCTGTTTTTTTTTAAATGCTCAACTATTTTATATATTTTTATAAGTCTGTCTAGAAAACGTTAGTTAAAAATAAGCTCGTAAGCTAAAACGCTTATACTGTATTAGACATACATTTATTGACATATTATGTACATTGTATACATTTTAAATTGAATTTTACAATGTTTTATTTGATTTCCTTGTAATTCAAATTAATTTACTATTAAATTAAATAAATTTAGGTTTTGACCAAAATAAATATTTTAATAGTTTTACAATAATTGTATGCGTTTTATTTTATTCATTTAGAATTGACAAAGCTCAATCACATAATTTAAATTAACATTCCCTTGATACATATACATATATATATATATATATTCACAAAATTACTAACTGATTGTAATGTTTTCAAAACTAAAATATATATAATTTATCTGTATTGCTCATAATTACTGGCAATAATATAGGAGTAATTAAGGGTCATTATTGAAAAATGATTTTCTAACAGTAACTTTTACATACTATAAGAGTAACTTTAGTCTTTAACATACTACTGTCATTATTGAAATTAGTCGGATAGTAAAATTACCAGTTCTTATTGAATAAAAATAACAGCATTTTAAAAAATTATAAAACAAAAATCAGTTTAAGAAGTAGCACTAGTAGCAGCAAGTAACACATTTTTTAAATTGATTTTTTATAAGTATTAAAACAAAAGTTAAAATAGTTAAATAATTTTGTCAACCATTAAGAATAACTTTCTCAGGACTATTATTAGAGTCAGACAAAGTAATTTCAATCTTAATACTTCAGTTCTATAACACATTTTTAACTAAACATAATAGTAAATACATGGTGACAAAAAAATTCATTTTCTTATCTCTGTAAAGAGTCCAGGGTTGGGTATCAACTTGTTAAAACTATACAAATAAACTTATAAACTTGTTTATTAACTCTTTTACTTATTTCTTTTTTTTACTTTTAACTTCTAAATAGTAAATAATTTTTTAATTTAACGCGTGTTACCTTGAAAGTTAATCTGAAGCAATAAAAAATTATGAATAAGAAAAAAAATTTAAAAGAAAATACAAACAAAATTTGTGAAGCTGAGGAAATGTCATAACCAAAATCTAAATGGTAAAAAATATATACCATCATCTTAGTTTAAAGTTGATTTTTTTTCTTATTTAAGTTTTAATTTAATAAATTAAAACATTTACTTTTAACTTAACTTGACTTTTTGTTTTTTCAAATTAACTTAAGTTTAACGAGTTAAAAACAGCTGTTAATTTGTTCAGCCTTTTTACAATTACATACGTTCAAATATTATTTAATTTTACAACCTAATATTGTTTGCATATTTATTTTTGTTCTTTATACATGTATATTTAAATGTTAAATTATATATTATAAAACATATTTTATAATTTAACCTTCAATCCTTAACTTGTAACAACCCCCTTTTAACTTTACTAAAATTTGTGTACTTTTATAGCAGTTATATTTTTCTCTATTTTTCATTTACAAGAAAGCCCTTACCATTTTATATTTGTTTTGTACTTACATACTCAAAATCTGCAGTAATTCAGGTACTTAATTACTATAAAAAGCTTCAATATTGAAAACTGTATTTTATAAGGGTTCTTTTCTTAAATAATTTGAATAATATCTTTGTGAAGTATTTACCATGCAATGAGAAAGTGCTCATGAAACGGAAAATGTAATTAATGATTTTTAATTTTAGTTTTTACGCTTATTAGTAAGTACGTGATATTAATATGTTGTTTGGATTGCAATGAAGTTTCTAGAATGAAAGTTAAATGTCTTATGAGACAATAACTACTGTGAAAATGACAAGTTCAGTAATATCAGAGTCCTTCAAATCTAAACATAAAAAAGGATAAACTGACTGACTAAAGAATCAACAACGCACAGCCTAAACCATTGGGTCTAGACTTGAAACTTTGCACAGAGGTTCCCTATACAACAAACCGAGCACCAAGAAAGTGTTTTTTAAAATTCAACGTCTAAAGCGTTTTTTAAAATTTGTTTCTTAAGGTGGTGAAACAGGGTATAGTGTAAATTACAAATTACACTATAAAACAAATTAGTGTAACTTGGTGTACTGACTTTTTAAATTTAATTTGTAATTATTTTACTAAGCATTGACCATCTAGATTCCGGGCGATGCCAGGTCGAGACAGTTACTCACCTGTATAAATAGTCATCATGCATTAAAACATTTTAGTAAAAGTTCTATTTTAGGCAGTATAAGTACATTAATAGTGTTGATATTTTTTTGTTTTTTTTTTCTGGGACATATAAACTACCAAGCTTATACTCTGAACTATTTTTCGATGGAAATGATATTGGCCATTTCTTTCAGACACTAAATGACACGTTTAAACCACAACTTTCAAACCGTTCTAACCTACTCAAAGAAGTGACCCACTCACTACGATCCAAACAACTTCTCCCCGATCTAGTATATTTTACTCTCTTTCTACTTCAGTAAGTGACATGTAACTGAAAAATGAAATACCTGCTTCTAATTTATGTTAAATCATAAAGTTATTTGTATCCATTTGTGTTTCACTTAGTAAAGATATGTACTATGTAGATAGTAATGAATATACAATGATTTTAAGGAGTATTAGATAGGCAACTTAGTATATAATATTGTTTTGTCGGTGGAAAGTAAAAGCCTGTTTCAATGAAACACGCACTAAGTACACATTAAAAAATTTTGGCGTGCTGGCCCATGTGTTGTTACTATTTTAATAAGTCATATTAAATTAATTTTTTTTTTGAAAAATAAATAAATTAAACAACACAATTTTAGTTTTACAGTAATTTTTAAATTTATAATGGCTATTTTATACGGCTGATTTTACTTAAAATTTTCATGTCCAAAATTTTCATACACTGACACAATTTAATGAGTTATTTATTTTCAAAAATTCGACAAAATTATTGTATTTTTCATAATACAAACGGGTAATATAGGACGTACAGTTGTACAATTGTTTGTGTATAGTAAATAATAATTTTGCCGAAATTTTTGAAAATAATTAACTCATTGATTTAAATTTGTATGTATATGAAAGTTTTAAGAAAAATCAGCCATAAAAAAAAAAAAAAAAAAAATTAGTAGTCTTAACAAAATAGTAAAAATTTTCCAAACACAGTCGTGGCTTAAATTTGACAAATCACTATTGAATTTACGCATAATATACCTAATATACATCGATGGTATTTTGTTATAAGGGCATTTACCAAATTAATTATTTTTTTAATTAATAATTAAATTTAAAAAATTAAATGTAATTAAATATGTAATAGCCCTTTTAACAGGTTTAATTTTATAAGCGCCCTTCTAGAAACTTATATTAACAGTGGTATAAACCCTTTTAACATATTTTGTTATTCTGCAAACGCCCTTTTGGACAATTTTCAACAATTCTTTGAAGACTATTAATTTATTTTTTAAAGTGGCGTCTGGATATTTTATATTGGGTATGATAGCTTATTCATTTTACCATAGTTGTATACGCCCATTTATCAGTTTACGCTCCTTATTTTTCTGAAATTCTTAATACCCAAAACGTATTTTTCGATTTTTTGTGGTAAATGCCTTTTTAAGTTTTAACAAAATACCGTCGACATTATATTAAATATACAATAATTACAGAAATAACAATATTATCATTACTATAAAATCAACTGGCGCAAAAACCTACAAATAACGAATCCGAGTACTAAGACCATTTAACCGAATAGATAAATATTATACATCTTACTTAGATAAAATTATTTGAAGTGCATTGACCGAAGGACCCATTAAACATTGAACCGAACTAGTGTTCCTTGATTACCTACCATCCTGACAATGAGCAGCTAAAACACGTTTAAAAGGCGAAAATTGTTCAAGAGTCATCAATAAATCGTTGTGATTTTTCAATAATTGTTAAAGTGGTCCAAAAATAATTTTTGTGGTTGTGATAATAGAAAAATCACGAAGTATAAAATTGTATGCAAACTACAAACAAAAATGGTCCGAATTTTTTGATTTTGACGTAGATATTTAAACGACGAACAGAAAAAAATATTTTCGCATTATTAACGAGTCTTTAAACTGAATACTAAATGTTTAATGAAACAAAAACTGCAAAATTAACAAATTATAAAATTTCAAAGTTTTCACGCGCAATGTTCGAAAATAGATTTCAAGCGTGTTTTTTGGAAATTCGCAACTTTATTATACTGGAATTTGGATTATTACTCAAACATTAAACACGATTTAAAGAAAAAAGTTTCAGACCAAAAGTAATTTAGTGGAATATTAGGTAGGTACCTACTTATTTTTAGGTTGATTTCAATTGAAAAAATCTACACATGTATTTTTCGTCGATCGTGACCGCGACACCCTGAAACCACATCCCGTTAAACAGATTTGATTTATGTTTTCGGCAAAACAAAACTACATATTTGAAGTTGTGCGTCGTATAATTTTTGTCAAAATCAGTCAAGACTCAAGTAAATATAGGTTTTGAGAAAATCAAGTTTGAAGTTATCACCGATTGCGTGACGGCGAGTATATTTTAATCGTATTAATTCGACAAAGCGAAAACGGTTGGACCAATTAGATTTCTGAAAAGAGAATCTGTTTATTTGAAGTTTTCTATCGTTAAATTTTTCCAAAATCAATGGATAAATGAGTTTTATTTTTTAGGAAAATTTTGTTTCGACAGTTATTATACTTATCATGTTTTTATATTTTACTGTTATAAAACCCCGATAAGTGGTTACTTTCACAACTGTTCACGAATTTCTTCATGAAAACCGACTTTCTGGTGTAGAACTTGTTGATGGGAACATAATATAGCTCGTTTTTGAAATTTTTAAAACTCTACAAATTATGTTATAACTTCTCAAAAATTGAGCAAAAACAGTAAGAAAACAAATATTCAAAAAAAAAATTTGCGGTTTTACACGTCGTAGTGAACTTGTGTGTAATCAAATAATATTATAAAATATTGTTTCGTACATTTTCAAAGTTTTTAACCAATTTTGGCATTATTTTAGACAATTTGACAGTTTTTTTTTTTTTTGGTATTTGTATGATAAAAATAAAAACTTTCCATTTTAAGGTTTGAAAATTTAATACGAAATTGAAAACATTTTTACCTGACTGTGAAAGAAAAATAGAAAACAATCGCACGTTACATCATCGTATCATTATTTTTAATTGGAAAATTAGAAATAAAATATTGTATTCATGCAATTTTTATTCTTAGAAACAATTTGTTATCAATATACAGTTTAATATTTATTATTTAAAAATTAAATATGGTATGCAAAACATTTCTATATCTACATCCAAAATATTCTAATAAATTCAAGTATCATTTACTTTTTTTAAGCACGTAAAAAAAATATTTTTTGTTAATTTTTATATTTTTAATTATTTTGGTCAATGCGTAACAATGCACAAAAACTATTGAATACCTATTTATTAAGTACCTAATAACTACTTTAATATACTTGTACAAAATACTTGAAATCTATAAAAAATTTCAACATAAGTAGGTACTATGAAAACGTGAAATTGATTTAAAAACATTTTGACTTTTTTAGGTTAAATAAATTAGATTGATTTGAAATTATTTAGCATTTTTAGTGGAATGAAAAATCAAATTTGTTAAAGACACAAAACTTTAATACAATTTTGGCAACGCATAGTTTTGAAACCTTTGAAAATCCGTACCCACAAGTTTTGTTTGCAAATGTTGAAAACATTGAAAATATTGACGAATTAAAAAAAAAAAAAAAAACAGTTTTTTTAAGAAAATGCTTTACATCAAGTATGATTTTTGTTTTTATGATTTGAATATTTCATTAAAATTAAAATCTAGCTGCACTTGGTGGTTCGAAATACTGACGTAAAAACTAAAGCTGATACGAGTAAATAATGAACAATAAATATCTATGATTGCTTACAAATCGCATATAAAATGTCAAATTATACCTTTAAAAAGTGGCCTACATCACTCGTCGCTCGTCACCTATGTATACTTAACTGTATTTATACATATGTATTCGTTTTTGTTACACAAAAAGGAATTGTTAACATTGTATTATAATTTTTTTAAGACTTATAATATTTGTGTCATTTATTAAATGATATTGGGTGCCTACAATATAATGTTTGAACCAAATTAATTCAGAAAATTGATGTGTTTTTTTTTTAGTGCTCGTATGTAGTCTATTATAATTGGTTTGTCTCAACTAAGTAATAATCGTTATCGATGTATAACGATTGTAAAAAGTAAACGGGTTAGATATTATCTAAATATAATTAATGCGAATGTTATGACCTAAAGAATGAGAGCATGTTGTAACCGCCGATTACATTTATATTATGATTATTATACGATGAATTGTGTGCATGAAAATTATAGTGGTAATTATACCGATATGGAATGATAATTATTATCAAAAAAACAAAACGATTGTGCAGATCAATTATTTTACAATCGCAATTAGAAAATTATCCTTCAATACTCGTTAATAATTAGTATAATTATAATAAGTGTCTAATTTCGTTTGATAAACTACAGCGACTACAACTTTGTAGTAGGTGTAGGTAATTTGACATTTTTTTTTTCTTTTGCAATTACGGCTTAAACAACGATTCTGAGAGAGCTCAACTTACAATTAATACCAATTGCGTCGTATTTAATCAAAACATATACAAAAATAATTATACTGCTAAAACTAGATATTAGAACGAGTTAACATATTTGTCTAGTCAATCTGGTCAATTTCTTTTTTTTACTAGAGCCCATTTTTTTTTTAGAACCGTTTGAAATGTTTAACATGTCAAATAAAAATTATTTTAAGATAATCATCTGTATGAAATGAGTCCCAAAATGACAAGGTCGGAAATGCAGTCAATAGGTCAAGACTATATATTATAGGCAGTGGCGTGGCCAAAAATTCACGAAAGCGTATGGGGATGTAAATATGGGATAAATAATTAATTTTAATTAATATCTTCTTAATCTTATACCATATTCGGACTAGTGACAAGTACATAGACTTGACACCTTAAAATCATAATAATAGCTCCATAATTTTGTATACGATCCGGAACGCTTAAGTTCTAAATATCGAATTATTGTTTTCATCATTCTTTCATACAAAAATATTATGTAAGTAGGTGCGTACAAATTCAAATTACAGGCTTTTTATATTTATATCGTTATTTTTTTTTTTACTCTTATATTGTGTAGGATTGATATTTTTAAAAGAAAACAATAATTACTACCTAATTATAAATCTATACAAGTTTGCTTGAAAAAAATGGGAGAGGGGCTATATAACCGTACAATTTTTCGAACGATGAAATTGGCCAACGACTTTTAGTTGTATTTGATTTTTTTTCGTACATTTATTATACAGCCTAAACATTATCTGTAGTAGGTAAACCTATATGTGTTTTTTTTTTCTGTACACGCTTTTCGCATATATAAATGAATTTTTCTAACTTTTGCATTCATGATTTGTAACTAGTATTTCTGCAATCGATCCAGTCCCGTTTCGCATTTAAATAAATAAACAAACTTCGCTCCTGCGCACGCCATCGATATTAGATACAACAAACTCTAGCTGACAGCTCAATGCGGGCAGACCTTTCATTTGGACGGCTCAAAGGATGAACACTTCAGTTCAAGTATACACATATTTTCGTATTTTTTTGTTTTTGTTTTTTTTGTTTTATATATACGTTGTTATTTTTATTTCGTTTTAATAAAAATACTCTTGTGCAGAGCTGAATAAAGAGGGGGGAGGTCCAGACGGGGCCGTAGCACCGAGCCGCTAGTTTTTTTAGAATTTATATACATTGGTAGATGTATTTGTATGCCTATGAAATAAAAAAAATACACGATTGCAAATTTTAAACACGTACTTTAATTTTAATACAATAATGTATGTTAATAAATCTGGGAAAAAAAGCCTCACCAAAACCATTATATCTCCCCTCAGATTACGTCCGTAATCCGACCATGCTCTTGGGTGTGAAACGACTTGTGTATAATATTTACCCGAGTCACCTATGTCAACCGCCGGTTTTCGTTCTGCGTAGGACGTATTACTCATTTACCTGTTCTAAATTATCATTAACGAGTCGTATAAAATCAATAAAAAAATCTTCAAAATGACCCAAAG
>CM029361.1:21910361-21953804 GCA_017140985.1 Hormaphis cornu
TAATGAGTAAAGATTTACCTTTATCGTGAGACAGTTGCGCAACGTTTTATCGCGCAATATTCGCCAATATCAACCGGATCAATCCGTTTTTAAAAGAAATCATGGGCAGCGAAATAGGTAATACATAATGTAAAACAACATTGAAATTGCAGTTGAATTATTTTTTGTTTACTCGTAAGTTTGATGTATTTGTACGAGTCATTACAAGACTGATTACTACGGATTTCAATGAATGTTTTAAACTATTGATTATGCTTACGTCATTTATACTTTGAGGCAACACATGTTTCATAATTATTTGTTTATAAATTTACTACTTTTCAATTAAAATATATATTTGTACCTATAATACCACGACTCGTTGAGCCTATACGTTAATGTTATATTTTAAGACTTAAATTATTCGACAATACTGATGAATAAATTTTAGCTTAGTATTTATTTGAATATCGATCTTTCCTTTGTTTAACTAAACGATGTGTACAAATTTGAGTCAGGTAAGTAGACAATACGCAAACGATGTACGCCCCGAAAATATCGACGAGCGACGTGTAACTACATATTTTCGAGATAGTCAAAACGTATTGAATAATTGTTATATTGGAATTACCGAGAGGATTCTTGTTGAATTATAACGACATACTTTATTGAAAATTATTTCTGAGTTGTATTAAAAAAATTATTAAATTATATTGAGATAATTCGTTCGAAATTATACGTAGATGTTCAATTTATATTAAGAACCATTTAAGTTGTACCTGTTATATAAATATACGCGTATATTTTTATTTATAGATATTTTTTAATTGTATTAATTATTGTGTACGTTAATACTAAAAATATTGAAATTTATTATAAGAACGTATGACAGCCCTACTGATGATACGTATCCATTGATATAAGCTAATTTATAGCGAATAGAAATACTGAGGGCGAAACTGTGATTGAATGAAAAACAGAAATCTACATAGATACAAAGCGAAAATTTAATTGAAAATCGAAAAATTAATATCAGAAGGGATAAAAATATTTCGTCCCAAATAAAAACTGAAAGTTAAAATATAGGTACCTACTGCAAGCGCACGTAGTTAACTTTCGAAACTAAATCCGAAACAAAAATGGCAGATTACTATTAAAACTATTGGACCAAGTAATTAAATTTATACCCGTCTCATTGCTTTGGGAAAAATCAGTTATGGAAAACGTCGGTACACTTGGCTATTCTAATATGGTTTACTATCATTATACTGAGTGTCTGGTAAGGCGTAGTTACAAACTACAAAGTATAAAAATTAATCTGTATGAACGGGTTGGTATTAAAAATTTTTGAAAAAAGCTTATTAATAATCTCAATATACTCAGCATCGGCTTTGCAAATTATTTTTGTAAAAATGAATCACGTGCGCGAATTCATAGGCACTATTTAGATAATATTTCTGAAAGAACATGTTTTTTCAAACATTTTGTGACAGTTTTGTTATATAATTTTATGCATTCGTTAAAGCGCATAAATAACGCATTATTTATGTTTAGAAAAAATAAAAATTGAGAACAATTTGTTCTTTTTTACTTTTAAAAATTCTGTACTTAAATAATTTTATGTTTGGGTAGAACTTCAGGTATATAGCTATCAAAAGAAATCGCCTCACGTTATAATAATATAGTATAGATAGATAACAACATAACGCTAATAGAGGAAAACTTTTTTAAACTTTTATGGAATATTAATTATACTTTAGATAAAAATATGAGCTAAGACTAGCTAAAACGTTAGCATCATAATGGTATATTAATTGAGCCAATTTGAAGTATAATATTATGTCGAAGAATTTAAACACATCGCCTGGAACAAAAAAAATGTTTAGTCGATACAGCGAAGTGCTGCAATTTAACTAGGAAAGAGAAAAAAATTATGGAAAATTTAACAAACAATTATAATAGACTATTTCACATATTACATTATTATAATAATTGCAACGATAACAGCTGCGGTAATAACTATAAATTTAAGCAAAAGACCAAATAATAATACTTAATAGGCACGAATTATTATGACAGAAAACCAATACAATGTTATAATGTTACGGTAGTATGATAATATAATGAAATTATAATGGACCGCATTTGTCGAATAAATGTAGATAAAACTAGGTTCGAATTACAAAGTACTCAAAAACAAAATAATCACGATAAAAATGTTCCAATACGCCCCTAGCAATAATGATCATTTTAATGATGTTAGCTTACAAACAAACAATATTTACAATAGTGACCGAAGCGTTATAACTTATAAGAAACTATTTGCATAACAAAAAAAAACATGAATTATAAAATTGTTTAAAAGAAACGTGACGGACATTACAACAATGCTATAATTACAGCTTTTGTATGCTGTAAACTAAACACGGACTTCGGAGGAAACGATATTATGTTTGAATATGTAAGAAATTAAAAATTGCTTACGAAAATCTGAAAGTCTGAGTGATCTCAGTGACTCAAATAGCGAAACAGAGAGCGAATGGATACCTAAATAAAGAAATTAGTCACTAAGTTTAATTTGGTTTATCAATTTAAATAACGTGTGAAATTTTAAACCATTTGGACCATTATTTTAAGTTATTACGTTTTCAATTGCACAAGAGTGCGTAATTTCGTTACTATAATCAAAATAATACCGTTTTTCAATAAGTACTTATTTTATATATCATCAGCTGTGAGTGAAGATTATATCTAATACATATTGATTTAAAATTCACAAGATTGTGCAAATGATACATTCAACAATTAATTAAACGTTTTTAGACTCTGAGCGTAGCGAAGATTGTATTGTTATAGCAATGATGGTTTTTTTTTACCGTCATCACTTTGCGGGGACAGATAGGTACCTACCAGTTGCAAAATGTCAAATAAATAAATTTGTTTTTTCCCATAACGTATAAAGATAATCGAGCTCGCTCAGAATCGTTTTTTTCGAATGCGATGTTACAAAATAGCTTTCAGATACCTACTAAACAATAAGTTTTAACCACAATTTCTCATCCAACTTCAAATTCACTTCCTTTTATTATCCTTTCTTAAACTTCACTCACATTTTTTCCTTCCTTTTTTTTTCCAACTATAATTTGTAATTTCAACGTGGTACATTCTCGTATTCAAAAATATCATAATATTACTCACTGAACTATGCACGTCTATAAGACAACGCTAGGTAGTTGCTAGCTGTCTAAGTACTTACCTATCTATGTGTACCAAATATCAACAACAAAATAAATCAAAATGTGAATTTTGCCAGTCGACTTCTCCTTATTATCCATGACGATATAGGTGCAAATGATACGTACAAACGTGTTTGTACAAAACCAAAGTATACCTGCCACGAAGATTGTGGATAAAAACCGTGTTGTTTTGTTCACACGAATAGAAAATGAAGCAAACATGAATAATTATGACGTTAGTTTGTTTGCCCGAGGGCGATCGGATGGCCTACTTATACATACTTACGTTTAATCTGCACGTCGTGAAGAACAATATATATATTTTGTGTTTTTTGAGACGTCCTGGTTTTGAGCCACAAACTTGATTTTCAACATTTTACACTACGTTTTAGACGATTTTACAGAGCCAATGTTTAAAAAAAATTATTTTTTTCAACGTTTCGAATGAAATCGGTAAAAGTGGAGGAAACGATAACGGTTTTTTTTTTTAGAAGTAAATTAAGTCTGTTGTATCATTCATGTATGAGTTCCACTATTGTGCGTGTACCTTTTATGTACATATACTAACGTACACGCCGTACTTTATTTTCCTTTTCACCGACGTATAATATCATGTTATACGGGTTTCTCCATATTTTTTATACGTCTTATTCGAAGACGGTTTATTTGAGTTCCTACCTACCTATAGTTGTTTTAAGCATAAATGAAATATAAAATTATTTTGTCCAACAAACGATACTGTAATCAATTGTTGCGGATTTAGTTTAGCAAACATTTTGATTCGTTTTTGAGATATTTTTACGACAGGTACAATCGTACTATTACGATCGCATGATAATGATAGAATGAAATAGTTCACCGTGAACTGTGTTTTTACGCTTAAATTACGTGTATAAATCCTTCTCTACCGCCTTCCAAAACAATAACTTATGAGCAGACTTTATGAGACACCAACCAAAGTACCTATAATAGCCCAGTTCCTTTCAGCGACATTTTTAAAAATAAACACATTTTATTTTTCGATATTATTTTTTCTCTTCTCGTGTGTAGAGTGCGGTATCCACTATTTTTCGAGACCGCCCCATTCGTCTGGCACCTATATACGTATTATATACCTACTATATTTATTACGTCAACATGGGTACTGTTTATTCTCTGTATATCATCGTGTGTGTGTGTGTATTAAGGTGAAATATAATCCAGACAAGGGACCCAAAATAGTCGGAAAGAAGGGGAAAGAAAATAAAATATATTATGTATACAGAGTGGATATAAAAAGCATGCAGAGTGCAGTATGATATTAGTTAAATCGGCACGTTTGCGTAATTTAAAAAATGTATAGGTATTCAACGAAACCCACGTAATCTGCTTTCCGAGATATCTTGACGAAAGTTTTTAAAAAAAAAAAAAACAACACCGTACCGCCAAAATCAGCGCAAAACTCTTCGCGCGAAATTCTCATACGATAATATTCAGCGACACTGTCATCTCGGCACGACTTTTTTCAGAAACAAAAACGTAAGTACAGAACGTGGACACGTCCATGGTACTTGAGTAGAATATCGCGATAAAAAAGCGGCGTTTTAAAATTGATTTGGTGTAAAAGAAAAACGTTTTAAAAATTGCGTTACCTACCGCAATATCCGTTTATTTTATTGGGTATTTTAAGTTTCGCGAGTAAAATCAACTTAGCACCGCATACGAACGAATCAATTGTGGCGTTGTCGACTCTTCCGACAGGTATACTTGGAAAATATTGGTTTACGCCGGATTCGTTCAAAGGAATCGTATAACGTTTTCTCCAATTTATTTACATTTGGTCGGAACGTGATGACACGCGGACTGCTCACTGCGTTACGATATTACAAGTAGTCATCGTTCGATCCAGACTGGAAGTGAAAATCAACGGGGCGAGAAAAAAAGAAAAATTGTCGAATGAAATTATTTCTGGTAAAAATTAATTTATTAATTTTATATTATTCGTTAATTTACATAAAAACTATACCATTCGAAATTCGGAACTAATTTCATTCGCGATTAAACGAATATCAGTTTGATTTTTCCATGATATTTTCCTTCCACTTCAGGGGTCAATGATCCACGTATGATGGCCCCCAATCGCCGCAACGTTCCATGTGTTATTATTACGCCTATGGTCGGCAACTACAGTAGTGTAGGAGACCGTGTTTTTTTCCACTCTGTTTACATATATATATATACATGGTAGTATAAATAGAAATCCGAATATAATGTAAAAGACATAATATTATATAGCATCATGTTACATTACGTTACCTAAACTTGGTTTGTCGTCCCCACACGCACATTCCACAGCGCGAGCACAGGCACACACTCGTTACAGGGTGCGCCACAACATACGGCCGGGCCTAAACAAAAAGGGGAATAAAAAGTGGTACTTATTGGCGATTTTGTTGTTCGACGACGAGTTGGTCATTGTTTCGAGCGGGTTCACTTTTTTAATAGGGGTGGATCGACGTTTCATATTACACTCGCAAACGTATTAGCAATACTATATTGTGATTTGACTAAACGATTTTGACTGAAAGTCGATGTCCGTATATTATTTTCAAAATGCCTAGTCAACGAAACACGCAACAATTATTGGATAGTGGCTATAAATATACGCGTGGCTAGTTATGTAAAATAACATTGTAAAAACGTCTATAAGCCGAAATCGTGTAAAAAAAAAAATGAAAATTTCGGGTTTTTCACACGTTTAATACGTTCCGTTGTTGAAACGGCCGATAGAATTCGGTATTAAATGGGCCCTGACCGAAAATATTGACGGTCTTACGAAACAGTTATTGTCAAAGCATAACGGCGGGAAACATACAGTTTTTAAAATCAGTACTTTTTAATATCGTTTTTTTTAGAGTCTGGGCAAATTGGCACACCTTGTATGCTATGGGTGTGCTCGTTTTGTGAGCGCAAGCGGACGTCGAGCGGATTACGGCGCCGCCGAGCAGCTGCGGACGGCCGAGTTATTTTTATGTTCGTATTTGTGTTACGTAACACACCAGCTATTTTTCTGGTAAATTCGGCGCCGGTAACGTTTCAAAACTGTTTCGTAAAAAAAAAAAAAAAAACTAGTCTTAAAACGTATAGTTTTTACGTATTAATTCGTTTCCAAAAACATAATATTACGAATGACTGCTGCAAATTCTCAGAAATACAAAAGGAAATATAAACGACCGATCGCGTATAATATACTATTACATTTAAGACGTATTAAACAGGGCCGTGCTCGATTACCCCTTTAAAAAACAGATTTTGCGCTCTTAATTTGTTTGTGTAATGAATTGTTTGCCCTATTGATATACCGCTGGCACGGTGCCTACTGCTACTAAATAATCGTTTGCCCCGTTAAAAACAGATGACTTTTGGTCGTGTTTTATTGTTATACTTAACGAATTTCAAATGAAAACTAAAGAGAAAAAGACGGAAATTTCTAGGTTGCGTCGTGAGTAGGTATATACGTAGTTTGACGGGGTCGCGGCTACGACTTTGCAGCGCGGTACAGTGTGATTTTGAAAGGTTTAAATTGAAAGTTGTCTATTATATTCGTAAGATTCCGAGTGACCTCTGCTGTTTGAGAATTGTATCTAGCCGTAACAACGAAATCAATCATCTGTTATTATTATTATATAGGCTTATAAGACACTGTAACAGTTGAAAAAACGAAAAAGGAAGAAAGGAAATACAGTTTTTTAAGAAAGGGAGTAAATTCGAGGTCGGGTGAGTGCAGGTTTCTTTGGCGTAGCGATTTTACGT
The DNA here is from genome assembly GCA_017140985.1 of Hormaphis cornu. NCBI lineage: Eukaryota > Metazoa > Arthropoda > Insecta > Hemiptera > Hormaphididae > Hormaphis > Hormaphis cornu. The sequence continues at coordinate 21,917,369 of CM029361.1, forward strand.
ATTGGGTCACTTCTTTGGGTGGGCCAAAGTTTCGAAAGTTGTGGTTCAAACTCATCATATTACCTACCTAGTACCCGGAATCATTGCGTTTGAGAAAACGATTCGGCAAAGAAACAAATTTTATTAAAAAACATCGGCAATATTAAAGTAGATTACCTACATACTTTTTAATATTTTTTTAGGATTGAACGTGTACCTATGTATTTGTGTAACAAACCGCGCGAAAACTATCAATCGTTTCAACACGTTCAAACACAAATAAGGTGTTACCTATAAATTTGTGTTAAAATTTTAACTAACTAACGCAAATACTTACCGATTAACGAACTTTTAGTTGATGCTAAAAACAACGAAGTGACCCACTCCAATGAGCGTAATAGCTACGCCAAAAAACTTCTCATCCGACCTCGAATTTACTAAGTACGTCGTTCCTTAAACTTTACTCCTTTTATTTTCTACTTTTTTTTTTTTTTTTAATATTACACCATTCAAAATAATTAAGTAAATTTTCCCTCCCCCCCCCCCCCCGACTATTAAAAACCTAGCTTGGTGACAGGAGGGGTCTTACACCTTAGGTACTTGATTGCTCCAAAGCTAAAGTTCAAGCCACAGGTGCAATGAACCTAAAATGAATTGATCGGGACTAGGTGGGTGCTCGAATTCGAAAAATAAATGAAAGGGGACTCCAAGACTTTAAAAAAATTAATGACCTTCACGATGATTTAACTCAACCTAACCCAAAAATTTGAAGAGGTGCTATCAAAATTAAAAAAAAAATCAAGAGGAGTTCCCCCCCCATTCGGGGTAGGGGCACTGGGTAGTAAATCTGTTATTTACACACTATAAATCGATTACGAAAATTTTCATCAGGCTCCTTTTGCAGCAATACTATAATTAGTGTTATGTTTTAGTGTTTCTAAACTTTTATCCACGATTTTAAGTTGATGTTTCACGCTTCAGATACTTGACGTGCAGCTCTAAAATAATATCCTGGTGCCATAAATTAAAAATATTTAGGGGATTACATTATACATTATAATACGAAACGTACAGTTCGTGGTAAAGCAAATTATATTAAATTGTATGGCAAATCGTATTGAATTCGACTGTTGTAGTAAACTATAATTGGTAAGATCTTTTTGACTTCACTGATAATATGAATAATTACACAATTTTACACACGGAAAATACGTCTTGCGTCCAATTTACGCAATACGTGTAACTGGCCGAATAATCGGGGCCGAACTTTAACATTCGACCCCCACTCGACCTTTTTGTTATTACCAGCTGCTAGCAGCAACGTTTTCCGACTACCAGAGTTCACGATCGGTCGTTGTCCGGCGAATGAACCGCGTCTGCGTGTAACCGAAATAATTATTTATATTGCGGTGATAACGAGCGTTTGTTTTTTCGAAACCAATAGAACAGATAAGATAAGAGAGGAGTAAGAGAGCTGGGAGGATCACGGCTATAATAGGTGGCTGGGATCGAGCCATCGAGACAAGCAACACCGAAACGATGAACGCAAACGAAACGAGCTACGGACCGCGGCCGGCGAACGTTAAAACGTTTACGAATTAAATTGTCGCCCAATCGAGATGTTTAAGTGAGTAAGTATACAATCGTTATTTTAATAGTTTAAAAGTCAATACTTTAACGAGCGACACGACTGTTTGGTATTTATTTTTTTTTTGACGGTTATGCGTGTGACCGAGTGTATCGCGAGTGCTCGTTTTCGCGAACGAGTCTTAAATGTTTTATAGTTTAGTTGCCTACCCGTGTTTGAGATTTTTTACTCCCTTAAACGTATTAATTACCGTTACCCCGCGTTTTCCAGATTGCCGTGTCCGAGTTTTGAGTAAGGTTGCGGTGTGGACGCCGTATCGGGCCAAGTACTATGAGTCATGAATTGGAGGGCGAGATACCGATGTGTCATCATGACTACTGGAACAATCCTAGCATTCGCAATTCAATCGTTCAAGTGATTTGTTTTATGCCCAACAGTTTCACAACGATCGTCTCAGTGTCCACAAACATATCGTTCTCCGAACTAAAAGAAGTATGTTTTGATCTTACAAAATATTTTATTTTGCAATCCACCAAACTAACGGTAAACTTTGCGATGTCATTTGCAGGAAATATGGGAAGAAGCGACCAAATGGCCGTTGTACGGTCTGTTGCGCGACCTGAGCAATTACAGCATAACTTACATAAATTCTTTGGCCAAACACGAAGTGATCATCGACGAGAACAAGAGACTGTGTGATGTAAAACCGTTTTTAGCTGTTCTGAATATTGTAGAGCGTCAACAAGACGAAGAAGAGAATATACTCAATGCCAAAATCAGTAGTCTTATTGGCAAAAGTATGCTTTAATAGTTATTTATTGTTAATACACTTAGGCGCTTAAGACGCTCATTATTGCCAACTGAAAACACCTCTTTCGTTTTATTCGAACTTTACCTTTATTATTTTTTTCGTTTTTATTAAATTAAGATGTCTCGGAATTCGATTCGTTAAACAGTTTAGAAGTTAATCAGTTTCGTAAAAAAATGAAACTACTAGCAGATCAAATTCGAGATGATCTACAGCGGAAAAGTTGGTTAGAACAATTTCTGTATCAGTATCCACAACGATTAGCGGCATCTATGCTGTCCTCCAATGTCTTGCCCGCTACAGTCACTAGGCGACTAAGAAATGACCATTTTTCGATTGTTATTAAATTTGACAGCAAAGAAGTATGTGGTTTGAAACAGTAACGTAACTGTTTTTTCAGTATATTCATTTAATGTATGATGTTACAGACAATATTTACTTTTAACGTGAGTCTTACAACGACACCAGATCAACTATTGATGCAAATAATAAAGAAACGCGCATTGACCTTAAAAACTAAAAATGAAGTATGTTCAGATTTTATTTTAAAAGTCTGTGGACGTGAAGAATATATTGTTGGTTTGCATGCATTGATTGATTTTGCATACGTACAAGATAGTCTATCTCAAAATCTTAATCCTACTTTGGCTGCTGTTTCTAAGTTCAATGTTCCAGGAGGTAAATAATTTCTACTTGGATTATACATTTTACAATTAATAGTTATTCAGTTTAATTGTATAGTTTCAGAAAAAGTTGACGCAAATCAATCCGATTTCTTAGAAAAAAATAAGACATGTACTACATCAAAACAACGTAACAAAAATAAGTACAATTTGTCATTTGACATAAATGAGCCATTCAAGTTCAAAGTAAACTATGTTAGGATATTGAACTATGATGTATCCAAGCCTGTTGAATTTGGAATTGAAGCATCTTTATTTCATGGTGGCAAAGCATTATGTGAATGTGTCAAAACATCTAAAATGACTGTGGAGAACAATAACTGTATGTGGAACGAGGAATTAATATTTAACATAAGTGTAGCCAACATACCACGAATGGCTCGTTTATGCTTAGTTGTGTATGAAGTTCCAAAAACATCTAAAATAGCTAGACGTTATAAAGTATCTAAACAGGTAAATAGTATAAATAAATTACAATATTTTAAGTTGTTAGCGTGAATATGTTATAAAAGTATTTGTTATTTTTGTTAATGTTGTAGCAAATATTTGTTACACCCGTAGCCTGGGTTAACACAACCGTTTACGACTTTAAAAATCAGTTCAGAAGTGGGAAAATTACTCTGTACATGTGGAAGTGTAACAAGGATTTGCGTAATAAAGACTTATTGAATCCTTTAGGTACTGTTGTATCTAACCCAAAATTTAAACATCCAGTCGCTCTTATGGGCACTTTTCATAGGTGTGATATTAATTTTCGTGTTACATTTTCATGAATTTTTGATCAAGAATTAACTTTTGTTTATAGCTATCGACCTAAACAAAGAATTGTTTACCCATCTTTTGATCAATTACAACAGTATGCTGCACAAAAAGAAAAACAAGACTTAGATGATAAATCAACTGAAAATACACAATTAATAAAAGATTATATTGATAAAATAAAGTATGAAAAAGCATTGAAGCATTGATAAGCATACATGACTTAACTTGTTTTACGTGTACTGTATAATTTTTTATTAGGACTATGACTGACGAAGGAAAACCTTTGGATGTAAAGGATAAAAAAAAATTATGGCGTTATAGATATCATGTATTGCAATCAGTGCCTGCACTTTTAGCCAAACTTTTAGACTGCGTAGAATGGGGTATGCGATGGGAAGTAGCAGAAGTCACCTCATTGGTGTCAAAATGGCCACTTTTGGAACCGCATAAAGCCTTAGAGTTACTAGATTTTGCATATGCTGATCAATTTATCCGAAGTTTTGCTGTTAAATGTTTACAGACATTAAGGTGTAGATAATAAATAAATATTAATTATTAATCATTGACTAATAGACATTGTGTGTTTTAGTGATCAAGATCTTTTGTTATTTCTTTTACAATTGGTCCAAGCTCTAAAACATGAATGTTATTTATACTGTGATCTAGTAGAATTTTTGATTACTAGAGCGTTGAGAAATCAAAAAATTGGCCATTACTTATTTTGGCATCTCAGGTACTACACTAATGTAAATGTTTGTAACTCTACTTGATAACATTATGTCCTTATTTTAATCATTAGATCAGAAATGCAAGATGCGTCTGTCTCTGTACGTTTTGGTTTGATGTTAGAAGCGTATTGTCGAGGATCCACTGAACACATGAAGACATTAAGTAAACAAGTGGATTTGTTGGAGAAACTGAAAAAGACAACTGAAATCATCCAGAAATGTAGTACTAAAGAAAAAATTTGGTCTTCATTACATAAGTATTTTCAAGAAGAAGAATGTGTTGAAGCAATGTCGTCTGTGCATAGTCCTTTAGATCCAAGCTATAAGTGCAAAAGAGTTCGGTAATGCAAATTAATTTTTGAATAATTAATATTACTCACTTTTGTTATATTTGCCTTTCATAATTGTTATTAAGGTAGTAATTTATTTAAGTTTCTGAATAACTTTTTATGTGTGCTCTTGTTGATATTGTAGGAAAACATTAACTATACCACTGGCATGTGCTTGGGTTATGCAAGGTATGCAACTGCATAGTCTACAGTTTATAAGAGGTCTCAAGTAATTAATGAAGAGTTAGACACTATAAGTATCGATTAAATACGGTCTTGAACTATATATATTTTTTGAACTTAGAAAACTTAAAAATATTTTTAATCAAATATGTTTGTACATATGAAATTAAACTTAAATTTTTTTTCAAATAAACAGAGTAATTTAATCAATTTATATTAAATGTTTGGGGCCCAATATTATGTCTCTCATATCCTGCCAGTAGAGTCACACACTTATTAACTTACCTCAATATAATACATTTTTTTTTGGTTTTTTAACCTATCAAAATTAAACAAAAACAGCTGAAAAAGAAACAAAACATTTTGTTTGATCTTTGAGTTACTTACCTATCTAATTACAGAAACCTCTTGTATAACATTTTGATATGTTATTTGGATGTTTTAATTCTAAATTCATTGCCTATGCATAATTTATTGTTCAACAGTTTTATGAAAATAGATTTTAAACTCTAATAATATGTTTTCTCTAATATGTTCTAAATATAATCCATTGTACCTCTTTTAGAACTTTGGATTTACAAATGTGTAAGTATATTTTACTTCCTATTTTACTGTAATTTAATAACAAAATTTACATTGAATCATGGCTTTTTTTTGTTTTAAAATGTTTACTTCTACTTGTGGTATTATTTTATAACATAACATTATTCATATGCAATTAAACAAATTAAGTGTTAATTTTCTTAAGCTCCTCATCTTTATACATTTTTTCTTGAAAAAAATAATTCCTGTTTGCCTACAGATTTATTGCCTTTAACCATTTTAAGACATTTTTCAATTTAAAAATTTTTATTAAATAATACAAATAATAAAATTCTCTTATGAATTAAACATATTTTAAATATTTGTTTGTTTTTTTTGGGGGTTTTTTTTTGTTTACACAGCGTTAAACATTATGACAATTGTTGAAATACTTTTTTTTGTACAAATTTAGGTATGGCTCAAGGATTCAGTCTGTTTGTATAAATAGAAATGTAATGTATATAAATTGTATTTAAATTTGAAATAATACTGTTAAAGGCACTTAAAATTGTAACACTAAATAAAATTCTAATTGTAAAACTTATAATTGAATATTTTTTAGAATTGATAAATGCCGTGTCATGGATAGTAAAATGAAACCACTTTGGATAGTTTTTGAAAACGAAGATATACACGGTGATGACATTCAAGTTATATTCAAGAACGGTGATGATTTGAGGCAGGACATGTTCATTCTTCAAATGTTTGCCATAATAGATAAATTGTGGAAAAATTATGGGTTGGACTTGAGGTTATTCAGCCTGAAGGATTTGTTTAGTTAAATGTCAATAAATAACTTGGTAAATTTGAATAATTTCAGAATGAACGTGTACCAATGTTTATCTACAGATAGTCGTGCAGGAATGATTGAAGTGGTGTTGAATGCTGAAACAATTGCTAATATTCAAAAAGAAAGAGCAAGAATTTCAGCAACTTCTGCTTTTCATAAAGAATTGTTATTAGGTTCGCAATGTAAAATAATTTCTTCTTCTATTTTTATTAACATTTGGCTTATGCTCATTTTAATTTTAGAATGGTTAAAAGACAACAACCAAACAGAACAGTCATTGCAAAACGCAATTGAAGAGTTCACGTATTCATGCGCTGGGTATTGTGTTGCCACATATGTGCTAGGAATTGCTGATCGTCATTCTGACAATATTATGATTAAAAAAACTGGCCAAGTATTATCATCATTATTATTATTAAATTCAATGTTTTTTAGTTGTTTTCCTTTTTGTATTAACTGTTAATTAATTTTTAATTGTTTTTAAGTTGTTTCACATTGACTTTGGTCATATTCTTGGTAATTTCAAAGAGAAATTTGGTGTTCGGCGTGAACGCACACCATTTGTATTGACTCATGACTTTGTGCATGTCATCTGTAAAGGCAAAACTAAAAAAGAATCCCAAGAGTTCGAAATATTTCAAAAGTGTTGTGAGAAGGTAATATTATGAATGTGTTAAAGCTTTCATGGATTGTCATATTAGTTAAAATGCTTACGGCTATATCCACGTGTGAAGTTTGGTTCTGACGTTTCGAACTCATTTCAGAGTCCATCTTCAGAGATAGTGTCTGCTTGGAGGCTGAAACTATACATATGTATAGTATAGTATAGTATAGCAGACACTATCTCTGAAGATGGACTCTGAAATGAGTTTGAAACGTCAGAACCAAACTTCACACGCGGATATAGCCGTAAGCATTTTAACTAAAGGTAATATTAGTTTGTACAAGTGTTTTTTGTGTTTATTATTATTTGCAAATGTAAAATGATAACTGAATAGTAATAATAATAGTGTTATTTCAGGCTTTTCTCATTTTAAGAAGACACGGAACATTGATTCTCTCTCTCTTTGTTACGATGACATCAACTCTTCCTGAATTGGCCACAGAAAAAGACCTTGAATATTTACGTGATACACTCGCGTTGGAATTATCAGAAGAAGGCGCGGTAGAAAAATTTAGGTCTAAATTTTACGAATCATTAAGAAACTCGTGGAAGACCTCTTTCAATTGGATGTCTCACAACATAGCAAGACACAACAAATAATGACAAAATCTACTAATTGATTTAAATCTGGTCATTTTGCTTTTATTTGGGCTTAATTTACTATTACTACTATGTTTTATTCTAAATAACTCGAGTTAAAAATGAAATTACAAATATATATATTTTTTTATAATAATTATTATCTATGATAAATCCTTATTGTACTTTACTTTTTCGTATATTCTTATCAATTTTATTTTTATTCTTCTGACTATTATTTTTAAATAAAAACTATAGTAAAATACTTGCGTGTCGTATAATATTGTTTTATGTATGCTTTTTCAAAACTAATCCTTGATCAATGAAACAATTTTGTAAACTTGAATTTTGTATGCTGCAAAACATTGTTAACCCTGTCGGTAGGCGGACCTAATTAATTGGTATTTTAGAAATTATTTTGAATTAATTTTTAAATTGTTGATTCCAATTTTTCTCATCATGTATGAGAGTTGATCAATAAATGAAGTTGCTGAGTCCCACGGTTTTTTGTTGAAATGACGATAAAACAAAGTATCATAGTTATTATTTAAATCTGTAGAATTATTAAATAACAATGTACTCGGGGGGGTATTTTTTGTTTCAAGTACTTATATAACGATAGGTACATTTTTGATCTCTTATAATTTTTCATTAAATAAAGTATTAAGTAACGGGCCATTTATTAATTATAGCCGTAACCCATTATGCTAAGCCATCAATTGATACAATTTATCATGATATTAACTTCTAAAGCCAATGAGTAAAGCAGGAGTTTTTGACCTAATACATAATATGCCATTATAATGCAAGCAATAAATAATCCTCTCGAGAATAGTATTATAATCTTTTAACATGTAACCAGTTAACAGGTGCTCATATTATGCAGTGTGTACGCTTTAAATACTTTTTCAAAGAGCTAATCATTTGGGATGATATGTTTAGGGGAGTTGTCTTGCTTTCAGTATTGCCCGAGTTATATAGATATTGTAATACATATTGTAATTTTTTAAAAAATGAATAAGCCATATAAAAATAAAAATTTAAAACCAATTTCTACAAAAAATGTTGTTTTTATTACGACAACTACGAATATCAAAAACAATGTATTCGTCATTAGTGTTAAACAGCAACCAGTTAACAGTGTTAAACATTTTTTTTTGTAGAAATTGATTTTATATTTTTGTTTTTATAATAATAATTCTTCAAGTAACTCAATACCAAAATAGAATAAGCAGTGTTTGAAAATTGGGTGCCATTAAGAACAGCATAATATAAGGTAATCAATGTGTGATTTATTTGCATAACTTGTAAAATTGTTACCAAAACTACTTGCTCCAGTTTTTTGGAAAAAATAATTATTATGGTACAAACATGTTAGTCTTAGTTCAGATTCCGAGTGTAGGAAAAAATGTTTTGATTTTTCTAAGACATTTGTTTTTCTTTGAACACTGTTTGTGCAATAGAATCGTTATGGTCCTTACAAACCATACTTCAAGAGCTAGGCGATTGACCGGAGACGACAGTTTGGTTCAAGTTTTTTTATTCTTAAAATTTTTACTGTTCTTTGAGCTACTTCTATTAAGCATTTACATGAAGTTCGATAGTTATGCTATGAGTTTTGGATAAAAAAATGAAAAAGTCAAAATCTCTACAAATATTAATAAATTACTGGAAATTCAAACAAATTATCATTGAAATGTGTAAAACAAAGAAATGTGAAAAACTTCCCCTTATAGTTCACGGGTAAAACTACGTAATTTAAAATCGAAACGAATTTTTACAATTATTTTTGAGGTACCCATTTAGAAAACTTAAAAATCTCTAAATTACTACCGACATTGTTTCAACGCAAATTTTTGTAGTTAAAGTTATTGAAACTTCACTACAATCTAAACAAATGATTATTTTTCTATGTGTGGCCGTAAAAAAATTTCGTGAACTTTGAATCGCAACACGATTATTGTTTTTTGCGTTTTCTATACTACGCATTATTACTTTATGATTATTGTTTTTGGTGGTAGGTATATTATATTTAATTCGTTTCATTGCAAATACTTATTGATAATATTTGTTTTCTTTGTAATTGTCCCTCTCACACACTTTTGTGTATTATATTGCAATTATTATTATTTAAAACTATAATTTAATACCTACTGTTAATTGTTATGTGAACTCTCACTTCCACACCAGTGGGTCATTTTTGTGATAGTATAGTATTCCTATAAACTCATAATATTATATAATTCATTCAATACCAATAACTATCTCAATGAATCAATTATTTAAGACACTGAAAATCAAAAAAATTTTTTAGATTATGAGCGCAGGGAGGAATGTATTGTTTTTACAATGATGTTTTTTTTTTTCAGTAAACAACTTTTCGTACGGAAGGAATGCTCCGATTTTCAAGTTCAGTCTTAATTCTAGTGGAAGGTCGATGAATTCTGGAGGTACATTGGTTGACGATTTATTTTGAAATATTTTTTCCTACTTTTTAAGTTATACTCCAAAAACAAAAATAAAATTGGGAATTTTGGAGGATTTACGGCGAGATTATTTATTTTTATTTAGGTGAAATTGTAAGAATTGTGATGGAGTTTTCGTTTGAAAGAAATGCTCCAATTTTTAAGATCAGTAACTTTTTTGATAGGTTTATTTAACTGCGGTGATATTTTGGTCATAGAATTTTTTATAAATTTTGCTTACATTTTGAGTAATACTCCAAAAACCAAAAACAAATTAAGTATTTAACTGCAAAATTTTAAAAATTTCATGTTTGTGATGACGTTTACGTGTAGAAAGAGTGCTCCGATCTTAATTTTGAATACTACGAAATAGTTGAGATTTTGCCTTTAAATTTCAAGCATTAAGATTAAATGTTTGAATTTTACACATTTTGCGAGTAATATTTCAAAAATGCACGAGTCTATACTAAAAAGCACGATGGAGAGGCGAGCATTTTGTAACCGACACTATAATAATCGGTAGGCCATTACGTATTAAAATGTTCACACGTTATTAATTTTAATATTTTTTTTAAACGTGTACACGACTTTCGGAGTTTTCGGATCATTTTTATTGTTAAATTTGGTTTGACGTATACTAGATAACTGAGGTCGTTCAGAATCGTTTTTTCAAAGGAAATTATAATTTATCATCGCTTTCAGATATTAAATAGGTAGTACGTTTAACGAGTTAACTATCTTAACTGCTTAGATTTCAATCTATTTTGATCATTTTTAAGGGAGTAATGTAACTTGGGGGAAACAAATAATTACGGGAAATGTGTTTTTCCACATCGATTTAGATTTTATTGATCATAGCATCGAAATTAAAGATTGGACCAAGCTGAAACTTTTACACAATAATAAAATAGGAAAGATACAGATTTGACAAGAGTATTTATTGTTAAATTTGTTTTTACTATACAATATGTTATATACTAGACAACTGAGCTCGCTCAAAATCGTATTTTCGAAGGCAATGATTTATCATTGCTTTCAGAAATTAAATAACGCGTTTAAACCACAACTTCTAAACTAGTGACCCACCCAAAGCGTAGTCGCTACCCCGTCAAACTACCCACGCAACCAAGACTGATCCCGGAGCTCCCTTTTTAGTTTTATGTTTGGCTAATATTTTAAAATAAAAATATTCGACATCACCGTATTTTCCAAAGTTAAACACGCATAGGGGTTAAGAGGGGTAAAAATAAAAATTGATGTTTTCGGTTAAATTTTATTAAAATTTCATGTACTTTTGTAGCGTTTTTCAAAATTGAGCCTCTAAGGGGGCTTAAAGGAGTAAAATATATGGGGAGGAAGTAAAAATGAAAAAGAAAAATGGTATATAATAAACCATACTTAACCTGGGCAAAGCCAGGTCAGGACAACTAGTAAGGTAGGTTCATAAAACTACGAAATCAATATATTTTATCTATTGTATACTTTATTGATATTGAAACCAAAAATGATTTCAATTAGATACAATGTTATAACGTTATTTAAACAAATTTAATACATCAATCGTATCCCTATATAGTGTAAAACGTAATGATGTTTGTAACTCTTATTTTCTAATTATTTGCCATCGATTAGTATTATGAAATAGCAATAATAATTAATAATAAGTGTTTACTCTTTTTGTGTTTTCAAACCAACGCTGACGTTTTGGTGAGGTAATTTAGGTCATTTCATTGCATAATTGTTGGAAAAAGCAATGAGCTGTCTTCATCTATACGAGTATATTTATTTTATTACATATTCGAGTACGTAATTAAACATTGTCGATATTCGTCATTATTAAGTATACATATTATTCACCAAATTTATAGATTTTAATGCGTTTAAAATTTTACCGTACCTACAATCATTTTAAAAATTAAAGAAAAAAAAAAAACGATTTTATATTATTTTTGTGTTATATAACGAAAACAAAATCATTATTTTTCAGTGTTTAGTTTTCAACTGTCTTTGATATATCACGTAGGAATGTCAAAAATTTTACACGAATTTGAGAAAATGTAGATTCACATTGTTACAATTATTTTATTTATGTTTAATTTATAATTGGATAAATACATTCGTGTTGAATGAAATACGATTTTTGTGTTGAAAGTTGAAACATTTTAGAAAACTGAAAAAACGATGGTTAAATCAAATCGCATAAATTGTACTGTATTATAAAAAATTTTGATAAAAGTGTTGAATATGTTTTCACTTTTATTAATTTTTCATTAATTGTGTTGGCAACAGTTCTTTTCTTAAATTAGACAAACCAATCAACATTTTTACAAGCTATCGGAACAGAAAAGTTTCAAAAACATTCGAGCCAAATATTTAACTTAAAATACCTTCTTTTTTTCTTTTCTTTTATCAGTCTTGACCACACAGATGTTTTTTTGTTTTTTTCAAGTACGAGTGAAAATAACTAAATAGTAAAACTACGAGTAATTGGTCGACGTAAACTGTCATATAATATATAGATAATCGTGTAAGTGTCTATAATGCATTCTTGATTTGAAGCAATGTAAGGCGATCGATTTTTCGTCAAACACAAAACAGAACAGTTTTTTTAGTTTTTACTTATTTGGCTGATTTCGGTCAGAATATTATATTTCTCGTTCTCCGGTTTGTACTTTCTATTTCCCTTTAAATCGCCAAAAAACTTTTTGTTAAGTACCTATATACTGCACCTATATACCTACTTGTGTTTAAAATTGTTCCTCAGCTTTTTACGTTTAACTTTTTTCGTTAAAATTTATACCTACGCCTTTAACTGGCTGTATATAAGTACCTCCAATAGGTATGGTCGCACAAAGGTTTGTCATAGACAAATTGGTGCTCGTTCAATATTTTCAAGTCGCGTCTTAGTAATCAGAACAAACAAAAACGAGTTTTATGCAACGGATGATTTAGATAACTGTTTATTTTCCAACTCCGTCATCATATGACCTCATGTTTAATCGTTTTGTCGTAAATTTTATTGGGGACGTATTATTGTGTACTAAAAGCTGTCAAAATTGACTCTAGTATCAAAAAAAAAAAAAATCCTATTGCAAAAAAAAAAAAAAGCAATAATATTAGTGTCAACAAACCGACAACATTTAAGGCGAACAGCTACCGTACGTTGTTTCATTCGCATTTTGGTGAACAGTCTAGTCATACCATATTATATCGTTCAATATATTTCTGAAACAGAAAAACTGAACATGATCGCGTTCAAAACCGCGTCATGGTTACCGATCGCACTCTCAGTGATTACCATTATTCACTTTACGCATGCGAATACTGACAACAACCAAGCTGAACGTAATTATTGATTTTGGTTATAACTAGTAATACTTTTGTTCGTTTGTTTCGTATGGATTTTTACGTAATATTTATTATTTATTTGAAATAAAAAAATAATGATGTAAGGCAGCAGGTTATACCTATTCATTTCACCGAGTTTTTTTTAGCTACCTAACTACTTTTTGATTGAAAAATATATTTGGGTAAATTATAATCTGTAGAAAAAAAAAGAAAGAAATTATAATTTTATACGTTTGTAAGTTCGCAAAAAATGTGACTGATATAATAATATACCGCAACAAAATGCGTATGACACGATTTGCATTGCAATTTAGTGAAAATCTCTATTGCAAAATACGTTAGTGAAAATGGTAATCGTTATAATTATAATATAAATTTATTTTTACAGACCCAAAAGAAAGTAAGTAGAAACACTGTTTTTTCTATATACTTTTTATCAAATGAAATAATTATTTTAATTGCCGTAACTATAAGAAAACAAAATTTTTTAGTGACGCACAATTTAGGTGACTGCAGTATTTCTTCTAACTCCATCGTATTTGGTCGATTTATGTTATTACCTTATTGTGGAGTAGTTACCTACGTTTGTCGAAATTTTCATTCGGGTCTTAAATCGTGTGTGTCAAAAATGGTTAGTATTATTTCAAGAAAACAAGTTAAGTGTCTACAAACCGACGGGTGAAGCAGCGATATTTAACTTGGGTTTAACTAAGTGATCAGAGTTAAAACAGAAAAATATGGGAACAAATGAATTTAAACTTTGAAAAATATAATTATTAACGATAAAAAACTATAAAATGTGGTAAAAATAATAGTAATAATTTACTTTTGTGTGTGTTTTCGTTCTGAAAATCACACAACATTAATAGAAAAGACGGGAATACAGTGGGTAGTTGGACGGAGTAGCGATCACGTTATGGGAGGGTCTCTGGTTTGAAAATTGTGGTTCAAACCTATTATTTATAATATCTGAAATTGCATTATAGCCTTCGAAAAAACGATTTTGAGCGAGCTCAACTATATTTAACAAAAAACGTACTTAGAAAATTATTAAAATATACCAAGCAAAAACTTTTTACAATCTTTTATAACGTATTAAATTCATTTATTACATAAAAGTTTGAAAACGACGTGAATAATTTTTGATAACGATAGTTTAATAGTAGGTACCCGTTCGGACGCCGGATTTGGCGATTTTGCCATTTTCGTCGTTTTTGGTTCATAAATAAAAAAAATAATCAAAATATCAAAAAATGCTTCGAATAAAATAAAATTTAAAGTCAAAATCCAAACTTTTATGAGTGGTATTCAACGTCACAATTGGGGCACTCCCTTCTACCCTTTTGGGTAGAAGGGAGTGCCCCAAAATCGCCATTACAAACCTGAAAATTTCAAATTTTTTTGATCGTAAATTTCTCGATTTTTTTTGGTTTTTGGGGTAAAACTCAAATAGTATGCAAAATTTAAAAAAAAAGCTTCAACCAAAGTACCACCGGAGTTCACAGACCTCAAGCATATTTTTAAATGATGTTTATTTTTTCTTTTTTACTTTTTAGTATAATCATACGTTATAATGATTGTGAATTAATTTTATAAAGCCGTGTCTCAAATTTCAGCTTAATAGGGCAACAAAAAGTAGGTGAAATTAAAAAGGACCTTGGTCAATATGGTTTCTGACTTCACTGTAGTGTATAATTGTCTTCATAAATAATAATGATAAAGCCGTGTGCCGTTTACGACATCGGAAAATTGATTGAATTAACTATCCAAAATTTAAAAATACCCGTACAAATTCAGTTCCTACGTGTCACTGTGTCAGTGAACTAAAAAAAATTATATCGTAAAAAGACGTATTTTATTCAACATACTATTGAAAAAACTTCTGTTTATAGGTAAACATTGAAAATTGTCAAAACTTTGGTGGAACAATGTATATTATCAAACATAATTTAAATTTTCAAGATCTTGAAGTTTCTTATGTTATTGAGAATGACTGAGAAGACTTATGCACATCGTAGTATTTCGAGAATATCAGTCAAAATTATGGTTTCAAGCACCAACGTATTTTTTCTGATGTCTGTATAAAATATTGGTTAGCTTTATTTTTTCTGCTTTAATACAATAATTTGTTTTATATCGTTTTTGTATAATTTGTAAACACTTTCGACATTGTAACGACCAAAATAATACGCATATTTTGGGGTAGGCACATTTCATGGTACATCGAGCACTGTACAGATTTGTTTTTGCATAAGGAATTTATAATAATTGCTTATACGAACATATAGGTAATGTATAAATATTAATTAAATCTTTCAAACAGCGATCTAGATACTGTAAAGTCGTAGCCAATATTTCAATAGGTCATCAATTACCAATCCAATCAGAACTCAGTACCTAGTGGATCCATTTTTTAAATAAATTGTATTTTTTTAAGAAGAAAAGTACACATTTAAAAAAAAAAAGAGACGTTTTTGAACAACTGGATTTTTATTTCATTCACGTTTTGGTGAATAGTATAGATAATAATATATTATAATATATTTTACCAAAAACAAAAAATATCTATACATAAAGTATACCGGGCATATCAAAATGATTCATCCGATTTTAGTTGGCTGTAAATCAAGTTCTTGTAGTTTGTGGTAAACGAAACACCAACCATCTTAAAGTTTGGGTTTTCAAGTTTTTGTCGATTGCCGATAAGTTGCAACAAAGTGCACGGTAGCCGATTGGCGTAATTTAATCAGTTATTTAGTTAATTTAATTAGTTGTCATCAAAATGTCAGTCGAGCAACAAATGGCGTTTCGTGGGCTCCGCATTGAGAAGTACAAGTTCGTTATTACCGTGTAACGTGATTTTTGATAAAAATTTATAACATTGTTCCTCCAACAGCCCATAGTATTCGAAGATGGCATAAAACATTCGAAGGAAAATGTGGCTTATGTAAAGGAAAGTCATCAGGTAGACCGAGAACTTCGATTGAATAATATGTTGAACAAATTCGACAAAGTTTTGTAAGAAGTTCGCAGAAATTAGCTCGTCAAGCATCCAAAGAACTTAATATTTCACAGAAGACAGTGTAGCGTGTGTTACGGAGACGTTTATGAGAAATTTGAATATCGCCTGAATGTGTGTTGTGGAAGTAATGGGGGTCATATTGAACACTTATGAGCATTTTGCCTAAAACTTAAAATAACCCGTTAAATTGTAATACTTATTCTAATCGGGTTAATCGAATTTAACAATAAATACAACTTTTTTTTTAAATCGGATGAATCATTTCGGAACACTTTGTATTTTACTAATTTTTTCGGTATTTGATGCAAATTATATAGCTACCTAAAATCTATCTTATCGACAAATCTATTTTTATTATAATCTGCATTGAAAAAATATTTAGTTCCACACTTAAGCTTTCGCGGGATCACGAAAAACGTAAATGATAATTTAGCGCGACAAAGTGTAAGGCACAAATGGAGTCTCGATAGAAAAGATTTTAAAACTATTTATTTAATGAAATCATTATTATCTTTCAACAGCCGAATTAGACAGTAAGTAGATAACATTGAAATTAACTATGTAATTACGACTAAAATTTTTAAAATCATTTATTCCAACATGTTTTCAATACAAATAACACATTTTATTGTCAAATTTAGTTCGATTTTGTTTTTTTTTTTTTTGGAACTTTATTCGTGTGATTTGAGAGGAAAACTTGTTATTTGTTAAATAGTCGATACCTGAATTATTTCTTGAATTTTGACAATATTATGTGTTGGAACAAACACACTATATTCAAATGCTACATTCCAAAACATACGTAAACACTACTTTTTGTAAATACTCCGTTAATTTGATAATTCAAACATGACACTTTAAGTACAAATCAAACAAAAAAGGTTTTATAATACATATTATATTATTTATATCAAAAATAGCTTGAGTTAGGATTTTTATGAGGTTTTTCAATGTACACATATAGTTATACTTCAATTTTATCATTATTTTTGAAACGTATTAAGTGAAATATAGGTGGCTAATGACAATTTTTCTAATTTAGTATGATAATTTTTAAAAAGTCTGAATTTTAAATAATTGCGGACTGTGTTTGATAAAATTTACTGTAAATAGGAGTGAACTGGCTGTTTTGGTTGATAGAATTTTGTGTGTTTGGATAATGTCATTTAGTTAAAGTAACTTTTACAATTTATAACACTTAAACACAAAAAGTTATATATGACGTACTTATAACTTCTATAATAGATACTTATAAACTACAACGGAATGAATTTATATTTATTTAATTTTTTTTTTTGTTTTTTTTTTGCTAAAATGAACATAGGTACACAATATACATTATACATATACCGTGTTTCATATGTTTTGTTACCTAAAATATTTGAAGTTGTTGTGTAAAATAATTTTAGATAAGTTGCTTTTATTTAGTGCCTATACTTTCGTTAAGTTATTTAATTACAACATAATCTATGTATTATTATTTTTATCCAACGATTTTTTCGTTTTTTAGACTGTCGACGTAAGTCAATCTATTTAAGTTTTCTATTTCTGTTTTTGGGACGTTAAATATACGCGCAAAAGTTAAATGCGCCAACTGCCTATTGATCTATAAATGAATAAAAAAAATCAATCGATTATAATCACTAATAGTTTTCTATTTTTAGTTATGGTTTATGAATCGTATTTTAACTCATGTATGTATACGCAATAATAATAGAATAGAAATTTGTATTTATTTCTTTATGTACAGAATTATTTATAGTTTTTATTTTAGAATAAAATATGAAAATTGTATTCATATTAATACATTATTGATATGATTTCAGTTTCTCTCACTTCAACAAAAGGTCTTTTCAATTTCCAGTATACGTTTAGTAAAAAAAGTAAGTACTTATTAAACAAACAAAAAAAATACTATATGGAAAATGCAGAAATGTTTTTGGTCATGTTTGTACTAAAAAGAGTTATTGTGTGACTCGATGAATGAACATTGAACATACTAAAATATGAACTTAAAATTAAATTAAAATGAAACGTTCTTAGTCTATAACAATTATTGAAAATAAAGTCGAAAATCAAAATATGTTTATGAATTATGACCCATACAAGATATTTATACTGTTTGTATCGCAGTGGTATTTTTTATTTTATTTTTTTTGTTTGACTTTCTTTGTAATTTTGTATTCTTTTAAGCACAGGTGACTTACTAAAATTGTATGCAATACGGCACATTTTGTGTACTATATAAAATGATAAGTTTACCGGAAAAAAAAAAATAAAAAAGTGTGTTTTAGGTTTATAATACTGTTTTATGAAATTATTCTTAATTTAATGTTTAGTTATACAATTTGAAGTATTAATATAAATTAAAAAAAGAGGAAAAAAAAGAAGGAAACATAGAGAGTAAAGTTTAAAAAAGGAATTAGAATATACTTTTTGGGACTTTATATTTTAAGAACCGAAAGAAAGATAGGGAGTAAATTGTGAGAGAGGAAAAGAAGAAAAAGAGTAAATTCGAGGTCGGGTAAAAAGTTGTTTAGCCAGCTACTACGCTTCAGGGTGGGTTACTTATTTGGGCAGGCCTGCAGTGTTTTGGAAATCGTGGAACAAACTTATTATTTAGTACCTATCTGAAAAAATGATTCTGAGTGAGCTCATTTGTCTATACGTTCTGGGAAAAATCGAATTAAAAAAAAACATATCAGTTTTTTGGCTCATATTTATAACAAGAAAATAACATGTATTATTGAAACGAACAAAACAAAAACTATCGTAAAAGTATCGTTTGATACTTCAACACTTTTAAACATAAAATAATAAATATATACTACTGCCAACTATATATTTATAAAATTTACAACTTGTTGAGTCAAATGACTTACTGAGCTCGCTTAGATTCGTAATTTTCGTAAGCAACCCATTGCTTACAGATTTAATATCATCAACAAACTACAACTTCCAAAACCAGTGACTCACCTAAAGTTATAACCAACTTAAAACGTAATCGTTATTTCAACATGCTTTCGACCTGGCCTAAAAATATCTGAATATTTTCCATTAATTAATGATTTACCACAACTTATAATATATTCGTAAAACATAAAATCAAAATGTAATACTCAATTAAAAATTTTAGGTATACCAGAAATAAAAGACAATAATAGTACGTATATATTGTTAATAAAAATTGTAACACTAATGTAAATGATTAATTTTAACGCTGTTTATATATATACATATATATTAAGCTACATGGAACGTACATCCCAGTTCATGAACATGTTAAATACACAACCATTTCAGAGCCTTCTTTTTTAGAAAATCGTGATTGAGGACTTAATAAAAAAAAATAATGATACAATGAAAATATATAATATAAACGCAGCGGTTACATCAGATTGACTCTCATATTATATTTTACCGAATTTTTAATGATTTAGCTTCAACCGATAATTTTTTCTGTCATGTCCAGCAACTCATTAAGATTTAAAATATGAGGGACCTTTTATAATTTTATAGAAATAACAGTACATACTAACTTACTTATTTTCATTTGAAACTCAATGAAATAATGGACATTTGCGTTTGCGCGGAGGATTTGAAATGACGCTTTTATGTATTTTTGATGCGTGGAAGTTTAGCTCCCAACGATCCAAAGATAAAGTAAACAATTTTGTTTAGAGCATATATTTTCATAGTATATATAACTTTAAAAGTTGTGAAACTAGTTTTTTCATTCATTTATGTAGATTGTTTTTAAATTAAAAGTTTACACTTTTGATAGATGTTTTATTGTTTATGACATTTATAACTTAGAAGTTTCAAGATAAAGAATAGTAGTTATTATAAAGAGTAAATAAAGTTTGTTAGTTCGCTTTCATAATTATAATTTAAATTATTAGAAAAGTTGATGGGAACAGACAGTGAGTAATATTTCAATGATTGTCTTTTATACAGTAAAGAATAAAATTTTTTTTGTGTTTTTGTGTAGGTACTACTAATAACATTTGTAATAAATTTTACTATAAATAGGTAAAATCCTAAATAAACATTAATTATACCTACAAATATATAAAAAATGAGTAACCCCGTATATATTTTAATTTGGTCAACGTAAATAAAACGTTTAACAGTCATTGAATTACAAGTTTATATTGTTTAAGCTGTACCTAATAATTACGTTGATGGATGACGATGAAATCACAAATTACAAATTTAACAATATAAATATTATGAATAAGTCACACAATAACTATATTTATGAATTTTATTATATTAATAATTGACAGAGAAAAGTATGATAGCCAAAGGTATGTTATAAAAAAATATTCCAAATTGAACATAATCTCGTATTTTGGTTTTTTGTTTTTATAAACTATTTGTAAGATTGTTATGATAAATCAGCTAATGGTACTTTTACAATATGTATAATATACACAAGATTACGTGTGTATATTTTTTACTGAAAAAATATCTTTAAAAAATAATTCAATACGTCAAGATATAATAGGTTGAACAATTTATAATTATTAACGCGTATTAAAACGTTTGAAACGTTGAGGTCGTTTAAAACACCATAATTTAATGATCCGATATTTTTTTTCCTATCTTATATTAATACTAATTATTAATTTAAAATTATCATATATGTTATAGTATATCCAACTATACTAGCTATTGTATATTTTTTTGATTCCACATACTATAAAAAAATCCTATCTCAGTTCCAAACAATCTCAATTAAAATCTGATTTTAATTTTAATACATTTAAGACATATCCTCGTATAGGGCATAACCGTCACCTTATTCATGATGTTTATCTTTATTTTTATAACCATTTTATTGTGGACGTAAAATGTTAAGATATTTGCATTAAAATATTGCGTATTTTATTGTAAATGAATTAAAATTTAATTGTGTAAATATTTAAAATATATATAAATATATTAACGGCTATTTTTAAAAATAAAATATAAATTGAAAAATTAACTTCGAATAAATCGCAATCCACAACAGTTATTATAATATTGATTTTTGACATATTGACAGAAAAAATTGCTGTTGCACAAAGTGAGTAAATGAATGATTTTCGAGTTAGGTTTAAAGAATATTTTTAATATGTATTTTCTAATTTTTAAACTATTCATAAAAATGCTGAAGTATTTTTGCATTTTAAAAACTTAAATGATAAATTCTAGTATGTGCAGTACATGTACGTTTAGATGATTGATACATGTTTAGATCATTCGTAAAACATAAAAATAATAATAAGCTATACGACTTTTTATAATAAATATATTTACGTTCAATTATACTAGAAAGAATCAATGAAGCATTAGGTAAGTCGTTAAATCATGTTCAAACGATAGGTATAGAAATTCAAACAAACGTAACTACTTATTTCATTTTTGTGAACCGTTTTTAAAATGATTAAAGAGTTGCTGTAATTTTTTTTTAAATATGCATAATCACACCAAATAGAATCAAACTTATAATCTGATCCATATACAAAAAAACATTGAACCATCATCTTGGATTTGTTTTCAAAAGTCACAGATCGGAGCATTTTTAAAGGAGCTATCGTGGTTTCAAAACGATTAAAACAAAAACAACACAGAGTTCAATTGAAAATATGTGTTGGTACACCCATTTTAAAAATAATCTTTACTATTATATCTATTATATAGATAATTGAATTCAACATGTCTAATGGGATGAGAAAATATTCACCTACTTATAATTACTAAAATCTATGTTTCTACCTTTACTCAAATTTGGTATCCGCCAATTTACAAAATACATCTGAGGAACTAATTCTCGCACCTATCAAATATTGATGAAGTAATCCAAACACATTTTAACACCTACCAATATTAAAAAATTTACGGTTATTTTATTACATAAAACACAAATTACAAAAAATATGAATATGAAATACTCGAATATGTAAAGTACAAAAGTTATTATAATTCATACGTTTTTAAAAACTAAATTAACAGGTAGAATCGCTAATAGGAAAGGTGAGTAGTTATTGAATAACGTTTAAACTACTTAAAATTTTTTTACCACAGCAATTAATTGCTTTATTTTTAAAATATGTGAAATCTAAATGAAAAATTCATTTTACCCGTGTCAAAATGTGAAAATTTCTCGGAGAATAGCCACGGTCTACTTTGGTCAACAAAAAGATAATAGTTATCCGAACAAACAGTTTATAGTATTCACATAAAATATTGTAGTACCTACATTCGTTTTATAAAGATTGTTTTCGTCTTCAAACAAAAATGTTAACTATAAGTTCCAACTATAACAATGAATAAATACCAAGTGCTAATACAATTTATTTTTATGTTTATTTATCAGAGAGTGGTAACAAATGTGAGTTATGCATTATTTTTTAACATCATGCAAGACATAGTGTAGAAATTGTTGTATTTTTGAAATGTACAAAATTTCAATAAAAAATTATACGAATATACTCGTACGTTAAATTAAATTTAAATACTTACGTATTTTTATTTTACTCGACGTAAACACGACATTTGGAAATAATAACTTAGGTGTTACTCCATTTTTAAAATTTTAATGTATACATTGATGGTCATTTTTAAAAAATAAAACGCTATTAAAACATTTAACCGCATGCGTATATATATTAAAAATATTTACAACTAATCATTATTAATTAACTTTATGACACTGAATTCTCAGCCATCAATTTCAAAAACAAGTGTAAGTGATTTAGAAATCGTTTAAACTGTATAGTATTGTATGTATTTTCTATGTATGATTTTTCTAAACATATTGTAAATGATTCGATGTGTATGATTTGGTATATCCATTTGAAAACAAATTAGAATTGCTAAAAATTAATTATTAATATTATAATACTGTGTTTAGTTATTTAGCGTGTGAACGTACATCTACATAATATTAAATATTGATTATTTAAATTTGTTGCATTGACAGTAATTTTGTAAAAATAAAAGAAAAATAGTATTGCATTGTACAAACTAACAAAAGAAATTACTTTATCAGTGAGAACTGCTGAAGCAATTGGTGAGTCGTCGAACGTATTTATGTACTATTGTTATCGAAATTATTAGTGAACCGTTTTGTTTTTCAAATGCACAATTTTTATGAAAAATCATGCGTACCTACATGTATGATGACGAAAAGGAAGAATTCTACGTAAATACAAAGAATTGAGCAACTGAAATACGTAATTGTGCCATCGCTGATTGTTGTTAGCCTACCGAAAAAATGTACATTTTGTTAATTGTAGGTCTTTTTTTCATTATTAATCGAATTTAGTCATAGCCAATCAGTCAGCATGTTCGTTACTGTACGTCCACTTATACAATATAACGTATTTATATATAATATAAATAAATAACAAGAACTAAAACAATCTAAACTATAGCTATCTAAAATTTTTTACACTATTTATTGTCGTCCTCGTAAAAAATCGTGCACTCGCGGTCTCATAATAAAAATTAATTTGGTTTTTTTCTTGGATTTTTTATTTTTATACCATACAAGTCATACAACGTCGACATAGTTAACGTCCGATAGGACGTTACAACATCAAATAAAAGTATTCAGTTTTGATGCGTGACGATCGGTAGGTAATGCGTGCCCAGTAGTCTTGTAAAAAATACTTTTATTTTGCATTCAAAATTCAGTATTGAACAACTTGGTTTTCTTAACATGAATAACCAATGTAAAATCAATGAAACTTGTTGAGCATATTATATGGAAAACATGAATTATTGTGCTCTAATTGAAAATTTAGATATTTTGGTGACTTTAGAACATTTTTTTTCTATTCTACTGCCGATTCTACATCCTTATACGGGAAAGTTTCTTTAGAACCAAAGTGTTTCATAAAAAATTAAAAATTTTTTTTAAAATTTTTCAATTTCAATTTTTATAGCGAATGCATTAAAAATATGTTGATGTTGATAGCAAAATTTCGATCATTACTTTTCATTTGAAGTGAAAAATGTCATTCCTTAAAAACAGTCAAAGGAACGTTTTTTAACCCACATTATACCCCAAATCTATTTGTTATCTGTGAGGAGATAACAAATTCAACGTAGAGAAGAATTTGAAACAAACACACACTTATTGTTTTCCAAGCAAGTGGTCTTTAAAGAAATAATGTAATCTAAACCATCGAGAGCGCACATCATGCAGTAATAACCTAAACTTAAGAACCCGTCGTTCATTCATAAGTGGAAACAAGGTCAACAACAAACCACAAATCTTCTGTCGAATTTCAAGACTTTTTAAACTAATAACCTATCCGTCATTATGTTTTTTTTCTTATTTCGTAATAAATTCATGTTTGTTTTTGTTAAATTACTTGTAAAAAATTCGGTGCCCCTGATAACGTCATAATTAATTTTAAAAATGTATTCACTTGTTGTAGATTTTTTTCTGTTACCAAAGTTTAGTTATTATACACATCAAACAGTGTATGTTCACATTCACCAAGATACAACCGTAATAAATATTGATTGTTAAAAATGAAATACTTGTACATTGACGGAAGTTCAATACTTTATAACACAAAATACAAATTTTAAGTTTAACTATGAATACAAAAATGTAAAATTAAATCACGAGTGTTCTCATGGTAATTTGTTATTTTTCTATTATCAGCCAATATAGTTGAAGTACTAGGTGAGTTCATTGAAAAATATCTTTAAATTACAAAGAATTTATTGCATTTCATTTTTATAAACTATTCTTAACGGTACCTATAGCAATAATGTTGTAAGTTAAACATAGGTAAAATGTGAATAAATAATAATAAAAAAAATTATACTAATCTTTGTGTATATTTGATTTGAATAAATGTAAATACAAAAATTCAAGCAATTGATATTGGTATCTGTGAAACGTAGCTTACCTAAATTGTAATTTTTATACACTGATGATTTTTTTATTTTAAAAAGAAAAACACATTAAAAATTAATTTATGAACATAAAATAAACATCACTAGTGTCATTGTATATTGTACAAAATAGTTATAATAAAAAATAAAAATTAATAGTATAGTAATTTTATTTCTATACAATTATCAGAAAGGGTTGTTCCGCGTCAACGTAAGTTATTGAATAACGTTCAAGATATATTATATGGAATTTTTCTCTAGTGTCGTTTTGTGAATCGTTCATAAAAATATGTTGATAAATTATTGATTTTGCTTTTAAACATAGAAAATCATAATCAAAAATGTGTCATAGCTTATGTTTAGACAAGCAAATACTCTACATATTATATTATTATGTATGTACTTCTTAAACTTGATCAAACCAAAATACGACTTTTTGAGAAATTGACATGTGTAATGAACAAAGATTGTTCGAGTTTTAATAATTATTTACACAATAATTGAATAAAATAAAATACATATTAAAAATAACTGTTAAAAAAACGTGATGCTCTCGGTTATTAAGGAGTTTTGTCTAAACAAATTTAATGAAATTTTTATAGATATTTTGTGTCACAAAAACAGTCTCATGTGAATATTGCAATATTTTTTATCAATGTACAATCAGTCATGAAATATAATATATTTCCAATACTGAAATTGATTTACGTGAGACAGAATCATTATAGGAAGTATGATAGAATCTTAATTTTGTTTTGTTTTGCGGAGACAAATTGATGACGCAGCATTTTTTATTTCACCAGTTTGAATC
Organism: Hormaphis cornu; assembly: GCA_017140985.1. Classification (NCBI taxonomy): domain Eukaryota; kingdom Metazoa; phylum Arthropoda; class Insecta; order Hemiptera; family Hormaphididae; genus Hormaphis; species Hormaphis cornu. Next base: position 21,943,594 of record CM029361.1, read on the forward strand.
AATATAGTTATTGGAGACTAAAAAAAATTTAAGATTATAATTTTGTTGTACAAATTTATACTGTTGAGACTTGAGTTATCGATAAAATAAAAGGTTTTGAGTCACAGATAAACGTTTTCCTCTTGTATTATATATATAAAAAAAAAAAATCCATTATTAATCAATTGCACAGAACGCTTCTATCACACAAAAAATTTGTTCTTGGACTAATATAACGAGCGTGTGGTGTGCTTTTTATACTAGGAGCAAAAAATGTATTTTTATTGTTAAATTTCATATGAATCTACAATTTATTAATTTAAAACAATAACAAAACTTTAAAAATAAAATACAAAAATATATGTCAATGATGGGACCTAGTTCTAACGTAACGCGTTGTTAATACAAATTATTAATTAACAACATTAAATCTTAACAGTTTTTACTATAAATTTTCAACGTTACACTAACAGGTGGATTTGAAATAGGAGGACGTAAGTTATTGGATAATGTTCGAATTATATAAATATTTTACTGTTTACTTAAATGACCTTTTTTGTTTTCATTAATATTATTAACGTGTCACTGCATTTTTAGAAATATATAATGGTCATAAATCATAATGTAAATGTATATTGATTATGTTTAGTTGAAAAATAGAAAAATATCCCCACGGCTTATTTTTATGGGTCAACGTAAATACGACGATTTGAACATACAATTGATTTACGTACTAACTGTTCAAATTGTAATATTTATTTTGATAAAAAAAAAAATTAAATTTCAAATTTGACTATGAATAATGTATACAAATAAAAATTGCGATAATTGATTTCATTACAACACATTATCAGTGCCACCACTTGGATTCAGTGAGTAATAATGTTTGAACCTTATGTAGAATATGACGTACATTATCTTTTTTTTAGTCAACGCGAAATTTGACAATTCGATCGATTAATTAATCTGCATTAAATATCGATATATATATATATATATATATATTATTTATTACATTTATTATTTCAATTTACAACATTTACAACATCGACTTTTATTTTATGAAACAAAACGCAAATTAAAAATGTAGAAAAGAGTACAAAATATTGTTAATAATCGTAAGAGTTTTCATAACTGAATTGTTTTACATGAATCCATCAGAGGTTTCGGCGGACGCACTAGGTAAGTTTTTGAATAATGTTCAAATCGTATAGAATGTAGTACCCCAATTAGGTGGGTGGAAAATTGGAGTAATGATTGCAATCTATTTACAAAAGGTGGTTTGGGAGGTTGACTGCTTTGGATGAAGCAGTTTTGTTACAGTTCTGAGCAGAGCTCGGTTTACTATAATAATACTTCGGTGGTTATAATTTCATAAACGTCTTTAAGTTGTACAATACGGTGATGTACAACATTTTTTCGTAACGACTGTGATTGCAGAGAAACGAGCTAAACAGTTATAAAAGCGTTTAGCGTTGGAACATGTCAGTTTCGTTTCATAATAGTATTTCACTATTGGGACAAGAGAGACAAAATTTTTCGTAATTTCTATTTTTAAGAGGACGAACAAATTATTTTAAGCTCATTTACAAAATAAACCAACAAAAAATATCAAAAACTGTCAAATTATTGAATGTTTTAGAATGTGACTAAAAATGTTCAGTAAACTTCGAAAGTCGTACAATCATGTACAAAATGTGAATGTAAGCGACGCGTGAAAATTTAAAATAATTTATACAGTTATTTGTATTTTGCGGGAGTTGTTACGATTGAAATGTCATCTAAGTGCGAACCTAATTTTATTTTATTGACACGGTACATCGCTCAAAACCAATTATACTAGGCTGATTTTATTCAAAACACTCATCTATGTTAGTAAACATGATTCTCAGTTATATAATATAGAGTTTTGAAATTTCAAAATGATGCCGATTTTCAATATCCAAACGTCAAAAAAAAAAAAAAAAATTAGGAAAATAAACAATAAAAATGTTTAAACCCCATTGAAATATATTGTAAGAATTATTGTGATAATTTTTTGATCCTTAAAATTGAAAATCAAAGTTTTCTGAAACAAATTCTGTCAAATAAGATGTTTTTTAAGATTTATGTTGTTTTTTAAGTACCGAAAATGTTTATAAAAATCGGTATAATCTCTCATCTTTTTAAAATTAAATGTACCTTCATTCCGCTCAGAATCTAATAACGATAAATTAGCAGACTAATACACACTACATTATTGCATGATTTATTTTTAGAGAGACTGTCATTTTTAATCGGTGAGTGATTGAACAGTGTTCAAACTGTATAGCATTTTATTAAAATCATTTGTCGTTTACATCGAATTGTTTTATGTTGTTTATTACATTTTATTACCTACAATTTTAATATTTTATTAAGTCAGTGGATTCAAGACCATTATTTTTCAAAAATATGATTATTTAATAAATAATATTTATAGATATAATAATTATACGAATTGACGGATTATGGCTTCAATGGCCATAAAATATGTACAACGATTTTTTTATTTTTTTCAACTATCACAAATAAATAATTTTACCATAAATACAAAATATAAACATGAATAAAACACAAGTTAATACGATCGATTTGTTTTTGTGTACAATTATCAGAGACCAACCTTGAAGGTGAGTTGATGTTCAATGTTTATTCACTATCAAATGGTTGTCAAACTTAGAATAAGTATTTTATTTTTCAATAGTGTAATTCTCAAGAGTTCAATTTAAAATATATTACGCACTATTTTAAAGAAAAGTGAACGATATTTTTAAATAAAAATATTTGTATATTTACCCAAGACAGGTTGATGTAAATATGATAACTTGTGCATTTTTTTTTTTTTGGTTCTTATGGGTTATTTTTCGTCTTGTATGCCGAGCTCTGCACAAAACCATTTTTCGAAGGCAATGAAAAATTTTGGAATTCAGTTTTAAAATCATGCAGAATGCTACCTTTTCTCATCCAACATATTGATAACCGTATGCAATGGACCATTGCAGTTTTGTTTTGTTTTGTCAATATATTAATAATATCAGTACATATCTACATAATAATCACCGAATTTTAAATTTTTGATGACAAAATTATCAACAACGTGATTTATTATTCAACTGCAGTACTCACAGGCATGAATAATTTGAAAAAATGCATACATATTTAGTACCTATATAATTTTATAAATTATTGTAAGAAGAAACTTATAATTTTTTATTCAAATTGTAGTAATTGTATTGATTGTTATTTTATAAAATATAAATTATAAATAATAATCATAATAATAATAACTATATATAACGTGTATAAATACCAATAATATTTATGAAAATTTTTACAAAAAACAAACTGGATTATTGTATCACATGAGTTATCAATATTAATTTCTGTACAGGGAAAAAATATGGAAGTGAGGTTTTGTATACGTATAATTATAATTAGTGTTGAACTTAGACATTCACAAAATTTTTAATTTTTGTTTACGAAATAAATTGTGTTATAGTTAAAAAAAAAAAAAATTAATGCATCAAAAAATAAATAATTTTGACTGATTTGTTCTAGTTGAAATTGAATCGAAACATAAAATGGTGCTAGGTAATTTTTATCCATGTAAATTATATTGAATAACGCAGGCTAAACTATACAATAATATTCGTATAACGGTAGGCATTCAAAATCTAGGGAATAAAAAAATAAGGGATGGTTTACAAAGTTTCATTCTAAATAACATGCAGAACTATGAAAACACATACCTAATGATAATTGTATAAGATGAAATACATTTTTCTTTGAAAAAAACAATTTTTACCTAAAATTTTGGCTTTGTTCGATGTTTTAACATCTTAAAACAGAATTCTTTTTACAATTTTTGAATTTAATTTATAAATACCTATTGTAAGATAACGGGAGAATTGGAACCTTGAAATGAAAAAAAAAAAAAAAAATGGTAAAAATTATTTGAGAATATAACCATACGCATGTTGATAATTATTTTGAGATTATGTAGTAAAAGTTTCAAGTATTTCGTATTTTAATTTATAGAGTTATTAGTTATTACATAATTATTGGTCCGATGTAATGCACTTATTTGTAAAATGACAATGAAATCACACTGTCCAAAATAATACCATTATTATCATTAAATTTTTGTATACACTTTTATAAACTATACCCAGTAATATATTGGATGGATTTTATCGAAAATTTCAAACTATTCGGTATAGTTGTTTTTAAAATCATAAAAGAATGAATGAAATGTTGATATTTTGGTACAAAATACTTAAATACTTAAGTAATAATTTAATATTTTACAAACGTATAATTTAATATATAATATTACGATAATAATATGATCAATGTTTTAAACAATCGTACAAAATACTTGAAATTTTTCAAACATTTTTTCAACATGTGTTATGTGTAAGTATATTAGGTGCAATAAATAAGTTTCAAATTTTTTCATTATTTTTGGGCTAAAGATAAAATTTTGAGAGATTTTAGTACTTGGAATATGTAAACATATTTTGTTTGATTAAAAATTTGGTTTTTGAGTTTAAAGATTTCAAATTTTGACAAAATATTTATATACATAAGATTTAAAATTTGTTATAAATAGGTCCTTACAATAGTATTTGTTGGTTGATATTTCAACATAGAAAAATTTCAAAATTTTTAAACGGAACTCCGGTGAACGGAGTATCACATCTTTAAATAATAAGATGAATGTGTTCAGTACCTGGGTATTTTGTCTTGTTTGATTTCTATGTCTTAAAAATATATTTACATATTTACAAATTATGGAGTAAGTGATTTGGACACAATGGTAGCAGTACTTCATAATTACAATTATGAATAAATCAAATGGTTTAAAACAATAATTATATATTTATTTTACATAAACTTAATAGACATAGACAGATCAAGTAGTAAAACTAAGAGTGAGTTATTGGAAATTGATCAAATAAGCTTTTTTTTTTTTTTTGTACTCGTAATTTCCTTTATATTATAATTCCTTTTATATGGGAATGATGAATTTTTTTTAAAGTTTAAAAAAAAAAATAACTTCAACATTCATACACATATTTACATTTAAATGTTTCAGATTTTAATTTAAAGAGTTATTACGTAATTTTTGATTCTGTATAATGTAAGCCCATTTGTAAAATGACGATGAAATCACACTGTACCAAAATAATACCATTATTATCATTAAATTTTTGATACACTTTTAGAAACTATACCCATATTAAACACTCCATTGGGTGGATTTTATCAAAAATTTCAAAAAATTTGGTCCAGTTGTTTGCGAAATTATAAAATAATGTATACAACTTTTTATTTTGATACAAAATACCTACCTAACAATATTTAACATTTTACAAACGTATAATAATATAACAATAAGACTGATGTTGTAATAATGTTTTAAATAATCGTCTAAAATACATGAAATTTTCACAAAATTATTTTCAACAAGTGTTATGTGTGTATTAATGTAAGTGTGATAAAAGTTTCAAATGTTTCCATTATTTTTGGGCTTAACATAAAATATTGATAAATTTAACTATTTGGAATCTGTACACATATTTTGTTTGATTAAAAATTTGAGTTTTCAGATCAAACATTTCAAACTTTGACACAAGATTTGACAAACTATTTTTATACTTAAGATTTTAAACATGAAAAAATGGATCCTTATAATAGTATTTTTTTATTGGTATTTTAATATGGAAAATTTTCAAAATTTTGAAACTGGACTTCAGTGAACGGAGTATCGCATCTTTAAATAATAAGATGAATTATGCCCAGTACCTAGGTTGTATTTTCTTGTTTTATTTCTATGTTTTCATACATTTACAAATTACGGTATAGGTGATTTGGACGCAATGGTAGCAGTGCTTCATAACTATAGTTATGAATAAATCAAATGTTTTAAAATAATTATTATTTATTTATTTTACCTTAAACTAATAGCGACGGACGGTAAAATGAGTGAAATTAAGAGTGAGTTATTGGAAATCGATAAAATAAGACTTATTTTTTGTAGTTTCCTTAATGTTATTAAGAAAATGGTGAATTTTTTTTAAATATACATTTATATAAGTTTTATAACATATATATATATTATATACATATGTATTTTATAAAAACTATTTAAGAGTATACAGAAATAAAATATGAAAATTTGATTCACTTTTGTTACATTTTCTAAATAAAAAACAATCACAAACAAATCATCAAAATTCTCTACCAATCAAAACCTAATTTTACATGTAAATACACCCATCCTGCCATAATACTGACATATATCTCTTATAGTCTGCAAACATTTCCAAGACAAATTAAATAAGTTTTGAATGATTTCAGTCAAGAATTCTGCGACACATTATAAATCTGCTTTGGTTTCTCAACAATATCTATCAGAACATCCATTGAAATTTCATACACCTCTGAGTTTAAAATCGAAATCACAACTGATATCAATCAAAATGTAATCTCTTCCCAATTTTAAAACATAGCCTATTTTCTCGGTTGGCCTATCAATAGATCAAGCAACAAACACATAAATATGTTTTTGCCAAACCAATTAAAAATTTAACAAATAATTCACCTCATAATTACAAATTATCATCGAACCCTCTATTGCTTCTTACCCTATATAACTCTATAATAAGTTTCGCATGAGACAGAAAATCATCATCAAAGCAATGCAGTAGTTCAATGAACTATTGAAATTGGTCATACAAAGTTAACAGTTAGCTAATTTAGAAAATTAAATTTTAAATTTTAAATTTTAAAAGTTAAATATAATTATTAAAAAATCAAATGTTTTACAATGGTTTATATATTTTAAATCAAATTAATAGAGACGGATAGTACGACTGAATGTGAGTTGATGGAAAATGATAAAATATACTTTTCTTTGCCATTTTATTAATGCTATTAATAAAATTGTGAATTCATTTTAAATTCTTATGTGTTATCTGAGTACAAATTGTTAAATGGAATATATTATATGTTTAGTTGTTTCTTTAATAACAGACCTTTGAATAATTAATTTATGTATTGATCGAATGAATTGTTAAATTTACATTGACTAAAACAACTAAAATTTAACAAAAATTTAAAACTTTATTATTTAAAGGTACAAAATACAAATATGAATAAATGACCAAGCGTTCTTATAATGATTTTGCATTGCATTTTACTTAGTACTACATAAAATTTAAACATTTTAAAATTTTATCTTCGCAGTATTTATTAATAGACGTAGGTATATTGAAAATTACCAATATTTTGGGGAGACTTTTATTATTATTTTTAAAATTAAAATTTAGATTTTAAGATGTTAACACTCCGTTTGTTATTAATAGAAAACAATTTTTAATCCTGTACGTTTAATACTAAATTAAAATAGTCAAATTAAAAAACTCGATATTTTCTATGTGTTTTCTTATCATAAAGTTACTAATGTACCGCTGAAACTTACAACATTATTACGATCGTCTTATAAATTTAATATATGTTTGGACAAGAAAAAAGTTCCACGTGATATTAAATTGGTTAAAGGAACACATTTAAATAATTACTTTTAATTATTTGCGTAGAAATTATTGTTATAGAAGTATTACATCGACAATTAATAAAAAGAATAAAATACTTATTTATGAAAGAAAAATATTTATATTGATATTACACGTGTAACAATAATCTTATTTGGTTTTCATTAAATTTTTAGTGACTAACGGTCCAACGCAACGTGAGTTATAGAAAATTAGTTAAAATAAAAAAACCATTTTCGTCATACTTTTAATATTGTTAGATAAACAGCAAATCTAAATAAGAAAAATATTCTTAATGAGTTATATTTTGCTCAGATGGTCAAATAGGTACTTAAATGTGAACTTGAATTTAGTAAACATAGTTACTTACGAAATTTTGAATTATTAGTCTTAATTAAAATAAAACCTTCATAAAACTTAAAAGTTTTGAAAATTGGACTTCACACGATTCGTTTATAGAGATTTTAACATTCAAAATCACCAAAATTTTGAAGAATAATTTTTTTTTAAATTAAAATTTTTATTTATAAAAGTGTAAAATTTCATACGAATAAATCATAAGTATTACAATAATTTAGTTGTTTTACATTGAATTATTAGAGTCAAACAGTGTAAAACCACGTGAGTAAAATCATTAAAATATAAAGTCTTTTTTGGTATTAGTAATATTTTTAATGAAATATAGTGAACTTTATACAATATGCACAATCTAAATACCAAATGTTAAAGAGTTATATTAACACGAGTAGATTATGAAACGGTTAACCTTACAAAACTTTGCAGTTGTCATAGAAAAGTAAATATTTTTTTGGATGCAATATAATTCTATGAACTATATTGAACAGAAGTAATTCATTGATGCATAGATTTTTTAAGTTAAAACTGTAAAATATACACTGAATAATAATACTAAGATTGATCACACATTAATAACTTATATTTATATAAACTTTAAATTTAAATAATTAGTGTAAAACGACATGTTTTTCAATTTTTACATTTGATTATTTGAGGAATAAGAAAGAAAACGCGAGATTTTATCTTTTTGCTATTCAATAATCATTTAGCTTTAAAGAACTCATAAAAGTTTTCTAAGTTTTTTATTTTTATGTACTATTCATACGATTACAAATTATTTGTTAGTTACAGATATATTCTTTAAAATATTTAATATTTAATTTCAGGTAAAAATAAAATAGACATAGAAAAACTTGATTTGGGTAAAGTCTTTTTTTATCTCTAAAATATGTCTTATTTTTTTTATACATTTATACATATACTTATATACTTTGTTTTTGTTTTACTTCATTTTTTGCCATATATTTTGGGTTTTCGGATCTTTTTTCAAACGTTCAACTTGTGACTTATCACAATATCTTGACAATCACACGTCAACAACCCTTTATATTTCTCATTTGTAATCATAATTTAATGATTTATGTTTTGGTCTTCCTTTCGTTCTTTAAACGTACATTTTTATAACCACTATTATTTTTATGCTTCCTCTCTTCTCAGAATATCATTTGGATTCTGTCCATTAGGTCTAACTTCAACCGCCTAAAACCCCAATAAAAATTCATTTGTACAGATAATCCTATGTATATATAAATACGAGTATATATGATAATCAATGTAATAAAACACTTGATCTCACTTCTTATTTTTATTATTATACTCACCCCGTTTGTACCTCGTTCTTTTCCTCTAAACTCATCTTCTTTATCCCTTCTTTGTTTTACTTAGTGCTGGGGAAGTTGATTTTAAAAAAGAACATTTTTAGTTCCTTGTTCTTTATGAATAATTAAAACTCATTATCGTTCTTCATTCCTTAGTTCCAAAAGAAACTTGTTCGTTTTTTGTTCCTAACTTTTTAATACCATAAATTTTACTCATTTTTTAAAAGAAATACATGCAACAGATAACAAACATTTATAAATACATTTTACATCACAAATAAATAGCCTATTGTCATTAATTACAATAAATATTTATATTTCATTAGTCACTGGTCCTCAGTCTTTTTTTTTTTTAATATGTTCATATTAAACAACTAATTTGGGAAAAAAAAAATATAGATTTAACTAATTGATGAAAGCACATTATCGTTTGTTTTTTTTCTTCAAAATATGGAATTTGTTCCCGTTCGTCGTAATTTTTATTTTTAAGAGATTCTTTTCAAGCTTATCGTTCCCTAAAAAGGATTCCGTTTCTCCTCAACACTGGTCTTTTCCCGATTCTCATACATAATACCATTAATTTAGGTAACTCATCCAATCACCTTGTTTTGTTTTTGATTTTGAATTCGTTATTATGTAGAAAACAAAATAGAGCTTTGAACGGAATCCAGGGGTACTCTTACCTAATAATCACTGTTATTCATCATGCATATTTTTTTTTAGTACTTGAACTTTTATAAACCATATTTCATACATATCATGTATAAGATTCTTTTTCAAGATTTTTTTTCATCAACGATTAAAATCTTCTTTTGCTCTTTACCTACTCTCTAAACTTTTCAAAGCTATAAGAACGTACAGTTTTTTTTATCCTTTTCCTTGTAATTTTTTACAAGGAAAAGGATAAAAAAAACAATACATTTTTTACACACACACACACACACACACACACACACACACACACACACACACACAC
>CM029361.1:21953814-22031755 GCA_017140985.1 Hormaphis cornu
TATTTTTTATTACTATTTTGTTACATTACTATTTAGTAAATCTAATTATATAAAATGTAACTAATCTCGAAAATATTTTAACAAGTCATTTTCAAATAATATTTTAAGTTAACGATTTGTACCTAAGTAGTAAACAACTGGTTTGAACCAGTTAAACATGATATGTTTATTGTGTGTAGAACTTTCGATGGAATATTTTAATGCGCTCTATAACAGTAACATTAGAAGTGAGTATATGTTCAATAAATGTTCATCGAGAAATATTATTAATTATTTTATGTTTTAAATCTATGTTCACCTATATTTTATAAACGTATTTGCCCACAAATTATAATCCGTTACAGTATGAGAATTGAAATTTAATAGTTATAAGAGTAGAGTAATTAGTTATAGATTTATTACGGTATATCTAAATATTTTACCGAGATAAAAAAAAAAAAAAAAAAAAAAATCGGGTTTTGAAAGGATAGTTTGTACTGCAGCAAGTAATCATAATTATTATATTGACTTCTATAAAAAGTTTGATGTTTATAACCTCGCAATCACAAATTGATACTTATCGATTTTATAACTTTTTGCTCCGTCAGTGTAAAAATTCAATATACAAAAGGAATATTTGTCATTAGATTTAAGACTTAATCTTCAATCTAAATTTAGATGGACTAAGAAGTAAGCTAAACAAAAAAAACTCCCGAACCTGACAAATCCTGCAAAGCTAATGAAATAATAATAGGTTAATTGTATGATATACGTTTTATATTCTTTGTCAACCGGATTGTGAAAAAACAAAAATGTATGTACACATATTAAAGATTTTATTTGTTTCAGATTTTAACACCTTAATGACAAAAGAAAAGTTTTGTGGAAATCAAGGGCATAAAGGTTTGTAATACAATTTTGACGTTTCCAAAAACATTTAAGACCTTTTGTTCTCGTACTTAGAAGTGTAAATATTTTGCTATACTTTTAAATTTTCATAGGTACCTAGTTGTTTTGCTTACTCTTTATAACAATTTATAAAATTAACATTTTTAATGTATGTAATTGTTCACAGTTTACGCAGAGATCATTAGATTCAAAAACAAATCACCACAAGGTTCAATAAGTAAGTTTTTATGTAAACACCAATTAGTAAAATGGTTTTGTATAAAAGTATTTATCTATTTGTAATGTCTTATTGATTAATTTGTATTGTGATTTATAGAATTTTTACAAAATATAACCAGTAAGTTTCAAGCCTAGATTTTATTATATATATATATATATTACTTAACCTAAAAATTAAATATTATTCAATTTGTCTTTGTAGTATCGGCTATGGAGCTAAGTGAGTTACTTTGTAATGTGTACGCTGCACTGTCAGTTTGTTTAAAAACATATAATTTTTTTATGAGTAAAATACTTTTATAATAATTACTTACGTCAGTTTTTAATAATGACGATTCTTCTTCTTCTTCACCTTTCATCCGAGTATTCGTGATCAAAAATGCTTTTGCTGTATTTCCTATCGTCACAGTCATTCCCATTACCTATACACCAGCAAATATCATTTTATTTTCATTCGTAATTCTCTTTTTCTTTCAACAACTTTCTCTCATCCCTATCAACAAATTGAGCTACTACACCAAAATCATTACTCTGCTTTACTTTTGCTAATCCTGAATTCCTTTCCTTCGATAGAAAATCTCCACTGATTCAGCCTCTGATTAACTTCTTTCCGATTTTCTCCAACCAAAATACTATGTACGATAATAAGTAAACATTATTTACTCGGCCCTTGTACTTAATTTGTTTTTTTACATTTTCACATATTGGCAGTTGGTGTTTGTTGACCATGTTAAGTCACTAGGTGACTTATCACTTGCTAAACTATTAAAAATAAAACAAAAGTTCGAGCAACTATTTGGCCTACATAAAATTAAATGTTGTATATGTATATAAAAAAATGAAAAGAATGATCAATATCCGATTAGTAAACAAGTCGTTAGAGTTTTTCTTGTTAAAGTATTTTTGTTTGTCTAAAATTATTAATGGGACGGCCCGTTAAGCATTAACTTGTGCATCATTGAAAATGTGAACAACTTAGGGACATCCAATAAAGTTTTTATGTTTTTCTTATGAATATTTCAAAAAATAATGTAAACTAAATCACTTTTGGAATTTATAAAATTTAGCTGTATAACAATTCTAATATAGGTACTATATTCGGTGTAACAAAAACAGTAAAATATTTTTTTAATAGGTACCATATAAATTTTTTTTGTTATTTCGTTAGTTACTGAAATTTATACGTTAATTTAAAAATTTTTTCAAGGTAATTTATGCTTAGGTAAGACTTTATAGTTAATTGTTTGTGTTGTACCTATAAAATACAAATGTAAATCAATTTTGTAAAAAATACTTGAAAAAAAAACCCATTACCAAACAGATACATATAGTTGAGTCAAAAAGTATTAAAAGTCCACAAGTATACAAAACGTATTGACGTATTTTTAACACATATAAACGTATTCCTAAATACTACTTACCTATTTGTATAAAACAATTTTTTTTTAAATTCTTCTGTTTTTATGTTGGTTATTGCACGATGCCTAATACAATTTATTTTTTTATATACAGTTGAAAAATGTTGATAAACAGTTCAATTTTAGATTTTAAGTGGTGAGGTAGTTTTATTGATTGTAAAAGAATGTGTTTTTTGTTATATGCGCACATATAGCTTCTAGAAAAATTCTGTCTCAAGCCGATCTTATATACATTTTAAATATATAATATATAAATACCATAAAATGAGTGGTGGTTTTGGGTTATAGAGATCATAGTTGGCAAAAAACGAAAATGTTTTTAAGAAATTCTAAAATTGAACCAAACACAATAATTATTTAGGTAGATTATAGAAATCTATCAAAAAACCGGAAATTTTGAGGTTGGTTCATAGGTAAGTTCTTTGACGGAGTAGTGACATCGATTTTGAGTGGGCCACTGTTTCGCAAAATCTAGTTTAAAGTTTTGTATTAAATTTGTAATTTGTAAATTATTTACGAAACAGCAATTCTGTGTGAACTCAATTTTCCAAAGACAATTAATTAAGTAACGAGAATCATGATTTTATTTCAAAATAGCAAAAAAAAAAGGTTCTAATAATAATAATTTTACTATCAATATTATGTATTTATTTGAATCATGCATTATGAGGCACTGTTATTAACAAAAAATATAAAGTAAAGAAAGACAAATAATTGTCAAATATGTTAGTTATCTTTATTTTGACAACACGAAAAAATTATTTTGTGACCGTAACCAAAAAAACTCAACCAAAAATCACCGAGTATATGCATTGAACATTTTTAAATATTGTAGGAAAATACCATATTATTATATTATTAATTATTAATTTAAATAACACGTACAAATTTAAAATTATTCGATTGGTTATTTGAGCAGTTATAACGATTGGAGTATCAATTTTGCAAAAACGAACAATTTTACTGTATATTCCCGGTCAACTTTAAGTTTTTACGTCGGAACTCGAAACCATCTTAGTCAATTTTTTTTCAAATAATTATAATGTGCAGTTAGAGAATTTTTTTTTCAATAAAATGGAAAAAAAAGAAAGAAAGGATAGAAGGAAAGAAATTAAAAAAGAAGGGAAAAAAAGAATTAAATTCGAGGTCGAGTGAAAAGTTGTTTGGCCAATCGACTACGCTTTAGAGTTGGTCCCTTTTTTCGGTTGGTCAATACTTCGGAAATTGTGGTTCAAATGTATTTTTTAGTATCACAAAGCAACGATAAAACATATTTTAAAATGATAATCCAAACTTTTATGTAGTTAGGTTAGTATGGTTAGGTGGTACTCAACGTAAAGTTCGGAGCCATCTGTTGCCCGTATAAATGATTACAAATGTAAAATTTTCCAGCAGATTCCGAATATAATCAAAAACATTTTTGGTTTTTGTGCAATAACTTTAAAAATAATCAAAAACATAACAAATGCATCAAATAAAGTACATTTTACGTTCTGAACTTTTAATGTTATGACATTTTGCAATTGGACGTTCTCATTGTCCACAAAATTAATTATTGAAAAAAAAAACACCATTGTAAAAACAATACATTCGTCCCTTTTCTCAGAATCTGTGATCTCTCAAAAACTGTGATCATTGAAAATTGTTATTTTAGAGTAATCGTTATTCATTATTCTATACCAATCTAAATTTTCTTCAATTTTGTTTTGAACTTTCTTTTTTTAACAGATTATTGTAATATGTTGGATATTCCTAAAGGTGAGTAATGAATATCTAATTTATTTAGGAGTTGTTTAAAAAGTCGGTTTTAAGCAATTAGACATTTTGTAGTTTGGTGAAAATACAATAAAATTGGTCCAAATTCTAAAAAACGTATAAAGAATATAAATTTAAATAACGTGTGAAAATTTCAAACCATTTGAACCATTATTTGAGGAGTTAATACGATTTTAGTATCAATATGCAATTGAATAATGCGCGTAATTTCATTGTTATAACTGAATTGCACCGTTTTTCAACTTTTTTTTTGTACGCGTTTAGAATATATTGAGCAAATTATTTTCAATTTTTTATCAGACAGCTTATTTTGTTTCACATAAATTATCTTAATTTTATTTCTTAATTAGCAAAATTGTGCGAGTTTTTTTTCTAAATATAAGTCAAAGGTATGACCGATTTTTGGCCATTTTCTAACTTAAAGCGACTGAAAAATAAAATTTGGACAATGGATTTTCAAAATTATTTAGTAGCATATGTGTGTATATGTTGTTAATCTTGTGTTGAATTTAAAAAACATTTTGCTGAAAATTAAATTTTATATCGAACAAAAACCACAAATAAAATGGAAATTTCCAAAAATTTTTAAGTTTTATACCTTGCTCAAAAATTTTGAAAATCTTTTAAGACTTAATTGAAACCTGTATTTTATTTATTGAAATATTGTGGAAAAGTTTCAGCTAATTCCATGTATTATTTTGGAAGTTTTGGCAAAAAAACTAAATCGACTATGTCAAAAAACACGTTTGCCGTGTTTTTTAACATTTTTTTTTTCAAATTTTACCTACGTTTTTGTTTGCAACTTTTTCAACTTAAAATTTTAAAATTTGAGACTTTTCAAAGTACAATTAGAGTCCCAAGACCTTTCATTAGAGGTACTGAATCTAAAAGTTGGTGCATTAATTATACCCTTAAAAGTGTTAACAGGGAAACAAAAAAAAAAAAAAAAAAATTAACATCACTGTAAAAACAATACGTTCTTCGCTTAAGCTCAGAATCTAGAAAAAAAAAAAACAAACTCAAATTGTCGTAAAATGCGTGTAAATGATGAAATTGACTAGATTACTAAAAAAAAAATCCTCTTATTTCTCAATCAACCATGAATTATATCCCAGATTCCCGTATATTTTTAGATATTTTAACACAATAAGGAAATGTCAAAATGTTCTTTAGTGCATCGTTTCAATGAACTTTTACTAGTTTGGTAAATTTATTGTTTTGTTACTTTTCAGTTTTCTGATACAATAATTTACCATTTATTCCAAAACTTATAACTCTATCTGGAGTTTGTAAATTAAAAAAAATGTTTGTCTGTGATATATTTCAATAAGCTCGTACACATTTATAACAATATTTATAAACCTTAAAAAATGATATAAAAGTTAACACGAAACAGTCTTTTCCATAGAGACAAATGTTAATCACATTTGCGTGGACGTAGTTAGTTAGGGTCACCCAAAGCAAATAAAACCTGCAGTATTGTTTTTGATTGGATTTTCGCTTTAAATTTTAGATGCAGATATAGAAACCACTTTTAAACAATTCTATAACAATTGGAGTAAGTAATTGAAAATCGCATTATACATAATATTGTAGTGGTTTGGCATAAAAACTTATTAAGTAGATAGAGGTAGAGAGCGCTTTTGTTATAAATAAGAGGCTAACTAATCATGTTATCATGGATCATCATTTTGTTTCCAAGTCGTCGGAACTGATGTTGTTTATTAAGACACAATATCACAAACAAAATATCGGTCAATTAAAATTAGAAAATGCTATGCCGTTGACCACTTTTTTTTATAATAAAAACACTCCTGCTCGAGGCATTGGGTGTAAAAAAAAAAAAAAATTAAAAAAAAACTGAACTAAAATTTTCCCGTAGGTAGTGTTATTATAATACAATCATAATGTCCAAATAATTCAAATAATAATTTAAAAACGTTTTCAAATGCACAACTGTTCCTTAAATTCCTAAATTAGTTTTCTGTGTGAGAATTCAAGTTGATGATAATAAAATAATTATGTTTTCAATGCTCTAAGCATTAAAATTTTAGTTTCTACTGATGATTCATTGTCATAGCGTAACCGTCATGCATTTACTGTGCTCAAAAAACAATACGTATTCTTCAAAACAATAATTTTTTTTAGCATAAGTTTTACATGTAAATCACGTTCTTATGAGCTTAATCAGTTTAGTGACAAACGAAACTAAGCATAATATTTTCATAAACCTATTTTGATTTATTATATTGTTTAAAACACGCATAAATAGTTTAAAACCTACAGTTGAGGGGAGAGAGTGGAAATCCATAAACATAACTTTACTGTTCAGGTTTAAAACTAGAAAAAAACCATACAAATAAATAAATAGGAAATAAGAAACAGTAATTACTTATTACAATAAATCTTGTTGAAAGAACGGTAAAGATAATTTAATAAATATATTACACAATTTTAGCTACACTTGATATGACTTACGAAGGTAAGGGAATAATTTTATTTATGTTTAAATTGAGATTGTTGTGTAACAAGATAAAATAAAATAAAGTTATTGAAACACTGGTGAAATCAATCAAAATGTAAACAATATTTTAAGTTATTACATATCGAGTAAGTAAATAATAATGTGAGAATTTTAATTAAAGATTCAATTTTTATTAAAAGATTTATATTTTTCTTTCTCTTTCTCTCTCATAATTTCATTTAAAATGACAAATTTATGTAAAACGGCCGAGCTTTAATGTGAGATTAATAATATTGTTTTATTTATTATGATTGGAAATCATTTTGATTTTCTGGTGGATCAATTTAACCTTATTTACAATAGGTATTAATTTCGATCTTGAATTAATTTTGAATTTCGTCTTTTGGTCATTTGGATACGTTACCGGCAATGTATTTTCTCGGGTATTCTATAGAATGCTTATTTTTTTTAGACAATGTATGAGAATTCAGTTTTGTGCCTAGTAGTTCACACGGTTTACCAAAAATAAATTACTTAGCAGGTAACTCAGACATTCTATAGAATGTCTATGTGTTATATTGGTTGCCTAAGTACAGTACAAAAACAAATTGGAATTTTATACATAAATAGGCTTTCTATGAATTGCTGATTGAGATATACAACCGGAAACACTTACAAATGTATCAAATTTATGTAAAGTTATTTTCAATGAAAAAAAAAAAAAGAAAGAAAGAAATTGCGTTTTATCGGATGATTTTTACTAACTTGTCTATTATAAATAAATACACTTTTTTCTTACTAGTCTTTGAAGGTAAAATGTCAGAAAAACTACGAAGACATGGAGTTAAAGCACAGGAATATTTCATTATAAGTAAGTCAGGTTTTTAGTAAGGAATTATTATCAAAACGGAAAGAGAGTAAATTTCAAGTATGGAAAAAAAGAAAGGAAGTAAATTCTGGGTCGGGTCAAAAATTGTTAAAAGTAACGACTACGCTTTGGAGTGGGTCACTTCTTTGGGTAGGTCAAAAGTAGTGGTTTAAACATATTATTTAGTATAGGAAAGCAGTGATAAATTAAACGATTCTGAGCGAACTCGTTAATCAATAACGTCCCGGGGAATAAAATGAATTTTAAAAAATATCAGCACTTAACGTATTTTAAACACCTAAAAAGGACTATCTTAGGTTAAAATTTATAACATGTATATAACAAGTATTTGTAAAACAAACCACGCAGAAACTAGCAGTCATTTGATACTTCAACACATTCAAACATAAATTAGTTGAACTAGATTTGTGTGAAAATTCTAAGTAATGAGTTATTAGTTATTAATAAAAACAAAAAATGTTTTCTATTCGTTTGGGTAGGTATTTTTTTTCTATATTAAATTATCGAGCTTGTTTTGAGCCTTTTTTTTTTTTTACGACTGTGATTTCTCATTGCTTTCAGATAATAAATATAACGGATAAACCATAAATTCTCCAACTATTAACCTACTCAAAGAAAAAGCCCACTCCAATGTTATTGCTATAGGTATACTGTATAATACAATAAAATGCAAAATATTGCACCTCACTTAAAAAAGTAACCTTCCCTAAAATCGTGCTATTACATTTTTCTAATTTTTCAAATCAGTGCATTGTCTAACTCACCATTATTTTTATAAGTAATTACTGATTGAAAAAAATTGATAACTTTTTATAGCCAAAAAAGTGTTGACAGTAAAAAAAATCTAAATTCAAAAATCCATCATAATTCGAGATACTTTATGAAAAGATCAAAGCACTCTATGGAGTGAAAAAAATTATATATTTTCTTCAAACCGTCGTGACGTTTAGATCTAATTTATTCCGTTGAAGTGTGAAAATTGCAAAGGCATTTTTTTTATAACTTGGTTTAATTGAAGATTCAAAAATCGGTTTTGCAATATTAATATTTTTTTTGTTTATATAAATAATAGAATTATCAAAAAAAGTTTCAAACAAAATATACTTAAAAGCCAAAATCTTGCATTTTTATATTGATTTCAATGTAAAGATTGGAGCAGACTTACTACAAGAAAACGTGATCCCAAAACCTGAAAATTTTATTATATAAACGTTTATTTAAAAATGACTTGATTGTATATTGGTTTGTTTGTTTTAAATATACTTTTTTAAATTCTCAGAATTTATTGGGGCTTACTTCAATTACTTCATACACTTCGTAGACGATCTAAGTATGTATTTACAAATTTTTATGAACAAGAAATTGTTAATTTATAATTTTTACCTTTCTTGCTTTTCCTTTTATAATATTTGTGCTGTTTTTAGCAAGCAGGTTAATTAAATAATTGCACCTTTGGTCCTTATGATATTGCTTCTTTTTTCGATCTATTCACTTCAAAATTTCAGTTATCGTTTTTTGAATGATTTAAGAATAATGTTTTCGTTTAATATAAATTTGGCCTTGTTTTGTTGAATACTACAAACGCTTCAAAGTTCGAAATCATACTAAGATTTAAAGGGCTGAAAATATTTCGATTCAGACTTTATTTTTTTTTTTTAGAATGAGTATAGATATTCCTTTAAGAAAAGTGTGGTAAAAGTTATTGCCATGCTTTAATTTTCAAAAAATAACCAGAATCGATAAAAAATTAAAATTAGGGAGTGATATTTGTTCATATTTTCTCGTTACAAAATAACTATGGTAACAATTAAAAAAAAAACACTTTAAATTCAACTTTCACAAATTACTTTTTCATTTAACGTAAGTTTTATTATAGGTAATCTACATTTAAATCCTTAAAAAATCATCTAGGATACAAAAGGATTAAAATTGTACGATTAAGAACTAGTTCTTGAACAAATGTCTTTTTGAATCATATGTGGTAGAACGTCAACGTTTTAACTTACAAAGTTACCGCAAGAATCGATCAAAAACTAAATTGAAGGGGTGATACTCGTTTCTACGTAAGGTGGAGGACAATTGAAAAACTGTAAGGTTATTTATTATTTTTACAAATCGGAAATCATTTTAGCCAATATAAAAAAAAAAAAAAGTATTAAATTCCAATTACCACTTATTATTTTTCCATGAATATTATTTAAACTGTTTTTATTTCATAGTTATTTAATTATTGGTTTAATATAAATTGTAACATACGTTTCCATTACTGATAATACAATATAACACGGTGAATTGGTACGTCACGGTGTTTTTAATTGTTTAGTATTAATTGGTTTTTATCAAAGTTCATTTAAATTGAAAAAAAAAAATTGACACTCATCAGTAGTCCGATGTATTTTTACTATAACATACATCTATTAATTAGGTATCATATGGCACTTTATATCTTTGAAAAACCATGGATAATTTGTTCTCATTTTTGTAGCATTAAAAATATTAGGAACAGTAGAATTTTTGATTTTCCTGAAATTAAAATGCAATTTGTTCCCGCAGGTATTAAAGATGGAAAATTTAAAGATATAAACGAGTTTTGCAAAGATAAAGGAATGAAAATAATCAGGAGCCTAGTTCCTGAAGTAGCTGAACGACCCGACAAAATTGCTGCTTCGCAAGATAAAGACTAACAAAAATAAGACGTACAAGTTTTAACTCCAAAATAACTATAAATAATACTATAATAATATAATATAATATAATAATAATAACTATACTATTACAAAAATATACTATAAAAATATCCTAAATAATAAAAAAAAAATATTTGATTACAAAATGTACTACATAATACATTTTATATTATTTATTTATTTCATAGATGTTTAGATATTAAGATACTATAAATACCAATGCAATTATCTATGAATATTTTGTTTATATTTAATCATGGTTGTATTTTTATTATTCTCATTAAAGAAAACATTTGATGTGTTTTTGTGTTATAAAAAATAAATAATATTACTGTTTTTTTTTTGTGTTTCATATTATAAACTTATTAATCGATTGAAAGATTGTTTGTGTTTTATTTAAACCGTAGTTTTAACAAATATATTTTTCTCACAAACTGAGAAAAACTGGGGTTTTCAATTAGTTTTGTGTGACAATCGACAAATAGTGAACTGCTGTCTTAAGTTCTTTACTTTCTAATTTCTAAGCATAAGAATCTACTAATTTTACAATGATTTTTGTGTAAAAAGAATAATATAACTTAAATAGCATAAAACAATTTAGATTATTTTACTCAAAATCAAATTAGGCTGAAATTTCAAAATTTTTCAGAATCACTTAACACTTTTCCACAAAGTTAAAACGAGTTACGAGGAATTATGTGTGTGTGCGTATGTGTGTGTGTGTGAGAAATTTGAACCGAATTCCACAACTTTTGAACGATGTACGGATGTATGAAATTTTAAAATTTTCGCAGTTATTGTTTTATAAAATCAAAGCTGTGATTTAAATGTAGTATTTAATATCTATAGCAATAATGAATCCATTGTCAATAAATAACGACTAAGAAAAAATTAACGGGATTTGTACAATTGCCTCTGAGAGGCAGGTAAAAACATTTTGAATGAGAGTCACAGGGTGCAAAAATTGTTTATATTATTTCCATTGCTATTCTAATAAGAATATTACTTCCCATCTAAAGCCGATAGTCCCTACTCCCTTCAAATAAGTACTCTTTGGTACTAAATTTTGGTTTGGAAATTATATTTTAAAATTTTAAAAAGTTATTTGTTTTGTCAAACTTATTTATTTGATACATAAAAATTAATATGTATTTACAATTAAATAATAGTTACGGCAGAGATTAACGTAACAAAATTATATGTGTGAAGTATAATATAATAAAAGAAAGATAGGGAGTAAGTTTTTAGTAAGACGGAAATTTATTGATCACGTTTGTACCTTAATCCCGTGTGACACTGTCTTGGAAAGTGTATGGTTGTATGCAAAATGTGTAAGCAAATACGAGAATATGCTTACAAAAATAGTGATTTTGAGAAAAGCTCGTTTACGCTATTAAATACAATTTGGTTTAACACAAGTTTTATGATTACGAAAAATTACATTGCCTTTTATAAAAATTATATTTTAACTTCAGCAACAATGTTCTAGGTAATCAGTTCTATAGGTGTGTTTAATAAAAAATTGAGTTTTTGAAAAAAAAAAAAAAAAAAAAAATAAATAGACAAATTCGTAATTTAATTAATATTTTTATTTTAACAGCATGAGAAAATTATTTTAATGCTATTATTAAAATGTTTCTGAAGATATACAATTAATTATATCGTATTTGTGTAACAATCATGTAGATACTTTTTAATTTTTAATAACAATAAAATTATATTTGAAAGGAAAAACCAAATTTATGTGGGTAATACGTGTTACAATAACTTAATGCCAATATCAATAAAAACAAATAAATAAAAACTGTATTTTAAGTTCATACCTATCATTTGTCATTATTATTCACATAAGAATGAATCATAAAAAAATTTATTCAAAACATCGCACAAATCTTAATATTTTAGTTACATAGGCGATGAATCATGATTCTTAATTATTCATTATATTTTGATATTTTTCTTTGTGATTACTCAACTTCTGATTTTACTGATCATCTTAAAATTTTGATAGTATTATAACTTTGTCAAATTTCATTATCATGTTCAGTTTGTCATCAAACTCTTTCGTTTTCATCCCTGGTTTTAAACGGAACGCAACCGGAGTACACGCGAAAAATTCCATGGTAAAAACAATACATTCATTGTTGCCTTCAAAATCTATAGAATTGTATTTGTCAGCATTATATATAATTTCAATTTGTTTTTAAATTTTTGTTTTTCGGCGTAAATGAAGACGTGAAAAAGAAATAGAAAGAATATTTTGAGAAATTACTAAATTATAAAAAAGATATAGAAAGTAGTTTATGGAACAGGAGTTTAATAACTTAAGTTGGTAAGGAGGAAGTGAAAACCGCAGTGAGAGCAATGAAAAATGAAAATAGACGTTAGGACAAGATGGCGTGCCTGCAGAGGTAAGGAAAATTCTAGGGGATTGAGTGGTTAAAAGCTCTTTTTAATAAGGTACTATTATAGAGGGACAAATGTCAGATGATTGAAGAAAGAGTTTTGTCGTACCGCTATTTAAAGGCAAAATACTGCAGGAATGTGGGAATTTTAGGAGGAATATTAAGCTTATGAGTCATAGTATGAAGATTTGGGAAAATATTATAGAAAAGAGAATAAGATGCGAGTGTTACGTACTCTTAGGTAGGGGCTAAGAAACACTTTAATTTAATAAGTGCACGCCAAAGTAATTATGTGTAAACGTTTAATATTTCATACATTTCAATACACTACGTTTTACTGAAAGTTGGGCTACTACAAGACTAACGAACCAGCTGTTCGTGAATACGCGCCTCACTGGAGCAAAACCCTTGCATCGGCATTTACATTATTATGTGTAGGACGAGTTTCTATGGACATAATATAACGTAGGTATACTCTAATGTTATATAATTATTATTACATTATATGCACAGGGTTACACAAGATGAGACAGCGATATCAGAGAATCAATTTAGTAGGTAGCATAATTAATGATGAACGTAAGAAGCAGAAGACTTTTTTTTCATCGTAATCTGCAGTGAATGCCTAGGTTTGGGTAAACCGTGGCCTTCGGGGTTTTATAGCGTAACAAAACTTAAACATTACCTCAAACTTGTATTTAATACAAACTTATAATAAAATTAATATTTAAGTTAATATATAATATTGGAAAAAAAAAAAAAAAAATGCCAACAGAGTAAGGCATGTATTGTGAGCGCACTTCAGAGATGATTGGTTTTTTTAAGGGGAACTGTTTCCTTTCAATTTTTTGTACGCGGAAAATTAGCGCGCCATGCTAGAACGGTATCGGATTCCAGCGAACTTCTCAGTTTTAATTTATGTGTATTCGGATCATGACTAAAAAAAGTTTTAAAATTTAAAAAAATGTTTTCAAATTAAGTATAAATTAAACTAGATTCCCTAAAATTTTTGTAGCATAAAACACATAAGCCCAAAAAACTTTCCACTCAGAAAGACGACAAAATTTACTCTGTTGATTTTGCGATTCTCGTTGTTTTTGGCGCATACCTATAAACAAAGAAATGATAAAAATATAAAAAACACGATTTCGAATCATGTACACTTTAAAACCAACACGTCAACATTTATATGATAATCAGCGTAAGTATTTTAGTACTCATTCGATACAAAAACGTGATCACAATCAGGTAAATTATTTGTCATTTTCAAAATAGTAAAAATTTCAAAAAACGCTTCAAACAAAATAAATAGGCTAAGAGCTAAGTTGCGAAAATGTATAGTTTACGAGTAAACTATAGAATATAGATTCAAGCATTGATTGAATATCCTTTCTTTTTTAGTTATTGATTTTGGTTAAATTTTTATTTTTCAGAAATGTTTGTCGTATTTTGCGATTAATTGTAGCACTACAGTATCTTCAAGTAATTACACATTTGTTTTTGTTACTTTTATCGCAGAATAGATTAAATGCTTATACTACGTGGTATGCGTAAAAAAAATCATAAATGGTTTTCTTACAAATATAATTCTAAAAACCTTTTCAAAAACAGTTTTTTCAATTTTCGTTTATGATGAGAGAGACTATTTTGTTTTGTCATGGAAAAGATTTCTTCATTTTTTTTTTTTTTTTTTTTTTGGAGGTTTTTTTTAGTTTTTTTTCACGTTTTCGAAGCAGGGTAAGAGTTTTATCCCACATTGCCACGCTTAGGCTAATTGAACGGGTTTCGGTTCAAGTTTTGTATACTGGTTTTTTGATGGCGTGTTTTAGGTCTTACAAGATCCAAAATATTGTTATAAAACGGAAATTTGAATCGTATTTCAAAAAACGTTACTTCAAGCCCTGATGACAAAAAAAAAAAAAAAAATTTTAATCCATTAAAAAGTGCTGAACTAATTTGGATATTTTAAAAGTTAATTTATATCTTGATGTTAAAATAAAAAAGATTTCAACAAAAAGTTCTAATGTTTTAATAAATTGGAAAACTTTTAACTGTTTAATTGTAAATTTTGGTGTTTATGATTTACGGCTTCTTAGTCATAGAAAATTATGTATAAAAACAACTGCGATATATTTTGACTATA
The DNA here is from genome assembly GCA_017140985.1 of Hormaphis cornu. Taxonomy (NCBI): domain Eukaryota; kingdom Metazoa; phylum Arthropoda; class Insecta; order Hemiptera; family Hormaphididae; genus Hormaphis; species Hormaphis cornu. Next base: position 21,968,704 of record CM029361.1, read on the forward strand.
GTTTGTGTTTTAAATTTTCTTCGACAACTATATGAGATTACGTAATTTAGGTCGGATTGTTGTTTTTCATGCTAATGCTTAACAAACACAGTACGTAAACGTATGATTTTTCCTTTACATATTACGTAAGAAAATGGAAAATATTCGTCATTTAACTATACGTCGTATAATTCACTTAATTTAATTTTTACGTGTGATTGTTCTTAATTAAATTTACGGCTTCAAATAAAAAAAAAAAATAAAAAAATACGATCGTACTAATACCACAACATAATTATTTTTTAATACGAAACCGACATAAAGTTAACATACATTGAATTTGAATTAGTTTTAGTAGTTTGTAATAAAATAAATCTATACTTCCTCAAACAATAATTGTATTAGTATACAGAGACAATTAGATAGTTTATTACAAGCAAGTAATATCTGTATCAAATAAAATGATAAGCTAATAAATAATTGATACTTAATAAAAATTACCTGGGGTGGATCTAGAAATGAAAATTTCGGGGCCTAGAGGCTAGAATACAAAATTCAGTTCAAATACAATACTTAGTCAAACAGAATCTGACCTTGTCATAGTATGATAAGAGCGAGGGAGTTATTTCGATTGTACATTCGTGTGCGTTTTTTCTTCTTTTATTTTTAGATTCTGAGCGTTGAGCAAGAAATGAATTGTTTACACAGTGATGTTTCTTTTTTTCTGTCAACAACTTTTTGTTTAGAAGGAATGCTCCGATTTTCAAAGTCAGTAACTTTTCTAAAAGGCTTATGTATTACGGTGATACTGTGATTGAAGTTTTTTTTTTGCTTATTTTTTGAGTTATACCCTAAAAACCAAAACAAATCGAGAATTTTGGAGAATTTTACGGCAAAAATTTGAAATTTTGATGAAGTTTTTGTTTGGAAAGAATGCTCCGATTTTTAAAATATCTAAATTTTCTAAAAGGTTTATTGACATTGGTGATATTTTAGTCATTGATTTTTTAAAAATTTTACTTGGTTTTTGAGTAATACCCCAGAAACCAAAAACAAATTAAGAATTATACGGCCAAAATTGGAAATTTTCAGGTTTGTAATGATGTTTTTGTATAGAAAAAGGGCTTCGATCTTAACGTTAAATACCACAAAAAGTTGAGCTTTTGGCTTCAAATTATATCTTATTTCAAACAAATTAAAACCAAAACTATCATAAACGGTAGCCCATTACGTATTAAACACATAATTCCAGATACAAAAAAAGCACGGTTATGAAGAAGTTTTAAATTGTATTTCATGTATAAATTAATAATTAAATATTTAATAATATTTTATTAATAATTTAATTGCATCCTTTCTTAAATATATATTTTCACAAATTGCTTCAGATTTCAGAAAAAAAACTTATTTATCCAAGTAAAAATGAAATAGAATGACCCATATATTAATTTTTTAAACTATTTTCTTTGAAAAACAATATATCTATGTTTATTTTAATTCTTATATATTTTTTCAGCCGTATGTTAACAATTTTAGTGGTATAATCTTGTTCTTTCTACCATTTTTTGATAAAATGAAAAACAATTTAAAATGACCCGGAAAAAAATGACTTACAATAACTTACACATATGTATGTATATTTTTTCTCGAAAGTGTCAATAATTCCTGTGAATTTCATACAAGTGTAAAGAATATTTGTGCTATAACAGAACATTTTAACGTAAGAGTAGGTGTGCATCAGGGTTCGGTTTAAAGCTCTTACTTGTTCTCTGTGGTAATGGATGAAGTTATAAAAGAGATTCAAGATGAGGTACTCTGGTGTACGATATTTGCTGATGATATAATTTTGATTGGAGTAAGCCTGAAAGAAGTTAGTAATAGGTTGGAAGAGTGATGATTAGCTCTTGGAAGGAAGGGATTGAAGATGAGTAGGAATAAAACAGTGTATATGGTAAGATGAAGAAGAAGAGGTAACGTTTTAAAAAATGTTATTTAATTTAAATTAACGATCCTAAAAATTGTTTTCTTGCAAGAACTATGTAGGTATAATATATGTGCCGGTGTTATAATTTTTCATAAAGTTACATCACTGATATTTATATTTTCTTGCGACATTGTTCCTTTTGAAATCGTTCCCCGTTTTTATAATTGCTGTAAATTACATTATGTATTATGTTATTTTCTTTGTTTGTACACTCCCGCGAAATATACTTGTAAGTTGTTTTGCTCTAAATTTTTGATTCTAGTAATAAATATAATATTAGTGATTGTTATGACATCATAATGCTAATAATTTATTAGATTGTCGTGATCGTGTTCAACAGTCGGTAAAATCATACGACCCATATTTTTTTGTAGAAGACAAACAAAATGTGTCAACAAATCAAACGTTATATAGGTAATACCTACGCAGACGGACGTGTTCTTTCATTCGAATTTTGGCGAACAGTTCGGTTATTACTACTATATTACCTACTATTCTATACTTGAAATAGAAAAACATGGTAGCTTTCAAAACCCCATGGTTGGCGATCGCGCTGTTAGCCATAACTTTTGCTCACTTTACATCTCCGTCCGAACCTACAGCCGAGGGCCTAAATGAAAGCAGTAATTATAATAATTTTTTTTTTTTCACATTGACCATCATATTAGTTTATTCAATTTTTTGATACCGAATTTTTATATCTTTGTGTTCTTCGATAGTATAATATAGTTTCCCGATACTGTTTTACGCGGCCATTTTTTTTATCTTGAATTTCCAAATAGCCGCTCTCTCGGAATAACAAAAAACCATTTAAATTGTATTCTGTGACAAAAAATAATAACGATTGTCGACGGCGAATTTACGAACCTTTATTTAACCAATGCCTCGCCTATATATTATCCCGATAAATTTTATTTGTAAAATTTGCACATCACTAGGAAACATTGTTACCATATACTATAATGACGTATGGTAGCAAATGGTTATAGTTAATTATTAAAATAAAAATGTTTAATTTACAATAATAATATATTTTAAACAGTATTAACATCCAGTAAGTTTATACAATTTTTTATATAAACTGTATTAATGTATACAATAAAACAATCCCTTTAAATATTGCCAAATTGTGGTCAGTACGTTTTAAAAATTGAATTTTTGCTTTAGAAAACAATGTACCATCTATATGTACCAATGTTATACATTTCAATATACATTGGTAAAAGAAATTAAACGTATTTTAATTGATTATTTTTATCAGTCTAAAGGTTGAATTTTTAACGAAACGTCAAATCACCTAACCTCGTGTTCTAGCTTTCAGAACTAGGATTTTGTGCGTAGATAGATAATTTCATTTCGACTTTATTCATGGTATAACATTTACATCAAACGTATATGCATAATAATGTAAATTATATTTATAAACCTACTTACTACGTTATTTATGATAAAATAATATTCTATTTAGTATCTTTTTTTGTTTTATAAAAAAAAAAATATAATTTAAATTACCATAAAGTAAATATACATATATATATATAATATATTATATATATATGTATTATATATACTTAATTTATCTTAAGTATCCTTGATTTTGTGATTGTGTCATATGTATATTTTTGAAACACTGAATTGTAAATAATAAATAGTTCTAGTTAATCGCCTGCAATGCAGGCCTTACATTAATCTAATTGTGACAAATAGTTACAATAACATTGATTCAATATAATCATTAAAACATTTTTCTCAATTTTTAGTCTGCACGAGTAAGTTAAAATATTTTAACTTTTTGTTCATTTTTTGTATACTTTTAGATACATGTTAAAGTCTATTTATCTACTAACCTAATCAAATATCAAACGTAAATAATTTGTTACTATATAATCTATATTTATCAATATCGTACGATTTTTCTAGGTGAAATAAACATCAATATAAATTAACGTAAAATGATTTATTTTTCATCATCAAGTTAACAACAGTTTATACCTCAGTTGTACATACGTTATTAAAGGTTTATAAGTATAAAATGAATATTATAAAGAAACTGGAAAACAAACTTTTTTTGTTGAAAAATATCATTAATTTTGTACAACCTAGTCCGTGTGTGAAAGATTTGGGTATGATATAAAAATAATGAGGTATACATGTAAAATAAAGAAGAAAATAAAAGCTAAACGAAAAAATGTTGAGTCTGCAAGCTTGAGATGTAGGTAAATTATTGACCTGTCGTTAGAAATGCACATTTTGGCGTTGAATTACGTGCATATTCAAGTTAAAATCGGAATTAAAAGTAAAAAGAAAAAAAAAATTTAATTTAACTACCCAACTCGCGTCTCTAGCTATGCCATGGGGTACCGCACCTATGTCTAACTATTACATACAGACCTAAATTGGCGACTTCCAAATGTGCCAAAAAGATATTATATTATACTATCAGAAATGTTTTTGAAAAAAAATAAAAATATAATCATACTTATTAATAATGTCTTTAAAAGACGATATTTTCAATGTTGTTATCCACTATGTTTGATTCTCCCACGGTTCTCTAATGTCATCAAGTCGATTACAAAAACGATCGGCTTTGCAATGCAAACAAAATTATGCGTTTATCATTGAGGTAATATCGATTTTAGTTCTTTCTCGGTTTTATGGAAATTGCCTCATATCAGGCAGTATTTTCAGAATATAAAAATCGACCATTCACAACGGCAACAGTATTGTTTATGAATTATGATCCCCAGAGTAAATTTTTTGGGTGGGTCAACCAATGTATTTAATTGTTGTTCGAAAAGCAAATGTGCTTACTGCTTTAGGGAACAGAACTCCCGCTTTTTGTTATCCTCAAAATATTTAGGCGCAACCCTACTAATTTTTTGGATTTTGAAGTGTAGTCCCCCTAGTATTATCTTCTAGATTTGAAAACTGCATAAAACATAATAATATGTGGTTGTACACAACAGCATTCATACAATTTTTATGTAGTTCCAAAAATCTCCAATTAGAAATGAAAAAACATCGTTCCAACCAAAAATGTTGCGTACCACCAATAATTGACGTGGATTCTATTTATGTCAACATGACGACTGAAATGAATAATCCATATATTCTTCTAAGTCTTATGGTTTTAATTTTAGGTAGGGTTTACCATATGTATTCGGGCGGTGGTATGTATTATGATATTCACGTAACAACCGAGCTTTATCAATCATTGTCTAATCATATATTATTTGTGTATTATCTTTCATTATTTTGTGTTGAAGAAAATATTGAATTTGTATTAGTTTAAAAATTAATATCGATATACTTACAGATGAGAGTATATCAACTGGAGGATTATCAAATTTCAAGTATTCATTTAGCCTTCTGAGTAAGCATTTACATATTTAACAAAAAGAAAATATTAAAGCGTGAATGGTGTGGACTGTAAATGATAACTTGTGGTGGATCAGTGTTTTAAATGTGATAGTAGATATGAACGTTTCCTTCAAAATATACTAAATTTTCGAGTTTTAAAAAATAAAATGATTGGTTTTCAAAATATTTTCTAAAAAAAAAAAAAAAAATGACAAAAATGACCAATTATTATTGCCGATTTTCCACTTGAAACGACAAAACAAAAAGTTCTCTGGTGCGATTTTCAAAATTATTTAGTCACGTATTAAATTACATACTATATTTTCAACCTGTATTAAATTTTCAAAGCTTTTACTTCAAAACTAAACTTTGTATTGAAGAAAACATAAAAAAAAAAAATGTAAATATCCATAAGTTTTAAATTTCTATACTTAGATTAAATAAATATTTAAAATATTTTAAAATTGATTAGGTTAGGGACTTATGAGTACAAAATGTATGAAAGATTAACACTTTAACGTGTTGTTGTCAATCATTGTACATTATATGATTCTACTGAAAATAAATAAAATTATTTTTATTAAATTTATTTTGATTTTGAAAACTGTACTATTATATACTTAGTCATTTTTGTCTTAAAAAATATCAGTTTTTGTTTGCCAGTTGTTCCTTGCTTAATCGTGGTTTCAATGGTTAATTCGTAAAACTGGTACTTCAGTGAAACATGATAATTTCATAACAAATGATTGAAACGCGAATTTATAGTACCTGAAACTTTTCAGGTATGAAAAGTATAATATACAATATTAGTAAGTATCTTAAAAGTGTACATTTATGTAAAGAGTTATTTGTTTAAATAAATTACAGTTTTAGTAATTACTTATAAGTTTAACGTTAAGTATATACTTATAAGTTATTAATACCTTTTATCTACAGTTGTAGTTAACGTTATTTGAATTTTCAGAAGCAGGTTATGGAACGGATGGTGAGTAATATTGCTTAGTACAGTCCCAATCAAATATGAGTTCTATGTGTGTTAAAGAGAGTACTGTTCTAGAATCTAAAAACTAGAACCGTAAGAAAAAAACAAAACATTTCCGAATCTCTTTTAGATATCAATTGAACCATAATCTGTAACCAAAATTAGAACCAAAAACAGAATAGTGCCATCTAAAAGCTAAATAATTTATGGTAAACAATTAAATCATACCATTTTAACAACCATTAAAACTTTTGGTGCTTTTTTATAAATTAAATAAATGTTATGTATATGAGATTTTTTCCGGGAGATAGGTATAATTTCTGAGATATTTTTCCGACAATCCTGGTTCAGAAAGTGAAGAACTAAAATATAGTAAAAACTAAAAAGGACACTGCGTGCTTTGCACCGATGATTACAATCAAGTCCATCAAAATAGACAGGAAATACTTTCTGAATAGATATTGCTTGGAAACGCTGTAAGTCGTTTTTACAAAGTTGTGTTCGATGTTTAACGGTTTGTCAACAACGGATGTCAATGGAAGAAAGAATGACCAGCGCCCACGCAATCACGCGCAAATGAGGGTGAAATAGGGATGGACAAAAGTTTATTTCCCCATACTGATCACTAATCCTCTGTAACTATCATTTTATTTAATGTAAATTTCAGTGGCCAACCAAAATCAGAATACCCCGGGGGTCTCCAGTTCAAATAGTAGTATATACTTACGTTAACGGATAGCTTTTTAAATGAAATACAAATTGAAATTTTAACTACGTAAACGAAAATATAGATATGATAAATGACTTGGCTGGTACCAAATAATAATCATTATACAATTATAATCGAATTTTAATTAAATTATTAGAACACAGTGTTAAATTACGAGGTAAGTTACTGAGTAATGTTCAAACCACAAAATAAAAGTTTGGAGGTTTAAACGTATTATTTAATATCTGAAATCAATGATAAATGATTGCCTTTGAAAAAACGATTTTGAGCGAAATCTCAGCTCGATAGGATAGCGAGAAGAGGGTATGAAAAAAAGTGTGATAAAATAAGGTAATAGGGAATTTTGTTTTTTATACCTTACATACTGAATTTTCAGTTCAAATATTTTTTCTAAAAAAAATCAAAAATATTACCAACTTTTCAACTTGAGACAACAAGAAAAAAAAATTTCTCTTGTTTAATTTTCAAAGTTGTTTAGTCACATATTTAACTACGTATTATCATCCGTGTAATAAAATTTGAAAGCTTTTACTTGAAAATCAAACTTATTATTGAACAAAAAAATAAAAAAAATTGATTTTTTGAAATTTTTTTTTTGATTTTTTGGGTATAGTTTTTTTGGAAATGAAAATTTTTATATAATAGAATAGTATATACTTTACGCACCAAGAATATAAGTTAGGCTTTTAGAAAATATAGCGAATGATTAGATCGGAGCAATACCCAAGGTGTCATGTATGTCACAGAAACAAAAAAAAAAAAAACATATACTTGTAAAATCAGTAGCTTCGCTCAGAATCTAAAAGTTGAGTTTGGTGTTAAGTAATGTTTAAACTATACGAATTGCAATTTATTCTCCAAAATGATATATTCTAACATTATTCATAAGTCGCTTTAGTTTTAAAAATTTATAACTATTTCAAAAATGAAAAAAAAGAAATCACTACGATATACTTGATATAAACTCATACTTTTATAAGCAATTTCATTAATTTAGATTTTATATCTAAATTTTAAGTATTTGAGTACGTTATTATTGAATGAGTAATTTAATTACAAACATAATATTTAACATGGATAAATAACAAAAAATAAAATCGTAACAATTTGATGTTATTAATTTAGCTGAGAGAGATGCTAAAATAAAGGGTGAGTTAAATGCTGTATACGAGTACATAGTGTTTGAACTATGCAATTGTAATTTATTGTTTTAATTAGACATATTCTTGATTATGAAATACTGTATTTATAAAATATTCTCAATCTTAATACAAAACATTTAATTATTTCGATAAGGAAATTTTCTTAAAACGTATACCTACCTACTTGTTACAAATCATACAATCGTTACACAAATGTACATTTCGAGTGAGAACTTTAAGTATTTAGGTATGTTATTGTACGAGTAATTTAATTAAGAAACAAATATTGAACATGAATAATCACAAAAATTATCATAACAATTTGATATTGTTAATTTAGCTATTTCAGATGCTAAAAATAAAGGCTAGTTGAGTGCTTTAAAAAAGTGTACTTAGTGTTTGAACTATTAACATGTAATTTATTGTTTTAATGCGACTTATTTTTGATTATAAAATACAGTGTTTATAAAATATGCTCAATCTTAATATAAAACAATTAATTATTTTAATAAGGAAATTTCCTTAAAACATATACCTACTTAGTATTTATACGATGTATTTAATCTTTGCACATTTCCTGGCGGAATTTCAAAAATTCGAGATTCCTATTTCAAAAATAATTTCACTATGAATTAAATATCATGTAATATGAATAAACCAGAAGAGTTTTACTTACAATCAATAAAATCTTACACGCTGAAAGTTTTCACTGGAAAACGAAAAGAATTAGCCGTTATGACGCAAGATTTGGTAATTTCGCCATTTTTTTCGTTTTTGGTACATAGCTTAGAAAATTCCAATAAACATATCAAGAATAAAAATAAAATATCAAATAAAATTTAAAGCCGAAATCCCAACTTTTATGTGTGTTATTCAACGTAACTACTGCAACACTCCTTCTACCCGAAAACGTCACTACGAACCTAAAAATTTTATATTTTTCGCCGTAATATTTTCGAATTTTTTTCGGTTTTGATTTTAAACAAAATCGGCTATTTATAATTTACGGCAAGTCAGTTGTAGATTTGCGCTAATGATGACAACTTGGTCGTCGAAATACGTATATACAATTAAAAAAGTGTATTATTTTACGATTCGGGTATTTTATTTTTAACTAACTGTCATAACCCGGCCTTGCCCGTTGTTAATAGTTTGCTAAATGTGTATACCTATAAAATTTATACCTAGTAGCTTTTGTTACCTTACAGCGTTGCCCATGTGTTAAAATTGTTTCCGTTCCATGTGTGACGTATACATGCTATATTTTATTATTTGTGTTACATATGGTATATTTGTTAAATTTCAAAAAAATCCGACCAAAAATAACGGTTTTCTTTTTTACTCCTTTTAACACTCTTAGGGGTTGAATTTCCCAAAATTGGTTTTAATGCACATATTCTATCAATATACTACCCATCTGCCAAATTTTAGTTTCATAGGTCAAGCAGTTTTTGAGATTTCTTGTGTAAAAGAAAATACCACTCACTTCTATGTGTATACCAGACACTAATGTTGCTAATGGTCTTCTGGTGGAGAATAAAGTTCAGGCAATACTCGATCGGTTTGCAATCTAGCTTCTCGTTGTCCGTTTGTTTCCATTGGTCTTGATTTCTTTTTCTTTTTTGCGTTGGGCATTGCTCTAACAACCGCTGCTCATTTGGAGGAATAATTACGTAATGAATATGTCTTAAACAATAAAATAAACTACAATACAACAAAAATCAACATAAGTGTGTTACTAAGACAACTATTTGTTATTTTTAGTCGTGGCTACAATTAGAAAAAAAGCCGATTATGTTATTTTACAATTTACATGTACAATCTTGGTTTTTTGTCCATTCCAACTACTTATAATTAACATTTTGAAAATTTGAAATTTTGAAAACCACCAACGGAGTCCAAATAACAACTTCAGAAAGTTTCAACGCAATCGGATGAACAGTATTTGAATGCATAAGAGACAAACATACATACATTTTTATATATATAGATTAAATATGAAATATGGTTAAATTGGAATAGTTATTAGTTTAACAATTCGGTTCTACCTATAATTAGCAGAGAAAGCTGATTCGACAAAAGCTGGTGAATTAGACGGTAAAAATGATTTAACTATTTATGAAGGAGGTATAATCCAGGGTGATCTATATAGAACAAAGTTATTCTGTGTTCAATTCGTTACATACATTTAATATAGATATATTTTTGTATAAAATGAATCGAATACGTATTATTATCTTAAATGTTCGTTTGATATATTGTGTATAAAACCCTCTGAAAATTTAGAGGTTCCATACTTTTTGAACACCCTGTTCAGAGTTAATAACGTGAAATTTGGCATTATAACACATGTTTGATTAGAAATCAAAACATGCCGCACTATTAACAAGACAAAAATATATTATGTAATGATTTTTAGGATGTTATAACTATAAATTTAATAGTTAAGTTTCACATTATTATTAAGTATAGGTAATAAATTATTGGTTCTGAAAGACAGTTAAAACCATGAACTTGAGTGGTTCAATTTATCCAATGCTCATCGAATTAAATGTTAAATAATTGAATATCCTTATTCTATGGTGGGTAACAGCTATAGTCCGTGTGTCTATAGGTTTGGATGCAATAGGCTATTATCGTTTTCATTCCGGAGGAAGCTCAAATCTGATTGGTGGTATGAAGGTTAGGTAGCACTAATTCACAAAACACTAAAATCTGCAGCAGAATAGTTCGTCATTGCGCATGCGTGGAATCTGCAGCAAAAGCTGTGACCGGTCAGGGGTTAGACGCTGTTAGAGTGTATGAGCAGCAACACAACTCCGTACGGCTCATCAGTCCAGTTCATGCTCTTGACCTGTACCGTACTGATCGATACTGCTTTGCTGTTTCTTCAGTTCTGTTCATAGGTTATTGCTTCTAATACTCTATCTACTTCGTATAACAATATTTTTTCCATCTTGATTTTATTTCGGTCATCTATTCTGTTAATAATTTGCTTCTTTTACTTTATTTTTGCTTAAATACTAGATCTTCTATTTGTGTTTTAAAAACTTTATGATTGGTTTTAAAGACATTTTTATATAGGTTTAATTTCTTTTCAAAAATAATTTTTTGTTTAGGCTAGGGTGACTGCCTTACCAAATAAAACTACCCGGTGTTATTGATTCGGCAGAGGCTAGGGTGACTGCCTTACCAAATAAAACTACCCGGTGCTTTTAATTAAATTGTATATATGTATGTTTTTTTTGTAAATAAGTTGTAAATATGGTCTCTACCTGCCGGCCTCCCCGTGGCGAGACTACGGAATACGCCAGACTCATTTTCTCAAATTTAATTCTGGTAAACCAACAGGCAGATGTACTCGAGTACTACTAACAATTAGGTATTTAGTTCCTCGGCGAAAAATACTCAACCAAATACTCAAACAAAAGTACACAGGTCCTAATGTAAGTTGAAAACGTACAATCGGGACTGGAACTTAGCCCAGCAAATTGATCCGAGACTTGAATCGGGACTGGGACCGGGACCGCGGGACTGGCACTGAGACCGGGATCGAAACATTGGCATACGTTCACTTTGTAGTACAAATAATGAAAGGTCTTTCCCCGCGTTTTCCAGAATTGAACTCCTAAGATGTATAAAAGGGGTGGGAGAAGAAAAATATAAAAAACATTTTTTTTGGTCGGATTTTTTTAAAACTTGGCATACGCGCACTTTGTAATACATTTAATAAAAGGTCTTCACGTTTTCGTTAGTTAAACACGTATGGTGGTTAAAAAGGGGGGAAGAGGTAAAATGAAAAATGTTTTTTTTAGGTCACATCTTATTTTAACTTGAACTCTTGGAGAAGGAAAATGTAAACGGTTTTTTTGGTCATTTAATGGTGAACCGAGACGGGGGACTGGGACCGTGACAGAGACTGATTAACGGGAAACGCCGGGTCGGGATATCTATATATGTGTATGTTAATATTATAGTATGTGGCTCCTCAAAAGCCAGGATGATCAACTATGAATTCAATATTATTTTATGTATAAGTGCTATTGTAAGACGTTTGCCTTACAGTAAATCAGTGAATGTAGTACCAATACGACATATCTTGACATATCTATACAACTTTTAATTTGGCGTACCTATTGACTTTTATTTTGATTCATTTAACTTAGCCCTGGATACACTGATACACGGGCAACGCCGGGTCGGGACAGCTAGTACCATATAAAAGAAACAAATAACTACGAAAAACCGCTCATGGTTAAAAAATGTACCGGTGTACACTTATAATTAATTCTAAAAAGAAAACAAATTATACACAATCGTAAAATAAAAGAAAAACCAAAATCACTGTAGGTTGCATGGATAGTTTGACGGAGTAGCGACTACGCTTTGGGTGGGTCATTGGTTTAGAAGTCGTGGTTAAAACAATTATCTAAATGTGGATCAAATCTTAAATAACAAATTTGTGTGAGTTACAAATTTTTTTCCAAAATTAAATCAAAAGTATAACTAATTTTTGAAAATTTGTCTACTATAAAAGACTAAAAAAAATGTGACTATAGTTTTTTGAATTGTTTCTATAGAAAATGTAATTATATTGTTACCAAACTTCAATTAAAGTTTCAGAACTTTTTGTGGAAAATTTTTTACCAAACAAAAAAAAAAAAAAAAAAATTTAAATCTTATTAAAGTATAATTTTATTTAATAATTTTTGAAACAAGTGTAAAGTCTTATACTTGTTTCAAAAATTATCAAAATTACTTGAAACTTGTGTCAAACCTGTATCTTATTTATATTAATATCATGTGAAAGTTTCAGTATGTTCCGATTGTTGTTATAGCCAAAAAACTAAATCGATTACCTATGTCCAAAATGCATGTTAGCCTTACTTTTTAACTTTTCCCGTAATTTTATTGTAACTTTTTCAATTCTGAACCCTAAAATGTGACCAAATGTGACATTAAGACCACTAAAAGCACCACGTTAGTTCATTGACCTATCAGAAAAGTTACTGAATTAAATTTCGGAGCATTCTTTATATCCTAAAATGTGTTCACAAAAAAAAAAAAAAAAAAAAAAAAAAAAAACAACATCATATAAACAATACGTTATTTTCCACGCTCAGAATCAACAACTAATTATTCCAATATTAATTAGACGAAGTATCACTATATACTCGATATAAACTTGTACTTATAAACTGTTCCATTTGTCAGAATTTTTAGTTTTTGTGTATGTTATTGTAAGAGTAATTTTATTTAAATATGAACGAAATATTTAACACCAATAAATTATCAAAAAGTTTTATTTTATTAAATAACTATAGAGACAGAAGATTCAAAGCAAGGTAAGTTAGGTGTTGTATAAGTAGTATAGTTCTTAAACTGTCTAAACTTTAGGTAATTCATTCATTCTAATTATGAAAAATTCTTTACACTATTCATTAATCACCTTATTTTTGAAATATGCGAATTACTAATTCAACTATGATAAAAATATTGAACATGAATAATTCAAAAGAGTTAAATCTTTATTTTTACCAAACTAGAAAAGGAAGCTGCTACCGAAAAAGGTAAGTTAGCCGTTGAATGATGTTAAAACTATGTAAAATGTAATTTAATCTATTTATACGAAATATTCTTAACGTTAATTAAGAGTGACCTCATCTTTGAAACATGCAAAATTTTAATAAAACAATTAAATATCCTTGTACTAAAAAAAGGAAATGACATAACTGCATATAATTGATGTTGTGAATTATACACACATGTGTGACGTACACATTATAAATCCGGATTTTAAATACTTTGGTTTTTAATTGTAAGAGATATTTAATTTTAAATAAAACATTAAAAGTATAAATAAATCAGAAGAGTTATTTTAACAATTTAATTTAACTATATTAGCAGAGGAAGCTGCTAAAAAAAAAGGTGAATATTTAGTTTTTTTTTTTTTTATTAGGTTGAATATTTAAACTATAATGAATGTAAACAATTCTATTGATATGAAATGAATTTTTTATGAATCACTTTATTTTTACTAAATATGTACAATAGTTCATGAACTAATAAACATAAAAAGATCAAAAGAGTTATTCTAACAATTTAACTATAACAAATTAGCCTTGGAAGAAGCTGCATATCAAGGTGAGTTAAGTGAAAAGTAATTCACAAATTCAACAAAAAAAAATGAATAATTCCTACATTAAGATTAGGGTATTTTCCTACATATTAAACTTGATATAAATTGTTACACATAAATGTTAACAAACTAAATATGTACATTACGCGATAAGCAAACCTAAACATTTTTTTTAGTGGGTACTCTTTAAACAACCTTTTTTGAGTGGCATTTGTTCACTTTAAAAATCTTAAAACGGTATGGTTTAGATAAAGCTGTTTTTTGCGAGGACTTAAAGAAAATTAAAAAAATTTTAAAATCAAACTTTAAACACTAATCGTCTTTTCTATTTTGCATGCTTAGGACGGTCTACGGATGCAATCGATGCATGCAACTTTGATAGTAATAATATGCATGTTTGTATCACTCAGGTGTCGTGGGTAGTTTGACGGCGTAGTGACTACGCTTTGGGCGGGTCACTGGTTTTGAATTGGTTGTCCAAACATATCATTTAATATCTGAAAACAATAATAAACCATTGTCTTCGAAAAAACGATTCTCAGTGAACTCAGTTATCACTAGATACTATATACGTAGTCCCGGTAAAAACCATATTTAACAAAACATATGCTTAAAATTTTTTTTGAAAAATACCAAGCAAAAACTTTTTTAAATCTTTTGTTACGTATTAAATTCACTTAGTACATAAAAGTTTAAAAACGGCGTGAACTAATTTTTGATAACAATAGTTTAATAGGCATAGCCGTTCAAACGCCGGATTTGGCGACTTTGCCATTTTTGTCGTTTTCGGCACATAAATAAAAAAATAATCGAAATATCAAAAAATACTTCAAATAAAATAAAATTTAAAGCCGAAATCCCAACTTTTATGAATCGTAAACATAACGATTGAAGCACTCCTTTTACCCGGAATCGTCTCATAACAAACCTGAAAATTTCAAATATTTTGCCGTAAAATTCTCAATTTATTTTTGGTTTTTGGGCTGAAGCCCAAAAAGTAAGCAAACTTTCAAATAAAAGCTTCAACCAAAGTGCCACCGGAGTTTATATACCTTACATAAGAGGTACTGACTATAAAATCTGAGTATTTCTTCAACCCGAAAAGTTTTTGAGAGGAAAAACTGACGCTCAGAATCTAAAATCCCAGTGTAAGCGCTTACTATGGTCTACAATTATTTTTTTTTTACATTAAATTATTAATGATTTGCGGAGAACATGATACAGAGCTTCGATAGATTCAAAAACTTTGATAGCCCTCAACTGTTGAATGAAAATCAAACCGATGATCGAACATCTTTATTCATTTACTATATTTTACATTATAATTCAATTGGTGTACTATGTTAAAAAACACACTGATTCCATTCATAATTTCAAGTTTCTAATGAAAATTTAATTGATTATATAGCACTAATGAAGACTTCTGAACAACTAGACATAGGTAAACTATAATAATTTAACTCCAAAATATATTTTTCTATTGTTATATGTTAAGTAATCGATATTATACTACCTAAATCTACAAGGGTTTTTTTATCATTTTCAAAAAAAGTAAACTGATTGTTTTTAAATGAAAAAAGGGCAAAATTATTAATAATTGTGTGAGTAAACCACTTGTAACACAGAATTTTAATGTTTTTAGACTTAGCAACAGGGTATTTTGAAATGCTCTTTGATAATCACAATATTGGTAAGCATGATCACTAGAGTAGTGTGAATTAATTTACAATGATTATAATTATGGTAAGTTTAAAATTCCATGTTATGCGCGGATTTTATTAAGCCAATGATGAGGTTTGAAGATAATTGAGTAAAGAATATATACATTTATTATAATAAGAATATTAAGTGAAGTGTTCACTTTGTAAAAGATCTGCATTCGTTCATAACATATTATATTTTCCCTTGAGAAAATAACAGTAAAAACATATCTTATATGTACCTATAGATAACGTCAGATGATTTGATTAGAAGTGTGTTTTAATGTTTATATTACCTTTTACTCCGTACTTGCCTCAAAATTACTATTTTACATTTTCCCTTTTCGTTTTTGGTCGTTTTATGAACATGCGATTTTTTTTCAGACTCTGTCACCCGTAGTACAACCAATTATTTATAAAATTTTACTTTTTTTTCACCTACTCTTCCTAAAATATAATGATTCGACAAAGAATTTAAAACTGATTAGAATTTTTAAAAAAAATATTCCAGTAGGCACGTGTTTCCCGTATTTTTTATTTCATTGTATTTAAGTATCAACTGGAAACATGAGAAAAACAAATGTATTGAAGTTATTCTCAACAATATTTTTCGATAAATTCAAATCAGTCATTTATTATTGAATTTTTACTATGTAAGGTCGATCGGTACAACGGGAAGTCGGATACAGTAAACGTCAAATTTTTATGAACTGTGTGTATGTAATAGATGAAGAATAAAGTATTATGATTTTATTGGAGTGGAGGCCGGTAAAATATGAATGAAATTTAATTTACAGAGAAATTAAACAAATCTTAGTGTAGAATTTGAAAGATGTATTAATGATTTTACGATTCACGTATTATTTCACGATTATGTTTTGTATACATTTACTAATTAATAATTTCGTTTATTTTAGACTTTACCGTCTTAGAAACAAAAAAAAAATTTTGCTCTAGACAAGGAGAGATAGGTTTGTACTCGTTTTATATTTATTTAAATTTTATTTATAAACATCAGAAGTCTTTAGTGTTAGTTAAAAAAAATGTATACATGGGAAAAACTCAGAACAAAATTTCTAGCATTAGGTATAGTTTTACTTTTTGAGTAAGTCAATATATTTTCCCTTAACATAGTAAAATATTTCGGTAGTCTAAATATTTTTTTGCTCTTTGACAATAATTATAAGTAGGTACGTCGTAACTTATTTGTTATTTCTTTTTTAATATTGTTGTTAAACACTCTCAAAAGTTTTAAAAGCTTATCAAAATTATAGATACTATAAGAATATTCCTGAATTAGGATCAATAGAAATAAGAGAAGTACAGACGTGATGAAAATTTCAATAATTATCAAGCAAAATATAGTAGTTTAAAACTTTTATTAAGTTAATTATTTGTCTCTCTGCGTTTGCTCAAAGTTGTTATATTTGTATAAGCAATGATTTAAAACTGTTTACAAGTATGACGTTAAACGTGAAAAACGAATGCTGGTTACTCCACATTTGGATTTGATATAAATATGAATTGTACTTGAAAAAGATTCCCAAGGATGACGATAACGCACAAATACATTTAGAAGACTAAATTCAATAAAACAATTAATGAAAAATTCTTTTTTTTACTAAAATTAATGTCTTAAAATTACTATAAAATATTTGACATAGTAAAATATAAATTCACTAAGGAAAATCTAAACTAGTTTTATCATTCATATAAAAATTACAAAAAAATTTCCATAAACGGATTTAGATTCTTATAAAATATGTAAAAGACAAGTACAGAACAATACTATATGAAACGACGTCATTGTGCTACTTTCATACGAACACATTCAATAACATTGCTACTTCGGAGGAAAACATATTCGTACTTACAAATTATAAAAATAAATTTTGTTTTCCTTTGAAAGTATTTTTCATAAATTTCTACTTTGTTATAAGTTAATTATAAAATAATAAACAAGAAAAAGGGGTTGTTTAAGTAATAATTGTATCTGTTTAACACATTTTATTTAATAATGCCTCATTATTGAGGCAAATTGTTGAGTTATTGATCAACACTAGCAAAAGGTATTATGAATAATACTATCTCTTATATCTATAGTTACTTAAATCGTATTGAAATTAAGTTGTTGTGTATTTTTGTAATTGAATGTTATGCAGAAAAAATTTACCGCTAATATGTTTTTATCTGATCTTTTTCTATATTTAAATTATATTATCATATCTTTATGCGGTCCTAAAATAAAGGCAAAATGTCCCATATTATTTTTCTCTCTCTTCAAAACACTATATAATATAAATTATAATTGTTTTGACAAACCAACAGTTAATAATGAGTTATCAACAGGTAGTAAGTAATGATGCCAATATTTTATAATACTTATTAATATATTATAATTTTTTTTTTTTTTTGCGATGAATATTTTTAATGATTTATTTGTAATGTAATTAACAGCATTAGTACAAAGACCATTACGTATGTATTGAACACAAATTTTCATATTTAACATCATAATATAGAACATTTAAAGCAAAAAATTAATTATTCAAACAATGTTTGTAGGGGGTTTTCCGCATTATAGTAAGTTACATGATAATGTATTTGTGAACTTGCTTTTTAAGAATATTTAGATAAATGTAAAACTTAACTATAACTTAACTAAAACTTTTAAATGTATTAAGAAATACTGCATAAAATATAATTTTCCTCAGAAACAAAATACAGCTTCTAATAGGCTTTATGCTGAATACGTGGTTAGATATAGTCAGTATTTTATAAATACTACAAACTGAAATTTGAAATTTTTCTGCAAATGGAAGTTAACAAGAGCTTTGAAATTTTGATATTGAATTATTCGACAGTTGTCGTTTCAACTTTCAAAGAACATTAAGTTTTAAGTTGAAAGTTGTGGAACTTGAAAACTATGTAAGTAATTCAAATTTTTGAAAATCGGTTCTCACAATTTGAGTTTGTTCGCGTTATTACAGTATTGTGAGTATATCGTTTTTGTCATTATGAGGTTTAAGTTTATTGAAATTTTTAGACTTTGTTGGTACGGTGTTAATATAAGAAACACATTTCCAACTATTTCGTTGATTCTTGAGCTAAATATATAAAATATTTATGTTTTCACAACTGTGTATGCTTAGTTTAATAATACACGTTGGTTTCTTATTCATCACTTGAAATACTTAAAGACTGATATAAAATGAATTAGACTTGTGTAAAATGAATTTTTCTATGGAATGTTAATACATTATTATACTTGGTGGTAGATTTATTTATTGCATTTTCGTCCTTTTCGTTATTTATTTGTTTTAAACCGAATACATTTTTATATTATTAGTATTATTGGAATAGAAATGTTTCAAGAAATTTAAACCAAAAATAAAATTTTGGCTTAAAAGATGAATTAATTTTATTTTTTGCTTGCCAATTTTCTTAAATTGTTAACAGCACGTAGAAAATTATCTTCCAAAAAAAAATATTACCGAGCTTAGTCAGAATCAGACACCAAATAATAAATAAATAAATAAATAAATAGGTAGGTACTAAATAATATGTATTTGTACTACAAATTCTGTACCGCTGACCAACCCAAAGAAGTTATCAACTCCAAAGCGTATTCGCTACTCTAAACAGCTTCTCACCAGACCTAGAATTCATACCCTTTCTCAAAATTAACCAACTTTCTTTCCTTTTTTTCTTACAATTTATTCCTTTCTTCCAATATTAAAATATACATTGATTTTTTGGAACCGGTTTTCTTATTTACTCTAAAAGTTCAGAAAATAAGTTTAAAACTGTTGTGTAGGTAATTACAATTTTTTATTGACTTACGGTACCTCAACTAATTCAATAATAAACAAAATTTTACGGTTACTAATTAATATTTGTTGTCATAAATACACTTGAAATTGTATTTAATAAGTACAATGATTGACCAAGTACTATACGGATTTTTTTATCATATTATTTTGTAAAATTGTTTACGTCAATTTAAATATGAATTCTAGGACTACTATGTTCAGGTAAGACACGCATTTGTTCATATTATTTAAGTTCCCGTGAAAATACATACTTACAGTCATAGGCATAAATAGGTTTAATTTGTCTTTTGTGGACAGAGATATGACTAAAATAAATTTAATAAAAAAAGGGTTCGAATTAGAAGCTTAGCCCCTATTCCATTAACTCTATTCCCGCATACGCCAACAGGCTTTTAATGAACACTTTTATGTGGCGTTTTGAATGTTTATTCAAATTCTTTGAAAAAATATAATTTAAAACACACGGTATATGATTACGTTGATACAAATTAAAAATACATAATGAACCCTTATTTAAATACGTTTTGTGTAAGTACCTAAATGTTTTTTCCTCTACATGGTTTTCCACTTTTAAAATTAAAACACTTTTTTAGGATATTATTTAATTAATTATATTAAAGGATACTGTCCTAAAAAAAATTGAATAATTCTTTATTTTAAGGTCAACATATTTTGTACTTGTTACTTTTTGGGATTATTTTTATTTTTTGAATTTATTTCTTGATTCTGTCAGCAATTTTACATACATTTTTATGTATCCATAAATATCGAGCGTACCGTTATGTAGGTGCCCTAATGCATATCTAATTAATTTTTAAACTCAAATTTAAATAATATATTTGAATATTTACTATGAATACTTTTTTTCTAATATTTATACACACAAAAGATTGGATATAATTTTATTTGTTTTATTCATATTAAACTAACTAAATTAACTACTTAATTGTTAAATTTCATAAAGTACCTATCTTAAATATGTAACATAAATAATATACCTTTTAAAATACTTTTGTTTGTAACAAGACGTGTAAAATAGCGGTTTGGATAAATCTAAAAAGTATAATTGTTTATCCATCAATATACTTGTCCTTATTTTTTCTAAGATTTTTAAATTTTCTTTTTTAACAGAATATATTGATCTACAGGAAAGTATAGACGGTAGGTCTATCTAATTTAAATATTGTAAAAATACAAAAAAAAGCTGAAATCAGTAAAAGTTGCGTGTTTAGTTTGACGGAGTAGCTATTATGTTTTGGGTGTGTCATTGATTTGAAAGTTGTGACAATAAAAAAAAAAAAACATAACATAATACATTTAAAGTCTCATAATCAACATTTCAAGTAACTTTTAGAGTCAGTAAGATATGTCATGTTGTCAATTGCAGTACAATTGTTAAAACGAGTAGTTGTTGTTTATAATTTATAGTAAAACAATTATTGATAGTTTTTAGTGGTCAAAGTAGGGTATAAACACGTCGTATTCCAAGAATACGACTATATAGATAGCTATATGATTTTAAAAGATGTAGTCAAAAAACTTGTCTTTCCGTTCGAATGGTCTGTGAATCAATGAAACACTTTTGAGTGTTTTCAAACTTCAGAATAAATTTTTCTTCAAATTTGTATGCGAGTCCTTCCAACTGCATCAATTACAACTAACTTTGACTCGCATCAATTTAAATTACTCAGATTGTTGTATTTAATTCTCACATTTTCAATATTTTACACAATCAAACAATATTTTGTCATACGGAGATGTGATAAGTATTGAACTTTGACTTTGATTTTTATTTTGAGTCAATTTCAAGCTACATTTTTGATCTTTTGATAATTATAGGATTTAATTTATCTAAAATATGTTATTTGTTTTTGTTTGTTTTTTTTCGATAGATAGGTAATAGAATTTTTATTTTGGGTTTAAGAAATTGTTACATGCAGTTAGATTAGTGCAGTCAAGTTAAGTTTTGTTAGAGCTATATAGTTATTGATTAATATAAGTTTTATTAAGTAAATAGATAGTTTTGATATTTGTTTTAAAACAATGGTTCATTATTGTTTTCAAAGCATTAAGCACAGTATATTATATTTATACGTTTAATATTCATTCTTAAAATTATGACGCAGGAAAATTGTCTATTCAAAGAAATGAGCTACTTTACACTACTGATTATGACTGGATTTTTTTGTTTAGATGATAATATAAATGACGCTTTTAAAAAAATCTATTTTAATTGGAGTAAGTAAACAATTTATACTACTAAAACGATAGTTTATTAAATCAAAATTATCTCGTTAAAATCAAGTAGTTTCATGAAAAACATTTAATGTGAAATACAAATGAATGCTGTTGTAGACTAACTGATTGATTTTATTTACAAATTTTTCTAAGTTCTTAAAATGTTCTATATGTTTTTTTGTCTTAACTTTTTCAATTCACTATTTATTTCAAATTTAAATCTGTTCTTTACCCTTACCTCGTGAATAAGTAAGAACAAAAAAATCATTTAAATGCATAATGCATACTATTTTAGTTCATTGGTGATGATAAAACAATTATATTTCTCAATCCTTTTAGTCCTTTGTAAATAAATTTAGTTTTCTTGTCTTTTCTAAAAATATTTATTGTAAATCAGAAAAAGAAATACTAGTCGCTCAACAACCAATTTGAATATTTCAATGCAACCATTTTCATTAAAATCTTTAATTTATAATATTGAACAATGAAGTCACAAACTTATTTTACTAATTCATACGCATTATAACTTACAAGAACACAATTTTCGTGGGCTTAGTGATTTCATAATAGTTGGCACATCCACTTTATATATTATGATTTAATTTTTAAATAATTTTAATGATTTTATCAATATTTTAAGAACTACAAGATACACAGTTCACGTTGTTACTTCAAGTTTATTTTTAGAATTTGTAAATCAACCGTACATTTAAGATGTACTTCAAAAGTCTTGAACTTGACTCTACTCAAGTTGACCTATCAAATTCAAATAACTTCTGCATTTTCTATAGTGATTTGCTAGTAATTCCATTTTTCCTTGACTTTCTTGTAATTATATTTTGAATGAATATTATAAAGATAATTAGTTTTGTCTAGTCCTTATGATTACAAATATGATTAAAACATAAATAGGTACTAAAGTTAAATAAACGTGACAGGTAAATAATATTATAATTATAAATAAGTTTATTTCTGAATCAATGGATAATTTGTTAAAAAAAAAAAAATTCAAGAACCTACTCGTACATCAGGCCTATACTTTCGAGCTTATTTCTTTGGGAAATAAAACAATTTCTATGAATTGGAGCAGGAACATAATTTTAAAAATCACTTTTTTACAACCCTTGTATAAATGTTACCGTTGAAAAATATTAGAATGTTTAACATTTTCAGTAAAAACACGTGATTGTTACGACTTTTTTACCGCCATGAACAGACACTATCGATAACTAATGTTACAATTCAACATTTTGAACGTTTATTCTGACAGTATGGTTGATTTGAAAATTCTAAAATTACATTTGTAAATTCCCGAAAATTATAATATAATATGTTTCAGTAACGACGCTTAGCTAAAGTCTGGTGTGTTACATGAACTCTACAAAATTTTAGTTAAAGATTACACGTGGCTTAGGTAGTTGCTAAATTATGGACGTAAATCGCAAATTAATGACCTTGTAAATACTCCCATAAGTTTGGACTTCGAATTATGAAATGGAAGGGCAATGTCCATGATCGTGAGTGAAAAACTTGGTGTAGTATTGAAAATGCAAAAACAAACTTTTATTGCAGTTCGTGTCTACAAGGGTTAAGTACTAAAATAAACAAATTGTTATATCTATCAACTTGTAACTGTTAAAACTTTCTAAAAACGGTACTATTAATAATTACATTTATTTTTAAAATTTTAGACGTACTTGAAACAAATTATGAAGGTAGTATTGTTTTGTCATAAGATACTAGAGTATTTTCATCAAGATTTGAAATTTTAGAAAAATAATAATTTTTACAATTATGAAACAAATTCACTACACTAATAAATCAATTTTTCCTTCTCTAATGTCCTTTTAGAAGATTCGAAATTATTAAGATTAGAGAAACTACTAAAATACTTATAAAGAAAATTGTTTAACTCGACAGTTTTTTCAATTTAAAAGTGCTTCTTGACCAACCTAGTAAAAAAAGAATCATAAAAAAGTTGAAAAATTAAAGTTTGACCATAAAACTGTGTGTTAAAAATTTTTGTCACTTTTTTGTTTCAAATGGATATAAATGTTACACATTTGCAACTCCCTGAATGTGAATTTTATGAAATACTCATCAGAGATAATTTACGTTGGAATGGAATAACATCAGTGGCTCGTAATTTTGATATGTATTGAAATATTGAGAGTTTATATTTACTTAGTACGCTATGCATACTAACCTTTGCTACATTGTATAAAAGTGTTTATTGCT
The DNA here is from genome assembly GCA_017140985.1 of Hormaphis cornu. Lineage (NCBI taxonomy): Eukaryota > Metazoa > Arthropoda > Insecta > Hemiptera > Hormaphididae > Hormaphis > Hormaphis cornu. The sequence goes on from CM029361.1 coordinate 21,993,029, forward strand.
TATCTATAAACAACGAAATTTGATCCAATTACAATTCCCTTATTTGAACCGTGTAAACATGTTGGTTGTAAAAATTTTAAATTTTGAATTCCAGGTCTTAAAGCACACCTAAAATGTCATAAAAATTATAATAATTGCGATGAAAATTATGAAACATGGATCATAGTTAGTAAGTATATGGATTTGTATAAGGTTGTATAGTTAGAAATTATCAGTGAATAATGTATAGTATTATGTAGGCAAAAACTATAAGTGAAAAAAAATTTAAGTTAATCAACAGTAAACAAATATTACATGTACTTTTATATTCTGGTCGTTAGCGAGGAATGTATTTTTTTTTTCTATGATGTTTTGTTCTGTTATTCAGTCAACGACTTTTTGGGTAGAAGACATACTCAGATTTTTAAAGTCAGTGCCTACCTCTACTAATAGGTATATGGATATCGGTATTTTGAGGTGTCTTAAACTTTATAAAGTTTGAAATTAAAAAATTACAATCAAGAAACTAAGGAGAAACATTAATTACGGCAAAGGTATTTTTGACATATCGATTTAGTTTTTTGACCATAACATCCAAAACAATGATCGGAACAAGCTGAAAGTTTTACGCACTATTGAGATATGTAAAATACAGGTTTTATAAATGTTTCAAGTAATTTTAAAAAATGTTGAGCTAAGTATAGACCTATAAGATTCTCGAAAAATTTACCAGGACAACTGAACTCGTTCAGAATAGCTTTTTCAAAGGCAATGCTTTATTACTTAACTTAACACTTCAATTGTATTTATACTAGCAGTTTATAGCTAATACGCTACACAACAAATACTATCTAAAGTATAAATACCTAAAATTGTCGTACGATTATAAAAATTCGTTGTGTCGAACAAGATAATATTATATCAAATCGAATGCAGTGTAGATACATCAAATTTCTCATATTAAATAAATTAGTTTGTCATAATATCACAACCTAAGGATAAATTTGTATATTCAATTCAAAACTGAATTTTAAAAATAATGTAAAAAGCTCCTTATCACTATAAGCATGCTATTTTTCATAAAATTCTAACCAAACATAATGTTTTATTTAATTTATAAATTCACCAGTTTTGTTTTTTATCAATGTATAAAATATTATATTTTATTTCCAGAGTTTCGAGTGGCTTTTTTTAATCAGTTTATAAACTTTGTAGAAGATCTGAGTAAGTTTGTCAGTTTTATTACATAAAATTAAGAATTTTAATTTATAGTGTGATCCAATGTTTTAAACTCTTGCATTGAACTTTATACTCACATAATAATATTGAAGTAAAGTGAATTTTAAAATTCGTTTGAAGTAGTTTTATTTTTGTGGAGGTATATTATTATGTAGTGACTTATTAATAAAATATTCTATAATCTATTTCGATAGCTAAAACTCCGTGGTTACTACGAAAATACTAAATACCTACAAAAATCGTCGTCTTTTTCACCGAATTAAAGAATATTTAGATATTTTTTTAATAAAAGATACTCAAATTCTTTGAAATAACATAATAAAATTTTTACTATCCAAGCTATTGCTGGTTCTATCGCATGTGCTTTACAATTTGCGTTGCATTTTGATAAATATTTAACAAAGTACCTACCTATAGAACTGTATAATTTTTATAAATTGTTTATCGTTTGTTTGATAAAACGTTCATATTTCCTATTACTGACTTCAAACTGTACAACATATATACTATACAAAAATTACTTACTACATTATGTATGAAACATTTGGAAAATTCGTTTTGAACATTTTTATTTTTAGACTTTATTATACTTCATTAACGTTTTTTGTTATTTTTGTTCAATTTTCAAGAAAACAAATCCGGTTCAAGTGGTTGAACTAAATAGAAATTTGTAAACATTATGTTTAAAAATTTCAACATTTGAGCAATTGACTTGCAGCAGATTGGATTACGGTTCACCGAAAAAAAAAAAGACAATTTAAACACCAACTGGATTTATAAACGTTTAAATATTCATACAAAATTTGGTTTTAAAAACCTCAAAATCACACAAAATAAAATTATACCAGAGGGATTTTTTTGATTTTCAGAACCTACACGATCTCCATTATTTAGTTCCATATTATACCATTTTACGTTTGATTTTATAAATGTGCATTTATTTAAAAAGCAGTTTTGTGTAAATTACTAGGCGCGTAGATTTTCATCGCACATAATAATACGTTTGAAACAAATACGTAGTTATTATGTTTTGCGGTATTATTTAATTATTTTAATCGACAGTTTATAATAACGAACAAAATAATCGTCAGCAATGTATTCCATATTCACTGTAACACTATAACACAATCTTTAGCATATCATTGAAATAGTGTTTTTTTTTTTAAATAATTTCGTATGTTTTTCTCATTTTTTTAATTTCATTAATTAATGTTCAAGAATTATTCATAGATTAACATGAAATTCCAATGGACCCAATAATTTAAAGCGACATTTGTTTTTACAGGTAACATTGATGGAGATTTTGAAAGTATTCAAACTTTTTGTGAATCTAAAGGAAATAAACTGTTTAGATCATTTTTTGAGGATCACCCTCCTGGGATTCTTTTTCCCGAAAGATATTAAATATTTCACTATTCACTGTATTTGCAAAATTATCATTATAATAAAAAACGGAAGGTTTTTTTTTGTTTTAAAATGTACATCATCTATTTATTCGTATTGCGACGTAAGTAGTGTAGTTGATAAATAATAATATTTATACGTACCTATGTATACCTATAATAATAATATTTACGTACCTATTGATATTTTATTGATATCTCATAATTTTTTTTGTACCCATTATAATATTTAATCGTCATTTTTATCATGTTTGTTATTTAAATATAAAACAATATTATTTTTTGTGTTGACCATATTATAAACGTATTTATCGATGGAGAAATTAAGTATTTTTTTTTTTTTAATTCTATTGAAATGTTTCAATTCTTCATTGCAGAAAACTGTTGTAACTACTTATTCATTTTTGAGGTTTTTAATAGCGATAATCTATTATTACAACTGATAATAAATTAAAATAAAAAAAAAAACTTAATAAATTTTAGTATAATGGAGTACATCTGCAGCATGCAAGGCTGGTTAAGTTAAGGACTTTTTTTTTACTCGTTAAGTTGAGTTGATTGAAAAAACAAACGTTTAAGTTAAGTTCAATGTTAATTTTTTAAATCTATACTAAATTAAAAGTTAACCAACAGATAAAATTAACTTAACTTAAAATAAAGATGATTGCTTTCAATATAATTATAATTCACATGATTTTTTACCAAGTATGACATTTTTTCAACGCTTCATAAAAATTATTTTTGTTTTTTCTTTTGAAATTTTCTTCTTACTGTTACGTTTTTTTGAGAAATTTTAAATCAAATTTTCAATGTTTACAGATTAACGTATAGAGTTAACACGTTGAATTAAAAAAAAAAAAAAAAAAAAAACTTAATAAGTTAAAAGTTAACGCGTTAACGCTAACTAAATTAAAATCAACTTAAGAGGATTTTTAACTTGATTTTAAATTTTGTCGAGTTTTATGTCCAGCCTCGGTTAGGTGGTAGAATCGATTAAATCGCGCTCGCAAACGAGAAGCCAAAACGATTACGTGAACGCGTAAAAACTCTCTAATTCGTTTACCACGGTAATAATATGGTCATAAGTTTTTGTAACCTAGATATACCGGGTTATTAGAGCCGGGCCCGTGGGAGGTAACCGCGTGGGTTTCTATAAATAGCCCACGCTGGCACCGGTGATCGCGCGACTAGTTCGGTTAATACACTAATTTATTTCATTATTTTAGCCCGTTCACAATGTAAATTCGTTAATAGTGTAACACGAATATTACATAGATTATGCACACATATTTTCACGAACATTACAAGAAAGTGGGATTTTTAGTTACGCGCGTCATGAAAAAATATCGACACAATACGTAACTATAAATTACCGTATTATATAATTACACCTGTTGACATAAAATCATGTTGTTAGTTTGGAGATAGTAAACAATTTAAACGAGCATTAAGTTTATTTATAAATTTGCATAAAAACAGATCAATATTATACCTAATATAATAGGTATATTTATTGGAGTATTTTGACTGTAGTTGGTCGACTAAAATGGGATGTAAAAAGTACGTAAATTCCTAGAGCTCCTAGGCGAGTAGACTAGCAGATTAAACGTTTCCATTTACTAATTTTAAGACGAATTGGAGGTATAATGCCTTTTTAATGATTCAATGTTTAAAAACTCCAACAACCACTGGTAAGAAGAGTGAGGTTGTAGTACGCCATTATAATTTGAACGATAATGTTTACTAGTTTACTACAAATGCCCAGAATTTGTTTTTTTTTTTTTAAATTTTTCTTACTTTTTGAGTTTTACCTCAAAACCAAATAAAAAGGAATCTAGTATCTTATCGCGAAAAATTTGAAACTTTCAGGTTTGTAATCACGTTTTTGGATAGAAGGAGTGCTCCAAGCGTTCCGTTCGATTCTACATTAAAAGTTGGGATTTCGGCATTAAATTTTATTTTATTTGAAGCATTTTTTTTTAGATATTTCGATTACTTTCCGAGTTATGTGCCAAAAACGGCAAAATCGCCAAATCCCGCGTCAGACATATAGATTTAGTTTTCTGGCGATAACATCCAAAATAATGATCAGAACAAGCTGAAACTGTTACACAATATTAAAACAAGTAAGATACGGGTTTGATAAAAGTTTCAAGTGATATCGAAAATGTTCGTGCTAAGTATAGAACTTTGAAATTCTCGAAAAATTTACCAGAACGTAAACTAGACAACTGAGGATCGTTTTTTCGAAATCAATAATTTATCATTGTTTGCAGATATTTAATAATACTACGTTTGAACGACAACTTTCTAACCGCTGACCCACCCAAAGCGTAATCGCATCTCCTTCAAACTACCCACGTGACTTACAGTGATTCCTGTATTTTTTACGGATAAAACCGTCGTCTTTACTACACGAAACCTGTAATAAAATGGTTATCATATGCATAATAATCTGTGTAATACATTGCGCCTACCTTGTTGGATCAGAAATGCTGATGTATTTCTAAATAATATGTTTAAACGAATCAATTGTAATTTGTACCATTGATTTATCCATACTATATTATATGTTACCAGTACGGGTTTGAACCGAAACATCTTTTATCCCATCGAATTCTCATAAAATATTATTAATATTACTGTTATAACAACCGCGCAGTTTTGCCGTTGTGCAACCACTTCCCACGCGGCTGGACCGTACCTACCGAGAGTATTACCATTATTATCATTGCTATTAAATGTTATACAATACACAGGCGAAAAAGCAGAAAACAGACGTTTTTAGGTTACCAAATTATAAATTTAAAACATCCTTCATTGCCCCGTGTCTGTCCGTAGAGATACTTTGATTGGGACATAAAAATATAGGTGTAGTTTCAAATAAATTTTTTAGACTCTAAGCGTGGCGAGGAACGTACGATATTTTTACAGAATTATGTTTATTTTTTTGTGGTCCGTTCGTAAAACGTTACTGTACAAAAAATTTGGAAAGTGAACTTGAAAGGTTCAAAGCGTTTTTAATCAAATATCAATTATTTTTTTGAGCAAAGTACTAAAAAAGTTTCGATAATTTTGATGCGAAAAAAGTAAATTTTCAAGTTTCTTCAGATCACGTTTTAATGTATTTAGAAGGAGCTGTGTTTCCGATCTTTCCGCGTAGAACGCGATACAAATAATCTAGGAATTCGGAGTTTATATCGATTGCAAAACTTTTCATGACATTTGGATTATTTTTTGTATAATTACGTGCAAAAAACGATTAATATTGCGAGGTCTTCATAACCGTCGGGTATTATACCTGCAACGTTATCTTTTATAGTTTGTCGTCATTTTCAAACTTTCATCGATATCGATTCGTAAACGAGACAATGACGTTTAATTCGAGTCAAATATAATACATTTTTTTATCACGTATAAGGAGAACTCCGATCTTTCCGTGCTGCAGTTGTGAGAGGTTGTCAGACCTAAATTTCTGTTTCCTTTCAACCTTTGCAGAAGAAGCTTCGATCTAATCGAATAATCATAATACTTCAGTTTTCAATTTCGAGTTGGGCACTGAAATGATTAGAAAAAAATAAAAGTAATTGCATGCTGCGATGTAGGTCACACACCTCAGAGTGGGTTGATTATTTGAATCGCCATAAATCGCGTAGTAATATTACACAGTAGATACTAAGAACGAAAGGAATTATACATTAAAGGAAAAAGAGGGAATAAAGAAAAAGAATTGTCCGGAGTTGCGATTGTGTAACCGTAGAGTGGGTCACTCCTTTGGGTACGTCAATGCCGTTCACGGAAGTTGTGGTTTTGACGTATTATTTATAGTGTACACAGTGCGTTAAAAAAAAAAAACGATTCTGATAGAACCCGGTTAGGTCCAATACGCAATGTGGAGCGAGTTAGTGAAAAAAATTAACCGCGATAAGAGTTGGTTCATTTAAATTGCCTTCGGTTAAAAGTTGAAAGCAAACAACGAAAAAAATTAACTAGATAAGTTGTGACAGAAAATGAAATAAACTTGACTGGGTTAAAAAAAAAAAAAAAAATCAAACATTTATTTTTTCGCTAAAACATTCACGAGTCGTATAACCTATAGTGTACCTAGTATTTTCAATTTATCTAAAAAAATAAATGATCGAAATAAACAAAAAAAGTCAATGAATCAGTTTCGGTGGTTTGGTTCCGTTTGATGACGAAAAATAAACATCGGTAACTTGGCGAGAACATGTAGTTAAGTTAATTAGTTGACTACCTTGACTACCTATTAAAATTTTTGTACTAGTCTACTTATGAGTTTCGGAGAGAAAACACAAAACCGCCCCGTGATGTTATAATAATTTATGCGCCATGAAATTTTCGCACTACGACGTGCCCAGCAGAAGGCAACGATTTTGTCCGCATGACATTAACCGTTTACCGCGGCCACAATACGAGCGTGGTCGTTTCTTCTTTTTTTTTCCCCTCTCGCCCGCGATCGGGTCGAGGACGGGTCATTCCGACGGCGAACGCGCGCGCGGTCCTCTCGCCGCGACCACCACGGCAGCAGCAGTCCGCGGACGGACGCCGGACGACCGACCGCATAATATAGTCGAGGAGATAATTTACAACTTTTGCGCCTAACCGACTCATTTATGACACCTGCTTGCTGTTGTATTTAATAAATTTTAATTTCATTCCATGCTGCGTCGTACACATCATATTCGTATCTGCCGCCACACGAGTGCCGATTTATACAATAAATTATAGAATAATATTATGGTGTACGGACGCGCGGAACCGCGGAACCGCCGGCTGCTGCTGTTGGTCGCGTTTTCGGTGGCCGCCGTGTTGGCGGCGGCGGTCGCGGACGCGGCCGGCGGCCGGGTCAAGAGGCAGCTGCCGCCGATCGAGCAGGGCAACCAGGTGATCGACGACATTTTTCAGGTGATTATACATAGTTTATTGGAAGAACATAAGCTGCGAATGGCGAGGCGTAGGTACGATAAGGCAGAGTAAGTTTTTGAGAGGAAAGTTATTTGTTTCGGAAAAAAAAAAAAAAGCCGGGATCACTATTAGTTTGCGCGGGCAGTTTGACGGAGTGGCAACTACGCTTTGGATTGTGGTTGTGGTTTAAACGCATTGTTTTACATCCGAAAGCAACGATTATTGCCTTCGAAAGTACGATTCTGAACGAGCTCGGTCGTCTGGTATGGCGTCGTGGTAAAAGCAAATTTAACAATTAAGTATTTTTTTTTTTTTTACATTTTAACGACAAAATAACAACGTGATCTAATCGGCTATAAACGAAAATCGTGTGAAAAGTAGACCTGTACAGTTAAACGTTAATGTTTAGATTGAATATTATTCGGGTTTACGGCGTTAATTGGTGTTTCGTAAAAACAATCATTCGGGTCATAGGGGTTTTAAGGGTGTTAAAGGGTTTTTAAGGGTGTAACGGGTTCGAGTTTGTTCGGCGGCAAAGATTATTAATCAACGTTTAAAAAGTTATAAAACTTGATTTCATAGTTGAGACTATACAATAAATTTTATACTTTGAATGTCGTATCGTACGTGCCAGTTTTAATTAAATTACACTTTTTTCGTTTTAAACAAAATACGTTTTTAAAACAGACGAAATCATTTTTTTTCTTTTGGTTCATCTTAAAACGAACCGACTAGCGAGCACGAAAATTGAACGGTTTAAAAAAAGTGCGCAACGCCCGTATGAAATGTATTGCTCGGATGATGCGCCAAAGTGTTGGGATAATCAACCGCGTAGTTTTTTTTTGTCCTCGACTGATCCTCATTATCCGAGTTGTTAATACTATTTAGTGCTTATAAAACTAAAGAGAGAAAATATTTATCATATGAACTAAATTGTCCAAGTCTTCTTGTTTTCTAAACAATATTAATCATACACTCAAAGTGAAATACACATTATAGAATAAGTATACCTTTTATACTAATTTGCTGGATAAAATTTAAAATTGTAGTAGTGTGTTTTGTGGATGGTTAAAAAATAATAGTTAACATTTAATATTAAAATGTATGTAAAAAAATTACTGTATCTTATAGCGGTATCATCAATTTGTTTTTTTTTTTTACGAAGAAACCTTGTACAAATATTTTTCCCTCCTGAAGGGAGAACATCTCATAACTTATTTTTTCGTTTTTCGTTTGAACGGTTTGGTTGAGTGTACTTACGTATATTATGTAATTGATATTAGGTTTACGAAGACTGTAAAAATTATATTTCAATAAATTTTTTTTATTTTTAGTCAGTTTAAAAATCGAAATTCGCACTTTAAGCTCTTTCCCGCTTGTTAGTTTCGTGGTTAGAAGCCTGTAGTTTTATAAATGTACAGTCTGTAGTGCTTGATATTATACTGTGTCGTCGGCCGATCTTATAAAAAAATCAATTTTTATTTTTTTCAAAGTTTAAAATTGACCTCGTTAATTAAATTTCATGAACAATTTTTTTCGCGATCAAACTCCCGAAAATACTCGACGTCGGCGCGTCACAGGTATTTGCAATCATTCTGAATCGCGTAATAATTTTCGAAAACATAAATTACACAAAATCATCCGCACGTAGGTAGCAGCAACTAAGATTCCTTACTAGGATAGAAGGACCTTATTGTAAGGTTCTTTTTTTTCCACCGTCCTTTTTTTATCTCGCAAAGTACGTGCCGGATAACAGCAGAGCAATGCGGTGGTCCGGTGGGGTCTCTGCCCCCTGCGAGCCAACGGTTTTTCAGCTTTTTATTTTAGTAAAAAAACGTTTTTTAAAGCACAAAATTTCATAAAGACTTTGGTGGGTCAGTGTGGGTAAAAAAAAAAAAAAGTCTTTTTTCCAATGTAAAATAAAAACACGTTTGTTAAAAATTCGCGCCTAAACTTTTTAGACGTTTTCAACTTGATTACATTCAATTTTTATTTTAATACTTTTACGGCTTCGTTATTTTATCGTTAGAACTCGCCTAGTTTCTGAAAAAAATCTACTGCCCAAATCATGTTTTCAACTGCCAGTTCGGGTTCTACTACCCGTCCGTCAAAATAAGCCCCGGATAGAAATATTACGTCGCAGAACGCCCGAGCCTGGCGGAATCGGACGCTTTCGGCTGTTTAACGCGTCGTCTTAAGGCGACGCTGATTAAAAAAAAAACGTTCTCGCTTTTAACCACACAACAACAACAACAATAATAATAATTATACGACGTTTTGCTGCGTCGACGCTTTCCGTTTTCAATGCGTAAATACATTTCCCGTCCGTTTAGATCCCGATCAGCACGCTAAACGCCGTCGGGTCGCTGATCAAGAGCACGCGGCCGCTGGTCCGGCGCACCCGCGAGCGCATACAGCAGCTGTACTACTCCACCGGACAGCAGCAGCAGCAGTCTTCTTACTCGTCGGCGTACAGACCGTTCCCGTCGTCGTCGTCGTCGCAGTTTGTCGGCGCCCGACCGTTCTCGAATTTTGGCGGCGCGAACGGCAACCGGGTGGTGGTCAGGCGACAGCGCGACGACGAACCGCTGCCGCAGGGCCGCAGAGCCCGCGGCGGACCACCGAGCGGTCTACGTCGCGATTGACCGACGCCGCGGGACCGTGTTCGGAGACTACTCCGAGAAGAAATAAAAATTCCATTTCGTTCGAGCGACGGAAAAATAATTTAGAGTTTGCGCAATATTCGCAGTCATATCGACGGAAAAATAATTTAGAGTTTGCGCAATATTCGCAGTCATATCGAGTATAGTTCTTCTCCGTGTTAGGTTCCGACTGGTATTAGCGCTGCTCTCCCGTTTCATTCTCCTATGTTCCGGTCGCTCTTCCGTTTTTCTTTTAACGTCCGTTAATCTGTTCTCTTCCTCTTCATTTTCTCCCACAAACAATACTGCTCCTTCAAGGACTACGTGCAACAACGTGTACAGGACTATCGCGTCTCGATCAAGTGGGCACCGTGTTCCGGCCAATGCAATTTTCTCCCTTTAACGGGGGGGTTTTTTTTTTCCATCATATTTTACTTTACGTAGTACGTATTTCATCGTCATTCGTTACTAAGTCTAACACTTATCGATTTTTCTTCACATTTATACGTTTTTGCGCTTAGCGTAACGTTTATCTACGTCTTCTTTGATGAGAATATCTGTTTTTTTTTTTTTTGTAAAATTGCCGTCTCCGTCGTTCCGGATATTCTTCTCCTCCTAGTTTCTCCATTTTACATCTCGCACCATCTGCGACCCAACTATAGCGGAAACGGTTCACCCGTTCCATCCTCGTATTCTTGTTTTTTCCGTTACCATCGTTTCTGTTTTGCCGTACAATTTATTTCGTTTCTTGAAGCGCTTTTGCCGCTCAAGAAACTAACTATACGTCTCGACCATCTGCAAATCTAATCGTCAGTTTAATCTTACATTTTAATCGTCTCCAATAGCTTCATTTAAATTTTAACAGTTTTTAATTCAAGTGCGCGATACTTTTAAATTAATTTTCATTGTTTACTATTTTACTGTTATATTTTAAATAAACAAGAACAAAGTTTTTTTTAACAGAATGTGAAACGCGTGTAACTGAAAGTAGTTTAGAACAATTTTACTTTCTATTTTCAAATAATTAGCACTTTGAAATTTCAAAAAATATATTGCTCGTTTAAAAGTTGTAAAAAATGACATGTACCCCTAACCGTTAAGAGGAACGGCCGCAGGAATACTATCCCGAAGTATCTTCAACATTTTGGGTTCAAAATTTTAGAATATGCTTTCGGTAGGTGTTAATCGAGAGAATCCTGTGACAGAAAAAAAAAAAATTGGATAAAGACCGACCGTCATTAAAAATGTGTTTTTTTTTATTTTTGTTCTATTCGACAAACAACTTATACAGTGAAATCTTTTTTTTTCTCGTGCCATAGACACCTGACTGTCGTTCCATAACGTTTATGACGACAAACTATGTTCGCATCATAATTATTGTTAGGTTTATTATTTTTAATTTATCCATTTTTGTTATTCTGATTCTGATATTTTTTTTTTTACACCGAATACGATTCGATGAGATCGAAGCATTCCGAACTCGTGATTAGAAAAAACACTTTTTTTTTATTTTTTATCCCAATAATACGAACCAGCAAAAACAATTTGAGAGCGCAGCATCGTAATACCCAGGGATGCACAACCTATGGCCCGCGGGCCAATTTCGGCCCGCGTAGCCTTTAAAGTTGGCCCGCGAAAAAAATTAGTGTCTTTATGTTTATGCCATATTTTGATATTCACGCGCTGCTTTGGCCCTCGACATGATCCTTTTTCCTATTTTTGGCCCTTCGACTTGAAAAGGTTGTGCATCCCTGGTAATACCTATACTTATCAACTTCATTTCTCGATTTCATTCGTAAACTGTTTTTAAAAATTATATACACTGAACAAAATATACCTTTACAAATGCTGTATGAATAGTATTCTTTACTTTTATATTCTAAAAATACTCGACTTTTTTACTATAGGCGTGTGTTATTTAATTATTATTTTACAAAAACTTCTTGATTTTTGAGGATACGTTCACAAACAATTTATTATTATTAATAATATTAATATTAATATTAATATTAATATTAATATTAATAATATTAATACCAAGACGTTTATAATATATAAGGTACACTGAATAGCCGATAAGTCTTGAAAAAAAAAAAATATTCTGTTTTGAGTAAGATCGACAAATCGTATGAGGCTTTTTAAGAAAGAATAAATTCTATACAAACTTTCGTCGAAAATATTCTAAAAATATAGTCAATATTTTGCTATCCTATTTAGGTCATACAATTATACAACTTTTTTTTTCGGTTTTATGTGATTTTTAATTTTTTTTTTTTCTGTTTTAACGTACCGTTTTGCCGTCTTCGTGTTGTGAAAGAAAAATTTTTATTTGTGTATAGTACCTACTTACATTAAACTTATGTACAAGTATAAGTATAAGTTAGGTATAAGTGTAGTAAATAAATATTGAAAAATACGAAAGAACAAATTTACAGTGTATTTCATTCAATAAAACTAAATATTTTTACTCGAATGGTTTTGTTTTGAACGTCTTTATTCACGTTGCAGCAGTACGCATATCTACAATATTACAACTCAAAATCATCCCAAGACGAAAGATCCTGCTTAATTTAAGGAAAAACGCTCGGAAAATGTTTAAATACATAATAACAATAAGCAATTTATGATACGCACAATGAAATAAAATAAAAACTAGATATTATAGTCATTTAAAAGTCATGTGGTTTTATTTTTTGGCCAAATAATTCATATACTTTCGAAATGTCAAAAAGTATAGTTATAGTAGCCCCCGAAAACCAACCATCCACTCCTAATAATATAAATAACATGAAAATATATTCAAGAAATCGAGGAAAAAATACTATCGTTTTTTTAAAAAAACAAAACAATTCTTGTACGATTCAATGTAATGTCGTTATAATTCTCAAATTGATTAAAACTAACCTTTCTCGCGCTCAGTGTGAACGATCGAAGACATAATGTAACTCGAATTTAATATGAGTTTCAGGTTTTGTGTTGGGCAATAATATATTTATATTGAAAAATTAAAATCTGAATTAGTGCAAAGTCAACGAAATATTTTTAATTCGACTTAAATCGTTTACATAAATTAACTCTTTTCGATTTGAATAAAACTTAACGTAGCTTAACGCTGCTCGAAAATTATTTTAAAATTCAAAAAGTCTTTTAAAACATATACGTTTGATTACGGAGACGGATTAACTTGTAATTATTTTGCGCGTCAGCGTGAAATCTGTGTAAAAACGAATGAGAAAAAATCTGAAACACCGTAAACGCGTATCTTTTTTAAAAATATTTTTTTGTGATAACTGACGTTAAGATCGGAATGCTCGAAAACCTATCACAGGAAAAAAAATGTACGGGCATTGCGTTAAAAATAACGCGAAATATACCTACGTACGTTCCTCTCGTCGCATTCAAATAACGTCGACTAACTTACGGGCAAAACACTGACAAAATTATCGTTTTTGGCGAATCGACACCGACCCGGTGAAATTCTGCCGACGTGGGATTTCGACAACGATTTGTCTTCGAACGTAATGTGAAGACGGTTTCGAGCGTAATCTATAACGTTTCTGGGTCGATTGCACCGCGGTCGTTGCGCCATCGTTTCGGCGTGGGAGACCCGACAACGAGGCAATTTCTATTTTTTTTTTTTTTTGCAATAAAAACATGAATTTTTTACGTAACATCTGGCAAGGTGACTACAACAACAACAACGGTGTTACTACGCTGAGGACGAAACTCACGAGCCGATTTGCATCCGCAGCGCTCGAAAAATAACAGAAATAATCAATGCGCTTGAATGGGCCGCTGACGAGTAAACAGTATTGCACAAGCTTTCCAAAATCATCTTTTCTAGATTACACGGTCGGGATTGAAAGAATATTACTTAGAATACGTTTTGTAAAAAATGAATCACTCCGCGATTTGAGTAGGTATACTGTTTGCACCCGAGTCAGTTGATCGGGTTTTCTCTTTCGGGCGTTTCATAACGATAAATAATTCAACTGATGTTTCGACTTGTTTTTGGAGACAAGTTTAAAGCGTTGAATTTTCAGAGACAAATTATTATTATTCGGTTACGCAAAATTAATAACGATTTAACGAGCGTGTTTATCGTTTTTGCGTTTCGATAATATTACTGTCGTTTTAGATCAGATGGGTGCTTTCGTGGCAAAAATCGTACTTATACGTTTAAATATTACATATCGACAATTATTATTCACATACATTATTCATCATTTGCGTTTTTTCATTATTAGAAAATTTTTTTTTATTATAAATTATAAATTATAAATTTTATTATTTCATCATTAGTCATTTCATTTTAATGCACATTGGTTTTTAAACTGTACTCAACTAGTCGGAATATTAAAAAATGTGAACTGTTTCAACTATCTTTATTTTAAATATCGTGAACATTGAATGATTTTCAATATATATATGTTTGATGAAAAACGCATACGTTGTATAAATCCGTTTCATCGAAAATGTTCAATAACCGTAAAATTGCACACGGTTAAGTAGGAAAAGCTATAATTATAAACAGCTATCTCATTCAAAATTATCAGTTCTAAACAGTCTTCAGATCAGTGGTAATTTATTCATTTGATATAGCTAATATATAAGTTTATTAATTATTATGTATACTAATTAAACTATACCCATTGATTGATTTAATTATTTCGTGTTTTCATTATAATATTTTTCATACTTTCAGAATTCCGTACGGCTTACTTTGATTACATAGTAAACTTTATAGAAGATTTAAGGAGATTGGGTAAACGGTCGTTTTTAAGGAGTTTTGTGTGGGCAATATATTTAAATCATTTCTATTACGCGTTGTCATTGTGTGAGTAGTAAAACGAACGTTAGCGTGAGTGTATGCGGTGCTTTCCGGGAAGGTGTCCCGCACGCGCCAGCACACGTCACTATTTTAAAAGAATTAAATATTTTTATGTTCCAACAATATAGACCTAAAAGCTAGAGTCGAATTTGTTCGCTTAAAGTGAACCGAATCTATACTATATTATCTAGGTTATTGGGGGAATCGATTTTGTATTTTATACGTCATATTCTTTTTACGTTTACCGAAAAATAAATATGATATTTAAATAAATTTTCAACTCAAGTATTGAAAATTGACTTCCACAATAACCCAGAAAAAATGTAAAAGAATCTTTTTACACAACTAAATTCGGTTCAATTTAAGGCGGTGGTTCTCAACCTTTTTGGATTCATGTCACCCTTATCTATAAGATTCCAACAGTCTCCCTAACAAAAAACTCCCATATTATTATACTTTTCGAAGAGGATTTCGTGTCATCCCTATCTGGATCCATGTCACCCCAGTTGAGAACCACTGGTCTAAGGGAACGAATTTGACTCTAGCTTTTAGGTTCAAAACAGTACAAAAATTCACCGAGCCCAATCCCCTTAAGTTTTATATTTTTAAACATAATTTTATGATATTAAATTAAATGTGAACCACGTAGTTCAAACTATTTCATTGTAATATTTAACAACCTATCTATAAAAAATTTCTTAAGCAATATTTTTTTTCATACCTATTATTTTGTACTCATTAAATAACATACACGTCTTAGCCGACAATTAAAAATTACAATGAAAATCTTATGCGTATTAAAATACTTCTAAAACAGTTTAAGATTGGGAGCGTTACAAAGAATGAATTGATTTTATAATTATGTTTTTTCCTTCAAATAAAAACCTTTTTCTGTAGTATAAAAGTAGAAGAATTGTTTCGATTTTTACATTTTATGCCTCCTTAGATAGCCAACAATTTTTGGTATTATTGTTGTGACTTTATATATTAAGTCAACATAGAACAATTTTAAAGTTCCACAAATGACTTAAAACCTCATAACTTATTTAAGCAAAGATACAACACAAGTGCACACATTTTTTTTTTTGAGTGACACATTTGAAGCAAAACAATATATTTTACATATATTGTACACTCAACAGTTTTAATTCATTGAACATTCAATCAAACCTTTAAAGGTTAGTATTTAAACACTAAGAAAACTTAAATACAGGCTTAACAATAAAACCATATATGTACGACAAAAATGTTTTGAAAATAACTTTTAAAAATCATAGTTATTTATTTTTCTTTCATTATTTTACAATCTGAGATCAGCGAGGATAACGTTATTTTCTTTGCAAACATTTTTTTGCGTAGAAGTGGTGGTCTAATCATATTAAATCATTACACATAAAAGTTACAAGTTTTGGATGTTATTTTCACATAATTTGAATAATTTTTTAAATTATTATCATAAAACTATAAAGTTTACACTAACATTATTATTGCTCCTTAATGACATTAAGAAGGGGAAAAGTAACTTATTAGTGCAATCAGAACCCAATTAAAAAAATGTTGATCATTTTACAGAGCTTTGAAGATTTGGAATTTGCAGATTTTTGCTGTTATTGTATAATAAAACGTTTAATATTCAATGTACGGTCTTGAAATTAAATACAATCTAGACAACATTTATACTTATGGGTGGTTAAACCTGTTCAAAGATTTACTTACATAATTATAGTTTATTTTTATTTAATTTTTACTATTTAAATTCAAATATTCAGATAGGTAAACATAAAATTTCAGTGAAACTTTTGTTCTCTTGAAGGTGACTTAGATGGATCTTGTGAGGAAATAAAATTTTTGTCAACAAGAAGGAAATTTAAAATTCTTAAAGCCCTACTAGGACATTCACTATCCTGAGCATTATTTTCCTGGCGGTGGTTAAATATTAGTTGATGAAAAAATGGCAATTTTGTTTTATTCAAAAACTTATAACATATAATTTACACATATTAGATATTATATATTAAAAAATAATATTTTACTATGCATTTATACATGTACGTTTTATATCACACTGTGTTTAATAAATTTTTAAAATTGTTAAATGCACTTATATTGTTAGTTTTTATAGTAAAACTGAAATACTGATAAAAAAAATCTCAGATTTCTTCATTTCAGTAAAAATTGTACAACAAAAACCACAAAAAAAGTACCTATTTCTATAATAGTATACACAATAAAATTGGTCAACTGGTTATTGCCTACTGAAAACATAAATTAATGATATGTTTACTACACATAGTTATGAATATATTAGTTATTACCGTAGAACAATTAGATTAGAACAATAGTAATTCTATTGACCACTTTAACAACTGATATGAAAAATAGAAAAAAGTCAAGATATTTGTTACCATAAAATGAAAATACCTTGCAACAATTTTATTGATTTTTAATTTTAAGCAAACACTGAGACATAAACAATTATGATACAAATATACAATATTATCTTTAAATAGGTAAAGATAATGTTATAAAGTTTTCAAATTTTTAGTTTTCAAAATAGCAAAGAATGTATCGTTTTTACAATGATATTTTCTTTTTTCTGTAATCGCTGTAGTGGGCAGACGGAGTGTCCAGTCACAAAATATCATAACACTAAAAAGTTTGGAAAGTGGATAAACCTAGATCGTACTTTACTTGAAATTTTTGTCATATTTGATTTTGAGGACATAACTATTAGTATTACTGCACCAAAAATGTTTATAATATTATCTATTCAATATAGATTTTAAAGATATTTAACAAAAAAAAGAATATTAATTTTCTAATAATGTTGTTTTGTTTAAATATTTAAAAAAAATTTGTTTCTTTATCAAATTATACTTTAATTTTAAGTTGTAACAACTAAAAAAAAAAACTGCTATATAAATAACAAAGCCAGTCAAATTTAATAACATAAACAAATAACAATATTAATCTCATCAGATATAATAATTTTATTTAAAAGTTATTGAATATTATTTTTCACTAGATTTTGCATAAAGAAAATACTAACAAAATACTGTACAATTAAAATGATAATGTGAACACTTTTCTTCTTCTTTTTTGACTTTCTCTCAATTAATTAGGGACAACAGTGACCTGAATCTTTACTTGTCTACTCTTGATTTTCCACATTCCTTACGCAAACACCAGTAGCTCGTATTCAACCATATCTTTATAGTCTTCCTTACCCTCATTTTTCTTCAACACTCATTTTTATAAACAATCTTACTGCTATTGTTTCTTCTCTCCTCATCACATATTTAAATCAGACCTTACCTAAGTTTATTTAAAAAATTATATTAAAAAAATAATAAATTGATCACATTAAGAACAATAACAAAAAAACCAAAAACCAAGCTGAAAAGTTAAAAGTACCCAAGTACTTACATAACTAATAATTATAATGTAATTTTATCATTTATTCATATTTACATTGTTAAATATTATATTTAAAATAAGAAATAATTTCTCAGAACCTACAGTTAGAGCAATATTGTAGAAATCACACTAACAATAACCAACATCAAAAAGTATCAAAAAATGATGGGAAATGATATACCTAACAAATGTGTTTAATATTTAACCTACTTAGATAAGTGTATTAGTGTTAATTTCTACCTGCGTCTTGACTTAAAACAATATTTAAATGAGAACGCAAATCATTACATTAATTTACAACAATCAATTTACTGATATTAGACAAACTGTATATTTGGGGATATTTTGGTAGTATACTAATTATAAAAAAAAATAAGAAATGTTTATGAAAATTTACACCACTAATTGGAGAAATCTTTTGAAAGAATAGAAAATAATACAATACAGTTCAAAAAATTGAAAACCTACTTACAGAAAAAAAAAAAATCATAGTAAAATCAATACATTCTTAGCTACGCTTAACTTTATAACTACTTTGACTTCAGTAATAAAATATATCCTCAGTACTTGGCTAATACTGTCCAAATGAGATTTGCATCAAACATAAGCAATTCTAGGAACATCCAATTGAGTATAACAACAATCAGCTTAAGTAATTATATACCTGTAAAATAAATAAACATTACATAACTAATTCTGAAAAACATTAAACAGTTTTAAATACATACATTATTAAAACATGATCAATAAATGGACAATCGTACAACTTTTCATTTATACTGTAAATATTTAGGTAATTACTTCTAATCCAGCGCCGCAATTTATTTTCCAAATCTCAATTGTAATCTTTAGCATGTTTCTGTATCATATCTTGGTTTTAGTTTGAACCCTAAAATTTATTATAGTTAGAACTTTGCAATGAAAAATTGAATTATAAAATTATAATTTGCATTTGCTAATTAAAAACAAATTATAATAAACATAGTACTTTTGTTTTAAAAAACACTATTTTGTTACCATTAACAAGTTTTTTCGTTAAAACTTTCAACAAAATCGACAAAAAGGTAAACAGTTATTTTCATAATATTTGTACATTTATTTCGTAGATCTGGTGGTAGGTATGTCTTCAATATTTCCATAACTTCTGAAAAAATAATACACAAATCTGAAAGTTAAAATACATTGAATTAATTATAAACTGTAGGTAATTAGACAGGTTTTGTTATGATTTAAGTTTAATAGTTACGAGTTATTTTACAACAATTGGTTGTACCTATATGACAAGGGTGGTATTAGTTTGGAAGAAAGCATGAAAAAAGAGGAGTACATGCGGATTTGTGACAAGAAAACAAATTTAAATTATATAATGCAAAACAATAATTAGTAGGTAGCAAAATAATAGAGTTCAAATCACTTTTAATGACGATTTCTTCAAACACGAAATGCGAGCCTCTGTAATTGATTTGGTCCAGACCTAGATCGTAGGGAATGCTCTATCATGATTCGTAAAAAACAGACTGCGCTCAGTCCGAATTCAACCGTTCTTTACATTCTGAAAAACGTCAAAACAAAATGAGCGAGTTTGGTACTAGTTCACCGCGTGAATTCTATTGTTCCATAAAATTTTTTCAGAGCACGTTCAATACGATCATAAACATTCGAAAATGTTTATCGTCAAAACGTTCATGATAATATTATACCGATACAAATTCGGATAATTAACTAGGCACCAGACATCCACTATCCAGCAAACTCACCTCTATGTGCTCGCTTTGTGCGACTCCAAGTGTCGGTAATATTTTGACAAACCTCCTCGGTGGTACCGAAACGTTTCGGCAACAAGTTCCGGTACGGGTTGATGAAAAAGTCGTAATCGAGAAACGGACGAATTACCACGTCAAAAACATTAAACGAGGAGACGTGTAGGTACTCTACTCTACTCTTCTTGGTCGAAAGACTGGTCCCCCGGTGTTGCACACGGCTGGAATGTCGATATCAAACGCTGGTCATCCAAATTTTAAATTTAATTTGACAATTTTGCATCCCAAACACGAGAAGAGTCGGTTATCAGGATTTGAAATTCAAACGGAGTCCAATTAATGCAGAATCACAAATGTGCGAAGCTCTTTAGCACAGAACACGGTTATAGATCAGATCCGCCAATAAAGTAAGGGATAGATAACAAGCAGCCAATGTTGTTGATAATGATAAATGTCTAAAATGATAATTGATAGTAAAACGTTTTGTTTAACTTTAGAAAATATACCTTTTTTTTTTTTGTTGTTGTTTAAACGTGCAATTAATTAAAGGTAAGTTTTACAAGAGTATGGTGGTGAGTCGTGAGACAAACCATGTTGTATGGTTGGACCACAGAATAGTTAAAATTTTATCCATTCTATGGTTGGACGGTTGACAGGAAAATCAAACACAGTACGAGTGTAGCGGAAATGAAAACGATTAAATGGATGAGTGGAGTGACAAGAGAAGATAGAATACAAAACGAATGTGTAAGATATAGTTTTGGTTTTGCACCAATAGTGGATAAGATGAAGGAAAATAGTTCGAGACGGTTTAGATGTGTGATGATGAGAGAATTGATGCAGTAAGAGCGTTCGTGAAATTGAACGTTGAAGGAAAGAGTGGTAGATAAAGTCCAAATGAGAGATGGATGGAAACAATTGAAAAAGATATGACGGTCGTTAATGTGTGTGTAGGGGATGTGAATGATCGTGATAAGTGGAAGGATAGGAAGAGGGTGGCCGAACCCAAATAGTTGGGAGAAAGGCGAAGAAGAAGAATATATTTTAATAAAACGTTTCACTTATGTGTAATATAGGAACCTACAGATACGGAGTATTACTTTTATTCAAAAAAACACTAAGCACCTACGTATTATCTCCCATTTATTTACCAATAATTACTATCAATTAAAATAATTCTAATTTTTTTGTAATAATATTATGTCAATATTATGTACTTACTTACATTTGTTACATTTCTAGTTATTCAAAATGGACTTGTCTGCTATACCAAATTATGCTAAAAGAAAAAACAATGTACATCGTTCCGTGTTTGGTTGCAATAGAAGATGTTATTGTTATGATGGTACCTAGAAGTTTTCATTTATTTTTCTCCGAAAGAAAATTTTTTAAAAATTCCATGGACTTCATAAAGTTGTGTTCAAGAAACTGTGGGTAAACTGTTGAGGACGAATAAAAATTCGTTCAAAACTTTTTACATATTTTGATTTTCACCCACTTCTCCACCAGGCATAGTATTTTATTTTGCGCTTGTTCTTGTAAAGGTCTTTAAAAACAGTTTGATTTAATTTTTATTAATTATAGGTGCTGAGCTTTTAAAAAGACGTACACAACATTTGTCAAAATTAATCACCTAAAATAAAACCGGATGGCCGCCCTCGGAAAAAAGATTGTTGCCTAACAAAAACGTGGAGTGCAATCAAAGATGTGAGGTAATGTACCTAATACTAAAACTTACCTATACAGTTGTTTTATAGTAAAATAAATGATAACTTATTTTGCATATTATGTCATCATATATTGATTTTACATTCAATTCATACTTACAAAAAAATATTGCCTATATACATATATAATATGATATTAATACTTAAGTAGTGTTCTTAACATGCCTATGCCAGCATTAAATTCAAAATGTAATCCAATATTATAAAATCTGATACTAAAAGTTAACTACAGAATGATAATTATTTAATCAAGATCAAATATATTTTATTGATTTATTATATTACTATGTTAATAAGTTTGTTTAATTGTAGGGTGACGAATGTTTCCGCAAAAATCAAAATTCTCGTTTCTGCTTAGAAACAAATTATTCACGTTTCTGTCAAATTAAACAAATTTTACCTGCAAAATACCAGTGTAATATGTGTGCGCTCTGGGTATGTAAATGTTTGTAGCTGCAAAATGCATTCTACCTAATTTTTGGTTTTACTGGGTTGCATTAAAATCATTTAAGTTACGCATGTCAAGAGCAGTGGTAGTATTTAGGGGAGCTATGTGGACAATAATTGACCCCCATGTAATTTTTTCCAACCAAATATCAAAATTTTTCAACAGAATTTAAGAAAATATTTTTTGAATCAGTCAGACTGTAAAATATTTACCATGGTTTTTGGCAAAAAAAGGCTATGCTCAAATTATACACTTACTTAAATTGATCAACGTTACCAATATTCATTTAGTTTGCATCAGTATGAATGTGTAATTGTTAAGTTAAATTTAACGTAAGAGAATTTTTTTTTTTTAATATAGTGTTGTATTTGTTTTTATTTTAGCTTCTTGAAGAACCATTAGTTCAGTCAGGCGAGCATGTTGAACAAGAATCACCAATAAATGAATATCCCAACACAGGAAACGTGGAAGTAAAACTAGTTATATGGAAGTGCAAATCACTACTGATGGTATTATTACATCATTATTGTTTCACTGATTGAAACAAACCAAAAATTGATCATCATGACTTATTGTTTATTATAGTTTCAAAATTTTCCAAGTATCAGATCCCATTATTTAAGTTTAAAAGAACGTATTGTATGTCTTTTTCTGTTTTGTTCTGTAGGTAGTTACATTTTCCTTGTTTTGTTTAGTGTTGTCCATAGCGCCCTCGGTAGATCAAAACCTGGTACTCTCAGTTCTGGGTTGTCCATCAGTGAAAAGTTCTGTACGCCAGAATTTTTCCATTGTTTCTTCCAGATTTCTACTACTGTATCTTTTGTTGTTTCCAGGTTCCATATCGGGTGTCTTGATTTCAATCTTTTTGGGGTGTGCGCAGTGTCATGTAGAGGAATCTCAGGTTGTTTTATTATTTTTTGAATTAATCTTTCTATGTGTTGTAATCTACGTAGGTCTGATGGAGCTATATTAGCAAGTGTTGGTTGGTAACCATTGCACTTGGGTGGATCTAACTGTACCGGTGATGATTCACATGGTACGGTTAAGTTCTGTGTCAACTTTGTGGCAATGTGCGCTTCTTGCCCAGGCAGGGGCGCAATATTTGGCCACACTACACTAGTGCTATTGCTGATATTCGTAATACCTTAGTGTTACTGCACCAATGCGCGCCTGTAAGTTTGGAGATAATGTTGTTTCTTGACTTAAGCTTGTTTTTTACATCCTCCAGATGTTTTTTAAAGGTCAGAGACCTGTCAATTCTCACTCCCAGGTATTTTGGGCATTCTTCATTGGCGATGTGGTTATCGTTGATCTTTAATTTTACCAATTGTATGTTTTTTTCTGTTCTATCAGTTTTTTCAAGAATTCAGTAAAACTCTGTGTAAAAAAATCTATTCTAAAACTATACCATTATTTAGGGTTATAATATACCTAGTTCCTTGTTTGCAATAATACCATCTGGCGAATAGCTTAGACACAGCTTTTTTGATGTTATACAATCGCATAAAATAATGTTTCCCCAACCAGGTCACTGCACAGTTTTTAAGCTTTATTTTTGTTTGATTCCATGCTGAATATAAAAATACTTTCTAGCTTTTATTTCCCACTGTTCATCAACTTTTTTATTGAGACAAAAAGTGTACCTACAAATATTAACACCTGCTTCCAGTAATTCTTATACTGTCCCAAAAACATTTGTCAGTTTCCAATTTTTTCTAATATAATGTGCATCATATTGTGTAATTTTTAGTATTTCTTATCAGTCTTCTAAATCAATTACCGGGTGGTAATTAAATATGTCCAATCATGAGATTTTCCTAAAATCATATCTAGAGTTTCAGTGTCATCAATTGCTTTACTCATGTTATCAATCAATAAATTATTTATAGATAATTGTCCTATCCTGTGAATAATTAAAGCAGAATACGGATCAACAACCTCAAAACATGATCTGAAATAATAATAAAAAAAATTATAAATTTAAAATTAATATAAAAGCTTTAAATTAGTATATTTATATTAATATAACTTAAAATTGTACCTTATTTTATACCCTGACATTTTTAATATGGCTGTTTGTAACTAAAGGTTTTACACAATAGTATTATATTATTTATTTATTTTATCATAATCAAATAACATTTAGTCTTATTAAATTAAAATTACATTGATATGCCAATAAGTATATCAACTGGGCTGTGCTTGTAACTGGTATACGGAATTCTTATAAATATAATCATTCATTTAACTTATAAATTATAATACAACTTAGTTCATTAGATATGGTATATTATAAGTAAAAATATTATTGATTCAAAGTTACATCAATGTTACATAGAATATTTATACTTACTCATATTGACTTTTTGTATTTTTACTAGCACACACATTCTCATCAAGCTCCCTAACTATTATATTGATTGTTTTTTTAATTTAATGTTTGATAATTATATCATTGATATTATTCAAATGAGTTTCACATAGATTTTGTATTAGACTCTTTACTTCATTATTTAGATTATTAAATACTGTTTTACACATGCATTCGAGAGGGTTTCTTGAACTGGTTAATAATGTACATGAATGAATTTTCCTGTTCTTTTGTCTGTATTTTCTGTAGTGTTAAATATATGCATTTGTATAGATCTGATTAGAATTTGTCTAATGTATAGTTTATAAATATTTGTATCGATAAATAATTCCTCTGGTGGGTATATTAATGGTAGGAAGAAAGCTACTTTAATAATCATTTTTTGGGTGGTATGTAATGCATTGATATCTGATCTATTTGTGCCTCCCCAACTTGTTATGCCATATGATTAAAGTAAATTACACAACGCCATGTATATTATGATTGATTTATCAAAAAACCAAATTTTGTAAAGTAATTCAGTTAAAGTCCTCTTTTTATGTTTAATGTTCTGTATGTCTTCTGTCCATTTTAAGTTGAAATCAATTGTCACTCTTATATATTTAAATAATAACACAATTATAATAGCTTTGCAACTGCAGTTTGATGTATTACAATGTCACATTTGTGTATTATAAAGTTGTATCCATTTGGGAATTGTTATCAAATTGTGACTATAGGTATGCAAATTAACTTATTTATGTTAAAATATAACAGATTTTTTTTCTTCCAATCATAGGTATACTGCTGATCAACTTCTACAGTTTGTTTTAATTTTCCCCAGTTATCTTCAAAGTTTACTTGAGCTATATCATCAGCAAAAATAAATAGTTTTCCTTTTAATGAACATGCCGGTTTAGAGCAAATATATATTAAAAACAATATAGGGCCTAATGAAGTGCCTTGAATGACTTTGTAATCTTTGACTTTGCAATAATCGAGTTTAACTTCCAATTGTAATTAGCTGTTGTCTGTTACTTAGATAGCTAATCAACCATTTCAATGTATTATCGTTTAAACCTAATTCCTTTAATTTTTTAAGTAACAAATGCCCACTAGTAGAATCAAATGCTCTTTTCAAATCCAAGAAAATAATTAGAATTTTTTTTTTACTTTCCCTGTTTTCTATGTAAGAAAATAGTTATGTCAATTAAATTATTTTTTCAGAACCCATAGTGTCCCTAAAATATTATTTTATCTCTTTCCAAGTGTTCTAATCGTTGGTTTTAATTCCTTTTTTGAGTATTTTAGCTAAGATTTCTATTATTGATATAGGTCTGCAGTTAGTTAACAATATGTGCATGTATATATATTTTAGAAAAGTGCATAAAAGATAGACTTTATAACTTCTTATGTTATAAATCTTCTCATGTTTCTACATGTTCAGTATTTTCAATTGACCATTATGGTTTTAGGAGAAACAAAAGTACAGATAAATCTCTATTGACTGTTGTTATTTATTTATATATTACAAATTAGATGGGGATAGAGTAGTACTAGGACTACTATGTATGTTAAAAAAGCATTTGATTCGGTTGACCACTCACTTTTAATAGCCAGACTAAAAATATACATATGGTATCAAATGCAACACAAATAACCTTATACTTATGTAATTTTCTAGAAAATTGTGTTAGACAAGTAAAAGTAATGATAATTTAAGTGATTATCTAATTTCAAATCGTGGGTTACCACAAGTTCCCTTTTATTTTTATTGTATGTATTAATGTCTTTTTGAGTAGTAACCATAATGGATAAATTTTCTGTTTTGCTGATGATACATCAGTTATTATTGATGACATAAATAAAAATCATATCCATAGTAAGTGTACTCATGTATTCAGTATTATTATAAACTTGTTTGATAATAACCTTCATAAACTCAATGTAACAAAAACTATCTTTATAAACTTTATTGTTAATAAATTATGTCACTCACTGGAAATAATTATCTTAAGGCACACGAAACGAATTGTATTGAATTTAATATAAATACAGTGACTAATATTAATAATTACAGTAAGTCTAATTGCATTTCTCTTCTCTTTCTTCAGTCCAAAAAAATAAAATATCTAGGTATAGATGCTAACCTTAAATGGCAAAATCATATTATTAGTACAGCTGTAAAGATCAGATTATTATTATTTAAATTTAAAACTAGTCTATATAAAACCCCGTCTATGTATTTATATGGATGGTATAAGGAGTTGAGGTATTGCATATAATATACATCTTAATTCACTTGAAACCACTATAAATTTTCTTATTAAAATTTCTTTTAAAAAACATTAAACGATGAGTATTGTACGGTTATGTAGAGAATGTAATTTATTAAATTTAACTCGATTATATGCACAACATATTATATTATCAAATATGTTTTTCTTGTATACAAAAGTTTAAATTCAAACATGACTATTGTACAAAAGAGAAACAAACTAATATCTATGTAATTTCTATGTTGTAAAACTGAATTTGGGACAAAAAACCCCATTAATGCTGGAATCAAGATGGCAACGGATAGATATTAGTTTGTTTACAATCTTTAGATTTTATAAGGAAATAGTAGATGAAAAAATTAAACTCCTAGCTTAGATAATTTTATTATCATTGTATCCCAGCCCGATTGTTATATTTAATCTGTAATTCAAAGATAATTTAATATTATACAATTTTATGATATTAGTTTATAATTACTGAATTGATCATGAACGATTTCATTATTAACTAATTTTTTAATTATTTAATTTAGCAAGTATAAGTAGTTATTTAAGAACCCTTGTCTCCACATCAAACCTAACTTTTGGAGACAATCATTTATGTATTTAATGTTATATGTTAATATATTATAATTATTATGTAATAAATATTTGTATAATTAACATGTATGTATACTTCAAATTTTAAAAATGGAATAAAATAAATCTAAAATCTAATACATAAAATTTTGTAAGTTTAGAAAAGGGGTATGACAGAGTTCTATGGTATGTTTTGAAGAAAGCTTTAAATGAGATAAAAGGTCCAGAAAATGCATATTAATTTGATACAGGACATGTATGAAGGTTCTAGTATAAAGAGTTTGTATGAAATGACGGAAAATTGTAACATAGGAATTAGTGTACATCAGGGTTTGACAAGTTCTCTATAGTAATTGATAAAGTTACAAAAGACAATTAAAATGAGGTACCCAGGTGTATTATATTTACCAATGATACAGTTTTGCTTGGAGAAAATGTGAGAGAAGTTAATAACAGACTGGATGAGCACTTGAAGGGAAGGGATGAAGAAGTGAAACAATGTATATTACGTATTATTTTGGAGGAAGATACCAGGCAGTTGACAATAAGAGAAGAGAGATGTCAGTAAGTGGTGACGTACTAGAAGAGGTAGAGAAGTATCTAGGATCCTTTGTACAGAGGGACGGAGGCTTTATGAGAGATGTGAAACATAGGTTTAAGTGCGGTTGGAAGAAATAGAAAGAAAGGAGACATCTATTTTATGTGATTAAAGAATTCCAATAAGGCTAAGTAAGTTTTGCAGGAGTGTGGTGAGACCAATTTTTTTTTATGGTTTGGAGTGTTGGTCGGTTGACAGAAAAAGAGAACAGAGTATGAGTAGTGGAAATAAGAATGCTTAGATGGATGAGTCGAGTAACAAAAGAAGATAGAATAAGAAACAAATTTGTATGAGGTAGTGTTGGTGTTGCATCAATAGTGGATAAGATGAGGGAAAACATACTAAGATGGTTTGGACATGTGATGAAGAGATAAGAAACTGATGCAGTAAGAGCGGTTATGAAAATGAACGTTGAAGGAAAAAGAGGTAAA
Source organism: Hormaphis cornu (assembly GCA_017140985.1). NCBI lineage: Eukaryota > Metazoa > Arthropoda > Insecta > Hemiptera > Hormaphididae > Hormaphis > Hormaphis cornu. The sequence continues at coordinate 22,021,638 of CM029361.1, forward strand.
GGAAGACCAAAGAAGAGATGTATGGAAACAGTTGCAAAACATATGAGGGTTGTTAATGTGTGTGTGTAGGGATGTGAATGATTGAAGATTGTGATTAGTGGACTGACAGAACTCACAACTTGAAAATGATATAGTTATCAGAAAACAATTGTGATGGGTTTTAAAATGTTGGATCCAAAAATAACTACTTTTTGTAGGTAACAAAATATTGTTGAAAATCTTATGGCAAAACCAATGAAAGTTATTATTATTATTACTGATGACAGTAATGTTTGCATTTTAGATATGATTCTAGTAAAAGAATTAGTATAAAGCTTATTTAAGAAATTATTTAGAAACAATTTATGTATTTGGACACACGTACAACTAGGTTACCGACTTATCAAAATTATTTAGAAATTTATAATATTTTGAGATCAGTATTAAGACGTATGATCAATGTTGGAATATTTCTAATAAATAGTCTTCTTTTTCGTTTTTCTCCCAGCTATTTGGGGTTCGTTACCCCCTCGTCGTATCCCTCCACTTATCACTATCATACACATCTCCTACACAAACATTAACAACAACCCACATATCTTTTTTAATATATTGTTTCCGTCCATCTCTTCTTTGGTCTTCTTCTTTCTCTTTCTTTTCTTCTACGTTTATTTTCATAACCGCTCTAATAACAACTTATTAAAATTATGTCTGGTGTTTATAAATTTGAATTTTGGTGCCGCTAAAACATATTTTTTTCCATGGTCAATGCATTGTTTTTGCCATGAGTAGTGTATTAATGGTCTTTGGACGTCTGTCTCACTATACGTCATGTTAATAAAATATCACGAACATTGTCATTATTGTTTGTATGCAAAATTATAAGAAATTACTATTATAAATATTTTACTCTACGAAACAAAATATACAGGAAAAGATCGGGAACGCGCATCATTAATATCTTTATAATGCACTATGAAGACGACGCATAATTGTTATGTAAATAATTTTGTTTTTTTTTTTTCTTATAATTTTCAGTGTCCATAGGTTGGTACGACTTCTGAAACGTGCTTATATGATAAACACGAAGAAATTCCGATCCTTCGGCATTGCTTCGACCATATGGCGTAATAAGTGTAATACACGTCTCGCAGTCGAAGTTACGAAAAATATTTTGTACGTGATATTTGTACAAAATAAACGAAATCTTTTTTGTGATGTATGTTTATTGACAATAGACGCTACTCGTTGAAAAAAAAGTGCTCGTCAACATATAAAACAAAGCCATCTGTCGTAAAGTAGGTGATTGTAGGTATTAAACACCATGTAAGTACATTAGTTTTGCGATCCAATAAAACTGTTTGCGAAGTCACCAGTTTCACAGTCTCCGATCAATTCGAACTCTATTATTAATTTAATTTTTTTTTGTCTCCGTTTGTATATAGTTAATCTGGGTAACAATAATTCGTAAGCATGGCATCTACGTCTAGAGATGCCCAAGAAAACATTGCCCAAAAAACATGGGAAATGGAAAACAACGTCCAAATGTACAGTACATTGGACGATATATATAAATATGACAAACGTATGCAACAGGAAATCTTGAAAGCTGAACCTTGGAAAAACGAGTATGTTATAGTCATCATCTTTTTAATTTTATATTTGACTAAAAATGTATGCAAAGTTTGGAGTGTAAATGCCTTTTTTTTTTTCTTTGGTTGTACCATCACTCATCCAGTCATCAACTAATACATTTTAGTCTTTAAGATCTCAAAAATACTTACAAATGTTGTACAAAAACCTAAAATGATGTTGGTAATACAATTTTGTGTTACAATATTAGGTATACAACAGCAAAAAACTGAGTTCTATCACTTGGTTTTCCTATCGATTGTATTGGCTTTCTCTTTAGTCGGTTTTGTTTAGTTTCCATTTCATAACGTTTGTATGAATTGACCCTTTTTTTACCTAGCATTTTTTTTCAGCTGTGACTCTACTGTGTATCTCTTCATGGCTATCTGCCTGCAAGTTTATACCAACCCCTTAATAATTAAAATTACGGACTTTTTCAAAGAACGTGTTGTGGTTTGTATAGATTATCTCTCCTAGACAAACATAAATTTGATTTTTTTTTTTATTGATGACAATCTTTTTTGCAACATTCATTAGTTTTTTTGTTGTCTTTTTGAGATTGACCTCTAATTCCGCTATTACAGCCATGCTGTCTGCTTATGCGGTCAATATTATCTATTTTTCTTGTCTTATATTCAATCCACATGGGTCCAGTACTTGAACCGATTCCAATGCCAAGTTGAATAAAATTGGCGAAAGTAAATTGCCTTGTTTTACTCTCGTATTCACTGCCAAACTTCTCAAATATTACTGAGGTGAATGTGAGTTTGCACTTTGAGTTTTACATACATGTTTTTATCATCTTGACTCGCTTAGCTAGTATTCCAAGTTTGAACATTTAATATTACACCTAAGTTATAATATTTATAATATTAAATTATATTATATACTTTATGTTTTAAATTATAAATATCAATTAATACATTTTGTATTTTTTGTTTTTTAGTCCACTTTACTTTAAAGAAATAAAAATATCTGCATTAGCCTTATTGAAGATGATCATGCATGCTAGATCTAGCCGTACTTCAGAAATAACAGGGTTTTTACAAGGAAAAGTAGAAAAGAATACTATGATTGTTATAGATACTTTTGCTATACCGGTTGAAGATACAGAAACAAAAGTTAATGCTCAAGAACAAGCCTATGATTATATGATACAATACGTTCAATCTGCTAAAGTTGTAAGTTTTAACCAAAATTTATATTATCTTATACTTAGTATAGTAAGACCTTAGTATTAAAATTTTTGCTTCATTTATTATAAAATATTAGTTTCTATTATATAATAAGTATAAAAACATAGGTACCTACTTTAAATACTTATCTTAAGTCTTTTTATTTATGTATAATTATAAAAAGTAAAAATGAGTTGATAGTTTTATAAATTAATGCCCGTATGAATGTTATTTTTTTAAAGTCTGAATTCTGAATTTACATTAAATTATACTCTGTGCTCACTAAGATGAGTACTCGGCGGCAACAGTTTTTGGTTGGCAGCGGTCAGATAACATCAATAGTTTCTCCCACCGTAACATAAAACAAAGATACACAATAGTTGGCTGCCAAGTACTGACCTCATCATAAACAGAGTATAGAGTATCTTAAAAATTGTAATTGACTAACCATTTTAATATCTTTTATTTGGTTACTTTTAGAAAATTGTACCTAGGTATTTTGTTTAACCAATGATTAATGCTAAATTATAATGATCAATGATAAACAATTAATGTTCATTATTTTGAATTGCTATCTGTGAACTGTTTTCATAATTCCCCGTGCATAAACTTATTTTAAAGCTAAAGAGTTGATAATTGTATAGCATTTAATGACTTTATTCTTTGTTTAAATGTACTACTGAAAATGATGATTGTTTATAATCCGTGACTGAAATAATAATTTGTACAAATTCCTTACTATTTTATCTAATTTTCATGTTAAATGTTTGTATTAGGTTGGGCGTGAGGAAAGTGTAATTGGGTGGTATCATAGTCACCCAGGTTATGGATGTTGGTTGTCGGGTGTTGATGTTGATACGCAATTATTGAACCAAAATTTTCAAGAACCATTTGTAGCAATTGTAATTGATCCAATAAGAACCATTTCTGCTGGAAAAGTTTGTTTGGAAGCTTTTCGAACATACCCTATCGTGAGTATTGTATGAGTATTATATGTTATCTGAATGACCGACATGTGTCAGTAATGTGTAGGTAGTCATCTATTGAAATGTTTTCTTCTTCTCTATATAATCTATTATGTGAAACCTTTGTACATTTTTGTTTCAAATTTATTTTTTTTTCTAGATTCTGAGAGTACCGATTTATGTGTTAATTATTTAATTGTACTATGATGTTTTTTATTCTGTAAAAACTTTTGCTGCTAGTAAAAAAAGTTATTGTCTTAATATTTATATCTAATGATAGATCGTTCCCAGACAATCTGGGAAAATATCTCTAAATTGCTTCAAATTCTTTCAAATTTTGTGGGAAGTTTGAAATTTGTGAATTTTTTTTTTTGCAATATCGAATCATACATAATATTGTTGATTTCAGTTTAAAGATTTATAACTGTATTACATGTTTAAACAAATATTATGTCAAAATTATTTTATTATCATTTTATATTGCGCTAGAATATGCAAAATACTAACATAATACAAATTTCAACCATTTTAAAGTTTTATATAAATATTTTAAATTTTATATATTTTGAGTACCTATTTGATAGGTACTCTAAGCTTGTTAGTTCTATTGGTACAAAACGTTACTTGCTTGTTTATTATGAATATTGTTTTGCTATAAATTATTAAAATGCCTGTTATAAATGTTTATAGAATTATAAGCCGGCAAACAAAATTGAGTATCAAACTCAGGTTCCATTAAATAAAACTAAAGACTTTGAATTACATCGCAAGCTGTATTATTCATTAAATGTAAGCTATTTCAAATCATCATCGGAGTATTATCTATTGAACGCTTTATGGAATAAGTATTGGGTTAACACATTAAGTTCGTGCAGTTTACTTACCAACGCTGGTTATATAACTACTCAAATAAATGATGTCGCCAACAAATTAAAAAAGGCCAACATTTCTCTTTATAAATCACGTCATGTTGAGCCTATAGAACAATTAAAAGGACAAAACAATTTAATGAAAGCTACACAAGATAGCAATACACTCACAGCTGAAACATTATCTGGTTTTATTTCTCAAACAGTTAAAGAAGCCTTATTCAATAGCGTACATCCAAGAATATTTTACAATAAAAAATATACTATGCATTAGACATTTTTTTACATTATATTAAATTTAGATCAATGGGTTGATAAAAACAAAGTATGTAATAAAAGAGTCTTGAGCATTTGATGTCAAAACTCCATTCTTGAAAAAATCATTTGGTCAACAATTGCTCAAATGCCTGGGTATTAATAGTTCCATGCCTATTTCTATAAAAAAGAAAAAGTGTTTGTTGTGCTATGTATGATAAAAAAAAGTATTGCAAACTAAAATTGTTAGAATGCAATTCTAAATTTTTAATTTTATTGTATTGTAACACTAATTTAGTTTTAGTTTTTTGTTCTTGTATACGTTGTTTTTGTAACTCATTATTTGCCACAAGATTTTTGTTCAAACAAAATAGATATCTCATATATATATATATACATATAGATTTATATAATGTAAAGTAAATGTAACGATATTGTTTACGAGAAATATACAAATAATAATAATAATAATACCCAAGGTCCTTAGCAATGTGTACGTATTTTAAACATAAATTCTAAACAAAAAGAACTTGCTTCTAAAAGTGTATTTAATTTATTTAGTTGCACGATTTCTTACTCTGAAAGATATCATGTATTTGTTTGCGTCATCAGGTATAAACAATGTTTAATGAAAATTATCGAGTAAAATACAAAATGTAAGTTAACATTTTATATATATTGTGCACTTATAGCCAATTGGTAATATTAAATGTAGCACAGTAAATATTAGATGCTAGAGTTATGGGTCATTGTCACTTTGGATTTTATGATGCGAATATAGTCTCAGCAGTTCTATAATTTATTAATGTCATACTTCATCAATTTTGAAAATGTTCTAAATTTGTAATAATGTATAATGTGTTTTCACAAGATGACTTTTGACGATGTTTGATCGATTTAAAACTGCTACAAAATTGAAAAATCATCATGATAAAACATTTCTTAGACTCTTACCTTTAATTTATCTCATCTATGTTGGTTCCTACAATGAAAATCATATGATTATTTTGAAAACTAAATTTATTGGCATGACTCAAAATGCACTTATGCCGTTAGAATACTGATTAAGTGCTCGGTTTTAAAAATACAGTTTTTCGATATAATTATGAGTTTAAAACATTTTTCAGAATGAAAATTGGATAAATATAAATATTAAATATATACCTACAGAACCTAACCTAACCTTAGTTGCAACACAATATCGATGAGTGACAAAGACTTAACATCATTTATCTTGATCTTGTAAATTGAACTATTAATGTATTGTCAGTGGCATGCCCAGACATTTACAAACTTCTGGAAGGAGATGGGGATCCCTTAAGCTTTAAGGGATTTACTCAAAAGTAAAAATATCTTCTTCACATTGAAAGTTGTTTTAAGTAATGAATGTTGTACCTATTTATTTTATTGTGTATTTATCAAGCGTGTGGAAAAAGGAATGTTACTTAAAGGTGAAATGTTTTATAATAAAACATGGCCCCTAATGAACATCTATGTGAAGTATAGGTATGACTTGAAAAGAGAGGTTTCATTTATTAAATGTATAACAATCTCTCCTCAACCCGTTCGTTGGAAATATAATAAAAATATGCAGGTACATCAATTTTTTTATAATTGCAGCTAATAAGTTAATGGACTGTATTTAGTCAATTTAGTTTTAATTTTTCATTGCTCCCATTAAGGTTAAGGCCCTGCCTCCTAGGGTGCGGGGTCTTTGGGCAACAAAAAAATATCAGAGAGCCTTTACTAGGAGGCAAATACTCTACATACAATCTTGTTTTTCCAATAGACAATGGTGGTCTTCAACTGGTTTTAATCTAGACATATTATTTTTGGAGGGCCCAAATATATCAATGGGATTTCGCCTTCAACATCTAACTGCAATATATTTACAGTATTTGAGAAATAGGCTATGTAATATTTACTATATGGTTTATTTGCGTCTAATGTTTTCGGGCCAGAACCGTGACAAGTAGGAATCTGTTCTTATTTACCTTATCATACATGTCTTACATTTTAATTTTCTCAACCAACAAATCAAAAACATTAACCGTGATTTACATGTGTACACATATAAATAAATATAATTGATTTTTGGACGAAATAAATTAAATGTGCCAAATTGTTGTACTCTGTACAAATGAGTAGAAAAAATCAAATGCTCCAAATTTATCTTTTTAACATACAAAATCACAAAAGTTAATAAAAAAAAAAAAAAAAAGAAACATTTAATAAATAACACTTGCTAACATAACATTTTATCAAATTTATATTGCTTAATAAAAATATGAACACTTATTTGTTTCTCAGATAAAATATATTTTATAAATACTTAATAACATTTAAAAATGAAAATGCGTAAGTGCTAAGTGTTTAAACTATGTAATTATGTGTACCTGGTGGTCAAGATAGATGGGCAGCAAATTTTAAATATAATATGTTACAATTTTTTGTATAGTAACTACATCAGTGATGATAAATCAGTTTTATTTTATTTACACCTCAGACACTTTAACTGCTGTTTTGTTTTCTATTAAATATTGCTGAAAAAAATATTATATATTTAATATTGTAAGTACTTTATAATTAATCTAAGTTGTTAATATTAGTTATTTTTTATATATTGTATTTGACCTATACCGTACATTTTATGCAACCGTCTTATTACTTTAAAATAGTTTACGTTGTACGAATTCAATTTTAAGAATGTAGATGAAGAGTGATTTTTCCTTGTAAGTTTTTGCATGTAATATTTTGAGTAAAGAGGTACTTTTTAAGGACCAGGTAATATCTGATTTGGATGCTATAAGTAAATTAAATACAGCTAATTAAAAAAAGACCAATTTATAAAATGTTTGTTATGAATTTATTTACAGTCACCGCAAAATTTAGCGGCGGTACTGATAGTAGTATGATTCAAAGAATGTCCTAAGTACTGAATCTATGAATAAAAAAAATGTTCAGCCTATAGGTTGTTGAGTTTTAGTTTTTGCCATTCAAATGTTCAGTTTGTGGTGTTTGGTTTAGTTAGAAATGCACTTTAAGTACAGAAAAAAATAGGCTGCCCAAAATACACCCTGCAACCACTTCTCAAAATGACGCTCCTGCGGGTTTAGTCATATACAGCAAACATTGATTAATTGGGTAAATACTCTAAGATTAAACATTTTCCCAAAAGTGGGTATTTATTTCTGATTCTGAGCGTCAGCTAAGAACGTGTTGTTTTTACAATGATGTTTTTTTTTTTTTTTTTCTGTCAACAACTGTAAGGGTATAAAGAATGCTGCTGTTTTTATAGTCAGTACCTCTAATGAAAGGTCTTTTGATTGTAAAAGTTACAGTAAAAAAAACAAAATGGAATTTAAGGAAAAACGTTAAAAATAAACGTCCGTGATATCTGCAATCCATTAATAATATTAATTTTTTATTTCTTTGTTTTTATAGATTTACGCCAATTGCATTTTAGCCAGTGTCGTATCTGACTTAATCGTATGGGGCAAAAATATGAATCCAAAAGGAAAGGACAGAGGTATTATATTTAGGCATTGGCTTGAAAATGTTTGTGACTTGAGTGCTAAGCCACTTATAGCCCCGACAAAAAAAAAAAAAAAATTGTTTACTTATCCTCGTTGAAACTAGGAAAAATCATACACTTTTAATATTAAATGTTTCGGCATTTGTACCATCAAAGTTTTGACACTAGTTTTATAGGATTAAAGCCTAGGTCTTAGTGAAAAAGGTGATTTATTTAGTTGTATTCTGAGAACGACTATGTTATCTGATGAGGAGATTAGTGAGAGTCTAAAAAAGTTGGAGGACGAATTTGTAGACTTTAATCCGGTTGAACTTGCCACACCACAAATTGAACCAATTCAACTTTTATTTGCTTCTGAGCTTCAATCTTGTAAGAGCGTTTTTGATACGATTAAATTAAGTACTAACAATTAGAAATAATAATTTAGCTACCTACTTCCAAGTTGTTTTATTTACCCTAATTTACTAACGGCATTTTACTTATTTCTTACATTACTGGTTACTGTTGCAAGTGCAGAAAGAACATTCTCAAAGCTTAAATTAATTGAAAACTATCTCAGAGATGCACTACGTGTCCCGAGCACACCTTAGTGGTCTTGCAATCAATTGACAACGTGCCGAAAAATTGGATTTATCATGGCCGGTTAAGTCGTTTGCTCATGATCAAAGTGGAAAAAAAGTATTTTCATTGTAATTTGTAATTGATTACTACTGCAGTCTTATTATGAGGTACAATTTGATGAAATACATATACCACGTGTATTGAATTATTATTTTATTGCTTACAAATTTTCAGCCCAATACTTAGCGAATTGGATTTTGGGTTACGTTAATAAGTAATTGGGCTCCAAAAAAATTGTATCTACGGGCCCCAACAAATCTAGTTCTGCCACTTAGCGTCCTTTTAGGTCACAGTACTACCACCAGCTACTGTTACTAGACATCCGTAACTCGTATGTACTTTATTCAAAGTTGTTATACCTATAAAACAATATGTTATTGATTGCAACAATATTATATATATATATATATATTGCACAGATTCTGTCGGTTAGACTTAAATTTTTTTTTTTTTATTCAACGATACGTTTCAGTTCACCGATGATGATCTGGCTCAAACGGCCGACAGTTCTGGGTTATTTGTAATTAATATCATATATTATTCGAAACAATCGTAAAAACCACATCAGGCAACGTAACAGTAAATACCGAAACGAAAGTTTCTCGTTGTAGACATTTATAGATAGGTACCATTAAAGAAATCAGGTAAATAGTAAAATATTATTGACGTCAAAAATTTATGAGGAAAAAAATTTAAAATTGTGTATATTCAAACATATTAAATACATCAAACATGACGTGTGTGCTGATAAAAGAAAAAATATTAAATTAAAAATGAAAAACGTATAAAATACTACATACTAACTACTTACATACTAATTACGTAAAAAAAAAAAAAAATCAATACAGTTCAAATAAAATTTCAAATGGCGGGCTGTCAGTCGGTACTAATTATTGACCGACCCGTCGGAGGTTTTCACGGTGAAGCAGGGACACTCTGCGTCCGGGGAGACCTCGTTTTCACCGCTTGGTTCGTCCAGCTGCAGCAATTCCGGTCCACCGACCAATCGCATTTTTCCGCGATTCATCCCCCGCAGGAAAATTCCGCGTCCGGGGAACGCGTTCGGGGAGACCTCGTTTTCACCGCT
>CM029361.1:22036755-22106708 GCA_017140985.1 Hormaphis cornu
ATATTAGTTGAGAAGTTGTCGAAAGAAATTTCAATTTTTTCGAGTGTTTTTAAATACGTTTCACCAGTTTTCTGTGACTTTTTTTGAACAATTTTCAAAAAATAAATTTGAACGTTCTACGAAAACCGTTAACCGTCATTTATAACTCTCACGGTTTCAAATTTTAAATATACGAGTAACTGTTTTTTATATTTGTTTCACGCATCGATATTTTTTTCATAAAATGTATATAATTATACGGAAATAGCGGGATTAAAACGGGACCATCTTCGAAAAACGGGATAAAAAGCGTCCCGTTTGAAGTTTTTCGGGACAACGAGACATGATGATCAGAAAAGGGACAATACCGTTTTAAACGGGATTGTCTAGTCACCCTAGTGTAGTACCAAGTCGGTTATTAATTTGTGTTCAGTCCCTATACCTAACGGGGGGGGGGGGGGGCCCTTTCGTCTTAAGTTGTTGCGCATAAATATAGCTATCCTAACAACACCCTGGCATTGACCGTAATTAATAAAATTTTTTTTTTGTCAATAAACAAACTGATTCGGCTATCGCACTGAACAGTCTAATATCGGCCGAGTCGGTTTATTTGTTTAAAACGTAAAAGAAACACAAAATGTACCTTAAGAAGTGCAAAAAAATTTAATTACACGAATGTGTGCGTAGACAAACGAGTACTTTGAGGATCTACAGCACAGAACTATAAACAGTCTAAGGTACCTTCAGTTATTTCAATTTCTGTACAATCGCAATCCTGTTTTCGTCCACTAAAATTAGTAATTGATCTAAGCGTGGACAATACAGCGTAGGTATGACATTATACGGTGTGGTAAAAAAGATTTTGGCAAGCATTTTGTTGATTACCGCTTGGTCCGACTATTTTCAACTCGTTGTTTTTTTACGCATTAAAAAATGTGTTTTTTAAGAATGTAAACATGGCTGTCTGTGTTCTGCGTAGTAAAAAAAAAAAAAAATGGTTTTTTCATATTTTATCGAGAAATTATAAAATACCATGTTGAATATTAACAATTGTGTTTCGTACTGATTTTAAAATCAATAGTACTATTAGTTATTGTATGTTTCGAACGTTAAGTACAAAAAATATGATTTGTTACTCATTTACCCCTAACACAAGCGTTGCCTAAAGGGGTAAATCAATAAAAAAAAAGTTGTAAACTAAAATTTATATTTATCTACAAATATTTGGTTTTCCAAAATAAAATTATAGTGCGGTGATGGGAATTCTTATTCTTAGTCCATCACACGCCATTACTTATGGGAATCGTTTAGACGGTTTTTATTTCCTGAGCAAACAGATCGATCTAAGCGTATAAGAATAATTTGAAAACTGATTCGTTACGACGTCTAATTCTTTTTGAACTTTTTCACATGTTTAATATTTTTAAATTTGAATCTTTTACAACTTTTCTTTTTCATTATTTTAGTGATAACACGTTTAGAGGATAAAACGTGAAAAAATCGATCCGAATAAATAGTAGGCGTCACAATACCATGACAAATTCAAATCAGTTTTCAGAATAGATTCTTATCGCATCAATACCAAGACGAATCGTCGGAAAGCCTAAATTCCTATAATTCGCGTGTACATACATGATTTTCTATTAATGTTTTTTTTTCTTTTTTTTTTTTTGTCACGAAATACGAGTATTGTGTACCTCTCCATTCTTTGTTCTAACATTCGGGATCAAACACGGTCAGGCCCGGATTTAGCGGTGTAGGCAACCAAAATTTGGATGGTATCACACACTATGAGCATTTTAAAAATTCTTAGCGTAGCAATGAATGTAATGTTTTTATACAATGTTTTTCTTAAAACACTTTTTAAGGAAGTACGTGAAATGCTCCAATTCACCTTACGGTACCACAAAAATAATATGTTTTGGCTCTAGTTGGTACTTTGATTGGTTAAAGGGTTATTTTTTGAGTCATATAATCCAAAACAAAAACGCGAAACAACATAAAAAATAAATAAGTGCGTATTTTATGTCGGATTTACCAGACAAGTTACGACAAGTTTTGAACGATTAGCTATAAGCCGTAAGTATAATGTTGTGATATTGTGAATAAGGTAGGTAAGTGATGTAGCTAAGTAGGTTAATCGAATTTAAAATATATTTATTCCATGTCAATAAGATATTTACTTGCCAAGACTTTTCTTGACAAACAAATTTGCTCTTATAATTAAAACACATATTGTGTGAAAAGTCTTATGGGGAGTAGTTTGACGCAGTGGCAATACTACGCTTCGGGTGACTCACTAGTCACTGGTTTGGAAGTTGTGGTTCAAACGCATTATTTAGTATCTGAAAGCAATCATTGCCTTCGAACGATTCTCAGTAGTATACGTCCTAGTAAAACCCATGTCTAACAATTAATATACTTAGAAAAATATTAAAAAGTTTAAAAATATTTGGCAAAAACTTTTGTCAATCTTTTATATCGCATTGATTTAGTAAGTATGGCACGTACAAAATTTGAAAACGACACATTTGGCAACTGCGTATTGACCCATACGGCTATACTCAACCAACAATAGAACGAATATCGTTAGGTATGTGCTGACTTTAGACCCTTATGGAATACAGAAACGTGTGTCATAACGTAAACAATAGCAGGATTGTTAAAGTAAACCTATTCTGAGTTCTTGGAAATAATTTCACAATAAAAAAATATCTTGTATACGTTTAAGTATACACTTATAAATTGTGTCTTATCAATATGGGTAAGGCGTGTGTACAGGGTGTCTCAGGTGTGCCTTGGCAGAGGCCTTCCGATCTCTTAAAATACGAATATCCAAAAGTACTTCAAACGGTTTGAAATGTTCACAGTCGTCGAGATAGGTCGAAAATGTACACATAAATGAAACCGGAATCGTATTTAACGATTATTTTAGTGATATCGAGAATTTTAAAACCGTGTAGATTTTAATTATTTCCACAGTTATTGTTTCACAAAACCGTCAATTTTTAGAGAAGCCAGTTAAACATTTTTAATACTAACTTAACCACACATTTTCGTAAGCATGGAATGTATGAAATAAATTAAAATATGTAAATCTATTAGTAAAAAATTGTTTCATTTCATTTTACACAATTTTGGTTTATAGATGTTTTCACATCGCCTTTTTTTTTATTTTCGTCATGTTTTTTTTGGCAATAACGCCTTTAAAAATTGTCATGCGTTACTACCTATTGTCTATTCGACTAGATTTGACGCTATTGAATTTTCAATCAATTAAAAACCGTTTAGTTGTAGAATTTTAAAACTAGGTGATAATTTAATTTTGGATATAAATTGTTTTAAATTACAATATTATTGTTTAGAAATTTAATAATATACAAAACGTGAATCCATCTCTTTTAAACAGGTAAACCACACAAAACAGGTTTTTGGAGTTTAATTCAAAAAGTAGGCGAAATTTAAAAAATAACTTCAACCAAAGTCCACCGGAGTCCATTTGCCTATTAGTAGAGAGAGGTACTGACTTCAAAAATCTAAGCATTCCTTCTACCCGAAAAATGGTTGACAGAAAAATCAAAAAGATACAAGTCAAATGCTTATTATAAAATTGTACTGACGTTATTTAAAAATTTCGTAACAATTTCTGGGTTACAGAAGTTTTTATCAAAATTAATATTATCCTTTTGTCATTATATAACGAGTTCTTGGTCATAACTACTATACAAAACTGTTAAAATGTTTTGAGATATTAATTTTAGCAATAATTTTTGGTTTATTCTAGGTTCAATTCGTGGCATAACTCTATAGATTGGCGTATCCGGGGGGGGGGGGGGGGGGGGGGGGGGGGGGGGGGGCTGAGGGCGCTCTTCCTAAATTTTGGATGTATTAAGATTTTTTTATGGAAAACTCTAGTAATTTTTGGTACATCGGCCAAAAAAAAATGTCTGAGAATTATTTGTTTTCTTACGTATAAAAAGTAGATAGGTATCAAGACTTTATAAATATCGCTACTGCCAACCGCGGTATATTTACAATTTTTTTTTGGGGAAGGAGGAATGCTTAATTTTAAGCGATAGTTATGATTGCCATACTAAATTCTATAAATAAGTGAATCAATGTGAACCAGAAAATTTTACAGCATTAATACCTCCCAGAAAAAAAAACCCCCCGATTCTCCTACTGCCTCTGCTGCAATAGTCTCATTAAAATAGTCAAATTTTTAGATTTTGAGAAGTATTCTGTAATAAACGATGATGTATGAAGCATTTTGGCTTAGTTTCGTGAATTCTAGAGTTCGTTCTTTAGAGTTGATGGTCAACGGGGACGTTTATTCTTACTGTGATCAGAGGTATCGTCACTCTGTACTCTTTTTAAAATCTATAATATATAATATTCATATACTAGTCATAGCAGTTATTCACAATAATAATTATGTGTATAATCTTGGTGTGGAGTCCATTCGACATTTTTGAGCAGTAACACAACAAAGAATTTTACTTACAAAATACAACCGTAAATTGTACAATGTGCGTGCTGTGCGTTGTGTATTTGGTAGCTGCATATTGACCCATACGGCTATAATTGTCGAACAATATGTATTGTGTATAGGTATTATATAAACCTTTTTAGACCTTACTGGAATTCAGAGACGTGTGAGCCATAACGAAATCAATAGCAGTATCGTTTATGTAAACCTAATCTGAGTTCTTAGAAATAGTTTCACATTTCCATTAGTATGTACATTTCAGTAGCTACGTCTTATAAACTGTGTCCAATGTAATGTAGTTACAAACGAAACAGAAAGATCTAAAAACGAGATTCCAAAGGTACCAAAGGTGGGCATTCACTAGTTAAAAAGTAAATTAAATTCAAATTTTTTAACATTATACCTAACTATAGTTAGTTAAAAATAAAATACACGAATCACAAAATAATACACTTTTTTACTTGCGTATGCGTATTTCGACAACCGTTTTGTCATCTTCAGCCCGAATCTACGACTAGTGATTCGGGTATTTTATTTTGAACATAAATAGTCAGAATTCTCAAGTTTAATTATTTTTGTTTAATTCAGTTAAGAATTGCATCGCATTTATTCATCTTTTTATCGTTAATTATCATATTGTCGCTTAATTTTTTCGTTAGCAAGCGAAAAACCATCAACCATAAATAATTCATTGACTTTTTTTGTATTTTGATCATTTGCTTTCCCAACTACTCAAGTTAAAAATACTACCTAAGTATTTGTTGTAAAAATTTAAAATTTTTTTAACAATTTTAAAAAAAAGAGCTCAGTTATCTAATACGAGTCCTGGTAAAAACCAAATTTAACTTTAAAAATTGTCGGAAAATTCCGAAAGTGGTATCAAAGTATGAAGAATATTAATTTAATTAACGTTTAAAAATTTTAAGCCAATTAAATATACTAAATAAAAATATTTCGTTGAATAAAGATGTCTGATTTTAAAGGAAAAAAAGTAAACAACTGATTGACTTAATTAAAATATTTTTAATAACATACAGTCGTTGATATTATTTTTTGTGCGAGGAACTTGACTTTTTATATCTTTTTTGTTTTGAATCGTTTGCGTTTTATGCCAAATTTTTAAAAGTTTCAAATATTAATTTATGTGTTACAAGAGATAGATTTATACTTATAGTTTAACTTGGTTTAGGTAAAATATTTTTCTACATTCATAATACTTATGTATTAGCTTCCGTACGAAAACGTATGATAAAAAAAATAAATTACATAAATTAACTGAAATTATAAATATTAAAAAACATTTTCTATGACTTGTGTGGCTTTATGTTCCTGTAATAACTTATGAGACAGTATTAATGCATTTTGTTCACAATCAATTCAACAATCAATTTAGGTTGGTTTCCGAAAAAAGAAAATAAAAACATTATTAATTTAATAATATACAACACCTGTACTCAGTACGGTATGCACACTAACAAACACGTAAGGGCCATTGATTGCCCGTTGATTTTAAGAATGCAATATTTTACAATGTTTTTTACACGAACACTTTTTTTAACCATTCTTGTTTCAGCTCCCTTTCATCGTGATAACGGACTTCTCACGCCCTCTACTCTCAATAGAATAGTTTGTAAAAATATATATAGATCAGTGTTTTAAATTAAAATAAAAACTCTTATGTTAAGAAGACATTGTGAATGTTTTTTCATTCTACTCCACTAAAAACAAAACGATTTTATTTTACCAAGCGTACAAATTGATTTAATTGTGTTTAAAATTTTATTTTCTCATTATTCTGCATTTGAAAGCTCTCCTAATGAACATTTTAAATGCACTCGGTTGGTACTAAAATTCAAGATTCGTGTGAAAACCAAAACCAATTATTGATATTATGATGAATTATTCTCGTACATGAACTAAATATGAATTTAGAGAGGGAGAAATCGCATACATTTGGCCCATTTAAAAATAGGTGAAACCAAGCTTTTTAAAGTAATTAAGAGCCTTAACCAATTATTCACTTTATTGTTATTTGTTAATGTTCATATTATGGTTGTTATTTAATTTTAATTTGTTTATTTGTTCGTACGAAATCTATACTTCTAAAATTTATGTAGGTAATTCGGTCCAAGCCTGTTTCATTTTTCAAAAAATAAATAATTAAATTTATAACGAGAAGAAAATTTTGATTTTTCTTATCTAGATTTTTCCATATTTTTGGGATCACAGTTGGTATTATTTATGGTATGTTTATGATTTAGAGTTTACACAATCGTTCATAATATCGTTCAATAGTTCGCAGTATCCAAATTATTAAAAACATATCAAAATAAAAATTACTTTTTTATCTTTCTTTCGTTCCTTTCTAAGGATTTATTCCCTTTCTTAAAATTATCTCTTACAACTTTTCTTTTTTTTCTTTTTTTAAACTTACTCCATTTTTACGTTTCTTTTTTGAAATGTGCAGCATCTCTTTCATTCCTTTTTTCTACCTATAACTGTACCCATCACAGCAGTTGTCAATAAAGTAGTGTCATAATAAAAAAAAACAATGTGGATGGGTAGTATGACGGAGTGGCGACTACTCTTTGGGCGGGCTACTGGTTTTGGATTTGTGGTTTAAACAAATTATTTAGTATCTAAAAGCAATGATAAATCATTGCCTTAAAAAAAAAAATTTCTGAGCGATTTCGAAATTTTCGAATCACCAAATTTCAGCATAATAGGACAACGGGAAGTGGGTTAAATGTTAGTTATAACTTATAAGATTTGTAAACGAAAAAAAAACCGAAAAAACACAATTATTTTTTGAGATTTTCAGTCTCGTATTCATTACCAAACGTGTATTAAAATGTTGAAGCTTTTATACCTAAAAATTAAACTTTTTATTGAACAAAAACTACAAAAAAATTTGACAATTTCAAAAATTGTCGACATTTTCGTCGTTTCCGCCACATGTTTAAGAAATTAATCAAAACATAAAAATATGTTTCAAACAATATAAAATTTAAAACCGAAATCCCAAATTGTATAATTTGGGATTTTGGACAACGTTGAATAAATTGTATATGTGTTATTCAACGTAACGGTTGAAGAACTGCTTGTACCCGCGAACGTCGTAACAAACCAGAAAGTTTTAAATCTTTCGCCGTAAATTTTTTTGGTTTTCGGGTTAAAACTCAAAACGTAAGCGAAATTCCAAATAAAGCTTGAACCCAAGTGCCATCGGAGTTCATACACCTTTCATCAGAGGTACTGACTGAGTCGGAGCATTCGTTTTATACGAATAGTCAGTGACTGAAAAAAAAAATAATAACACGTCATTGTAAAAACAATACATTCCTCTCACCCGTCGCTGAGAATCTAAATAAAAACGAATTGCTGGGAAGTCGAAAATGAACGTTGAAGACGAAATAGGTAGAAAAAGACCGCAGAAGAGATGGATGGAAACAATTGAAAAATATATGAAAGTTGTTAACACGTGTGTGTAGGGCCGTGTGGGACGCGAATGACGAATGTGGCTCACTCCAAAAATATGAGAGGAAGGCGAAGAAGAAGAAGAAGACACTCATTCACAAATTGAAAATAATAATATACAGCTACGATATCTACTTTCTGTAGAGAACAAATCGTCGTACAAAATCTAATGGTAAAACCGCGGACGGTGGTTATCGTTACTGATGACAGTACCTAATGTCTGTGTCTTACATATTATTTCCATTTATGCTTCGGTTTCAATATTGTTTTTAGTTTACCCAAAATGTCCCGTTGGGTATTTCACTCATGGCTCATCACTACCCCTGTATGTAGGTACAATTTCCAAATCAAGCTCTGAATATTACAAGGTGTACTACAAGTACTGTTACCTATATTATTCCGTATAAATTTAAAACGTCCATGATATGCGTACGTCTCGTCATCGGCATTGTTGGTAATTATTATAATAATAATAATAATAACAACAATTAAACTGTTGTCGTCTGTAAGTTGATGATGATAAAATATAATTGTACCGGCGGCGGGTGAGCGGAAAAACCTTGGCCCGTCGTCGCGCCCCGCCGAGCGGCCGCGACCGGCAAAAGCGTAATCCGTCTTCACAACCACGTCGACACGGCGAGACACGCGTTCCCGAATGAATACTTTTGTATGGAGTTATTTCGATATTTAGCGAGTTTGGATCCAAAAAACACAAAATTTAAAGTAAAATCCCCGATTATGAGTCGAGTATTCGTCCGATATTTTCCTTGTTAAATGTTGAATCTGCTCGTATGTAAGATAAAATATTTTATCTGAAAAAAAAAAAAATTCAAAAAAATCCGCCAAATAGATTCTGAAGGCGTACAAAAAAGTATTGAAAAACGGTGTTATTTTGATGATTATTTACGTGACTGATTTTGTGAAAGATTTCTTTATTTCTCTATTCTCTCTATACGAGTCACTGAACTCACTCAGAATCGTTATTTTTGTAAGCTTACCGGTTTAACAGACAACTTATATACAGACCTCCCAAATCAGTGACCCACAGCATCAAACTATCCACGCGACCTACCTAGAATGATTCCGGCTTTTTTTGTATTTTGTTTATTTAATAATACGGAGGCCAAAAATTGGAGTTTTATATTCCAAACAGGACCGGGCTATTGAAAACTATTATATTATATAATACATATGTATATACGGATTAGAGCGACAGGATTGATAAGTACATTTTCAGTGACGTCTAATAAAACCTAATCGCCTTGAAGATTTATTGATCATTTTCCAGACAATTAGAATATGACTGTTTCAAATGTAAATGATAATAACTACAATATTCGGGCCAACTCCAGAAAGTGATGAAATGAAAGTCATGTCTGTGCCAAAATAAGCGCGTCACGTCCAAGTATAACAGAACAAATGTTCGTGCTAAGGATGTAAATTAATGTAAGTAATTTACTTTCATTTTTATCAAGATACCATTTTAAAGACGCATTTTCGGACGACATTTTTGTCGAGACAAAATATTTGATGAAAACGTTGATGGATAACATATAACTAACTATACATAACCACGAAATTAAAAATGATGTATGAAAAAAAAAAATTTTTTTTGATCAAAATGGAGCGGCTGATATTCTAAGCACGTCTCGTTGTTCGACTATTCGGATTTGAATCTACACTCGTTTACACTGAACACTGTCACATTATACAAATATATTATTACTAAATTATAATTTGAAATTTTTCCGTAAAAAAAGATTAATATTATTATTATTATTAATAATATGGTTGTGCGTCAAATTTTAAAGAAATTAAATTTTAGTAAAATTTTAATTTTGTTACAATGTGGAATATTTTTTACAGTTATTATTCATGCCACTACTATTTGAACAATTTCATTTTAGAAATTCATTATTAATAAAGTGGTTTGTAAAATTATTTATTTCAATGTTTTTTTTTTTTTTTTTTTATGTAAGTATATCTACAAAGAAAATTTTTAAAATCAAAACGTATTTTATTTTTCGTTAATTGTGTAATAAATTTCAATAGTTTACTATTACTGCTACGTTACAAGTACCAGCTGTTCGTCAATAATTTAAATAGTTTATTGAAAAATATTTTTCCGCATAATATCAGCATTTGTATTTCTATAACCATATTTTTTGTTTAAATGTTCAGTTCAAACCCTAATTTAGAAAAAAAAAAAATGTCCGTTTTACCGTTACGTCAGTTTTACAGGTATTATAAATAATAGTAGTTTAGTTTAAAACTAACATTATAAACAAAACTATAGCATTATTAACCATTAAACAGTACAAAATATTAATGTAATGTTTATTAAAATATGTATTTTTACTAAAAAAAATATCGACTGCATGATAAACATTTATTATTTGTTAGATTAATAAAGGAAATACTTTTCTTTTTTAAATTTAATTTCATTTTGTACATATTGCTTGAAAAAAACCAAAATCAAATATGTTTGTATCAAAACGATTAAAAACTTGTTTTACATACACACACATGGTATTTTTTTTTTTTACTAATAAGAAGTAAAATACAGCAGATACAAATCACAAATTAGTAATGTATCTGAAGATTAGTAACTGTCTTTTTTTTCTTCTGTATATAGTGACTTATATTTGTACACTTTTGAATGACAATAATGGTAAAATTGTGTAATTGTGTAATTGTGTTACAACTAATAGTTAGTATTTTTTCTAGTTTTTAGTCTGAAAATTGTTCTAAACTCGTGATAATATCAAGAAACGTCACGCATTAGACATTTGGGAGTACTTAATAATTATTTTAATAGTATAAATGTATTTTGATTCGTTTTATTTTTAAAAACATAATTTTGTATTTCCATGGTTGTGGTTTTTTCGGTACGTTTAGAGCCAACATTAATAAGTTAAATTATAAACAAGAACCTAAATAATGTTTTTACAAGACGATTTTGCAAATAAATAAGTTTTCATAATTGTATGGCCGTTTAAAATTTAATAAATATCGTTTAAATTTCAACACATTAAATTTGTTATTTATTTCTTTAAAAATAAATATTTTCAAAAATCATCTTTTAAAAATTAAAAAGACATTATAACGAGTTCAAAACCGTTTTTAGAATGACTATTGGATAACCATTTTAATGGATGGAACTGCTGAGACCATAATATTCGCGTCATAAAATATAGTGCGATAAATACCCTATTAAAAGTTTTAAGTATTTATAGTTTTTACCAGAAGAAATAGGATAAAAAAAACGGTTAATTGCTGGTATAATCATGTAATGGTTATTGACAATTTGTCATATACTAAAAATAAATATTATTTTTGACTTAAAATGTACTTAAATTCGTGTGATAACACTCGAGCTAAGAAAATATTATTTTGCGTAACCAAATTGTTGTTCTTGATAATTATTTCATAATTAATGGTCGGTAATTATTATCCATACTAGTTAACCTATCGTTAATCACCTACGTATGTACACATATCATGTAGATTCATATCGGTTAGTTTAACGCCTGTACGTGAACAATTCGGGAATTTCACGTTTTTTTTTTTGTTTCCTAATTTATAATTCTTAGAAATTCAAACATTTGAATTATTATTTGTGTGAATAAACATAGAAAAACAGCAGCTTAACGTTTTATATATTGAAAAACAAGATATTAATTGTATAACTATTTTTGTTGGAAAATATTATACAAGTTACTCTAATTAGCGTATTTTAGTCTAATAAATAAAAGGTAGTGCTTGTCGCAAAATCGTTGATTGATTTTTCAAAACACGCTCTGAAGTCCGCGGAACGTGTCTCGTCAAAACGTAACCACTGTGAAACTAACGCGAAATTGAAAACGAAAATAAAATACTAATTCATTTTATAAAATATTTTTAAAATGACTACGACGTGCAGAATGTTAATGATACCGTCGTTTGACGTGCGAAAAATTTACGAACAACTAATTACGAGGTAAATAATTGTTATGACGTATAATTATTGTGCAATTGTTTTTGTTATACTATTATATCATCAAACAGTATTTTTGCACAGTACTTAAGCCTCGATATGGTTAATGATGAGGTTATTGGGTGCAAAATCACAAAAAATAATTAACATTTCTATAATAATAAACCAACTGCTGTTTTTTTCCTCCAAAATTGACTATTTCGAATAGCGATACGGTTAAAAGACGCATATTTTTGTCTTGGACTTAAGTTGATAACTATTACGCAATACCTAACTAAGAAGATACTGAGAAATAATCATAAAAACAATAGGAAATCGGTTATGTTTTTTCGGCAAATGCACTACCTAATGAGTACTGATTAAAAGGTCCCTTCCGTGTGAGATATTTATATGCGATATTTTAATATTAAAAATAGTACCAGTTCGTAAATGACTAAAAAAAAAAAAAAAAGTGTAAGTAATAATAAAATTAAAAAAAAAATATTGTTCTCCACCAAAAATTATTTACAGAGGAAAAAAGCTTTTGTTTAAGATTTCCGTGAAAACAATTTTGGTTAGTATGAAGAAATACTTCATAACCTTATTTAAAAAACACTAAATACGAGTTTCTTATACAACAGAATTTGTAAAAATAAATATTCTAGTACTTATAATGATAAATAATGGCCTCCGAAAAAAACTTTTTACAGTGGCTTACATTCATATTTAATTTGGGGAGAAGGAGGGTGTTTATCAAGGCAAGGCATTAACTTGTTATAAGTTAAAATTAAGTTTAAAAGTTAAGCTGATTTTAACCAAGTTAATTAACTTGGTAACTTTTAACTTGATTAGGTAGTAATTTTTTAATTTAACGTGTTAACTGTAATACTTAAAATTTTTTTAAAAACTTTCTTTAATAAAAAGAAAATATTAGCAAGAAGAAAATTTCAAAAGAAAATACGAAAAAAATTTTATGAAATGGAAAAAATTTCATACCTTGGTGTTGAGTGAAAATAACTTGCACTATAAACTACTTTCTTTTAGGTTATCACTGTTTTTCCCTGTAATCAATCATATTTTCAAATCTACATGAGAGTTTCAGTCATTTCAGAGTTCTAAGCAGCTCAAATTATGTAAAAATTGACTACGATTTTTTTAATGTTAGTTCTACTTCTGGTTCCCAGTTAAGTTCATTATGCGTCTAGATCTCCATACGTATTCAAGCCAGTTCATTATTCTTCCTTTAAGGAATTTCTTTTCTAGAACTGCCAGTTATCTTTTGTCCTCTATCGACGTTGGCCACGTTTTGTATAAAGAATTACCGGTCTAAATAAAACCTCGTATCGATTTATATCAGCACAACATTTAGGAATCGTTGATATTATTATAATTACGTGAGTCATGATGTTTTTGTTTAAGAAAAGAAAAATTGATTTTCCAATATACTTAGAAAGTCAAAAATGTCAAAATACGCGTAACGAAAATTGTAGTGTACGTAATAGTAAGACAATATAAATTTGAATAACATCTGAAATCACTCCGACCGTAAATCAAAATAAATTTGAAACAATTTATAAATCCAATACATTTTTTACATCTCCAAAAAAAAAAATTGGTTTGTTTGTTTTTCAAAATTATTTCTGTTCGCAAGATTCAATATTATTGATGACTTGTGAATTCGTTTCTTCGTCATTAACAGGTATATTATAATAATAATAATGATTGAGTAAAATTATATTAATTAGTATTGCATAACGTAGATTATTTTTCTGGAAATTAGTGGTATGTTTCACTAATTGGGTGTGAGTCAAAAGCTGTATCAATTTCACAATCTGCTTGCACAATCTGAATGACGTATATCTATGGTTTTGTCAGCAATTATATGAAATTAAATTGAACATTTCATAAAACGTCGTCGCTGAGTCACTATCGAATATATCGAAATGTTAATTGCATTCAGGGGGCACTTTTTGGGTGATTTCCATAAGTTATTCTTGCAAACGAGTATAATCGAACGATTTAAATACCGGATCGGTTTAACGAAGTACCTACGTCAACATTTAAATTATAACGATACACACGCATTACTCAACATCGGGCTAGGTGTGCATAATATTAGCGTGTTGATAAATGAATTTAATGTTGATAGGATACAATTTTTCGGAATCGATATTGGATTTGGATATTCGATTTGGATTGACGTCTATAATATAGTTTGTGTGATAAAATTTAGGTTTAACTTTAAGTTAAGTCGTTGATAAATAAAATAAGTAGAACATTTTTTTTTTTTAAAAAAGCTGGGATCACCGCACTAGGTAGTTCTATACTTATCTCAAAAATTTGTGAAATCACTTGAAACTTTTATCAATCCTGTATTTTAATTGTTTTAATATAATGTAAACGTTTGAGCTTTTTCCAATTATTATTTTGGATGTTATCGTGAAAAAACTAAATCGATAGGAATGTCAAAAACACGTTTGAAGTAATTAATGTTTCTTCTTAGTTTCATGGCTGATATCAATTTTGGACTTTCAAATTTGAGACCCCTAAAAGTTTTATCAGAGTTCGTAAGCTTTTCATTAAAGGTACTTTAAGAATTGGAGTATTTTTACTACCCGGGAAAATAAAAGTAAAAAAAATATCATTGTAAAATAATAGTTACATTCTTTGTTGTGCTCAGAATCTAAAACTAATCGTTTTTCAATTTCCAATACTTTTAACATGACGTCATTACTTTTTGTTCGCTAAAAAGCTCAACTTATTATAGTTAAAAATGTTAAAAAATTTTATTATTAAAATTTCGATTTCTTTTTTGGCAATTTTTAACATAATAAATATTTTTCAAACTTGAACCGAATCATACGTTTTCACAAGGTGTTCAAAAACAATTTATAATCTCCTATAAAACCAAATTACGGAATAGTAAGTTTAGTACGGATTTTTCTAGATTAGAACTCTCAGACGAGGCTTCGATTACCAATTCAAACATATTTTTTGTGCTACGTTTCCGAATCTACTAGAATACTTAAAATATTTTTATGAATGATTAACGAAAAAAAAAAAATTTTCAATGAGACTTAAATAAAAGAAAAAAATGTTTTGGTCCATAGCTGACCGCTGGGCTCTTATCCAAAATACGAAATACAAAATCATTGAGTCGCATTTATGGTAAAGTCGTAGATTTTTAAAAAATCATTCGGTTTACATATATCATCCTTATAGAACTTTAAACGTTTTCTGATTTTCCGAGTACAAAAAAGTGGATTGATTTAAATACCTGGGCACTATTGTAACACAGAAGAATGAATGTCAAATAGAAATTCAACAAAGAATTAAAATGGAAAATTAATTCTTATACGCATTAGGTAAGCTACTGAGCTCTAGATTCCTTTCAAAAAAGGTCGAAAAATTCAGTTGTATTTGACAATCATACGTCCGATTGTCATGTAAGGTTGTGTAAGGTTCACAATGTTGAATGTTTGGATAAATAGAGAAAGACCGATTACATGTGTTCAAAATATATGGGCCTTTATATGATCGAGACATTTAACTATTCAAGGATGCCAAGGCTACGTTGGAAGGATGGTAGGTATCAGGAAAGATTTCCTAAATGCCAGACGAGAAAATTATGGAGACCTGGATTGGAAGGACTTGACAGCGCAGAATAAAGAAGAATGAAAGAGGGTTTGTTATATAGCAAGATCTCCTTTTGACGTCTCAAAAACCTTAAAAATTAATATATATATGCTGCCAGTATCAAATAAATAAAAAAAAATAAAAAACGATAATTTCACTAATGTAAAACCGACAATTAAATGATGTGAATGTTAAGTTAAAATAATATTACCATACTATGCAAATTAAACGCTCGACGCTTCGATTGAGAATAATGATACACAGGAATACATCCAAATACAAACGCACGCTTTTTACTCTTATAGTCCTATCATTGAATATTGCAATCAACTGATTGTATATTAGGTACTTACCGAGCGTCGTATTTTTTTAATTTTTGAAATTAAAAACAGTAACCAGCTATATATATATTATTGTAAATTAAATGTATATTATGTCTACGAATACCTGTCCATTTAACGTTTTATATTTTTAAAATTTAAATAAGCTTTGTACTCTTCGTATTTTACGCCGTTCGAATAATCAGGTATTCAGACGGATTTGTTCATTTTACGCAGTTTGTGTGAATATTAATTAATTTATATATGCGCATATTAATAAGATATTAAAAACGTTTGCAACCGAACGGCTATTATAACCGGTGCGGATGTAAACCTGCAGACACATATTATTGATTTTGCAGTTTGATGATCACTTTTCGAGGGCAATAACCCATTAAATAACCCATTTTATTCCAAAATATCTCTTAAATTAAACCA
The DNA here is from genome assembly GCA_017140985.1 of Hormaphis cornu. NCBI lineage: Eukaryota > Metazoa > Arthropoda > Insecta > Hemiptera > Hormaphididae > Hormaphis > Hormaphis cornu. The sequence continues at coordinate 22,053,050 of CM029361.1, forward strand.
CAAACATTCAGTACAGTTTAACATTAACACTTGTGTTTAGCACGGTTAAACTGTCGCCTTATTTTTATCCTCAAAATTGAAAAGTTAAGTATTAAAGTTGAAGCCGATTTGGATATTTTAATTTCCGTTGTCGGATACCGGAAAAATTTACCAATAAAGATAAAAGTTTGATAAATCAACTTTAAGTACAATTTAAGGTTTTTTTTTTTTTTTATCACCTCAGTTAAGTTAATGAAACCGGAGTAAAAATAATCATTGAAGTACTTGCCCAGGTTTGACAGTCAGGTCATACAACTATTAAACAACTAAAATAATTAGATTATGAGTGCAGCGAAGAATGTTTTGTTTTTACCATGATATTATGTAAGTTTTTTTGTTTTCTGAGAAACACTTTTTAGGGTAGAAGAAATAAACTCCGATATTTAATATCATTAACTTTTCTGATACGTCTATGAATTAAGGTCGTACTCTGCACCACTTTTGAAGTTTTGATTACTGTTTGAGTTATACCCCAAAAACCAAAATAAATTTTTAAATTTTATCGTGAAAAGTCTTAAATTTTCAGATTTGTGATGACATCTTGGTGTAGAAGGAGTGCTCCGATCTTTACGTAGAATACCACAAAAGAAGTTGAGATTTTGGCGGCTTAAAATTATGTTTTGTTTGATTTTTGAAACTTTTTTTGATCTTTTTTTTTTGTTCTGTGATCACTGACAAGATTAGAATTTCTAAAAAGGAGTAAATTTGCGGTCGGCAAGAAGTCGTTTGGTGTAGCGATTACCTATAAAAAGTTGAACATCAGGTATCTAGTATACCTACGTAGTTTAATAAAACTGATTTTGTTGTTGTTAAATACGGTTTTTACCAGGACGTATACGAGATAACTGAGCTCGCCCAGAACCGTTTTCTCAAAGGCAATGATTTATCATTGCTTTCAGATATCAATTAATACTTTTGAACCACAATTTCGAAACCAGTGACCCACCCAAAGCGTAGTCGCTTCTCCGTCATAAATCAAAATGAAAAAGTCGATTGCCATACCTAATATAATTCAACACAAAAAGACAGCGAGTGTGGCTCAAAATAAAAACGGAACAAATACACAGTGGCTTGTTAAAAGTGAATGTTAAGAAATAAAATAGTTTTTGACGATTAAAAGTGTCACAGTATCACGAAACAAGGTGTAATGATGATTTCGTCAGTCCATCAGCCAATATAAAACTTAATAGTAGGTAATGTATTGTCGATTCGTGTGCGACGTCCATGAGTAGGTAATTTAGGGTTTACACTATTTGTTGTTCTAACAAAATGAAATAAAATGAAATTATTGTCCTAACATTATAATATAGGTACTAGTATGCATTTTTTCGTTACGAATCATAAAATTACAAAACGCACGTGTACAGAGCACTCAGAGTAGCAGGTTTACAAAATTGACACGTCATATACTAAAATCACGATATATTTCAATGTGAAAATGCAAAAGTTTAGAAAATGTTAATTTTTTTCTAAGATTTTCGATTTTATTATTATTGGATCCCTAAGTATCCGTTTCGAAGGCTGACGAGCTAAAGTTATTGTTATATTATATAAACCAACATTGTTAAATTAATTTAAACTTTTTAACATCTTAGACTAATTCTAGTTATTTAAAATTAACTCAACTTATTTCTTTTCTAATCAACTTAAAATCAACTAAATTTTTTTTTTTAATCGTACCTTTTCTAATTAGGTTAATTCGAAGTTTCAACCAACAGTCAAATACGGCGCAAACAACCGCGGAACTAAAAACGAGTACAAATTATATTGATTTTTCAATACCTATTTGGTCAGCGAAATAATATTTAAGCGTCCGTGGTTGATTTGTTACAATATTATAGGAACATCAACGGTATCGGATTCGTCTGATTTTCGCACCACAAACAATTTAATTTTTTTTTCACGAATCTCGCGTAATGCTGTAGTGCAGAAAGTGATCGATTTACGAAAAAAATGCGATTATCCGAATGTCGCGACTTTTCGATCAAATTGAGTTTAGTCAGGCACGTAGCTAAGGGGTGGCCTGGGGTGGCCCGGCCACCCAAAATATTTAGAGGCCACCCTGTTGGCCACCCCATTATATTGAAATATTGTTGAAATACCCAAGGCTCAAATAATTGGGTAAAAAAATTAAACATATTTTAAAATTTCTATTATCATATTTACTACTTGTATTTTTACATAATTGTCTTTCCGAACACTATGGTCAGATTACCAGATATCAGAACTCAGAATAGAAATCGTTCATACATACTCGTCGTATTAACGAGTAACGACAACAACAATGCATCTATATTATTATATTAATTATTATTATAAAGTCGCAGGAACTAGCAACTAGCAGGTATTCCTATTCCAGTAAATGTTGGCCACTCAAGAAAAATATTGGCTATAACTGGGCCACCCTAATTATTTAATCCTAGCTACGTGCCTGAGTTTAGTACAGACTGTAGAGCAATTTTACCATAGCATATACATTATACCTAACCACCATATTTGTGTTAACTTGTATAACTACTAACTCGACTTGAATGAAACGATTTTATTGACTAAAGTTGAAAATATTTTCATTGGCGAATTTCGTACTTACCTATAAATTAATTACTACGTACTCGCTCGTTAAAGTCTCCAGACCGATTGGCGAACTATACACCACCAAAATCTCTCTCATACGGTTAGTGTACAATAATTATTGAATAGTGTCGTACTATGTTTTATGTAATATTATATAAAATCAATAATTTTTGCTAAAATATGCAGCTGTGTAGTTTTTACATCGATGTCGTGCGCAGAATAGACAATGGCCGGAAGCGGTGGCAAGCGATCGCTATTATAATAATAATATTATGCTCACGTCGAGGTTTTCTATTATATTACATTCGTTATTTTTGCGTGCCATACTAAAAATACCACACATCACCTACTAAATAATAATATCTTCACGAAATCAATAATATTATGAACTACAGACCGAACTACGAAATAATAATACCTGAAAATAATGATTCGAAATAAAATCGCTAAATAAATAAAAATTACTAGCCGTAAATAAGTATAATGCTCGAGTGCTTAACTTTTTTTTAATAACGAGAACATAATAATTTTTTGATTTTTATAAGCAAAGAAATAAAAAAAAAAAAAAAAACACAATATTGTTATTCAGAAAAAATTAAAATAAACATATTATTGGTAAAGATTTTTTTGATTTTAATTACAAACTAACAAAATATGCGTATTTTAATTATTAGGTATCTAATAATAATTTGGTTGAGTTTATACATTTTTTAAAAGCGTACACAATTATTTATTATATAATTTGGGAAACGGTTAGACTACGATGATTTGATTTTTATTAAATATATCAAAGAATTATAATATATTCTATGCATATGATCGTAACTATTTTAAATAAAATAAAATGATTTACTGAAACTTACAGGTACGAAATTGTTTCTTTAAAAACGAGATTATTTTTAATAGTGTAAAAAAGTATTAAATCAAAAAATTAGAATACATTTTTTTTGTTGTCAAAAATGTATAACATAAAAGTTTTTAAGAACCTTATGAACGGTAGTGTTACAGTAATTAGTTACAATTACGTTGAATTCTTAGACTGAAACTGAACGAAAAAAAATAATTGATTTTAGACGTTTGAAATATTTGGTATCTAAATCCAAAGAGAATTTATAAATTAAAAAAAAAAAAAATGTTGAACCAAAACCTTTAAGTGAACAATTTTCCGTTTTTTGGTTAAATTTAAGACAGAGATGAAGATTTGAAATTATATCCGTTTGCATATAAAAAAAATAATCAGCTACAATATTTTGCGTGCAATATAAATGGTGGGCTAAAAATAAAGGTGTAAAAATTATTGAGTTTCCAAAAAGCATGCCAATATAGTCCCCCTAAAATTTTTAAAGTGTGTTTATTTCTTAGTCAACAGTAAAAAAAAGTCTCTTATTGCAAAACGCTCGAATGATTGCTGCGACAAATCTGCACAAAATACGTTGTTTTTGTTGAACAAAACAAAATTGCAGAAGTAACAAGCAAGTGTACGTTATTTTAAGAGTAAGTACTGGATCTTATTTTCAAATATTGTTTTATTTAGCAGAATCGATTAAATTCTTGTAGTGTGCGAAACCGTTATCAGACCGGTTTAGCGTAACGGTAAGATCAGGAACCATATTTTTTTCCGGTTACAATAATAATTTAAATTCAAATACACAATAATCTCTTCAAATGTCAAATGCAAAGTTAGAAAAAAAAAATTTAAAATTAAATTACAGTAGTTACTATGCTTCGGGTGGGTCATTGGTTTAAAAGTTGCGGTTGAACCATATTACTTTTTAATAACTGAAAGCAACGATAAATCATTACATTCGAAAAAAAAATTCTGAGTGAGCTGTCTCATAATTCAGAAAATAATTAAAATATCAAAAAATACTTCAATTAAAATAAAATTAAAATCCAAAATCCTAACTTCTATGTAGTATTTAACGTAACGATTGGAGCACTTTTACCCGAAAACTTCATAACAAATATGAAAAATTCAAAATCTTCGTTGTATAATTCCCGATTTTGGTTTCGTTTTTGGGGTAAGACTACAAAGTAACAAAAAAAAAAAAAAAAACTCTTACCGAAATACCACCTGAATCCATAAGCCCTATAGAAAAAATATTAAATTTGAAAATCGGAGCATTATAGCTCCTATACAAAAAGTTGTTGACAGAAAAAAAAAACATCATTGTAAAAATATAATTTCCTCGCTCGTCGTTCAGAATCTGAAAAAACCAAAAATATTCATTACAGTCAGCTGTTTTAATGAATATGTTATCAGTAAGCTTATAAAACAAAATCATTCATAGCGATCATTATTATTAATCGTTTACAATTAATTCTGAAACATAATTTTAAAAATCGCTATTTTATTATTATTATACATGAAACAATAAAAAATTGTGCCACAAAGTATACATTTAAATACGAGTGAACGAAGAAAACATTTTATTTAAAAAAATATATTTAAAATTATTGTTATTTTATTTTAATTACCTCATAAAAATTTTATGTTAAATTCATGTTCAAGTATAATTTTGTAATCGAATTACGTTAAATGTGGTTTGAAAAACATGATCTTGCACGTTATTTACAAATATTCTGAATAGGTACAAAACAATAAAACTCATAAAATTTAGTGTATAATTCTGAAAAATTATTCGTGTTACGTGACAAAGAGTTGGCCGAGAGACAAAGAAAAGTGATATAATATAATATTATTACTATAATTATTATAAAAATAAATACGTAATAAAATCAATATTCATTTCTTGACTTATTTCTCCAAATACCTAGTTCGAATTCGGAAGTTTTGACCCTTTTACGACCACTTTAGCTTTGAAGAAGCGAGTTACATTTCCTGCAAAAATCACTATAAAATCAAGTTTGATTTAAAAATAAAGAGATTTAAAATCGGAATTGAATTCAAAACCCTAGTATGAATTAAAATAAAATTGGTACCTAAACCTTATTAGAATCTGAAAAATTAAAAAGGTTTAAAAGGTAACAGCTTCTGTAGTATGGAACATATCATAAACTAGATATATCATGTCGTGACGGGAATTATAATTAGGATTTAGATTAGAGAAATTGTACCATTCACATCAACATTATTTCATATACATAATGACAAAATAATAAGATAGTGAAACACAAGTACGTCTTTTCCTATTTTAGTATGTTTTATTTTTAACCTTTTTTTTTTTTTTGCATTTTTTGTGATTTTTGAACTATAGTTGTACTTTGCATATTTAACTAACACTAGATACTATTATAGAGTACAATATTGTGTATAGTGTTACAATATGTTCAAGAATAGACGTTTTATTTTGTTAAATTTTTATTTTTTTTTTTTTGTATTTTGTTTTTTTAATAATTATTTGTTTACAATTTCTTTCTTTGTTTTTACCGTGTTCGTTATAATTATCAGCTATGTCATAAATGTCCAAGACATTTACGTGTTAAAATTTAGGATAAAAGTCAAGTCTTTTTTTTAATTTTTTAACATCTAGCTTCAATTTAACATGATTCATAATCTAACTTATTTTTGCATAGATCAGTCCCATTCTTATACTATACTGAACAAACGATATAAAAGTATAAGTATTGTTTTTTTTTTTTTTTTTGTTAAACTTCACCGATTTCAGCCGAATTTTCACCAACTTAACCGATCCAAATGTTCATAACTTTAAATTTGGTTAAAGCAGTTTTGGGTAGAAAATAAAAATCGTCAGTTTGCTCGGCAGCGTGGTGGTGAACAAAACGCCCTGCGCATCTTTCCTCGTTCTTTTACTTTTTGTTCTCTCGTCGTAATAATGGCCACTAATTAGATTTTTAAAACGTCGTGTTTTTTATGGTTTTTGCGATTTTCCGAGAACATTCGTTCAGTTTCTATTGATACGTTTTTACCGATGACGGTTTCGCGATGACCTCCGATCGTTGAACACCGGCTTAACCGGCTGTAGTGCGTCTCGAACAACTCGTTCTAAAAATTAAAATTGATAGGTATAATTAAAAATTAAAGCGATTTTTCCTCCTAGTTTATGTGGTCGAAGAATTGAGTATGAAAATAAAAAATATCATTCAGATTGGAAAAATAGTTTGGTGTAATTATGAAAATATCGAAATGTCAAAATCGCCAAATCCGGCGTCAGAACCTATTAAACTTATTCCTATAAAAATTATTCCTATTTCCTATATTCCTATAAAAATTATTCCATGTCTTTTTCAAACTTATATGTACTAAATTAATTTGACACGTTATGAAAGATTGAAAAAAGTTTTTTTTGGTACACCATTTTTTCCCCCCCATGCAGGGGTATCGCAGTAATCCGCAATATTTTTTACATATCGATTTAGTTATTTTTTGGCTATAACATTCAAAATGATGATCGGAAAAAACGGAAACTTTTACATAATACTGAAATAAGTGAGATACAAGTTTGATAAAATTTTCAAGTAAAATCAAAAAATTTTGAGCTTATCTTATAGAACTTTGAAATTCTCGAAAAATTTACCAGAACTTACTTATAGTAGGTAGGTAACTACCTAATAGACAACTGAGTTCGCACAAAATTGTTTTTTTGAAGGTAATGATTCATCACTTGCTTTTTAATAAATATTTTACCCCTTCTAATATAAGGTATAGTTATAATGGTCCAGTATAAGCACATCGATGCAATTAAAAATTTTTATTAAACCGCCAATTTTTTTTATCCAAGACAAGCACTGATATACAATACGTATTTGGACCGCCCAGCGAACGTCATTGATCTGGTAACGACCGTTTGCATTATCGTGTACTGGTACCACTCAATCTCCACTTAACGGTCGTTCCACAACATAACCATCAGCCAGGACTAGATTAAGAACTAGGTTTTTTCTTCTCCAAATCGGATATTAAATTATATACTATGTTTACGTCGTGTGCGGCCGCAAGGTTAAGACCGCGTACGTTAATCATAGTATTATAACCGGGAAAAAGTATAATAATTCCGATAGAGCAATATTATATCGACATAGTGTGTATGGATAAAATTAAAATAACAACGTCAACAATTCACGAATAATATATACGACGCTTGTGGTTTTTTTTTTGTTGTCCGGATCGCCACTGCAGAAACACAAGGCAGCATCACAGGTCAGACGTTCGCCTGTGGACGTATAAATCGGCGTCATTTGCTCGCCCGGAAACATGAATCATGTATAATGAAACAAGAATAAACTACACGTTCAGTACTAAAGACACGATTTTCCACTATATTACACTTTATACTATAGGTAGGTAAAACAAGAATGTTATTTTTTTTTTTTTTTTACTCGACAAACTGTATAAGATGTACGTGATAAAGTTATATTATATCAGCAGACCTTGCGCTAATGTGCAGTACACGACACAACTCGTGAAACAGTTCTACAACGCCATTTTTGCGGTACAAGTTTAATATAAATTACTTACAATCACTTGTTAGGTTCACGCGCGGATACAAGGGATAGGCCAACGCGTCCTCCCAAAATTTCACAAAAAAAAAAAAGGAAGCAAGGAAAGAAAGGTAGTAGATTTGATGAAAGTTGTTTGACGTAACGATCACGCTTTGGAGTGGGTCACTTCTTTGGGCAGGCCATTGTTTCGGAAGTTGTGGTTCAAACTGTTTATTTAATATCTGAAAACAACGATGAATCGTTGCTTTACAAAAAACTATTCAGAGCGACTGAGCCAGATTTGCAGTTTCCTACACCTCCTGGTAAAATCGAAATTTAACATAAAATATCAGCTAAAAAGAACTTACTTACTACCATTACTACCTAAAATGCAAGATGTTTAGGCAATCGCCAAACAATTTCTCACAGACCTAAAATTTACTCCCTTTCGGTCCTTCTTTCCTTTTTTTTTTTTTTTTTATGCAATACTACGTTTGCTATGTTATGTCATATTATAAGATTATTTTTTTCCCGTCGTTTTCGGCAGAAACCCAACTCGAAAAATAATCAATATATCAAAAAAATTTTGAAATAATATCTGTTGAATAACCAAAACCTATATCATCTTCTTTGTGGTATTTGACGTAAATATCAGAGCCTGTAAAACTGATTTTACAAAACAATGCCGAAGTTTCAAGGCTTTTTTCAAAAAATTGTTTTGGTTTTTGCGCCAAAAACAAAACAAAATTTCAAAAAAACTTCATGTAAGGTAAAACCCAAAGTCTACTTTCCAAACTTTTTAGTGCTTTTTTATGGGTTGGTCATTGGTTCACGTATTAATATAACTTGTTGAAAACAAGAAATAATTTTAATTAACGTCAGTTTATTAGGTACTTATAGCCGTTCTTACCCAGGATTTGGCGATTTCGCCATTTACGTCGATTTCGGCACATAACTAACACAGAAAATAATCGAAAAACGCTTCAAACAAAATAAAATTTAAAATCGAAATCCCGACCTTTATGTGTTACGTAACGTAACGATTGGAGCGTAACTCTTTCTACCCGCAAAACGTCATGACAAACCTGAAAATTTTAAATTTTTCGCCGTCATTTTTTTTTTTTCGTTTTATATGTAGAACTCAATAAGTAAGCCAGATTTCAAAAAAGCTTCTGGCGGAAGTACCACCGGAGCCCGTAAACCTTTTAGAAAAGTTACTGACTTTGATGTTTCCTTCCATACGAAAAGTTGTTGAGAAAAAAACATTGTTGTAAAAACGTTCCTCGCTCGGAGTCTGAAAAATTAAATTCAAACATTTCCCGATCGTCATCGGCTCGTTTTCCGCAAAAGGACGATGGAAAAACGGGTTTAAACGACCGGTCGTAAAAAATAAACTTAACAATCGTACGTACCGTATAGTTACGAACGCTCGCGCGAAAAATTCTGCCCTCGGGGGCCACCACCACCACCATTACACGACCGGTCGTGCTGTTTGCAGTAGTCGAGCGTCGTGTTTTTTTTTTTTTTTTGTCGGGCTCGTTCGTTTCGGTACTATCGCGAAAACGCAAATAATATTGTCAGCTCGTAATGCGAAAAAATAAATAATAAGTTATTAATAATGTTATAATAGTGACGACGACGTTACTGGCGAGGTTACGGAGATCTGTCTGACCTTGGCCGCGGGACGATCGGGCGCGGATTATACACCTTCTTGGCCGCTCGCGACCGCAGCCCGTCGTCCGGCGAGCGTAATCGACTTCAGTAGTGTACCGATCGCGAAAACGACGAGACCTGCCCGGGAGAGAAATTTCACAGAATACGCGTTAGTCTCTCCGTTCGAGTAAGTATTTGTATTTTTTTTTTACATTTTTCAACCGTTTCTGTATCTCAACGACCCGTGATTACCGCCTAACAACAACGTGCTCTCGTCGGTGAGCCGTAGAGCGCCGTATCGGTTCGTTTGGTCCGTTCGGTCGGTTTGAGCGGAGAAAAATTTAGAGAAGACAGCGTTACGTTTTTTGACTAACTATGACGGTAGTATCGACTCGTTAAAAGTGAAAATGTTAAGTTAATATTGACTCGTTAACTTCGAACTTGGTTTTTTTTTTTAACGTGTAAACTTCAAGTTAATCTTTGAAACTAAAGATGCTGCCTAAGAGAGACCACTTTTTTTTATCATTTTAAACACTTTTTTCAAAACTCCGTGTTACTAAAAAAAAAAAATTTCAAAAGAAAACACGAACAAAATGGTTCGATGCAATTTTCATATGTACCATTTTTTTTGTTATAGGTACAAAACCGTGTAAATAAAAATAATGAAATACCGTCTATATTTTAAGTTAAATTGATTTTTTATTCAGTTAATCGAATAAACTAAAAAAAAAAAAATAATCATTTTTTACTATTTTAACTTTTAATTTGAATCAACGTTTAATAAGCATAATACTTGATTTACTACCGTTTGAATTGAGAAATTTTGCTTAGCTTTGTCAAAACGTACCTACATTTAACAAAGTTGTTTAAAACGCAGTATAACCTTTATACACCTTACATACGGTTTCCTCCAAGTCACTATTCTAAATTTGTTGCAACTAAACTGCACAATATGAACTGAACGCACTTATTAAATTTTTATTTTTTACAGTTTTACGATAATAATTCATAGACGAAGATAATACTGTACACCACCATCAGGATGATTTTCGGAATAAGTTGGAAAGCGATGATTTATGGAATAAGTTGGAAAGCGATGATTTTCTTTATGGTCGTCGGCGTTTCGTTCGCCGCTCCCAACAAGAACGAATTGTCCAACGTGAGTGTTTTATTTGTAACATAATTATTGTACCTACTTAAATATACGAACACTCGAAAAATGCGCGCACACGAAATTTAAAAATTTTTGAAATTTTTAAGCCGTCACCATTAAAATAGTAAAATAAATATGTCGTAGACGAAGAAATAATAATATGTTTTGCTGACGGCGTTAGACCGAACTATATTTTTGTCCAAAAAACGTGCAATTACGCGATCTCGATTCAAAATATTAATTTTTTTCAAACCTATAGCTTCGACCCGATGAAGTTTTCGGGAAATGTATCTATTAGGTTTGTTAAGTATTGGCTAGTAGAAATGTTTCAGAGAAGAAATGAGGGCGTTTTTTCTCCCCGAATATATCAGTTATTGTAAAAAAAAAAAAAAAATCAATGATCGTGTAGGATAACCGGAAAGCGCCGAACACCGTTGCTGGTGATTTTAAGTTGAGATCATTATTAGTCCGTTATTAGTTTTTATAGACCTACAAAGGACTAAATTATACCATTTTCCCGGCACTGGATATCGAGACATCAAAACCACCATTGTCGGTCAAATGTATCCCTCCAAACATGACTTTTTAAAGTAACTTCTAGGTCAAAACGTTAGGAAACGATTTTGTTTTTAAATCGTACTATAATATTATGTTTTTCCAACCCGACAATTTACGTCCAGCGTTACGTCACTTCTACAGGTGTAAGTAAAAAAATACAGTGCACAGGTTTAGCTTGATTCAATGTATTTTCAAACGGATTCTGCGGGAATAAAACTGCAGAATCAGCTGTACAGGTGCTGACAATTTTATGACTTTCGTCGACGTTACACAAATTCGTCGAGACGGCCATATAAAACGATCTAAAAAAATTATCTTATTTGAACAACTTTTTCGCACGCTTTCGACTGGTTTAAATGTTTAATTACATACATAAGGTGGATATATTGTAACGCGACTCGCAATATTTTATTGACCTTGTTTGACGCGTTCTCTGGCAGTTTGGTCGTATTATTTTCTGCGCCACACGGATAGCTATTATACGCGTATTATGATACGGAATTACCACCGAGCAGATGAATATTTCATGAGTTTAAACGAACGACTGAAATTAATGTTTACTAAAACACACTGTATCGTTATTAATTATTCTTATCGGCACCAGAATCACCAAACAGGTAGTATATAGAGGTACCTCATTAAAATCTACGAAAAACACGTTGCCTGCTGTATTGCGTCAAAAGAACACATATCGCTTCTAGGACGAGAAACGCCATTGAAAATGTTTATCTGATTTAAAAATCACACGTATATATACGTTCGTTTTTAACATTTGCGATCGTGTAATCGGTATTTACCGTAGAGATACTTAGCAATTATTAACCAAACAACTCTTCCATTGATAAAAACTAAAAAGTGTAAAGTCAATAATAAAATTATGATTAAAAAACAACCCCGACCGCGTTGAATAATATTAACTGAAAAGCCAAAAACATGCTTAGTATTATCCATGGAGAATTTTTAAGAGCAACATAACGCACCATGCAGTGTTTATTTCTTTGAAAAATATGTCTTAAATAAATAATAAAACACACTGTCTTTATGATTTGTAATAAATAAACCGAATACCAGAAAAGATATTGTTGCAAGCGATTAGCTCACATTCAAAGTTTTTTGTGAAAATATTTGCATTTTTACAACAAGTATCATTAATTAAGTATAGTTTTATTGTATTAGATCTTTGCATTTCAACTACAAATATGATTCGAGGTTCATTACTTGCGTCCTCGCCTGCGACAATATCTTTTCTAACATTCAGTTTATACCAACTATTACTCTAACGTATTTCTATAGATAATATACTGATAGGCTTGTTTTTAGCTTTTCACTTGAAACAATTTAAAACCCAGCCGGAGTTTTTTTTTTAATAAAAAATTTTTTTTTTTTTTTATTCAACTGTAAAAATACTCTAATAATATTATTACTTTCCGTGTCAACTTTATCCGGTTTCTTATTTTGACGCAGGTACATTAATTTTAATGTTGTAATATTTTAATTTTATTATTTCTATTATGACCGTGTTATGTCGCACGCGACCGCAATTGTTATGCGGGTGCAGGTGACCGTGTTTTGTGGACCCGTATAATAAATACAGTTAGTTGGGTACATTATTGTGGTTGGTAGAAAGTGTACAAAAAAAAATGTGTTGTTTCGTTAAAATGATGACAGGACAAACAATATCTGGATATCAACTACAATAACAATTCTTGTAAAAAAATACCCTGTTGTCCTGTGTGCCTGTTTTTATCGATAATATTTTGTATTATTTAAAACAGTAAAACATAATATTATAAACTTATAGACATATTAAAAAAAAAAAAAATAACGACTGTTTTTCACCAAACATAAAGCTTCAATGCGTTTTGTGCAAGGCAAGTCACAACTTTTTTTGACTAGTCAATTGAAAACACAAAAGTTACGTTACGTTAATTTTTTTTTTTTCATTTTTTAACCATTAAAAAATAAATGAATTTTACTTAAAATTAGGGTTCGTATTTTTAAATCACACGGTTTAGTTTTTGGTGTGACGTTTTCTCCGCGTTCAAACATTTTTGTTTGTATCTGATTTGTTATCGAATTATTACTTAATTTTTCAAATGAGTTTGAAAAAAAATTCACTTATAAAGTCCAAAAAAAAATATCTAAATTAAAATCAACTTAAATTTTTAACTTTTAACGAGTCGACGAGTCCAGCCTTATAGTTTTGTGAATCACCATCTCGTATTTAATTCTTATGTTCTCGGTAAGGATCAAGTTTTTTTTCTTCTTAAGCGTCGTTCACATATTTTGAACATTCAAATGTTCGAACTACACCTTCCACACCGGCTGTAACCAACCCAACTCAACGCGAACCCCAGTCAGGTGGTTGTACTTTTTTCACGTTTGCGGCTCTTCCGTGACGTGTTAAAAGGACGCTTTGGTCTTGGTTTTTTGTTTAACGCGACGTTTGTTTTGTAAACACGCTGCTGCAGCTGTTGACACGCTTAAAATGAAAAAAAAAAAAGAAAACACTTTTATTCTACGATTCATCGACGTTTTTCGTTCACTTGCGAAAGCGCAGTAGACAGAATTTTTTTTTTTTTTGATGTTATTTTGAAAGGAAAAAAAAACCCCTTAAGAATTTCGGTTTTGTTTTAAAGTACCAGTTCAAAGTACCTATCGAATTATGAATTTTTTCAGTTTGAAAATTGATCCAAACCGTATTCTTTCGTGAACACCCTGTTTGTTGTATTGTTATGATACCAACACACACACAATCGTTGTGCACAATTCGTATAACCCGTGGGCACGACGACGCAATGTCGCAATCGAAGGTGGTTTCTTCATCGCACGCGACGTAATCGTCTTATTGTTATCGCCGTTATTGCGTCGACTTCCCATCGCGCGTTCTTCGTATCCTCGAGCGTCCGACCGGCCGGCCGCACGTCACCGCGGATCGAGAGTGGTTTCGATTTTTCTCTTTCGACGTCGCACACCAATCGTCACAAATGCGGCCGGACAAAGTGTCAAAAATTAACGATAATTTTTCACTACACGTTCGCTTATAGTTAGTAGCAAAAAAACACTTATTGTTTTGTTTTGATATTATACTCATCATGAGCGCAGAAACGTATGTTTAGTTATATACTATCATCTTAATATATATGTTCTGCAAAATAATTAGCGTTTTCAATTGATGTAATAAAGTATTGATCGTACATAATTGTAACATCACATAGGTAATAATGATAAATTTTATGAACGTGCGCGACTGCGTTTAGAGCAAAAACTTAAAAAAAAAACGAAGATACTCGCAATAACCCCAATATTGATGTCTCGTGACGGACCAATAAGTTGAAGTAAATTATTCTCGTGGTCCAATTTTCATTTTGAAGGTACTCGGTAATCGTTGACTTTTCAGGAAGCCGGTTTTTTAATTTTCGAATTAAAAAACCCCTTAAAATAAGAATGCAATTCGTGCGAGTACTGCGTGAGACGAACTTAATGACAAATGACGAAAACGATAGTGAAATATATTGTTTACAGTTCGGAAAAGTGTGCAATTTGTGACCATGAACCACCGATGTTTTAAACCGTTGTTGAATCATCTACCGAAACTGCTCGAAAACAAACGCACGCGGTTAGCGAGCGTTAAAGTCTCTCGTTGTAATGCAATACGTAGATGTACAATCTTGCATTTAAATTGATGAAATATCGTGCGCGATTCAGGTCAAACTATTATTATTGTTATCACAAAAAGGTAAATATAGCATACGCTCCGCGGTGTTGCTTCCAACAGGAAAAATTTTTATATCCAAGTTGATAAAAAAAATTACTGTTATACAAGACGAAAAAACTCGGGTAGTATGTTCATAACGCACGCCGATTTCACGATAAAAAAAAAAAATAAAAATAAAAACACCGATAAGAAATTAAACACATTAAAAAAAAAAAAAAAATAGTCGCAAATATGCTACTTGTTTTGTAAAAAAAACCTCTTGAACAATATTTTAAGTTTTTTTCCATGTATGCAGTGTACACTTAGACGCCTTAACTGAGTTAGCATTAAGGGCTATTATGTTTTAGGGAAAGGGTCGAAAATATCGGAGAATAGAATGATTTTTTTAGAAAAAAATTGTATGATGTTATAATAGTTTTTAAGGATTTGAACACCCCAACTGCGCAAGTTTAAGGTTTTTTTTTATATTTTTTAAAAAATTAAATGGCTTGCAACGAACGTTCGCACCCGTATAATCAGGGCTCGTAAGTTCTTGCATTTACATATTTTTACTGCTACACATAGTAAAACGTGCTAAACAAATCCGTTTCGTAAAAGTTATTTCACATGAATTCATATTCGAAAATTTTTTCGGAAAGTCGTTTCTCAGGACAGATAAAAACCTGTCCTGGATTCTTACTGAAATACTTTTCCAAACGTATTGGGTACTAATTATTCTCGATAATCGTTCCGGGTTGTCGTAACGTTGTACGACTGTACGGATTTTATGCAGTGTTGTTAATTTTATATACCAAGACATAATATAGAACTTTCAAAAACGATTGTACTTCTCGTTCGAATTTTCTACGAGTTGTGTTGAATTTTTTTTTTTTTTTCATCACGCATGCATATTTTAAACGCTTAGTTTTAAATTGTAGTGCATAAAAATGCATATTTCCAAACCGTTCATCGCATATTTTCTTTTTTTTTATGCTCAAACCGTGTTTTCTCGCGCGCAGGAGATCACGCCGGCTGGAGGATTCGTCACCAAGAACAAAGACTCGGTGTCGGCGTCGTGGGGCGGTTTCGTGGCGTCCGCCTCGTTGGCCGACGACGGTAGCGCCGGCGCTTCGGCCGGTGGCAACGGACTGGCCGCCGGTGCCGGGTACGGAGCGGGCGGTGCAGGAGCAGGGGCCGGTGTGCACGGGAACGGCGCCGCGTTTGCCGGGAACTACGGGAACGGCGGATCGCCGGTGTACGGACAGGACGCCGGAGCCGGCGGAGGTTTCTTCGACAGGATTTTCGCCGTGAGTACCAGACATGCCCCCCCCCACGCCTGGATATCCGGATGATTTTTAGTTCAATGTACTGTCATAATATCTAGAAGATCTGTGGATAAACGTTGTTAATTCAATGCTCGTCTAAAGCTGATCTAAGATTCCGGGTGAAAATGTTATTGGGACTATTTGTTCGTGTGAACGTTGTATAATTGACACAGATTATTGTTAGTGATCACAAAATTATACAATTATTTAGTTCATTTTATGAAATAATTTTACTGAATTCCATGAGAATACCGTTTCTTTTTTAAAATAGTATGCATTCAATAACATAGTTATGTGAAAAGAAAAGAATAAGCCAACAGACATCATCCAAAAAACAAGGTTTTTATCCTTGATTGGGCCAAATTTTTTATTTCCTGGTGTCGAGTTTCTAATTCTTTCGAACGTCGATTTCCATTTCCAATCCACACGTAACGTTTGAGGTGAAAATGATCGGATATCTTTGAAATAACACATAAATAGATTCAAATTGAAACTGGGTGCTCAAACAAGTATAATTTTACCGCAAGAAACGATTTTTTTTTATGCCAACCGCATATATTTATAGTATCTATACTATAATATAAAGTTTTAATTTCAGTTTAAAAAGTAAATATTATTAATATTCCTAAGGTTTAAGGCAAAACGTTTCTGAGATTTAGAAATCAAATTACATTTTTTTTAACTCTCACATGACAGTTGTACCGATTTAACAGAAAACACGTAACACGCCGTATACAGCACCACTTTGCACGATTTTTGATAGCATTTTTTTTTTGTTCAAAGAAAAACAGATAAAATTAGTTCAATTCGACAATACGAGGCAAAACTATACTAACGCCTCATTTAATGAGTTATTCTGAATTTTTAAAAAATATTCAACCAAAACGCTGTATTAATTCATTAATAATAATTGTTAAGTTGTCGGATTTATTAAATCTATGTACGATCATTTTTATTTTTCTTTCAAGTTGCGTATGCAAGCGAGATATTTATACGACGATTCTATTTCTTTGTGACGTTAAGATTCAACTTTATTTTAAGCTTCAATAAATAAAGTGCTTGTACGAATAAAATTGTACAGAGCCGACACTGTTATTGTGGCCAACAGGAAAAAGGGAAATAACTCGTTCGCGTTCAGCCTTGAACGCAAACAACACCCGCTCGTATTGCTTTATGTATGATAATAAAACAGGATTAAATGTGTTTGAATTTAATGATTTTGACTTTCTATTATGTTTTATAGATCCCGATAAACGTACTTCAGTCCGTCAATACATATCTGAACCAGAAACAGCAAGGACAACCAGGTACGACCATATCCGACAGTAATAATAATTGTTCCCGATCGGTCGAAATGTCGATTATTACATCGCCGAAGTGACGGTTTAACGCTTTTCACGATAAATTTAATCATTTTTTTTTTACGGCTTAAAAGTTTGATTTGTTACGGTTATCCTATTTAGAATTGTGGTCTGTTCTTCGCGTTTTACTCACATATTAAAATACAAATGTTCTTTTACAAAAAACACTAACGTTTTTCAATATTAAAATGATAGGATGACAAAACCAAACGTAATTCTCTACGTCTTAGCTGGTATAATCAAAATGAGACGATAAAATATGTTTTTACCGATATAATATGTTATCGTTTCTAAAAAAAAAAAAAATTGGCGAACGTAAACTTTTGACATTCGTCTCCTTTACTGACTTCTTCCCGTTTCCCTCACACACAGGAGCAGCGGCGGCGTCCGGTTACCCCGCAAAACCCGGAAACAAAATTCCGGGTGCGGCAGTCGCGACCGACTACGGACACGTCGAGGCGTCTGCCTCGGCCGGAGCTGGTGCTGGAGCAGGTGCTGGAGCCGGGGCTGGAACTGGAGCATACGCCGGAGCCGTGCACCACGGAAAAGCCGGTGACCCGATGACGGTACACAGAAATTACGATGATATATTCAACGTACGTGTTGTGTGTGCCGGGGTGGTGATGTTTTTGTAGACACACACACACATACGGCTAACACTCGAATGATATTAATATATTTTTAGCCAAAAGCGTTGTAACAATAACGTCGTTTTATTTGGAAAAAAAAAAAAAATTTAAAAATTACGTACGCAAGACGGAAATGTGACCGCGGTGACTGAAAGGGGCGTCATTTCAATAATAATAATAACAATAATAATAATTTTTTATAAAAACGTTTTTATCGGGACCACGTTCTGAAACTCGAACAAAAAATTTGAAGGAATTCGGCGGAATTTATTCCGAGTAATAGGTTTTTTTTTTTTTTCAAATCCGTCATGGACAAACGTATACTCCTGCCTCACTCCAAATGACGCCCCCCATCAGTGGTAATATAACGCTCGGTCACAAAATCATTACATTACAATCATCATTATTATCGTTACGACCATAATTAATACACCATAATCATGAAATAATTACACAACACCTAACAATATTAATATTTATATTCATCATCATCGTTTTGGCCGTATTTTACCGAATCGTTTCGCTCGAACCTCGCCAACCTCGATTTTATACATTTCCTCGGCATTTATTACGATACTCAAATTTTATTTCTGTTGCAAACACAAATTATGTTTCCCCCATCATTAATTATTTTGTTGGATTAATACGCGACGAGGTATTGACGAATTTCAAATATTTTCTCGTTGTACAGTGCGAGATTATAACGTTTTTTTGGTTGTATTTTCTGTACCAACGTTCAAACTTTTTTTCCTTATGCGTTTCATTCAAATCAAACAAAACATGATTTTACAAACATTCGTTTTTTCGAACACGATCACGAGCAGCTGTACCGTTTGAAGAGTAGGAATGATGAACCGTTTAATGGTGAGATCCTGCTGGTACTTACCCGTGTTGTAAGGGACAAAATGTAAGCTATTTCTACCACCGATTTCAACGGAAAAACGCATTTAAACAAGGACAAATTCGTAAAAAAAAAAAAAAAAACATTCTCCAAGTAGAACATCAACAAATTATAAACGGTATATTGTTGACAGGAATAATCTGCAAACAACATCACCATATTTTAAAACTCATTGTGGTTATTGTTATAACGTTATCATCATAATCATATTATTGTTTCGACGCCGTTTACATCGTCTGATCAAGGCCAGCGTTGAGCAAAATATCCAAACAGTTATCACTTATTTCACTTATATTTTTTATTCTCGTCCGAATCGCAATACTAAGGCAGACGGCTGATTTTAATAGGGATCCCGTATTTATTAAGAGTTCGTCCGGTATTTGAACAAAGCGTCTAGATGCCTCGAAAAAAAGGTTCAAAATTACACTTTTGCTCCGTATTTCGGACAATCGGTCCAGTGTTTACTTAATTTACCAGAGTTTTGAACATTTTTGAACGCTTGATAAATGATAACTTCCAAATCAAACGACACCGAAATTATTAATATACAATTTAAATTTTGAATTTTAATCGAAGTTACGATATAATACATATTTTATTTGTTTCAATTATTTAATGATGTATTTGTTTTTTTGTTTGGAGTTATCAAGTGCAAAGAAAAAAGAATGTTACCTAAGGTGTTCAATAATGAACCTCCCCACACCACAATGAATATAATTACTTGAAATTCGCCATGTTTTTTTAAAAAAAAATTCTGGGTATTTTTTTTATCCGTTTATTTCTCTAAATGTCATAATATGATTTATCATTTACACTTTAAAATATTATAGTACAGCCGAATCCTAATGAAACTTTACTAAACATTACATACTTGTTCTCTAAACGGACAAACATTTATCGATATTTGCTCAACAGCGATTTGTTCAAGGCGATTTTCGGCATATTTGTTTTGTTTCTTTAACCTAATAGCAACATGTCGTGTTTCGCAGATCCCGATCACCGCGCTGAGGTCCGTCCAGAACCTGTTGAACGGTTAAGCGCTGCGGATTGTCGACGAACATTTTTTATAATAATTTTTTTTTTTTACTTTAATTTATACTTACGTGTAGCGTTTTTTAGTTGAGGCGTACACGCTATATACAGCAGTGGCGCCCGTGTGTACGGACTATTTATAGAGTTCGATTTTTAAAAAGTGTTTTTTTAATTTTTCTTTTATTTTGTACAATGATTGATGAATTTTGATTTTATTTTTTGTTCTTTGTAACCGCGTCAGACTCTACAGAAAATGTTCTGGCGATGAAATCTTTTATAGCGTGTGTTTTTAATACAGTTATACCTACAGCTAATAATGATAATGTAATATTGTGTTTAAATAATTTTATACTTAAGTATTTAGCGGTGTTATATTAAGCGATTCGTGTAACGTGCATTACCGTTTGAATGCCATGCCGTGTAAAATTATAAATTTAATGTTACATTACAACCATATCATAATTGAATATCTGTTTTTTTTTTTTTTTCATTATTACACTTTTACTTTAGATTCCGGTTGTTAGCCAGGAAGCTATTGATTTTACATGAATACGTGCGTTTTTTTTGCTCGACTTATAACATTGGTGCGTTGTATTTAACTATTTATCAAAATTTTTAATTACGACAATTTTAAAACCAACAAAAAGGTTAAAATAATTTCGAAAAATTACTAAATCGATTTAGTTTTATGGTCATAACAGCTTTCGTAATAATGATTTCTTAGACCTGAAACTGTTACACAATGTTTACATAGATAATATACCGGTTTGATTCTAACTTTTAAATATTCCTATCATTTTTTAACTAAGTATAGACCCTTAAATTTTTCATGAAAGTGTTTAATTTTTTTTGTGGTTTTTATTCAATAAAAAAAAGCCGGAACCACACTAGATTGCTTTGGTCGTTTGATAGAGTAACGAATACGTTTCCGGTGGGATCACTGGTTTGAAAGTTGTGGTTTAAACGCCTTTCGAGCTGAGATTTTGCTCAGAATCATTTTTTTTTAAAGGGATTGTCATATTTCATTACTTTCAGGCATCAAATAATACGTTTAAACCATAACTTTCCAACCAGTCACTCACCCAAAGGCGTAATCGTTACTCTATTATACTACCCGCGTTACTTAGAGTGATTGCGGCTTTTTAAATATTATTTTATCAATATAAAACGTGTTTATTTTAAATGTTGGAAATATTCAATTACTTAATGAAAAGCATAATATCTTAAATAAAATTTGTAACAAAAAAGTTATTTTTTAAAATCAATAAAATCTATTTTTTTATAGTTTGCTAAAAATTTAAAATATTTTGCTGTTACGCAAACGCTTCGTTCCAAAATGTATATTCTATCATAGTGAAATGAAAAATTCTATGTTGTTTTGATCGATTATTTTCAACACATAATCAAATTTTCACAAAAAAAAAAAAACAAAAAAAAAAGAAAACCGCTATTTTTTTTTGGTAACTCTAGATGTTATACCTTAAAATAGACGAAAAAATTAGACGAATTTACAAGAAAAAGATTATTCATTAATGTAGCTTTTGTTTAACCAGATTAATTATAGTCTTTAATTTAAATTCTTAGCCTTTGAGTTATACAACAAAGTTATTTAATATTTTTCACACAAATTCAAAGCTAATTGTATTAAACACGACATATTTTTATAACATTTCGAATGACTACAAATAGTATAAGTCATATTTTTTAACAATACAATAATTTGATTAGGTTAGAAATAAAAACTGGCTATAATGAGCATAAATTAAAATATAAACTAAGGCATGCAAACGTCATGTTAAAATAATATTGGGATTTATTTAAATATGTTAAAATTTTGGAAATCATATAAGTACTAAACATTATTACTAGCCGTTTAAGCATCCAAAGCTAGTGAATTTCAATCGTTGTAGATATCAAAGAGAGCAAAATATAGAGAAGTTTTGAGCTTTATTAAATGCTACAAACGTAAGTGTAAACTCGTTCTAACCCACTTTCTGAAAACTTTTTCGATTTTATAATTTTTGTTTCCTTTGCTAGTTAAACTCTCTCAAACTATTTATACTTTTACTTATGATACAGTCAATTACTGAACAATGTATAAATTTATTTTTGAATAATATTATTTATATAACTGACCCGCAAACTAGGAAAACGATGTTTTGTAAATAAATAATGTCCAATATTTTAACGCTAGACAATATTTTTGGAGTATTTTAACGTTCACAAAACGTGTTACAACATCACTTATCTAAAGAGTATGAACTGAGAGCAAAAAAACCATTTTCGTTAATTTTACAGGAGTATTTTTAATCAGTTTTACATTGATCTTAAATACTTAAGCAGTCCATTTAAACCGCGAACTAATCAAAAACATATAAATAAACTAGAAAAAACGGTTAAGTTAAGTAGCGTGTGTTGCAACAGGTTCTAATAATTAATTATATATCAATGAGCTAAACAACAAAACAAGCTGTCCCGACCGGACCTTACAATAAACTGTGCAGGCTACCTCAAATAACACAGCCTTCCTTGGTTAAAAAAAATACTTAAATAAACTTCGATGTACAATACATTTTTTGAAATAATAAAATTAATACATAAGAAGTAAATAAATTCAATAATATTATGATAAAGAACGTTTTTTAAAAGCTTAAATCGTCTAAATCGTCTGTTCACTCGATGTTCGCTGGAACGAAGCAATGTTTCACTGTTTCGATAGTCCATTTTAATTAGTAAATGAATTTTGTTAAAATAATTATTTAAGTTATCATTATAATACACCCTTTTTAAGTGACGTTTAAGTAAAATATTGAAAAATTAAATTTTACGTTTCATTGTTTACGAAGGAAAAATTCTGAGTGATCTTAGTGAAATAAATGATTAGATTACATATTTTTATTATATTTTATATTTGATTCCTCTAATGAAAAACAATAGATGTTCTAATATCGTTGAAATATTTAATAAACTTTATATAATGCTGTTATTATTATGTATTACAAGTTAATTTTTATTGTAATAACACATTTGAAATTAACAAAAACGGAAAAACTTCTAAAGACAAAAATTTTGCAAATACAGGCTAACAGCACTACATTATTATACAATTTTTAATACGTATATAGATATGTAAATTCATTATGGTAACTAAATTATTTAAAAACTTGCAAAGAATGTTTAAAACATAATGAATAATTAAATCAAATAATACAATTATAATGTAAAAAAAATACTTTGGTAGTATAAAAATACAATTTTTTTTTTAAATTTTATCAAAACTAAAATTTATTCACTATAGATTATGAGCTGCGAGGTTTACAAGAGTGTCTCATCTTTATTTACGAAGGCTTATTGATAAATAAATGAGTTAAAAAAAAAAAATTCAAAAATTAACCGATTATAAAAACTTTTGTACAGCGTATAGCCTATATAGGTAATATGTTTTTAGTCTAAACCTCATAATTTATTATAGAATACATCAATAAATTATGAAAACAACATTAATTTATATTTTACACAAAAATGGTCAAATCCGTTTAAAAATTGTATGACGTTTGATTTCTAATCCCTTTCCATTAATGTGTGAAAATTTTATTAATTTTGATATATGTTTGTAAGAGTTATGGCGAAAAAAATACAACATAACCGAACTAACGAAATAATGATGTAATTGAATGCAATTTCCAAGAATTTAAATTCCAAATAGGTAAATATGTAAATATTGTATAGATCATAATAGAATTTTAAGCTTAAAACACTAAAACTTGAAAAATACAAATTTTAAAACTCTTAACACTAGACACACGTAAAACTCTAAAAATTCCAAGTAATCAGGATCAATTTTGAAAATTTTGACTTCTTTATTTTCATCTAAAAAAAAAAAAAAAATATAAAGATTAAAAAAAGATCTTCCAAAGTTTCATTTAGGGCCAATTCCCTACACTTTTTGTGGTATTTCTTGTTAAGATGGAAACGTTTCTATACAACACTCGATAAAAAAATGTTAAAAAAAATAGTGGTTTTTGGGTTATGTTTGTTTTAAGAACAAAACAACAAATTTTTAAAAAATAACTTATTTTTCTGGGTGAATACTCAAATGTTTCAGTCAACAGTTTTTGTTCAAAAATTAAAAACAACCGGATTTTAAGTAGTACCTATTTCAATTTTTTTTATCATTTTATGAATTTTTTTAAGCTTAGCATTAATACTTAGCATTAAGCAAACCTAAAATAAAAATTTTTAAATCATAAAAATGATTTTTGGATTGATGTACTTATATACCAATTGGTTATAGGAATAGTGTTTGGTTTGGCATGCGTACATAATAGATACTTAATAATAAAAAAATGGCAGAGATTAATAAAAAATTTACCCTAAAAAGGTGAATAAATTTGTAGTTTGATCTGAAGAGTAGGTACTGGTGTTCATTTATAACTTCTAAACGTAACAAAACGAAAAAACAAAGTATCGACTACGCTTTGGGTGGGTCACTAGCTTAGAAGTCGTGCGGATCTAAAACATTATTTAATATCTGGAAACAATAATAAATCATTGCCTTCGAAAATACGATACTGATCAAGCTCAGTTGTCTAGTCCTCGTTAAAACCAAATTTAACAGTATAAATTGTCTAAAAATTCCAAATAACGTATAAAAAATATTAATTTAAATTACGTGTGAAATTTTCAAATAATTTGGACCATTATTTGAGGAGTTAATACGATTTTCGTATCAATCGCACAATAGTGCGTAATTTCATTGTTATAACCAAATTACAACTTTTTCAACACTTTTTTTTTACGCTTTTAGAAACTACTGGACGGATTTTTATAATAAATATCTAATATCTTTGAATTTTAAAACTTGTCAAACACTAAGTCGTTAAATTTTTTACGTCTACAAATTGATGGTTCGAGAGCGTTGAACAGTTTATAATAATCATTCAAGCACGTCCTATAATATTGCAATTCGGATTTCATCAGAAGCAAAAAAAAAAAAAAAAAAATAGATTTTAAAATATTAAAACAATTTTTTCCCCTTAGCGTTTTTTAACTGATTTTACGGTAAAAATGAGAATTGATAAAAACGATTTTCTAACTAGAACGCGTGGCTTATACCATAGGTATATTATTGTGACGGAATTGATTGAGTCGGCTAATGTACGCGCCTCTATTAGAGTAGACTCGTTCGCTCAGTTTATATATAAAATAACTACGATTATTCATCAGTTTGTTCATGATAATCTGGTATCGTAAATCTCAAATCTGTTTGAGCAAACGCATGATATGTTGTTCGGAGCCTTATTATATTGTATAGTAAATTAACATAATTTGTTTTTCAGTTAAAATGAAACGAATAACGTACATTATACGAAATATGGGTAGTAAATCAGTGTCGTAGCGACTACAGAAATTAGAGAAGAAAAAAAAACGACATTAGGATAATACCTAAGTAGGGATTACCTAAGACAGAACGTTGTCGTCAATAATTATTGTTATTATATACGTTTTATTCATCGATTTACTGTATAAATGTACGCGAGTAAGTTATACGCTTAAGTTATTTTTGATACACTATTACCGTTCTTTAGATACCGCTCGAATGGATTCAGATATTCAACATCGAGTTTGCTAATGGATGCCGTAAAGTGTATTTTTTGTGTATATATTATATAATGCAGGGGTTATCAAAGATAATTGCTCAGTGTTTATGGAACATTTTTATACGTAGGTCTTTTCATATCAATAATAATCGGTGCATAATTAAAAAATATTACGGGAATAAGGTCAAATAAGAAATTAATTATTTCTATTGATGATCCATCGTTTGTCGACCTTTTTAGTGTTGCGACCACCAAAATAGGTACCTATAAAATATCATGGTCAATCATTTCGCGACTAGGGAGGATCAATATGGATAAGAGGTTCCGTACGATCCATCTGTACGAATTTCAAAATAAAAATATCCTCTAATACCTATAATTAACCAAACAAAATAAACCATTTTGAATATCAATTTATGAATACCATGTGTAGTGATATGAAATTGTTGGTTTATTTGAGCGATATATTTTCACATATGTTGAATGAATATAAGTTTCCGAAGCCGTGAAAAGAACATTCTACAAACGTCAGACGGAGTTTATGTTTTTATCAAAAAACTTGGTAGACGCCCAGAAAAACAAAATTTTGATGCATTTGATTTAACATCAATTAGTTACATCGACAAAAATGTTAACTTAAAAAGTCCTATTTCGTCACGATTAGATACTATACTATAGGCCAAAGGGTATTGGGTATTTTGCTCTGATTTAAAAAGTTGAAACATTTTATAATAGTCCAACATAGGTATACTGTTGGTGTTTTATGCGCGATGTTATTTTTTTCAAAGTTTTTTTTCCCAAACATGTTATGCTCCGAAAACCGAAACAAAAAAAGTAAGCGCCGGGATCAGTCTAGTTCGCGTGAGTAGTTTGTCGGGGTAGCGACTATGCTTTGGGTGGGTCACTAGTATAGAAGTTGTGGTTTAAACGTATTATTTAATTTCTGAAAGCGACGATAAATCATTGCCTTCGAAAATACGATTCTGAGCGAGCTCAGTTGTCTAGTATACGTCGCGGTAAAAACAAATTTAACAATAAATACTCTTGACAAATCTGTATCTTTCTTATTTCGTTATTGTGTAAAAGTTTCAGCTTGGTCCAATCTTTAATTTGGATGTTATGATCAAAAAACACGTTTCCCGTAATTATTTGTTCCACAAAGCACCATTGCTCCCTTAAAAATGATCAAAATAGTTTAAAATCTAAGCAGTTAACTCGTTAAACCCTTTTTAATGACACAAATCAATGTCAAGTCAAACGGAGCACTTTTGGGAATTTGACCGTTTTCGTTTTTTCCTCAGAACTTAAAAAATAATCAACGTTTCAAATCGTTACCATCTCGGATCAATTATCTATCTTTTGAGGTGTTGTACGTTAAAATTAGAGCATTTTTTCTACTAAAAAAAGTGATAAAAAAAAAGTAAAAAATAAAACCTAACCCTAGCCTCTCGGGGTAGCCCCTCCCTTTACTAACTTTTCCATGTGTTTTCATCCTAAACAAAGCTGTATGCAAAATTTCAGCTTAATAGGACACCGGGATGTGGGTTGAATGATAATTACAAGAGTTAAAAATAAAAAAAAATAATTGAAAAAAAACGCAAAAAAGTTTTTCTCGTGAGTGGGATTCGAACCAGCGCGGCATCTAGTTGACAATTAATATATATGGTGTGACGCACCATTTTATCGACATTTTTCTTGTGCGCTCTTGAAAACTACCGGGCGGATTTCTTTAAAATTTTCGTATACGTTTCGTAACTCGTACCAAAAAAACCCATCGGAAAAATATCAAACACCACGGAGTAATTCTATATGTTCTATTTTTTTTAAATTTCCTGAATATGATTCAAATATCCTGAAAAATGTACCCTCCTATAAAGAATATTGATTTTAACATCTTATTTTATGTCGTTTTGATCCGAGGAGTTATTACGATTTGAGTATAAATTGCACGACACATTGCGTTATCTAAATAAAGAAAACGCCGCGATTTATTGTCATAAAAGGTAAAAATTTAATTAAAAAGTTTTACGTTGTGCGTTCGACGAAAAATTCAAGGAAAATATTTGTACGTATATAATTTACAAACATGATTTTAACCGCGGACCGTAAAATCTAACTCAGAAGTTTATCTTCAACCGGACGAGTTTCGGCGTCTGTAGTCGTCGTGTTGGTCGTCGTTACCCGTCCTCTCGTATCCTCTCACGTCCCCAGCCCCAAAAGATTGTTTGGCATTTAAAATATTTTTCCGATATCCACTTGATAACCTAACCTCTCTCATTACCTAACCACATTCGGCATCTCGAACACGTTTAACATTCTACAGCGATTTAGCCGCAATTCTTTCCGTACCAATAATCATAAAGTGTTTTTTTTTTTGACGATTTACAACCGTTAAATTTTCCGCTCGCTCCTTCGACGATTTGTAGTGCTTATAATTTGTTCGGCCTCGTCTGAAAAAAAAAACACTCCGCCATCCGGTTTTTCGTTTGCCATCCGCCAACGCAAACCACGACGAGTGCTGCGTTCTAAATTTTGTTGTTCGTTTAAACAACAGCTTCGGCGGGTTCGATCCGTTTACGAACAACAACCGATCCCGGTCGCAGTCGCGCGAGAGTTACCAGCGGAGTTTGATCTGTTTTTTTTTTAAATCGTTTTATACTTTCTGTTGGAAGTAAAAAAAGTTGAGCGCGTTTAAACCGAGTTAACACGGTGATTTCGTCGACTTGTTTTTCCGTTTAACTTCAGTCAGTGTCGATCTGGTGAGGATTGTAAATACTACGTTGAATAAAAAAAATACGAAGAATAGAAAACGCGAAAACGGTTTTTCGGAAGCGGAGAAAATCACAACAACGCCGTACCGACAGTGTACGAAGCACGCGAATTGAAAAAAACGAGGGTTAAATTCGCAGAAGTAATACCATTTTTTTTTTTTTATCGCGCGTTTTTCCATTAACCACCTTCCGCGTAATATTCTTTCGCTTTCCGTCGATTTTTTTTCGCCCGAGCTCGGCGAAACATGCTCCCGCCGCCGCTGCCGCTGCTGTTGCTGCTGTTGCTGGCCGTCGCGGCGGACGGCACGTGCCCGTATTCTTACGCCGAGGCCAGCTGCTACGTTTCCCGGTGGGCCGAGCGCCGCATCGCCGAACTGCTGGCGCTCGACGCGCCGCCGCCGGGAACCGCGATCGATGACCGCGAACTCGTCGCGCCGTACGCGCGATCGATCGCCGCGTTCAAGTGGGACGTCGGCCGGGACGCGGACCGGTTCGCGCGAACGCTGATCGACGTGCTGGACGAGCACGCGGACGTTTCGTATTACGCGGACACGAACGTGTTGGAAACGCTCGTGTCGTTGCGCGCGAACGCTCACCGCGCGCCGCCGGTACCGCCGGACCACCGCGTCGGGACGGCCGCGGACCGCGACGTTCTCGCGGCGATCCGATCGCTCCTGTCGGACATGGCCGCGTTCCGGCGTTTCTCCCTGCGGAACGGCTGTCCCGCGGCCAATCCGGACGCGGCGGCCACGCGCTTTGCGTCGGCGGGACGCATGGACGACGACGAGCGGCCGCGGTGCGGCGCGCCGCAAACGCTGCTGGAACGTTTCGTTTCGGCGGACGGCGGCGGCGAGATCTCGCGGGACGTACTGAACGCCCGGGTGGCCGCGGCGGACGCCGGTACGACGGTGCGGGACGTTCTGGAGCGCGCGGCCGCGGGACGCGACGTCCGGACCGCGGCGTGGTCGCACGATCTGGTGATCGCGGCCGTGTTGCGGATCGCCCGCGCCAAACTCGCTAGCGTCTCGCCGGACGACGCGATCGCTCCGACGATCTCTGAACGCGTCGTTTCGACGAACGGCGCGATCGCGTCGGCTGCGTCACGGATGCCGCCGCGTCTGGTCGACGGCCTGGCGGTTCTGAGCGAGCTGGCGACGAAAAAAACCGACGTCGGACCGGAGCCGCGTTCCCGTTATCCGGACGACGTCGAGTTGGAACTCGAACCGCAAAACGCCGCGGCGACGACGGCGGCGAACGACGCGGCGGAGTATTTGGAAAAACTCTTTCGCGCCGTGTCCGACAGCGCGAACGATTTCGAATGCGTTCGGCATTACGCCAAGTGTCTGTACGACGAGCGCCGCAGGTATCACGTGCCGTTCGTCGCGGCGGAGGATCGTCCGAAACCCGTTTCGTGGGCAGACGACGATCAGCAGCTCGGATCGCGAGATCTGTGCGATTTCCTCGTGAACGTTTACCGCGCGTGTTATCGGTGTCTGTCGTTCAGCCGTCTGTGCGGCGGCGGCGGCGGCGGCGGCGGCGGCGACGTGGAAAAACTCGTGAACTGCGACAGGACGTGGACCGCGGCGTACGCGGTGAAAAACGCGTTCCTGGTGGTGGTCATGGACGATACGGACGATCCGCGTCTCCGGCGCGTGTCTTACGACGTGGCCATGGTCCTGGCGAACGTCCGCGGGCGGCCCAGCGGTAAGAACGTGACGGAAAACGATAAAAACGTGGCGGAGTTGCAAACGGCCCTGGAAGCGGTGATGAACGTGCTGTACGGCGCCGAACTGAAGTACTGCGGCGGCGACCGCGCCGAGGACAACCCGAGATTGTTGCTGTTGTATCACAACGTGAAGTTCATGAAGGCCGCGGCGGATCCCGCGCGGGAGTCCGCCGCGATAGCGACGTACTTCGCAAAGAGTGTGAAGAACTTCGTGCCCGTTCACCTGGACACCGTCGACGTGCGGTTGGACTTCGGCAACTGCATGAACGTCTCGTACCTGTACAGCAGGTGCATCGCGAACTCGGGTCTGGTCGCCCGTTACGAGAGCCGCATGCGCGTGTACTGGGACGGCGCGTTGAGAACGGCGAAGAGCGTTTTCCAGAACTGTTCCGCCACGTGCAACCTGAACCCGAGAAACGTGTACGCGCTGTACGACGTTTACTTCAAGCTGACCGTCGCGGCGGTGCACTACGAGATCGGCAAAGCGTTGGACGCGTACGGGAACCGTCCGGAACGGTTGCGCGAAATACTCGACGACGTGCCGGCGGTGTTGACCGATTTCACGTCCGAGAACCTGCCGAAAGAACTGAAACGGTTCGCCGCCGACGTCGAAGCCGTGTACCGCCGACCGGAACCGTCGCCGACGACGACCACCATCGACGAGCGGAGAAAAATCGTCGACGAGCACCTCAGAGCGTTCAACATAGTGTTCTCGACCGATTCGGCGGTCGGGTTTTCGAAATTGTTTCACTGTTCCACTGTGACCAAACAACTACTGGACTCGCTGTACTTCATCAACGAAGAATATAAAAACCAAGTGCCTTACATCGCTTACTATTTCAAAATGATCGAGAAGCACAGAAACATCGATAACCGTTAACACCGTACGAATCGTATAATATTGTACAACGGTTGTATTAATGTTTTGTATCAATCGTGTTATTGCCGTTATTATTTCACTGTAAAACTGTACAAAATTACACGTTTTTGAATGAAAAAAATAAAATAAAAACGACCTTAAAACGATACTGTTGACGTTAAGGGTTATTAGACGGCTGGAGGAGGCCCCCCCCCGGTTAGTCTTAATAGTCTCCCAGCGAATATTTTAGAAAAATTTAATACCGTCCATCTCTCTCAAATAAGCCCCGCTCTCACAAACTATTTTAGCGACGAATTTTTAAGAAAAATTAACGAGTTTAAAAAAATTTACACTCGAAGAGAGTGTATCAGACAAAATGGTATCGAAAACAGTTTTAAAAACGTTTCTATCCCACAGTTTTTCATAAACTATCGTGAAAAATCGTCAGAAACAACAAACAGCTTGGATGTTAATCTTAAGGTGTAAAGAGCTGTATTTTAGAGTACGAATTTACGCTGATTTACAAGGAGACTGCATGAGCCGATTTCGATTGAAACCTTACAGAGTGACACAGATAGATTGCCTACTCTTGTTACGAATTATTGACCTATAAGTTTAAATATTCTGAAAAATTATTTATTTCGCGTTTACTTTGTAAGTGATCGAACTATTGTTTTACGCGATTCATACGTAGCTTGAATTGTTCAATTGTTTCGATTCATCTGTGTTCGAACAAACAACATACATCGATAAACGGGCGAACAGCGTGGCAAAAACGTTTTCAGTTGTCTTAGACAATGCAATCCGCAATGGAAGTTTTAATAAAATATAGATAATTAAAATGCGTGTGTAGTGTTTGAAAATTGTATCAAGTACAACATTTTGAAATATTTCACGGTTAAAAAATAAACAAGTCGTGGCCACTATAATAAGCGTGAGATTTATAAAAAATTTCAGATTCTGAAAAATGCAAAAATTTTCATGTAAAATACCAGTTTTCAATTCCCAACCACATATTCAAACAACGAATCCAATTTAAACTCGTATCTCGAAGTACCCAGCGAAAAGACCTGATAGCACATTGTACACATCTGAACGACCTTGCACAAGTAATCTTGCTATTCTCGGCTGTACCAGCGCCTTTACCAGATTTTCATAGTTTACAATAATTGCTTATAATATGGGTACGACTATTCTAATAAAACTAAACAGCGACCCAATGCAAAGTCGTAGTCGCTTACTCCATCAAACTATCCACGTGATCTATGAACGACTTCTGGTTTTTAAAAAAATTCTTTGAATGACTCGACGGAAGGGTATTTAATTGTCGTACCAAAACGTGCAAATGAACGACGATGTGTGAGGATGAAACGAAAATAATTTCAGTGACCCAATCTTAAATATCCGACACTAAATGATTTCACCCGACGAAAATTGAATTCGCGTTACTGAAAAATGTAGGTAGGTACTGCACGTCGAATAATTTACGATAAGATTGATGAACGTCAATAACTTTTAATGATAAATATTGCCATTGAGACGACAAAAAGTATTAGAAACAAATGGATAGTAAAGCGGCCTTGATGGTGTGTCTGCCCATTGTTGCTTGGTCACTGATTTAGAAGGTGCAAATTGACGTTTTGTATTAGATGATGTTTGTGCAAACTATAAACGGCCAACAAATCGGTAAATTTTGAAGTTAATTACAATAGTTCAAGTACGGTGTAAACGTTTTGAATTTTTACTACACCCATTTGTACTTCACTCGCTCCAACAAAATATAAAAAATTCAATTAATTTTGAAACGCTTTTGAAGCAGTGGTTGCCAAAATTTAAAATAAAAGAACAAAAATATCATAACAATAATAGATAACGACGTACGTGCCTATGAAAATGCTGGTCAGCAGTATAAGAAATTATTTTGTGTAGCTTGTGATAAATTTTCGACGTTTAAATGTGAAATATAAATCAAAACTTGTAAATTATCGGAAATTTAGTACGTTCTATTGTATATATATATGTATATATATTTTTCGAATCTATTTAAATATTCACAAATCGTCGAAAGGAACAAATCGTACTAAATTCAAACGATTTTTACCGTTTATGTGCTAAACCTAAAGCTTTATGTGTTCTTAAATGTTTTACAGATTTTTTTTTAATGAAACACTACGTGGTTTTAGTGTCGAAACTTTAACTTACCTGTATAGTTTATACGCGTCTTAAAAACACAGTTATCCTGTATATTTTGTCAAAAATTTTAGCGATCTGTAAATTTTTACTTTATTAATAGTAAGTTGATATGCACATCATTACGGTATTTCGTATTCTACGCAAACTACTTCTTAAGAAATAAGTATTTATTGAAGTTTTCACATATTTTTTCAGTTACAAACGGACCTAATAAACGTCAAACGTTGTTCTCGATTTTAAAAAACGGCGGATTATTTTCTTTCATTGGCTTTTAGTACACGTGTACCAACAAGAAAATTATATATAAAAAAAAAAAAAAAATAATAACAATTTGGTGTAAAAATATTTCATGTAGTAAATAAAACCACACCAGTTTTCTGACGTAAATCGCAAAGCAATAAAATGATGACTTTGTTGCAGACGGTGGTTACCTGTACGTGAGAATTCCAGTTTGGTTTTAAATAAAAATCAAGTTCGAACGCGTTTGATTACGATTATGTATTTTGTTTTATTTTTTCAAATATCTGTGTCGAGGTAATAATTTATGAAGTATACTTATCACAAAAAAAAATAAAATAAAATAAAATGCTCACCCGGTAAAACGATTGGGTTTCGATAGTTTTTTTTTTTTTTTATCAGGAAAATTAGTACTTTTTGAAGGTCGAATAGAAGTCTAAAATTCAAAATTCATACTGTAAAGTAATAGGTAAAATATTCATTCGCACAGTACCGATGTGTGGTAAAATTAAAAATTTGATTTTTTTTTTTAAGTCAAACGAAAAGTTCAGGTCTACCCGATCGACCGGCAAAATATAAATATAATTATACAAAATTATCGAAATACGATAAGTCACACCAATATAATATTATGTTGTCTGTTGTACGGCATGTACATGAAATTGCCTAAATTTTACTCCTTAAAAAAACTGAACAAGAAATGCGAGTGTAAGAAATTGCCTGCTCATTACGCCAGAGAAATATCTACTAATAATACCGTATATTATGAACGCAAATTACTTTATAACACATTTTACTGCACAAATTTGGCTTACGAAATCGCTAGCCTTGCAATTCTTCTCTTCGTATTCATCGAATAGATAACGTGTTTAAAATTAATAGATTCATTAGCGTACTCGAATGCGAATAAAATGTGGCGTTCCTCAAGGCACAGCTGTTATCTTGCCAGTTTTTTGTTAAAAATATTCAACTAAACGACATTCACGCACTCCATCTAATTAACCAGCTGGTGATTTGTTATGCCGTTGACTGTCCTCATACAATGTGTTCAGGTAAATAATGGGAAGAGGTGTTTGAAATTAACTAACCGTTCATGTGAGTCAATATAATAAGTGTTGCATTGATATTTACGTATATAAATCACGATATGAGATGGGAAAATCAAGTTATTTCATTAGGAAAAAAAAAAACGAAGGAAAACGATTTCTATGTTTAAAAATCTAAACAGAATACTAGAAATAAACAGGTTACATCGGGTATATTAAAAAACATACCAATTTTGTATAGTGTTATGTATTTGCAACAGTTTAAAAAATTGCATTCGAAAAACAATAAATCTAATGGTTGTTGCAGATCTTTAGCTGTACATTGCGCATACAACCAAGTGAAACGTTAGATCCAACGCAGTTTTCCTTATAACAATCTATTATTTAGAAAAATAAATTTTGCATAAGTTTTTAAAATATTTTATTGTATTATCAGTATGTCAAATAAGTATAACCATGAAAAAAAAAAAAAAATTCAATTTGTTACCGCACATTAACTGAATATTTTATATTTTTTAAATTTCTATTTAAAACTAACAGATTCACGTGTATTTTTAACCGACTTTCCAAATTATGCTGTGTCCGTGAACGGTGTTAAAACACATATTTAATAGAACGGACTAGTAAGACGTGTTAGCCACACAATTCTATGATTTTCACGGTAAAAGCAAAATATTTTTAGTCGAATCCGACAAACCTAAAAACCAGTGTTTTTTTGAAATTTTTTAACCCTTTTAAACAATAAATACGGGTTGAATCGTCAAAAATTGAACACAAATATCTTTGGTTAATTGCACTGAACGAAATCGGGAGGGATTAATATAAAACAATTTATAAAATTTTTTTCTTCTCCTATATAATATTATACAAGGACCACCATAATATAGTAAAATTGATCCATGCCTTGTTGTGATGTCTGGATAACTTTTAACGATTCTAAAATTATTATTTTTTTCAAAAATTTACTCGCGAAAAATGTAAAAGTAATAAACTAAAAGTATACTATTATATTATAATAATTAATTTGTGTTTTGAAACATATTGAAAAAATAAAAAATTGAAAGTGTGCAATTTAAAAATTAATTATATTTATTTGTTTTCCAACACAAGTTTTAACTCCTTTGTTCCGTATGTATGTTGTCATTAGTATATTAATATATTTATGATTGTCGAATATTGGTGACTATCCGCAATAGGGAAATAATAGAATAAGAAATAAGAAATGAAATTAGAAATAAGAAAATAATTATTATTTTCTTATTTATAATGAATTTTTGGTAAATTTTATTCATTCTAAACATAAAATTAATTGAATTGAAGGTAACGAACACTAAATTTAATAAGTTTTGATAATTAATTGTTTCATAAGGCAGAACATATGAAAATCAGTCCTGCAGTAGTGTTTTCGAGCTTTGATTTTTCTGAATTCGTTATTTATTTTTTGAACCTACTACGTCTTTATAATATACGCGTAGGTCTATTTTTTTTTTTTTTATTTAGTTTTCTGCGCGAGAATTTCGTAATTTAATATAACGTGCGAATTCGGCTTCCGAACAATATTTACTTTTTTACGTTTATCTTTTACCATTGACTGTATATAAATCAATGCTTTTACGTACCTATGCAAATTTCCAAATATATAATTTTAGTTGCTTTTCCGTTTGAACAATAGAAGTTTGACGTTTCATGTTTGTTTGTTAATTATCGTTGTGACTTGTGTTTTGTACTGTAAGACTTTTCGTTTGTATTGACATTGCAAAATATCTAGAATTTGCGAGGGTTTCGTTTACTGTTATGTAATTTTTACATTAAATTACAACTTTTAACTATTACCATTCACATTTTTGCTTGTAAGGCACTTAATTTAAGATTTTGAGTGTAGCAAAGAATGTATTGTTTTTACATTGATGTTTTTTTTTTCTGTGTAAAATTTCAAAGGTTAGTAAAATTGCTCCGATTTTCAAAGTCAGTACTTTTAATCAAAGGTCTATAAACTTTTGTGATACTCGGAGAATTCTCAAATTTTAAAGTTTAAAATTGAAGGAAATTCAAGAAAACAGTCATGAAACTAGGTAGAAACATCAATTACAGCAAAACGTGTTTTCGACATAGCGATTTTGGATTTTTGGCCATAGCATCCAAAAAAAAAATGATTGGAATAAGCTGAAACTCTTGCATAGTATTAAAATACGTAAGTTATAGGTTTGATAAACGTTTCAAGTGATTTCAAAAATGTTTGAATTTAGTATAGAATTTTAAAATTCTCGAAATATTTACCAGGACGTATATCAGACGGCTGAGCTTGCTCAGAATCGTTATTTCATAGGCCAATGATTTATCATTGCACTCGGATATTTTTAAATTCATTTGAACCACAACTTTTCAACCAGTGATTCACCCAAAGCGTAGTCGTTATTCCGTCAAGCTATACCCACGCGATCTAGTGTGACAAAGGGTTTGTTTTTGTTTTGATTTGTCGACACGTTTTTAAACACGTTAAAAACATTTCGCGATGACTTACGTGCATTTTCACTAAAACTAACCTAAAGTGAAAACAAAAAAACATAATTGAATAATTAGTATGTAATAAAAAACAAATTCTTGAAGTAGAATTTCGTGAAAAAGTACATTATTGTTTTTAAATTCGAAATTTTAATTTTTCATTTAAAACGCGGTGTCTTCACGTTATATTGATGGGAAAGTGACATTCATATTTAATTCTAATTTACATCACATCTGAATTAATCTGATTGAATTCCCAGATAAAATTATCATTTGTCAAAATCGTATTGTTGTCTTTTTCAATGTCAGATGTAAATTATCTCATCATTCGTGTCACGTTTTAAATTTGCATCATGTAAAATATCAAATACGATCCGCTTGGCGTTGTGTGTCCTCGGTTGTACACGTAACACGTAATCGGATAATATTTTCTTCGAACTATAGAAAGAGAAAAAAACAATTTTTTTGGTCACAAGAGTAGGTGAATTAGGCGTTTTTTTTTTTTAGGGTTTTTGCATGAAAAAATAAAAACAAAAACTCTTCCGATTATCGAGTGTAATGTTCCGGTGATTGCAGTCGTCAACGGGTGAAAAAGGGTTAACGTCGTTTTTATTTTGCGGCGAATGACGCCAAACAGACAACAACCTCATCGGTGGTACCCATAAAATGATTTCAATTTAAATGTAAATCATATTTTTTATTTTTTTTTTTTTCCATTTTTCAAAATAAGTGCCATTTGCGTTCCTAAGATATCCCCGTTTCGTTCTTTTTTCCTGTATACCTAATGTTAAATGGAACTCGTTCCACAAAGCCCGTCCAGTTTGCTATGAGAATATTACGTCGTCTTTGTTATCGTTAAAAAAAAGGAATCCGTTATTTTCATCGTACCGACCATAGAAAGTTAAATGATAAAAAAACGTAAAATCCCGTCATGGCATTTATACTTTAATAAAAAAGTTTGACGTAAGGTAAATTTGTTTTATCGTGATGAAAGGCTGAGCATTAATGAGTAAAAAAATTAGGAGATAAGTTAATTTTATCTTAACAGCCTACCGTTGATTCTAAGTTAACTTATCTTTTTTCTTCTCTGATCAACGTCAACTGAAAACCATGTGATTTTTAAATCAATCCAATTGAGCTAATTTAGATATTCTATTTCCCTAGTCGGATCGGGACGAACGCAATTGAAGTGATAAAAGCAAATAAAAATTATCTTCATAAACAAAATTTGTGAATTAATTTTTTTGCGCAACAAAATGAAACCGATCAACTTAAAATTTGAATCAACTTCTAACTTTGAATGTATTTAAAGCGATTCGAATAACTCAATTGGAAAATAATCGTGAACTCGCCAAACCTTGTAATGTGGATGTTATAAATATCCCATGCTGTGTTCATAAGGGAAAATATTTGTGTACGATATTATTTAATAAATATTTGTTCATAAACAATATTTTGGTGGCAAAATAGTCCTCGTGTGAGCCATATGTATAGCCCACTCTGCGACGACATTTTGCAAACAAGAGAAAATCCGTTTATAGTTATAACATTTGTGTTGGGTGAATCATTTTAAAAGTATAAATTGTTTTACAATGGATTTTGTTTTTTAAAATAGTTTTTTTACAAAGGTAAGGCATTAGCTAGTTAAACATTTAATTGGTTTTAAAATTTTAAAATTTTTTAAGACTTGGAAATAATTTTGCAAAAAAAAAAAAAAATTAAATTAATTAAATTTTTTTTTAACCAATATAGGTTTATTTCATTTTCTATCTTAACTTTTAACTTATCTAGTGATTTTTTGTTAACTTGTAACTAAAGGTAATTTAATTGAATTAACTTGACTGTTTACAGTTCATTTTTTCACTAACTTACTAACATTGATTTTTTTATCTTTTCTTCTTTAAATGCAACGGATATTATATAAAAACTTATTTGTACACATAACTTCGGTAATCGATTATGGTCTATAAAATATAAGCAGAGTTTATTTTTCGCCTATCAAACTGAACAATAAAACTATTATTATCAATCGAAGTTGGTAAAACAGTATATTATTAAAAAAAAAAAGTTGTATCTAATAGTATTTATGACTACTTTCTGAAGTTTCTGTACTGATTGTACATTGAATTAACTATCTGAATTTGTACTTGAATAAATTTTAAAGTGTCTCTTACAAGAATGCTATTCAATTACATCTGACTTAGGTCTCCTATAACAGTTGCCACACTAGGTGGCGTTTTTTCAAATGTTCCTCTAAAGCAACTGAAGAAGTTTCAATGAAAATAAAAATAAAATTGCATAATTTTAACGAGACCAAACGTATTTCATATAATAATAGTTAGTGGACGATAATAATCAATCATTAAGAACACATAGGTAGATTTTGTGTTTTAATCGCTAACATTATTTTACCTTTGAAAATAACTGTACCTACTATAAGTAGCATTTATGATTTATTTGGTACAACTGTATGAGGCTGTTTTGATAGCCTGATGTTTCACTTCAAGTGTACCGCTCCCAAGTATGCTATGTGTAGTGTGATCGATGTTATTTTCTGCTAGATCGCTGTCATATAAATCACAATTTTTTTTTTTGTTATTTTTCATCTACGATGAATTATTATCTTTGCGCAAATTTTAAATTTCTTCACATCACTTACAAAACGCAATTGTTTCGGTTTCTTAAATACATGACGTATATATGATTACAAAAGTATCATAATTTTGTTTTCTGTGCCAACATTTTTACACATCGGTTTATTTCGATTCTCTCGTATTTCGTCATAGGTAATTTTTTTAGAAATCGTTAACTGAGCCGTTCAATGCTGAAATTCGCACCAGCTTTGAAAAAGTTCTTAAGTGATTTTTGACACGGGGAATAATACGCAATGATTGACGGCGACTTTGGGGTGTGACTCAAAGAGTAATTTTTTTATTTTTTTGGTTAGGTTAGAAAGTTTATAGTTAAGAAAAAAGGTTATAGTTAAGAAAGGATACTTTGCACCTTACCGGGTAAATTTGCAACAAAATTGTTTTTCGTTTTTAACTTATCTAACCCGCGAACCGTTTATTGAACGTCAAAATTTTTTAAACTATCTTTTTCCTAATAAAAATATCTAGGGTTTTGATTATTTTTTTCACATTAGTAAGATGGTGTTGTTTCGTATTATGCATTAGTGAACATATCATTTTAAACAAAAAAATGTCAACAAATTGGTAAAATTCATTCATAATGTTTTTACATTCATATTATTTGGTTATTTATTTTTCAAATACAACATTCTTATGGCCTTAAGATGACACTAATAGCAGTAAACATGATCAAATATCTTTGTTGTTCTAATGGATTTTTTTCAATAGTGGAAAGTACCTCTACATCACATAAAACTTTGCACCAACCACTCTTTATATGATTAAAAAACTTAAAATTAAAAAAATTTGAAAATTGTTGAAAACTTTCATTATTCTTACCTATCTAATGATATCAATTGTACATTTTTCAAGTCACAGTTTTTGTTTGCAGTTGAATGAAAAAACATGAACATATGTGCAAAGCAACCTCCACACATTGCGTTACCAACTGTAATACATTTTATAAATTATAAACCTCGCGCAAAATTTCGGGGTGAATTTTAAACGAAAATAAATTGAAATAATATGGGCATATAACACGGGCGTATTAACAAAAAACATAACCGTAAAATTTAATGAGCAATAAACAATCGTGTACCCGTGGCTGTGGACATAAAATTTCCATAACACGCGCTTAAGTTAAAACACGTGTGACGAATCATTCGACGACACTGTCTCGTTAAAACCAGAATAAACGCACTCTCATTCACGCAGTCGACATAAATCGGTTCGGTGTTATTAATTTTTCAAAAAACGTCGTTTTATCTGTACATACGTTATAGTTATTGTCGAAACATTTCAAAACACAGAAAACAATCGTATCATAAGCGCATTGTGCTATTTATTGTGCGTTTCTTATATTATGTATATTATGACGTGACAAATCATGTTTTATGTCGAGTTGTCCATTTTTTCGAGTCAGAGAGAAGTGATAAGAACAATTATTTTGGTACAGTGGTTAGCCCAATATTACTATAAACTATTAAGCAATTGACTATTTTTTATAGGATGTGCGTAAGAAATAAGTAGTATAAACACCAAAATTCAGAATTCAAAGTCGGTGTTTATCAGCTGTAGAATAAATAATAGATCACATTGTTTTGCGGTCCACATCGATATTATAATATTAAGTGTTTTGAAAAATAAACATAAAAAATTGGTTATGTACAAATTAATAAAATCAAAAAAGTCAAACATTCTTCTCCAAAAAATGATTATTTTTTATGCATTTTGAACGGATTGATGTGTGAAAATTCTATGCGCTTTTGAAATTTGTAATGTCTTTACAATAAGTTGGCTTCAAATATCCATCCCGGGGTAACAACATATTGTTCCTGAGAAGAATATCCAGGGTATTAATTATTGACTATGTTTCATAGTCATTAAAAAAAAAAAAAAAAAAAAATATGAAAAAATGTGGCAAAAAAACAATTTTTTAAAATTAATCCATATTTTCACACTCATATATGTATAGGAAAGTTCTCTTTATTTAGTTTTTTTAGATTCTGAGCGTTAACGAAGAATGTAAGGTTTTTACAAAGATGTTTTGTTTTTTTCTGTTAACAACGTTTTGGGTAGAAAGGATGCTCCGATTTTCAGAGACAGAACTCTATAATAAAACGCCGAAAACGACAAAAGTGGCAAAATCGCCGAATTCGGTGTCAGAGCGGCAATACCTACATATTAAACTATCGTTATAAAAAATTATACCACGCTGTTTTCAACTTTTATGTACTGGATTAGATTTAATACGTTTTGAAATATTGAAAAAAGTTTTTGCTAGGTATTTTTTAACTTATCATTAGTTTTATAAGTATATTTTTTGTTTGATATAGTTTTTTCCAGGACGTATACTAGATAACTGAGCTCGCTCAGTATCGTTTTTTCAAAGGCAATGAATTTATCATTGCTTTCAGATATTAAATAATACGTTTGAACCACAACTTTCAAACCGGTGACCCACCCAAAGCGTAGTTGCTACTCCGTAAGTGACCTAGAATGATCCCAGCTTTTTGAAATTTTTTTTTTCCAAGCACAACACTATTATGGCCTTAAGGTGATACTGATAGTAGTATACTTTGCACTATGTTTAAAAACCTATGTTATCCTTATGATTTTTTTCCAATGGCGCAAAGTAACTTCACAACATCACACACAACTTTGCATCAATTACTGTTTTTTAAAAATCTTCAAAATAAAAAAAAATTTGAAAACTCATTAAAATTTCATTTTTCTTACATATCTAATGATATTAATTATAGGTTTACGTTTGTATCACAATTATTCAATTATTTAAGTCACAGTGTTTGATTAAAGTTAAAAAAACATGAAAGTTGGTGCAAAATGTTCGCAAAATATTACATTATTCAAATGCGATATGATAAGAAATGCACCACAAAAACCGAAGAATCGGTTTACTTTAATTGCACAATAGTTTATTATTTTAAAATTCTACTTGCTACACGAAAACATGCCTATGTGCCAATTATTAACACTGTATAATTTCAATTCATTTTTCCCTTGACAACGATAAACTTACTTGTTATGAATTAAAAATCATCACGATTTATAAATATCAACGTGCACGTAAAATGTTTTTAACCATACAAGTATATGCAGCCTTAAACGGTGTATCCTAATTCGAGTGTGTCCGACGTCTTATAAATACGGATGTTTTGTGTTTTTGGTCAAAAAATCCTCATTGTATTGTACCGTAAAAGGAATGGATATTTCTCAGCAAAACGTGTTTGATAACGATTTCCCTGGCACACAAAAAGTAAGGTCAGCCAATTTGACGTGATAAATCAAATTGTTTTAGGCTAATTATTATGCTACGATGATGCGAACTGCATTTATAACGACAAAACGGACGAGTTCAATATTTTAATTTTGGATTTTACAAATTGTTTGTTATACGTATAATACGTAGGGAGTTTATGTCAACCAGTGTACCAATAATTATACTATATATATATATATCGTTTTTAGAAGAAGAAAAAATGGTAATATTTTCATCCACCGCAGAAATTTTCGGAAACTATATTGTACTTTACTACGCTCAGAATTTAAGAAAACACGCACACACAATATCACGTTAAGACTATTACAAAATGTAATAATACTTATAAAAAGTATTTTATTCAAGTTTTTCAATTTCCATTAATTACTAAATCTCTAAATTTGTAAAAAATAGTTCATTCAGTTTATTATACTGAAATTGAACCAATTGGAATCTATTCCGATAGGTCGAATATGTTTTATGTAAATTAGTTTCGATTTCTCGTTTATTATAATGTGTGTTAACGTCATAATGGTATTGCCCTACGTTAATCTAAAATTTAGAGTAGGCACCTACGTTAAACTCGAATAATCCGTTTTAAGCGGTTTCCAAGAGCGAGTTCTAAAACCTATATTCGGTTTCGGTTACTATAATTTTCTCTTGTACACGTCCTATCCAATAATAACAAATCATACAAGCGAAAAACATGTTCAAATTGTATCGTTTTTAATTTTTTCACGTTCATAGTCTCATAACTTTTAGTGTTAACTGTCGAATAATAATATTAATAAATAAAAAAAAATTGAACAAAAACAATCGATTCACAAAATCCACAACGTCGTTCGTCCGCGTTTTTTTCTCTGTTTTTTCAATCTTTCGGAGTTTTTTCTCCGTTTTTTTTACAATGATTAACGTACAACGAAATAAAATAATTATAGGTAGGATTTTTACGATTTAACGTCTTTGTTTTGTAGTCCATGCAGTTAATTGGGAGTACAATTTCTTCAGGATTCGTGAAACACAGAATTCAGAGAAAAAAAGCAGATTAAATACGTTAGAGAATATTTGAGAATATACGCAATAATATTTATATAGGAGAAAATAATTTTAATTTTTTTTTTTATTTTTATACCACCTAACTTTGATTAATCTTATTAA
Organism: Hormaphis cornu; assembly: GCA_017140985.1. Lineage (NCBI taxonomy): Eukaryota > Metazoa > Arthropoda > Insecta > Hemiptera > Hormaphididae > Hormaphis > Hormaphis cornu. The sequence continues at coordinate 22,097,377 of CM029361.1, forward strand.
CAAATTAATTAATACGTTTAAATAAATTGAACAATTGAATCTGTTACCTTTTTTTTTTTTTTTTTTACAGAACATTAAACGCATTTTTAATAACTTAAAATATCATATTTCCGGTGTTTTAAACGAATATCAAGAGAATATGTTGCCAACAACGAAAAAAACGTCTCATTCTAAGGATTTTAAGAGAACATCATATATCTAGCAATTTTACACCACTATACGATAACAATTTCGTTGTTGTACAGACACCTCCGCGATCGCATAACATGTATATATTATTGTTGTCTCTGAAACGAACGATTATTATCGCTTCTGACGCGTGTTTGTTGTTTAACAATAAAACAAATTTTAGGAGTTAAACAATTTTTTTTTATTAAATTTTTTTCTTTACGATGAAATCGTTTAAGTTCCGCGCTTGACCTTGTGTTCGTGACACATTAATATAGAATTCACGTAATCGCTAAGTTTTGGGTGGGTCACTGGTTCGGAAGTCATGGTTCAAACGTGTATCATGAAATACCTGAAAGCAATAATTGCCAACAAGAAAACGATTCTGAGCTAACTTAGTCGTCTACAGTATACGTGTCCCGGTAAAAACTATAGTTAACAAAAAATATACTTAGAAAACTAATAAAAGGTTACCTAGAAAAAACTGTTATCAATGTTTTATCAAATTAATGAAGTAGGTACGTAAAGTTTTGAAAACGACCAGAAATAATTTTTTATAACGTTAATAGGTACGCTCATTCTGACGTCAGATTCTTGCCGTTTTCGTGGTTTTCGGCACGTGACCGAGAAAATAATTGAAACATAAAAAAAATACCCTATTTAAAATGAAATATAAAACCAAAAATCCATCTTTTATGTGGTGTTCAATGTAACGATCTTTAAATACAAACCTGTAAAATTCAAGTTTTTTGCCGTAAAATTCACGGTAAAAGGCGATGATTCGTTGTTGCTTTCAGATATAAAATAATGCCTTCGAACCACAACTTCTAAACTAGTGATCCGTTCGAATAGCGTAGCCACTACCCCGTAAAACTACCCACGCGACCTAGAGCGATCCCGGCTTTTTTTCCTCTGTGATCCGTTTTTCTAGTAGAAAGAATGCTTCGATTTTAACGTATGACACCTCAAAAGATGGGCAATTGATCCGATATGGTACTTTATGCGTATCGAATTTCGGAGTTATAAACGAAAACGGCCAAATTGTCAAAATTATATATATATATATGTGTGTGGGTGTGTCATTAAGAAAGGTTTTACCGAAATTTCAATCGGTTGTGAGTGTCATTTTTGAGGGAGTTATGGAACAATTTTTTTTCTTCAATCCATATTTTTTTTATACAACGATTTTTTTTTTAAGAATTGTTATCGTTTTTTTTTTTTTAATGGCGACGTAATCGTTTGCGCTCGACCTTGTGCGAGCGCGCGCGTATGCTAAATATTTTATTGTTCTTATTATGGTACTTTTTACGAGTGTTATCGTGCTCACATACATATTTATACACATATATACATATAATATACACGTAATATCATAGCTGGTACTAAATAATGTTGTGTATTTTACTACATGAAATTATCGTTGTCTTCGCGAATTCCGATCACGGCCGCGCCAAACAACAGAGGAGGCCGTTTCGCATGCCCGTTTCTTGCGAGGATCGGCGACCATCGATTAAAAGTTGAAATTTAGTCGATTTCAATTGAAATCTGGATCTGGTCATCGTCAACTTATTTCGGAGTCTGAGCGAGGAACGTATTCACGTTTTCACGTGACGCGCGTACATTATTTCTTAAATTTAATCGCGATGACTTCTTCGATGTCGCTCCGATTTTTAACGTCGTTACCTCTAACGGTAGGTCTTAACGGACGCAGACGGTACTTGGACATAGACTATAAAATTAAAAAGTTACAGTATAAAAATTGAGGAATAAAAACGTTGGCAAACGTGTATTTGACACGACCGATTAAGATTTGTGGCCATCAAAACTTCCACAACAACGATCGGAATATGCTGAAACTTTCACGTAACATCGAAATCGGTAAGATACAAGTCCGACACGAATATTTTAAAAAAATCTGAAAATTTTTGAGCCAAGTACGGAACTTTGAAATTTTAGATACATTATTTTGTTCGATAAAAAAATTAATTTTACACGAAAAGTTTTGAAAATGTAATACAACGTTTCCAACGTGTAAGTACATATTATGCAATTAAAATGTTTGAAGTTGGACAATTTTTAGAAAATTGGTCATACCTGTAATTTATTTTTGGAAAAAAATTCGTAACTCGCACAAATGTTTTGTTGAACACTTGAAAATTAAATACGTTGTATTAAACAAAATTTGCTGTATTATCTGTAATCGCTCATCCCACAACATCGTCGTCGTCGTCGTTACAATTATACGGACGATAGTTATTTGTTTTTTTTATTTCGTAAACAGTTACTGTGAACGTAGTAATAATTATTACTACGTTCCATGGTCGTCGTCATAATAATAATATTATATACTTAAGCCTTGGCCAAAGTTTAAATATTATTTTTAACTAGTTAAAGAGTTAGATTATCATCAATAAATGAGGTATAAATAAATATGCTTATTAAATGTTTAAATGTGCTTTTTTTTATCAATTGTGTTTTTTACATTGGCGTGAACGGGGGCCATAGTCGTTTTGATTTACAAAAATAAATAATTTTTAGATCCTGAACGCAGAGAAGAACGTATTGCGATTACATAACATCGATAACAACGAAATTTTTTTCTTCTAACCTTACAAAAATTTCTAAGCTAAATATATAACCTTGAAATTTTCTAAAATTTCTATTTTTTTTTTTTTTTTTTGTTCGATACGAATTTAATTTTCCACAAAAAGTTTTGAAAATTTAATACAAGGTTTCAAACATGTAAATACGTTTGATAATAAAAAATTTTGAAAATCCGTGGTCACGATTTTTATATTTAGTTGTTCAAAGTCGGAAAATTTTCGAAATTTATCATACCTGTAATTTATTTTTGGAAAAAAATTCGTAACTCACACAAATTTGTTATTAAAAATTTGAAAATTCAAAATTGTATGTAAAACAAAGTAAATAAATATAAAAAAAGTATTGAAAAATTGTATTATTTAGATTACGACAGTGAGATTACGCACTGTCGTAGAGTCCCCGACTTCAAGGAAAATAAAAAAAGTAGAACAATCAGTTATTCGTTGGGGTTTTCGGTATTATTTTTAAAATTGTTTTTTCATGACGATAAAATTAAGATTTTAAACTAAATTTTAATCTGTTTACACAACTTAGAGCCTAGTAAAATAATAAATTCAACTGTTGCCGCACGTTTCGTACAGTTTAACCGATCTCACTCAGAACCGCGGTTATTTTCGCAAGCAAATTCACAGATAAAACTTCCGCACAAACCTTCCGAAACAGTGACCCGAAACAGCATCAACCTACCCACGTGATCCGGGCTTTTTTTTTTTTGTGCGAACGCGAATCTCTTCGCAGCCGAAACGTCGCGGAATTTGCCGGACCGGACGTCCCGGCGGCGGTGGCCATAAAGCGCGAGAATCGCAGTTGTTTTTTTTACTGTTTTTTTTTCATCTTCCCGCAGATTTCCTACGATAAAAATCAAAAACTTGTTGTTTCGGATGCTCAGCGAAAAGATCCCAAGGTTGACGACGGTCTACGCACGCATCGTGTTTTGCGTGCGACGAAATTTGTTTAATTTGCGTATTTAATTTGCGTAATGCACGCGAAAACTTTTTTATTTCCCGAATAAATTGTTTATTATGCCTTCTACGTACGTTTGTAAAAACCCGACGGGCGGATCGTCCACAGGGTGTACCGAAAAGAGCACCGACACTCGCGAACCGATAATTCCGGTACAATAAGTGTGTTTTCGCAAAGAACCATAGCTTTTGTCGTTGACGTGTTACACTGGTTGTTACTTGGTTCGAGAACAAAAATAATGGACTAAATTGAAAATAACTGGTGTACCAAAACAACCGAATGTATTAAATGTAACTGTACAAACATTAATGATTACCATATTTTATCGAATGTGTATACGGTACGAAAAATTGCACCTCTACTACTTGATTTTAATCTATAAATGTATACGAGTACGATAATATTTCCTATTTATTTATACGTCGGGTTGTTGCACCAGGACCAACACCCTAGAAAACCACAAAACCGATCCAGATCAACCGATAACCCGAATATTTATGCGTTTCGTTATCTGTTAGCCTATAATATTATTATATTTCGTTAATACCGTGTGTTTCACCGTCGATTGCTTCAATTTGTATTGTAACGTATAGAAATATAAATAATCATAAAAGAACACGCGATTGACTGATTCAAACGTCGCCGGGGCCGGAACCCTTGAAACTGCGAGTAAGAAATCCGATCAGAAGTTTCGATTTACGATGTGTTACCCGTTATAAGTAATTCGGAAATTTGACCTAAAGACAAGCGTTAAAAAAGGTCGAAGGGAGGAGGAGGTATAAATGAAAAACTGGTTAATTTTTTAGTGGAATTCGTGTTGAAATTGGCATGCACACTTTGTGTTATAGATACAATGGATTATAATTGATAGATTATGGATCAATGAATGTTTTTCACAACGTTTTCCAAAATTGAACTTTTAACGTTCCGGAGGGACTAGAAAGAACTTCTAAATATACGGGTAAAAACGAGGAAGACACGATTTAAAAATTAAAAACGATTTTATTTTTCGGTCGAGTTTGTACGAAACTCGGCGTAGGTATACACTAGTTGTACTATAAATAATGATAGTTTTTTTCACCGATTTTTCCAAAATCTGGTCGCTTTATTTAAAAGTGTAACTTCATAATATACTTCGATAGTTTCAAAGTCATAAAATCCCATAAAATCTAGCATCTAAATTACGTAGAATACAAAAACATTAAGTTATTTCACACGGTCCGCTCTATCTCTGATGCTCGTGTTAGAGGTAGAGAGTAATAAATTTAGAGCACAAATTGTATAAGTAAAATGATAAATAAAATAAAAAAAGAAAAAAATAGAGAAATCGTAAGTATGAAATATAAATATTAAATAAAAGAAAACATATGAAGGACTTGAACTAATTGAGAAAATTTTTTCAACATTACTTTTAGAATAGTTCTTTTGGATATTGACGTGGTGTAGAGTTAAAATGCACAGGCCCTAAGTAATTTATAAGAATATTTGACAGGCATGTTATAGAGTATATTATTTTCTCTTTTACCTTCTAACAAATGGTAAAACCTTGTACGAATGTGTATTAAAAGTGAACAAAACGGTGTTTACCTCGAAATCCAGCCGAGTTTGGACATTTTTCTTTTCGGTACCGTTTTGGAGCCGTGCCCGTGAAGGACCGACCGTGATGAACGACGGAAACGCACCCGATTTCGTGGCCAAACATGACGTATTATATATTACGTATATTATTATCGTTTCTCGTTAGAATAAATTATTTTCTCCATCATTTCGGTCAACCATTTTTTCCGTCATCGCGTGATTGATGGCCGCGGTAGTATACATGTAAGAATAATTACTCTTACACGCGCGTTCAAATGGTTTTGTTTGGAAATAAAAATAGGTAAGTAGGTACCTATTATATTTTGCCAAAACGCGTCGTCTTCCCGCCAAAAAATAATCGATGTTGCGAAACAGTTGAAAGCATAATAATTTACTGTTTAGGTGATTTTTTTGTTTTTGATTTGACAGATCGAACAGGAAAAACTTTACGATAATCGATTTCTGTGGTTGTTAAAATATCGTACTACGCCAATAACGAGATAATAGTAAAATACGAAACGTTAGGTGTTCATGTTGTTATTTATTATTATCTACTATGAAAAATCGATACGAAAAATTTTATAAAATTACATTTTCAAAGAACACGACGGGAAAAATGTGAACATTTCGAAACATCAGTATGATTCATGTATTCCAATCATTGCTTATGAAAATTTTGATTCAGAGTTTAGTTTAACATTTAGGTGTTTGTTGTATAAAATCTTTTATCAATAAAAACAAATGTACATTTATAAAATGCACGTTTTCTTGGACGTTATTCAGTTACGAAATACAATATATATAAATATATATTTTGATATTTGGTTCTATTTCCATAATTAATGCTCTCAAAATGTACCTTTTCTTTTTACCGGAAAATGTATTGTTTTTGTTTAACCTAAGTTAAGTATTAGATTAACCGAATTTCTTCAACCATAATAAGGGTTTTGCACTAAAAGTAGGTCGAAACAAACATTCATTAAAATTGATTTTACATTATAATTAAAAAGTTTTTTAGGCCCAGATTTCGAACTTATTCGGCGAATAACATAAATGCGAATACCTTTGTTGAATTTGGAAATGTTGTGTTTTCGTTTTTGGGGCGGGAAAATAGAAAAGCCCTTTGTTTAGTTGGCGTTACTGTGATTTTTGAAAAGGGTAGTCTTTAATTCATCAAAATAAATTAAGAGTACACCGAATGGAGCAAAAAAGAAAAAAAATTCAAAAAAAAGGAGAAAGATGAAGTAAAAAAAACCATTATATTAACCAATTTTCAAAAATGTTTTAACAGTATTACATCGTAAGATTATGTTGTGGAGCTTGTGAAAAAGAGTTTTGATTGTCAAAACTTGTAAATTTACGAATTTCAATAAAAATTGGGAAACGAAAATAATATATATCTTATTGTGAAAACGATAATTTCAACCAACACTTGTTTTCGCCGTTCCCCGATATCAAACTCGATTCTTTGTTTTCAAGTGTAGGATACAGCTGTATACTAATGAACATTTTAATAACAATACTCTTTTTTAACAAACGAAAACTTTGTAGGTCTAGATTTGTTTTCATTTTATTTTTTTTTTGTCAGACATATAATGTAGATAATAAATGGTGCACTATGAATAATATTTATTACTATAAATTTAAAATTATTAAATGAAAATATACCTATTTGAGCACTTAATTTTGAAATAACGTTTAAATATGAATTTTTAAACTGAGTATCAGAATAAATGTTACGTTTCTATCACAATGTTTGGTGATAATAATTTGGGCTTGGATTTATGTACACTATAAAATTATGAAATGTGCTCTAAAAATGTGCAATTATGCAGTCAGTTCAGCTAAAAAAAAATTTAAATGAAAAAGTTTTATTTAATGTACATATTTTTTTTTAGTTAAATTAGTAAACAATTGGCATAAAATATACAAACGTACAATGTCAAAAAAGTTAATTCGGTTTAAATTTAAATAAATATTGTTTTTGTTGACCAATCATTCAAAAAATATATACCACTTGTTCCACAATCCACTTTTACTACAACAATCGACTATTTGAATACTATAAGTACAAGTACGGAATAACTTTATTCGTTTGACAATGTTTATCTGGTGAACAATTTTTTATTGAAAAACGTACTGTTACTGACTTATTGGGAAGTTCATGTTCCGTATTTGGCCGACTCAGCCCTAAACACCTCGATTTTTGTCTTATATTCGACAATGGAAGTGAACCATCAAACATTTTTTGAAGATAAACAAATAAAAAAACTAGTAGTAGTTCGACCTTAAAATTAAAAATTAACTTAACTTTTAACTTTTTAAATTTAAATGTGTGTTTACCCTTGATTTGCACATCGATTAATTCTTCGAACTTGGGATTTCACTTAATAACAATGTCTTGAAATATTATTTGGCTGTTTTATATTTGCAAATTCAAGCCTAACTATATTTTAAAAATGTGTTTCTATACATTTTACTAACCTTTTCACTCTCAGTCGACGAGACTCAGTAACTTCCAAATAAACACTTAAAAAGATATCAACTAACGTACCTGTATTATAATATAGAACCGACTGTTGATTATTCTGCCCGTTGAATCTTTCTGTTTCGCGGTAACAATCTTGTGTTTTACGATTATGTCAAAATAAATTGCTTTGACAAGTTATTTTTATATCATTGCTCTTGATTTTAATATAATATTAATAATATTTTTATTTTTTTTTTTTTTAAATTAAGAACCGTCATTTAATATAAAACAAAAATCGGTTCGTACGACAAAAAAAAAACTATTATTTTTGGCCGATTTAAATTTTCCTACGAAAATCCCAAAACAACTGAAGTAGTTTCACGTTTGTCTAGTGAAATATTATTCACTCCCAAAATCATCACTCGCGAGCGCTAAAAGCTAATTTAATTCACTGTACGTTTGTATGTACTCGCGGTGTCCTTGACGGCGGACATAAATCAAGGGTTAAGTTAGTTTTATTTTCAAATTAGAAGACATAAATCGTTAAACATTTAAAAAAAATACGTTTTAACGAGCGCATCCGTATTGAGAAAATTATATTGTATCAAGCATTATTAGTACACTCGTCACGACGTAGCTGGTAAACAAAATGCCCAATTATTTTTTCTAATTTAAATAACATTATAGGTACATAATATTATTGTGTGACAGAATTATTACGCTTTTAAATGCACCAATGAAATAGATAAAAACTATAAAAAAAAAAAAAAATGTTTATTTGTGGCGGTAAATCAAAATACAAATTAATATTTTATTACCTTTGCCAGGTCGCGTTAAGTGTTTTCCACATTTTTAGCAGATTTTAAAAACACCAAGGCCGGCGATCGGTTTTTTAAATTTTAACAAAACGTTAAGTATGTATTTTTTTTTTTGCAATCCAGCTTTAGAAAAATAATCTTAAAAAACTATAACTCCAGTTCCACAAAATTAATAACGAATAGCACTCTAAGTTAATATTTTTTGTTTACAGAATATTGTTTCTTTTTCGATGCCTACCTATTTAGTTTTTATACCTTTTAAACTCGTACAAATACGCGATTTTCAGAAAAATTATCTATTCTGTAGCAAAAACTCAAACAAAAATTAAACGAAATTTCGAACATTACTGGTCTGTAGTAAAAAACCTAACCTAAAGCTAACTCGGTGAACTTTTACCCAAAAAAGTTTTTTCTGAAAAATTAAAACGTAGTAAAAACAATTAGCTGAATATCAAATTTAATTTTACGATCCAAAAACTAACATTTAATTAATTTTAAGTTTAAATTCTTAAAAGTTATTAATATGTGGATTATAATCTTGTACTTAGTATTAAAACTGTTATCATGTTATCATATTGTTATCATATCTTATGTCGTATGATCCTTATTATTATTATCATTAATCATTTTTTTTTTTTTTGCATTTAAGTCATGCTTGTGAAAGTCTAATTACATTATATAGTTTTTTTATTTTCATATCCAAATTGTTATTTGTTCTTTAAACCCAACAA
>CM029361.1:22106808-22139671 GCA_017140985.1 Hormaphis cornu
TTATTTTCATATCCAAATTGTTATTTGTTCTTTAAACCCAACAACAAAAACTAATGTTTCCGTGAATTTATTTCTTGTTTTACGACTTGTCAATTGAATATAATTTGTACACATTAGCTTTTAAGAACTGAATGTTACTATTGGTTTATTATATAATAATTATATTAGTTTTGTAACTATTTTAACAAAATTTTTTTATGAAGTTGATGTTGATAAAAAACGTATTTTATGGAATCTAGATTAATGATTTATTTTGCTAGATTTTTATCGATAATATTATTGATTAAACTATTTCTATATATTCGTTTTTTTTTTTTTTAATTCATTTTTTCCGTAAAAAAAAACAAACATAATTTTTGATTGTCAATATTTGTACACATTTTGTATGTGAGTTTTTTTTTTAATTATAAAGACGACGATAAATGGTCGTGTAAAATTCACGTTTCATAGTCTAAACACGAAAATTCGTCACGAAAAATGGGAGAAAAAACAAATGGAAATCAAATACCAAAAATGAATTTGAACTTTAACAGACATAAAGTATAGGTACTTTTTTAAAATATCAATTTAACGTCACCACGAAATTTACTGAAAAAAAAATACCCAATAATTTTACTGTTCAGCAGGTATACAGCGAATAGTTTCAAAAAAAAAAAAAAAAATAAAAGTAACAATGTAGAATTATAAAAAAAACGAGTGAAATAGTTAGTATTAAGTATATATAATATAGTAAGAAAAATACGTTTCTAATGTTTTTGACGGCCAAAATGGTTGTACTTTCATTTGAAAATGTGATTTTCCATTGATTTTAAACGACGACGGATTGTTTGACGAGTTCTTAAGATTCATAATGGACGTGTCGTTATAACATTCGAAAATCGTCGTTTTATTTTGGTTTCACAAAGGTAATAACCGTTTTCTCGTTGAACTGCGGCACAAAACTAGTCATTATCCCGCACAGTTCAGTAATATTGTAATGGATTTAAAACATTTGGACAGACATCTTGGAAGTATAAAATACTTTTTTTGCTATTCCTACGCTACCGATACGTAGAAAAAAGAATAAACACGAATAAAACATTTTGGACTTTCAAGATTTCCCTCCAAATATTTTAAACGTATTACACAATATTACACACTGATTCACATTCAGGTTGGGTAGGTGTTGTGTTACACATTTTCACAATAATACATTTGGATGTAAAATATTCAAACGATGAGCACTTGATAATCGGTAAAATTAGAAAGTTGTTAATTTGGCGGAGAAGGAACCAGCACATCCTTTCAGTAACCGGTATTCGCTCAAAAATGAACGTCGTACAAATTTTGATACATACAAACAACATACTAAATACGTGTGTAAAAAAAACTCCAAAAAATCGTACGCGGGGGCTCTGGGATAATGTACTAGCATCAACAGCGGATGAGACGAGGGAAAATGGGCTGCAGAGATGGTTTAGACATGCGATGAGGAGAAAAGACGCGGGTTATTAAAATGAACGTTGAAGGAGGAAAAAGACCAAAAGAAGAGATGGATGGATGGAAACAATGTGAAAAAGATATGATATGTGTGGTCAGTGTAAGAAATGTGAGAACGATCGTCATTTAGTGGAGGATGAATAGTACGAAGACGGCCGACCACAAATAGTTGGGAGAAAGGAGCGGATGAAAATGGATAGGACGAATTAACATACTTTTTTGAATACCTAAACAAATCATTATCTAATTTCTAATTTTCATCCGGCCACGTATAATTTCTCGGGATAAAATTGAAATTGTCGCGACATATTTTTCGGAATTGAAGGTATAAAACGTTTGATCAGCTTAACACTATTATACCGACCCGGAGATTAACTGGTGACCCGACGCGCATTATTTATGGCGGGTAGGTGTTTTCTTCCGCCCAATTTTTAAGTATAATCGTTATTTTTTAGTGTAAAAACGAGACGTGTGTCCTAGAAAAACGTTGCGAAAACATCTCGCCATAGCTAAAATCGCCGCAGTCACGCGGTTCGCAACAGCAGTTCTGCGGCTTATGTAGATTGAGCGAAAAATATTAAAAAAAACATTTGAAAAAACGACAAAGACGATGACGAAAAACGCGTTAAATGGGTGCCCAACCAATAACAATCATCGACGATATACAATATACAAATAGTAATGATTGCTGTACGTACTATCGCACGCGTTGTGTGTGTGTTTTTTTCCGGGTTTGTTTTCGTTTTTCGCAACCATCCGCAAAATATTCGCGCGCGACACGTTCAACGCGATGTCGAAAGAAACGACTCGGTGCGAACGCGGCTGCACGTTAATTGCTTCGAAAGTGCATCGTAATTTTTTTTTATCATCATACCGCGTGAAGCACCAAGGCGTTATTAATTATAAGAACATAACCTCGACGATGGTTCGTCGAAACGTTGTGATTTTGCGAGAACGGCGGAATGGGCGAATTTCAGTTTCAGAGCTGAGCTGGGAAGCTATATAAACATTGATTTTAAAATAAAGCGTTTTTTTTAGATCTAAATCGATCGTGTCTAAAACCCGTTTGCCGTAATTTTCGACGCTTTTTACCACGGTTTTTGCTTGGTTATTTTTTTTATTGTAACTTTTTGATTTTATAGACGGTCGAGTCTGTGGCCCCTCAAAGAACCTGTGTTTGTGTACCTATTGTCTCAGAGGTACTAAAAATTGGAGCGTTATTGACGAATTTGTCGTGATTACACGGTGGTGAAAAAAATATAAAAAATTATACACTTTCGGTTTCACTCTAAAAGCATTCCGACTGAACACAGTAGTTTTTGTACGTCAAATTGTATGTTTTCGTCAACGCCTCGCAGCCTTGAAAACCGTCGTGGTAGTATAACTCCGGCCCGATGATTAGCGCCGAATTCGCGCGTTTTTTTCCCATCTAACATAGCTGTAAAACATGCGCAAATAATCACGTTGTTTTTTAACCGGCAGAAACGCAATTGCCGGCACAGGATTGATGGTGCAAGTAGTTGTTTTCCTGCGGCTAAGACAACGGCGATCACTGATGTAGGACCTAAAAAAAAAAAAACGTCTTAAAAAATATACATTAATGTTCATTCGCATTTTAGACGCTGAGCGACGAGCGAGGAACGTGTTTGTTTTTAAAGTAATTTAATTTTTTCTCCCTCTCAACAACTTTTCGAGTAGAAGAGCAATTTAAAAGTCGGTACCTCCGCTAAAACTAAAAAAAAAAAAAAAATTGGTTATTTTGGAGAATTTCACGGCGAAAAGCTAGAAATTTTAAGCTCCGTGATGAAGATTTTGTTCGGGAGAAACGGTCCAATTTTTATGAACATTTGTGATAGGTTTTTATGAATGCGGTGATATTTTGGTTCTAGAATTGTTTAAATTTCGTTTACTTTTTGGGTAATACCACAATAACCAAACACAAATTAAGAATTTTACTGCGAAAATTTTGATATTTTCAGGTTTGTGATGATGTTTTCGTGTAGTGCTCCGACCTTAACTTTGAATACGACAAAAAAGATGAGATATTGGCTTTAAATTATATCTTATTCAAAAAATAAACATTTGAATTGTACGCGTTTTGCTAGTTATAGTTCGAAAACACACAAATTTATTCGAAAAAACATGCTTGAGTGGCAAGTGTTTGAATTGAAACCAATACTGGCGAGATGTTATTTAAACTAATTTTTCTTTGAACGTAAATTTCAATTTAAGTCTTTTAAACGTATCCACATACGACTTTTTGTGTTTTCGGACCATTTGGATTGTTAAATTCAGTTACGAATTATCAGGACGTATACTAGATAACCGAGCTCGCTCAGAATCGTTTTTTCGAAGGTAATGATTTATTGTTGTTTTCAGATATTAAATACTTAGTACGTTCAAACCACAATTTCCAAACTTGCAGTGACCCACCCAAAGCGTAATCGTTACTCCGGCAAACTACACACACGACCTAACCGGCTTTTTAAATGTTTTATCTACCAATCTTGTATCAACATTTTAATGTTTATTTACTGAAATAGTTGAGTTTTTATTGAACAAAAATTACAATAAAAAATAACTGTAAATTTCTGAAAATTCTAAAGGTAGGTACCTACGACCGTAATATTTTTGTATGAATATTGTTCCCAAAAAGTTTGTTCGGGTGGTCCTCTCAATTTTAAAAGCGTATCGATAATAATATTATTGTTAATACAATAATCTGAGTTCCTTATGATTTTTGTTAAAAATATTTATTTAAAATTTAATCGTACTTTTGTGAAGAAAGTCGTCCAAAGAAAATAGTATAGTATATTGTAATGCACAACCGTCATAGCTAGTAACGTTAAACAGAGTATTTTTTCGTTCGAGCACTATAATATGTCTTATTATATCAAGCAGATAGCGTAAAGTGAATGAGGTGGCTGTGAAATCCAGGGTAATGAAAAGAAAGAATTATAAAATCCGGGAAAAAATTTTAAAGAAAACGAATTCGAAAAAAAGTTTATACTGGGAAATATTGTTCGGAAAAATATTGTATATGTGGAATTTTTTATCAGCTACACCCAACACGTCATTGTTTCACAATTTTGTTAAAATACATCGTATGTTTCTGAAAAAAAAAGAAAAACTCAAATAAAGACTTTTTATTAATTTATATGGTTATTTCTTTCAATTTTTGCCAATACATATATTTTTATTATTAGTTTTGTTATCATTAACTTTGCGTTTTGTTGTATACCGAAAATGTCCAAACTGTTTACAAATTTTATACACAAAATCGAACCGAGGACTTTAAAAAAATATTAACCCATTTACGCACATGCGTCTTAGAAATTTACGGCTTTTTGTATTGATTTTTTACTCGCGTTTTTCCGGTTAAAACATACGGTATACACTAATGTTTCTTTTGTTTTAATTAATATACTAGGTAGAATGAAATCTTGTTTTTAAAAACATTATTTTCATTTTGTTTCTAATTTTTTGTTTTTTGTAAGCCATTGTTCACACAATTAATACGTGGCATTTTTTAAAATTTAGTACCGTATTTTTCAAAATGTAAAAAAAATAACAAGCACGATAGTTTTTCCTTTATAAAACCATTAAATAACAACATGTTTGTTAGATTGAGAGTAAAATATATGTTTTTTTTTTTTTGTTTGTTCTGTCCTATATAAAGGTTCTATACACAGGTCGTATAAAAAATGTGCAGTCGTATGTTTTTTTTATTAAAAACAATTTTTACCACGATGTACATATCGAGAAAACAAAAAATTATAATAATTTTTAGTAAAAAATTTCGTCAAAATTTCTTGTAGGTATCCTAAAATATTATATGCTATGAAACGTGTACATCGATGAAATATATTTATATCAAAAATTTTATTTTATTTTTTATTTTAATAGATTCTACAAATTAAGAAAAACAAACCAAGAGAAATAATTTATACTACTTGTATAACGTATTTGTATAAGCACAAATGTATTGTATTTTATTAAAGTTTTATTTTTTATTTTAATAGATTCTACAAATTAAGAAAAACAAATCAAGAGAACTAATTTATACTACTTGTACAACGTATTTGTATAAGTTCAAATGAATTGTATTTTATCATTGACGTATTATTACACCGTACTATAACATCGTGAAGTCGTACATTAAATTTGTTCTAATAGGAACCCCGAAAAAAAAATAGTTCAAAACACAAAAAGTTTGTTTTATAAATTTTGATAAGTCATATATTTACAAACTCGGTTCAAACACTAAATGTACAATAACAAAGAAAGTATTTAAATATTTATTCAAAACTATTATATATAGCACGTGAAAAACGTCTTCATTTATTGCTTGTTAAAACTCGAAGTGTATACTTTCTTTATTCCGTCTTATTGCGAATCATTATAATAATGCGTCTTATTCGGCCAAACTTGATTTTTCTGTTTGTTTTATCTGTAACAATAACAAAACTAACCGGTAACTAAAATTGATTTGTGAAAAATCATTATTTTATGTCGATCAATTGCAATATTTTAAATGAACACGTTATGTTTTCAATAAATAATGATTTGTTTTCGTAGTTTTGTGGTTTAATTTTCATACCCTAAAGGAAATGTAGTAGTTTTCACGTATAATAAAATTAATTCAATCATAACACAAATACATGAATCATTTAATAATTTACATTGAACTGTGTACATTCGATTTATCTATAGTATTATAAATGGAGACGATTTAACAATTATATTATTTTTATTGATTGTTGGTAAAAATTATTTTTGCTCTTATTTTGTCTATGTATGTATTTATAAAACATAATTTACAATATACCAATTTGTTAATTTTTTTAGATGCTTATAGAATTAAGGATACCGATCAAAATGGTAAATAATAATAGGTTTTATTAATATTATATTTAAGTATTGATTTTAATGACTCATAAGGTATACGATGTACACAAAACACAATTATCTACTTGTAAAATTTTTGATTCTGAGCGTTAGCGAGCGTTTGCTTTTACGATGATGTTTTTTTTCTGCCAACAACTTTTGGGTAGAAGAAATGCTCAAATTTTTAAAGTCGGTACCATTACTGACAGGTTTTTGAGCTCCAAAAGAATTTTAATTGAAGCCTTTTTTGGAATTTTCGTCTACTATTAATTGAGTGTTTCCTCAAAAACCAAAAAAAAAATCGAGAATTTTCCGTCAACAAATTTGAAATTTTCAGGTTTGTAATTACGTTTTCGGATAAAAGGAGAGATCCAATCGTTACGTTATATACCGCATGAAAGTTGGAACTTTGGCTTTAAATTTTATTTTATTTGACGCATTTTTTGATATTTTGATAATTTTCTGAGTTATGTGCCAAAAACAACAAGATTGGCGAAATCGCCAAATCCGGCGTCAGAATTGCATTATTATCTTTATAAAGATTATTCCATGCCGTTTTCAACTTTTACTTACTAAACTAGTTGAATACGTTATAAAAAATTAAAAAAAGTTTTTGTTAGATATATATTATACATTACTTTTTCCCCCATGTAGTTACGTATATTTTTTACACATCGATTTAGTTTTCTTTTTTTGGGCCATAACATCCGAAAAGACGATCAGAACAAGCTAAAACTTTTACATAAAATTAAAATAGGTATAATACAAGTTTGATAAAAATTTACAATGATTTCGAAAATTGTTGAGCTAAGTATAGAACTTTTAAATTCTCGAAAAATTACAACTGCAGAACTCGTTCAGAATCGTTTTTTCGAAGGAAATTATCTATCATTGCTTTTAAATACGTTAAATACGTTTAAACCAAAACTTCATAACCAGTGACCCTCCCAACTAGCGTAGTCACTTTTCCGTCAAACTACACATTCAATTTTGAGAAATTTTGGCTTTTTTATAGATGCACTCTATGGTCCTGAAATACATAATGAAGTTAACTAATTATAAGTTTTATGATTGTTATATTTAAGTATTGATTTTATTAGTTCATCAGGTATACACTATACTACAGAACATTTAAATTAATTAACGTGAAATGGTGTATTTATTTATAGAACTTTAATTTGTAAATGAAGACGCTTATATTAATTTCTATAGATAATTATCTACAGTGTTTGCTCAAATTATTTGACTATTTTCTTTTGTTAGTTTACTATTTTTAGATTCTAAGCGATAGCAAAGAATGAATTGTTTTTACAATGATGTTTATTATTATTATTATTATTATTATTATTATTATTATTATTTGATTTGTCGAATCGCTTAGGTATATTTGTTGTAACTTTGTTTTTCGACATGTTTAACAAATAAAAATTAATGTTTTTGAGTATTTTTTATAGGTGCATGTAATCCGGGTGTAGAAAACCAAAAAGGTAACTTATAATTAAAATAACTTATGTGTTTCTAGAGGAATATATTTGCAATTAATGTACGGTATCTACATTGAGTACATGATTTTAATATTTCTTTGATTAAATGTTTGAGTAGTAGATATAAGTTATACTTCAAATGTATGCTACTTCTAGAAATACCTAGATATTAACTAACTTAAATTTTACCGTCAAAATGTATATTAGTTAAATTTTTTAAATCATTATTATTATTTTAGTAAACAAAGTTCCATATACATATATATTTATATTTTATAAAAAGTCTGCATAAAGCTTGCAGTCGATTGCCAGAAAAATGTAATTGTAGTACTAATAAGCATTGTAATTATTCAATAGTATAGTATTATTCTCTTTAAATTCTTGCCTAAAATAGTTGTTAATTTATTTCAAAAATAGAAAGATGCGTCTCCTTAAAATAAATGTCTTACGCGAAAAAATCAGCTTTGAAATAATTTAAAAAAAACATGATTTAGAACGATTTAATACTTGACCCGTGATTTGATAACCTTAAAAATGTAGGTGCCGATACTCCAGATGGTAAACATACAGCAGGTAACTAACGATAAATTAACTTTTCAGTTAATTCTTACAGTAAATGTTGATTCGCAAAAAAGTCAATTTTGAAATAAAAAAATTAAAATCCATGTTTAGAACCTTTTAAAACTAGACCCATGAATCATGATCTGATAACCTTATTTTAAATACTCCGAGTGATGACCACATAGAAGGTACCAAACTAACTATAAATTAACTTAGCACTTTGTATGGATAAATATGTTTGAAAAAAATTTATCTTAAGATTAAAATGTTAGTAAGTAAATAAAGGTTTTCGCGCAAAAACACAATTTTAAAGTAATTAAAAAAAAATAATTTAGAACTATTTAATACTAGACCCGTGATTTTATAACCTTATAGTACATGAAGATACTCCAGGTGTAAACCATATTGAAGGTATTTAAATGTAAATTACTTTTTCAGTTTCTAGATGGATATATTTAAAAAAAAATATCACACTTTTTTAGAGATAGATAATATTATAGTATATGATATTGTCCGTATATAGTACTTACGTTTAGCACAAATATGACCAAGCAGAAAGATGTATCTTATTATAGTAAACGTTTACGCCAAAAAATGTAAATTTTGAAATTAAAAAAGCTTAGTTTGAATCCTTTCAAAAAAAAAAAAAATAATAATAATAATAATAATTATTATTATTATGATCAGACATCCTTGTTTTAGATGCCGGGTGGTCACCGTATAAAAGATATCTAACTAATAATAAATAAAATTTTCAGTTTGTATTGATAAATATATTTGAAAAAAAAATTATCTTAATATTAGAATGTTAGTAAATAAATAAATTTGTTCACACAAAAACACAATTTTAAAGTACGAGTTATTAAAAAAACATGATTTAAAACTATTTAGTATTATATAGACCCGTGATTTTATAACCTTATAGTACATGAAGATACTCCAGGTGTTCACATTAAAGGTATTTAAATATAAATTACTTTTTCAGTTTCTAGATGGATATATTTAGAAGAAATGTATTGATTGATTAAAATGATGTTTGGTTTGTTTCTCTATTATCATTTTTTTTTTTGTTTTTTCTTAGGTTTGTAGTTCTGCACCATATAAAATATATTTATGACACTTTTCTAGAGATAGATAATATTATAGTATTTAATATTGTCCTTATACTTACGTTTAGGACAAACGCGAACCAAGCAGAAAGATGTATCTTATTATAATAAATGTTTACTCCGAAAAATGTCAACTTTGAAATTATAAAAACTTAAGTTTGAATCCCTTAAAAAAAAAAAAAAAATTATGATTAGACATTTATATTTTAGATGACAATACTCCGGATGGTTATATAGAAGGTATCTAACTAATAATAAATTAAATTTTCAGTTTATACAAATGATAATATTCGAAAAAAATGTATCGATTGATTAAAATAATGTTTGTTTTGTTTCTCCTAATTCATTTTTTTATTTTGGTTTTAATGGTTCTTTAACATAAAGTAAATACGACACTTTTTTAGAGATGGCCAATATTATTATTATATATTTTGTCCTTATATGCTTAAATTTAGGAAAAATGTAACCGAGTAGAATGATGTTTCTTCTTGTAATAAATGTTTATTCACTAAAAACTAAATTTTGAAGAAAAAAAACATGATTTAGAAAGTTTTAATCCTGAGCCTGTGATTTCGTAAACTTATTAGTTGATGTAGAAGCCGTTACTACTCCAGCTGATAAAAGTACAGAATGTAACTATTCTAACAAATTTTCTTTAATGATAATAATGACAAAAGTTAAGGAATATTAAAAGATTGGCTAACATTAATTAATAACTTTCATTCAATATGTATATATCATAATATATTGTAAATTTTTAATCGAAAATTTACAGTGGCGCATGCGACACGATTTGTAATGCTATTTCAACATGATTAATTTAGTAGATTCAATATTCATATTAACTAATTTTAGTTCGTTACTTTGGGTGATATGGTGTTTGAAACAAACAAAGATTAATTTAATTTCGTTTATGCAGGTTCCTTATATTTGATGAAAAATGGTTTAAAGTCAAAAGTAACAGGTTGTGAAAAGATTTAAATTATTTACAAAATTCTTTAATGATTTAGTTTTTTTTACACTTACTTATCGATACAACTAGGTCAAATAGATACTCGTATTACTATAACGACAGAGAAAACTTGCAAAGGTAACTAAAAATAAATACTTTTTTTTAAACTATAAGCGCAGCGAAAAAATCTTTCTTATTGAAGCGCTAATTTTTTACTGAAAATGGTATTCCGGCAGAAAAACAATTACTTAAAAAGTATAAAATTAATTAAATCAATCGTACAATGTTTCGAAACATATTGAATCGGCGTTCGGACCAAAGTTGTACATTTTTTTGAAGTACATACACATAAAAATTAGTTCATTATATTCTGAGCGTAGTGAACAATGTACCTATTGTTTTTAAAATAATGATTTTTTTTTCTGTTAACACTTTAGCAGACATAGGAAGTGTTCAATCGCATACTGTCACAGCACAAAAAACATTGTTGACCATTTAAAGCATTTATTATCTTTTTAAAAATATTGCTTTTATTTCCTAACGTCCGTCACGTCAAATTAATTTTACACTTTTAGTCAACATGATATTTTTTTTTTTTTATAAATTTTATTAGGTAAACCGAGGTTTCAAAAAAATCGATATTATCATCTTCAGCAACTTACAATCACCTATACGGTATACATTCTAACTTAAGCTTCAAAAAAAGTGTCATACTCGAAAGCGATGTCACTACTTTTTTGTAAAATAAGCAAATTTCTATGACGTGGCTTTAAAAAACCAGCATAATAACTGTAGGATTTCGGACAATTAAAAAAAAAATCGGACTAGGAGTTATGATTGGTGCAGTGTTACTATTTATAGGTCGACAGAAAAATTAATGGCAAAAATATCATCATTTCAAATGAATATTTAGGTATACTTTCTTTGTTATTATAGATAGTCCATAATAAAGGGGATCAAGATTTTTTAGTGATTTTATTATTATTTTACAGATTGGATACTATTTTATGGCTATAAAGAAGGTAAGTTGTAATTAGTTATAAATATAAAAGTTATAAGCCGCGTTATAAAAAAAAAAACATAAAATTGCTCTGTGAATTTTTACAACTTTCATTGTGCGTTTTCAGTAATATTTTGGTTAGTAATCAAACATCGTAAATAATTTTACGTTGTTCGAGTTCGAACCCCTTTCATTTTAAGCTTGTTATTCTGTAATTATATAATTGCTGGACAAAAAAAAAAAAAAAAATCAATTTCTATACTTGTATCGTATAATTTTGGAAATTGTAAACATCAAAATGTATCAAAATACTAGATCAATTCATAATTGTTATTTTTGTATTAAATTAAGTGATTATCGCTTAAAAATGTAACTTTTATGTTTTGACTTAAAATGCTGACTGCTGTTCTTACTTTACGGAGACAACAACAAAGCATAAAAAAGTATTAAACACTTTATGGGTATACTTTTTTTATTTAAAAAACAGTACCTTTTCAGATGTTCAGTGCCATCAAATTAGTATTATTTTAAATCCTAATATTTCATGGTACGAAGTGTATATAACATTATGCTATAAAGGGTGTTCGGAAACTGACTACACCAAAAAGGCCACGACCAAGTTCACAATTTTTCATTATTTTTTTTTTTTTAACAAATAGTGGAGGCGTAGGATATGAAATCGAATTTATATTAAAACATTGATTTATTTATAAAATTCTCAACATAAACATTATACTTTTATCAATATAATAATGTTGTTTTACCATAAGTGGAGTATAAAATAAATAATACTGCGTGTTACGATTGAGAACGTGGTGTGACTGATCACAGGTTAAATTAGGAGACACCTAAATATAAGTTAAATATCCTCTTCTCAGATAATCCAATTGAAAATAAAAACAAAGCAATAAACAGAGGTAAGACCAAAACCTTAATAACTTACATTTACTATTCGTTAATTCTATATTTGTATGTTAAATGAACTTCTTTCACTTTGTTTGAACGAATTCAATATTTACATTTCTCCACAATTTTTGATCCTTTTAAACTATCTTTTAAAACATAAAATCATGTTTTAAGTAGGTACGTAAAATATTTTAATTTTCTAGTGGATTTTGTCTGTTGACAGTACTGCACAAATGTTTAGATTTAAAAACTTTTAAAAACCAGTCCAAAATTTCTTTTATAACGTTGAAAAATAAATCAAATATACTAATTAATACATTCATCGCTACACTCGAAATTTTATGAAAAAAAATAAAAATAAAAAAGTACATATTATTAGATATTAACAAAATATATTTTGGAAATCAAAGAAACAATTTAAAATGGTTAAACTATCGGCTTAAAAACCTTTACTTTTTAAATAAATAAGTTATAAACAAAAACAAAACAGTGTTTCAACATTTTCTCAAATGCTTATCATGGACATTCAAATAATGTAGCTGAGCTAAGGTATACAACCGTCCGTAAAAAAAAACATTAAATGTCTATATTTACCATAAAGAAAATCATAAAAGTCTAAAATTTACATCGCTTTTGAAATTCGTGTAACGTTTTCGGGGGTGCAGATACGTTAGAAATAAAAAACAAATACAATTTTAATTCGTGTAGATTGTATACGTGTACAATAACTATTTTCCACTAGTTTTTTCCAACTTATTTTGCACCGTTTTGGTTGTTATAATATAATATAATAAAGACGTATGCATTAAGAAGTGCAGGTATTCTTATAATTCAAATTAAATGTGTTTTGAACAATGAATTAAAAATATTTGTAATTCATTTAAAAATGTATTCTTAATATATAATATAATAAATATTCTTAATATTTCTAAATAAATCATACAGTATAAATTACGCTGGAAATTTGGTTACTTTATGTAATTACAAAAACTTATTTGTTTTCTAAAAACAAAAAAACAAATTCAGATACAAGGTTTGACGAAGAAATAAGCAGTAAGCAATTTTTTTAATCGGTTTTTTAAATCAACACTTACTGGTATATAAATGACGATGTGTTTTTATTCCACCACGTATATTGTTTTACATTAATTGCAATAAAACAACAAGGATAACACATGAATTTGTTAAATTAAACCATCAATAATAGAACCTTTGAACTAATGCAATTGAAAAACAAAAAAAAACCAGAGCCATTGAATGGTTTTAGGGCTAAATATTCTTCCAGTTCATTCACAATTACTGTTTACCTGTTGATTTTATAAAATTTCTTCAAATTTGAAACACAAAATGGATTTTTCGAATTTTGAGCGCGTGCACATTTTTAGCTATGTTCTAAATGTACAACATTAAATTGTTAATCGTTGATTTTCGATATTTTTCGTTGAACTATATTCGTGTTCGGTTTCAAAAAATATTACCATTGTGATTAAATATATGAATTGAGGTCTAATTTAATAAACTCGAAAGTTGTTGTCGATATAAATATGTGTTAAATGGATTCTTAAATTATTAGAAATTTAGTTTTTCCTTCGTCGGCAGAATAGTTTTTTCTCATTCTCTACAATTGTATAATTTTAATAAAACAAATTGTATCAGTGTTTTTTTGTGTTATTTTTTTTTTAAATCGTACAACTTATTTTTAGTCTGCCACCTCTGTAAATCGGTATTTTTGTATTTTTTTTTTTTTTTTTTCGTTAATTTTATTATTTCTCACTAATTTAATATGGTATTTCTAAACAAATCTATCCTAAATAGTACTTGCTGAAGTGACTATACTCCATAATGCTATATAACTATTAGCGTATATATGTTGGTTTAGTGTCAATCGTTTGAAAATGAAGTTGTCACCACTCAGCAAAGTTTTAATTTTTCTACGAAATCGATACTATTTGTGAAAACAATCAAAAAATAGTTTGAACCGCTTTAAAAAAAAATCTGCCCAGTTAATGAAGGTAATAGTTACAGTTAAATTATAAGACCTTTTGTCGTTAATCGGTATAAGTAGTTTTATGTAAAATAGTAAATATATTACACATAAATAACTTTTTTTTTTTAACATTTATCGGGAGTCGGGAGATTTAAAATAAATATAATTATTATTAGGCATTTAATTTTAAACTTTTTCACATTTTTTCCAGTTTGGTTACTGGCCTATGTTCGACTTTTATCCTGGTGTAAGTATTTAGAAATAGTGTTGAAAATAGTTACATAAACAATAATACGTACCGTTTTTTTTAATATTAACTTATTGCTTGAACGTTGTTTAACATTATTATAATCACCAATTTAATTGTTACAAGTAAAACGAAAATATTTTTGGAAAAAAAAAATTAGTTTGTTTTTCTAGTATAGTTTTGTTTGTTCGTAGAATTCGGGAGAAGTTTAAAGAATGGTTGAAGATGACAATTTCAAATTTTTGAAATATTCTTTTTACAATCGTCTTTCGTGTTCTATCTACAGTGCGTGATGTCACAACTATACATTAACCCGGATGATCTGGGGCCTGGCGAATTATTTTATCGATCGAGCTGAACTATATATATATTATCCACTTTTTTTTTTTACTTTTCATACGCTCTTTAGATGTTCGTATTTTTTTGCTTCGATATTGAAACTCAGCTCTGTAACGCACATCCATCATATCAGACAGTAAGTCCAATATCACCGATTACAGATACTTATCCAATCACGTTCATCAAAAATATTTGAATTTTTTATTTTAAATCGAACCAAGCCTTCAGTTTATAATATACACTGTAATCGAAGAACGGCTACGCGGGTTTCAGCCGAACAGATCAACAACTACACACTTGCAACATACGTCTTTACAAATCATGTGTTTGATTCCTTTAAAAAACGGTCGATGTTGTTGGCACCGACTTGTCCAAAGCATTTGAACACAATAATAAACGTAGTGAAGAAGCTCTCGGTGAACCTCTCCTCCCGCGGTTTTGTTTCGTCTTCTTAAACGTTTTTCGCGTCAAATCGAAAACATTCGAGTCCCATTTATCACCGATTTTGTATAACTATTATACGCTTCGCTGACGAACACAAAGCGCTTTTTATGAAATCCGACTCAACTGACGATCGTGTGGGTCTTCAGAATGGCCCCTAGATTGTTTGGTGCGACACGTTGGGATTTAAGAACAGTGTTTCTAAACACCGAGTCATGTCGTTTTCTGGATCTCGTGTTGCGGATTTGTAAGCCTTGCACAGTTGGACGTGTACTTTATGGCTAACATACATGCCTCGGGTAGGTACCTAGTAAAATTTTTTTGATAATGTGGTCGACCTCGGTTTTAGATTTTCTGTAGTCCGCAAATCGCAATGATTTCTATTAAAAGTATTAGTGCTCATTATGCGTCCGTCTAAATTCCAAACATACAGCAAATTGAATTAATCAAATCAAGTCATAACGTTGTGTTTTTGTTCGATCTATTTTAGAATACGTACTCCTAAATAAAATGTTTCTGGCTCTTTGAGCGTGTCCAACTCAGATTTTTGAGATGCGCTGGTTCCGTGTTAGGTGTTCCCCATTAATTAGGTACCCCTCACAATTGTTATATATAGCATTATTACAAATGCACTTGACTAGCTTCCACTTGCCGAACCCAGTAAGACATAAAATTTAAAAGTCATTTGAGACCCAATAATAACTAACATAGTAAAGGTTCTCCATATATTATTGCGATCCCTAATTCGTTTTAAAATCCTTTCGCGAGCACATCTCGTTTTTAACATGTCTTCCGTACTCTCAGATCCAACACATATTTTATCAAATAGTCTTATTTGATAAAAAAAAATGAGCCATTCAGACGTGTGACGATGACGTCGCTGGCCGATGAGACTTTTCTATTTTGTTGGTTTTGTGCGTTTTGACTTTTAGTATTTTAATAATTTGTGTAGTTGATTAGTCCTTATTTTTGTTTGAATACCATTTTGACGACACTGCACTTTAGTTGTACAACTGTTGTACCGTTACCGTGATGTTAAAAAGGTCAACAAGTAATTTTGTAATATATTATAATAAAAATAACTATAAATCTCACACGCTTGATATGTACAGGGAAAACATTAAGATCAATGTAACTATTTAAAATTTCTCTCTTGAACAGTTTAGAAAAACCATATTGAAATCTTTTAATACTAAAAAACGAGAAACATAATTTTTGAATCGCGTCTAATACAACAGTAACAATAATATGAACTGTGTTTGTTTCATATTTTTGTACAAAACATTACATCTTTTTGAATACGAAATGTGAACAATTTTTAGTTGCAAACAATACAAAAACAAAAATTGATATTAGTAAGTTTTTTCATAACCATACTGATAGGTACAGTTGAATTAAAGTAGTACCTATACACAACGCAAAACAATTTTTTTTTAATAGTTGTAAAATTTTGAATAACTGTAATCAGAACATATAAAAACGATTGGGAAAAATCCGATTAAAGAAAAAAAAAAATATTTGAATAGTCAAGCGTGACGCCATTGGGCCGAGCTCGTCATGATATCCTATCTTACACGTGTAAAAGTTGCTCGCTTTCAACGATGATTAATTAATTCAAAAATTTTATTTTTTATGAATTCTATTTTACGAACATGTTTTTATCATTATTTTTTTTTGTCTGTACCACGTTGACCTTCTAAAAACGATATACCTAATAGATTAAAAAAAAAAATAATAACGTAGAAAAAATGTGTTTTACTGAACTCAGAAAAATGGTATCTATTCTGTTTTAAGAATTCAATTTATTTTTAAGCTTGTAATTTTACAGCATGATAATGTCCGTCGTTTAAATCTATCGCCTATCGAAAAACGCAACAAAATATATCAAAATCCAACGGTAAACTGAAGTTTCTACTTTTGAACTCCGCTAAAAATGGTCGAAAAAATCAAAAACTATTTTAGACATCAACAACAAGAATTAATCTAAACAAATAGTAAAAATTTCAATTCAGCTGAACAAAACATTTAAGAGTAAATGCGATTTGATTTTTAAGGGCATAAACTTATATTGTATTAAATTAATACTTAGTTTCATCAATATTTTTTGCGCATGCTTTCAAAAAATTAGGAAGAATTTTTCCAAAACGTTTTTAGCGTGAACAGAAAACATTGTATTAATTATCACATAATAGGTACAAAATAAAAATGTAATTCAATCGTCGCAACAAAAATTTAAAATCTTAAATAATTTAACTGTCTTTGTAACAAATTTTTTTCTAAAAAAAAATCACGGATATCATTATTAATTTTGGCTATTTGAAAACCAAGATTAATACAATTTGACGAAGTGTTTAATGTTTAAAGATTTCGTTAAATTTGTTAAACTGTCAATCAATTGTTGATGGGACGGTTAACTCACAGAATAACTGTAAAAGAAATATCATATATTTTAACAATTTTAAATTAAAACTAGATTTGTTTGTTCAGACTTGTTAAAGCCGTCATTCATTTGCAATAATTTGAACAAAGTAGTAAAAAAAATGAAATTTATGTCAAAACTTAGTAAGCATCTATAAAAATATCCATTCTATTTTAAATGTTATAGATTTAGTATATATATTTATATTAACGTCATAAGAAATATTAATTAAATTTAATGTTTAGGTTGATTTTATCGGTTAAAAATTTGTTTATTACTCAAAGTTTTTTTTATGAAAATTTAAGTTTTTACTTAACAATACAAAAATAACAACCAATAAGTTATTGAACGTTCTAATTCTAGAACATAGCTTAAAACGGTTAGAAAATTCCGAAATTATTTTGGGTTCACATTTAAAAATAATAATTTTACTATGTTATAGAAATTGAAAACCAATCGATCAACTATTATTTCAAGATTTATTTAAGATGTGTTAATAATTGTGTTACCTACACACACTAGTTGTTGCGTTGTTTAATTTTTGTAACCCAAAGAACATCGTTTGATCGACACTTATTTTGTACGCTTTCCGAAACTTTACTGTTCGAATTCTTTGAAAATTTACTGCTGCATATAAAAACTTTTGTTTTACATAATAACATATTTTTAAGTCTTAAAATATTACTTTGTTAGTTAATGTAACATTTTTCTAGAAAATAAGTACAGGTATTAACAATTTTTACCAATTGTCCAACTTAAAACGACAAAAATAAATTTCTCTCGTGTGATTTTCAAAAATTTATCGGTACAACTTTTTTTGGAATTAAAAATTTTTAATAAAAAAAACAGGCGGTCCAATGCAACAAAAATATTACTAGGGCTTCCAGAAAACGAATGGTACTAACTTAATCTCAGAGTAATGCATGTCATAATAGAGCTCTATGTTCTATTACAGCTTTTGTATTAAATTGTATAAAAGTCGTTACAAGCGACAGTGTTACCTACAGAAATTACCTCTGAAAGTATTAAAAATAGAAAAAACATTTTGGTATGAAAGTCATTTTGTTTAACGTTGTCTACTGCAATAATTACAGTTCCAAATTTTTTTATATTCATCGGTGTTTACGTTTTTTATATCAACTTTTAAAACTCAAGTTACGCGTTATTACTTTTGTGTTGTGCACGCATAACTTTTTAATGAATTTTGGAAGTCGAAAAACCGTTTTTCATAATAAAAAGACTCTACAAGTAAGAGACTTTTAAAGTTTATTTCATTTCGACTGTTTATTATTGATTTTCACAGGTAAATACCAACTAGTTAATGAATTGTAAGATAAGAGAACCTAAGACTTTTTACTTTTCAGAATCTTTAACCATCCCTAACTCGTAGAGTTTTTTTTTTAGAAAATTGTGCTTCGACCACCAAAATTCATTAAAACATGATGCGTACACAACACATACGAAACAAAATATATAGGGTGCTACTCGAGTTTTAAACAGTTTGTACATAAAACACAAACACCAATGAATGAAAAAAAATTACAAACTGTAAATTATTCGAGACCGCGTAAAATACGGGTCAACTATCATATGAAAATATTTTTTCTATTTTCCATTTGTTTCCGAATTAATTGCTCTAACATCTAACTCGGAACACCCTGTATACATATATTGTTTAGAAATTGTTATAAATAAAAATTTGAGAAAACTAAGATCCACTCAGAATCGTGATATTCGTAAGCAGTTCAAAATTAATTTTCGACTAAACGATGTTAATATTTTAAGTTTCGTCCTTGTTTTGTTGTGCTTTAGCTTCATATTTTAATTGCCCAAGTGAGTAAATATTATTTTCTTCATTCTATAATCAACAATTCATTCTAAACACATTATAATCGGCAAATTATTTTACTACGTGTACTTTGAAATTATTAAAAATAAACAATACAAATATAACATTCAATCAGATCTTAATATATAGTTCAATTCTTACGTCATTATTTGTACATCGTATTGTTATTCGGAACTTGTTTTTTCAATAAACATTTTTTAATATTTTCTGAACACCCTCGTCATATTTTTCCAAAATCTAGTATAAATTGGTTATTGGTACCGCTATAAAAGTTTTAAAAAATAATACTTTCATCGATTTATGTCATTTTTGTATGAAGTAAAAAAAATAGAGTTCAACATACTTGATATTTGTGTTGATTTTTTTACAAAATTTAATTTAAAAAAATCTAACATTATAATTGTTTAAAAAAAAAAAAAGATGTACGAATATTAATACATACACATTTTGTTTAAAATAATTTGATATACATTATCGATTTTATTGTATAATTATATAAAAGTAAATTAAAATTAATTTTCATAACGATTGAAAAAGCTTGGCTAGAAATCAGTGGATATTCAAGTGAGATATTTTATTTAATTGGTTAAAATTAATAAATCTCCTTACGTTTGTTTTTAGAGCAAATACGTGTACAATGTTTTCGATTTTTTGTTAATCAATTAAATATAAAATCTATTTAACTCGTAATTTTTTTTATTTAAATAATCTTATTTCCATAGTATTTGATTCAATCAATTCGAGAATATCCGTCGTGTCATTTTTAATAGTTATAAAGTGTGTTTGTTTCGCAAAATTTTATACAAAAGTCATAAATATCACAGAAAAAGTTGTAAGAATTAGACGTAGATAGTACCTACATTATTTGAGACGTTGTTTGAAATTTTGTTTATTTCTTGAGTGCGATAGACCAAAAACAAAAAGTTTTCGGTAAAAGAAATTTGCAGTTTTCATGCTTACGATCACGCGCGTTTTAGTGCAAAACAAATGCTCCGTCATTTACGTTAAATACAACAGTGGTTATATTTTTGATATTAAAAATTATTTCGATTGAAATTTTTTATTTCGATAGTTTTTTTAATCGTGAACAAAAAACAATTAATTTTTCGAAATCGTCAAAGCGGTTGTCATAATTTGGTATTTTATAATACCAACGTTATAAGACATAATTACTTGTCTTATTCATACGCTTGAATGGGATGGATGAACTTTCATTTTTTAACTTCACAAAATTTTAAAAAGCACTTACACTAAGTACCGACTATGAATTGTTTTCCCGTATAAGGAGTGCTTCGAAATTTTACACAATACCTTAAAATATGTTAGGTTGTTGAATCTAGAGTTTTGTTTTAAGAAGGTTTTACAAGGCTGCGAATTAATTTGTTAACAAATAGAGTTAAGTTATTTTCAAACAATGTTAGTTTACTCGTAGCCTATCTTATTGTTTTCGTTAACTCTTAACTCGTTGTGTTAATTTTTTTTTAACTTATTAACTTTAAGTTGATGTGTAAACATCGAGAATTTTATCATCAAAAATTACAAAAATTGGAAATTTTCTATTTACATTTTTTTTAATTTTAATTTTCCCTTGAGGTTTGCAATTTAATGTTAACACTCTCTCAGAGCGCACCGGGAAACATCCCGGTGTCTCGGTAGACCAGTACGGGCCTGATAATCACTGGTCATAAATATTTAGGCGTACTATTTTTTAATAAAATTTATTATTTTCTCAATCTTTCAGTATCAACATATAATGGCTTAAACATTACATCTTTCTTACTTAGATTTTCAGCATCGTCTTAAGCATTTATAAATCGATTTTGCTATCCATAAAAACATACTTTAAGATGTTTGAAAATTAATTTTTAAAATCATAATATGTACAATTCATTTTAAAATACAAATCATTTTAAATTAGGTCAAGACAAAATACTAAACTATACTCCTATCAATGTCATTCATAACGACCTAATAAGAAGTAAGTTATTCTTTATTCGAAAATCAATTAATGGTCGTTCATTTCAAAAGAATTCAAACATTTTTTTCAATTGAAATGTTTTTCTTAAATGCAACACAAAAAAGCCATTTATTTGCTTTATTTTAAATAGTTATAATATAAATATTTAAAATGGTTAAAAACATGACGAGTTGTCTACAAGTGTTTACTGTACATATACTATACTGTGTAATCAAAAAGTGATTAGAGAATCAAATAATAATTTTTAGTTTAAGTATAAAGAATATTGTATATTTTAATCATCGTTTGTTTGATATAAAGCATAAAAATTATTTAACATCACATATTCTTACATTCGATAATTTGGAAAACAGTTCTACTAATAGTATAATAATTTTATATGATTTTATTTTACAAATTTGCAATAATCTGGAAAAAATTATTTCTTAAAAAGAAATGTACATAAAATACAATTTTTTTCTATTTACACTAAAATGTTGTGACGCGTGTTTAAAAAAAAAAAAAACAAACAATGAAAAATTACGTTAAACAAAGGAAAAAAAAGGAGAAAAGAAATTAAGGAAATCATTTTTTAAAAAAAAAAAGGGGAGGATATTGAAAGATAGACAGGGAGTAAAGTTTGAGAAAAGGAGTAAATTCAAAAATAGGAAAAAAGGAAAAAATAAAGGTAGTAAATTTGAGATCGGTTGAGAAGTTGTGGGCAGTCTAGGCAGCAATTACGTTTTAGAGTGGATCACTTCTTTGTTTTTGGCAACGAGCAACAACTACAATAGCTCATTTATCAGTGTTTGCATTCATCAAGAATTTAACACAAAAAAGAATAACAATTTATATTTTTTTAAAGTGTTAATTTATCAAAGGCATGAGAGTATTTGCGCGGTTTGTTTCACGAATACATGTTATTTTCATGTTATAAATTCGAAACTAAAAAAAAGTCCTATTTTAGGTGGTATATATGTACTTAAATATTAAATTTTTTTTTATTCGTTTTGTTGGCCTAGCTCAACGTAAGATTCCACAAAAATATTGAAGAGTTGACCTAGATGACACTTTGTTTGAAAACGTATTCTGAGTTCTGAGCCAAAACAAAAATAATTCCAATAAGTCAGCTACGATTGGTTTGAAATTTTCCTTTTATGTTTAATTTTTGAATAGCAAGAATACTCCAATATTTAGACGTATTAAAGGACAATAAAGAAAAACGTTATTAGCCAATGAAAATAATTTATTTCAAACTTTTTTTTTTTTTATTTTTCACCCGAACCAGTTATATTAAAGTTTTCCAAAAACAATTTTAAAACTTAGAATGGAGAAAATTATTTGGCAATCGCAAATTGAAAAAATTTTTTGAATCGTTCACACGCACGTGGGTACTAATCGTTATAAATGTTTTTTTTAAAAAGATCAAACCCATAACACATAAACACTTGACACTTGTTTGGTTTTTAACTCACTGAGATGGTTCAGAAACGTAAATTTTGTGAGCAATCTATTGCTTACAAATGTAATATTCAAACGTCAAATTTTGATTGACATACACAATGGTCTACAAAAATGTGAGGATTAGTTTTGTCAGCAAATTTTTTGTTTGATATGGTTTTTACCAGGACGTATTCTAGACAACTGAGCTCGCTCAGAATCGCATTTTCGAAGGCAATGATTTGTCGTTGTCGTTCAGGTAAAAAATAATGCGTTTAAACCACAGCTTCCAAACCAGTGACCCACCCGAAGCGTAGTTGATAACTCGTTTTAATACAATTGCTTTACAAAACAGTCAATTTTTTTTTTATTTACCTTTACTTATTTTAATATTTTAGTGTATAATATGCACAGATTTTTATCAAGTACGTTATGCATTGTAGATCACTTCGATTTTCTGTATTTTACAAAATCTGCGTAATAAAACACACAATACTGGTTTTAACCACCTGTACCGCTTACAATGCCTCTTTAAATCAGTATATTAAAGGCTATTAATTGTAGGCTTAATTACGTTTTTTATTTATTTTCTAGAAATCGCTTGGGACTTTTCTGACTATTTAAATACTCATTCAAGTGGTAATTACTGCACAGTTTTACTCGCAATAAATGCATTTGGTTATGATGTGTATAATCGTATTGTTTAACGTCTATAAATATAATATAATATATGTTTTTTATTTAAATGCTTTTGTTTAATGCGCGCGTCCTTTACTATGCTCAAAACTGGTATATTGTTTTGAATTGTATACGCTGCTAAAGCAAAATTACTTTATATTGATTTTGAATTGAAAATATGAATATGAACAAAAGAATAATTACGAAATTCGACAAGTGTTAAATGATTATTTTTAAGATGATGAAAACTTTTCCGAAGAAATCAAATTTTTTCAAGTGCTTTATGAAAAGATAGTTTTTATTGTCAGATAAAAACTGAAAATGTTTCAATATTTATTAAGCGTGGTGATATTTCCATCTTTATTATCTATTCATAATGTTTATTTTTTTATAACTAAATATTTCCTATACGGATTTATTTTTAAGATGCAGTTTCAAAGCAATTATGATGTTGCTATATTTAAAACCGAAAATTTTCAAACTATCAACAGTATAATAATTATAATTATTAAATAATGCTATAGAGCGTCACCGATTCGTAGATTAATAATTATTAATCTACGAATCGGTGATGCTCTGTAGCTGATCTATTTACTGAGATAGCTTAAAATTATTGTTTTTTAAGCGGTTATTTAATGGGTTTTGGATATTTGTTAATGTTGTACGATTAATCTGGCCAAAACAGCGTTATATTTTACATAATCGTATTAATAATGGTTGGTATTTTTTTTTTTTTTAAGTTGCACTCGATACGAGTAAATATTGCCATGATATTGCCCACATTTCGAGTGAAAAAACATTTGGTATAGACGACGCGCAACTTAAACAACAATAAAGACCCGATACTGTAATAGTTTGCCAAGATTGTATTATTAAAATAATATTACCGATTATTATATTTATCGTTTTTTGTTTGTATTTAATCAATTATATGACTACAAGTGTTTAAAAAAAAAATAAAATAGACACTAATTTTTTTCCTAAATGGTTAAAAAAAAAAAAAAATTGATAACAATAGTTACGTCATAATATATTTAAATATACTTTATCGTGATCTTAAAATGTATAAATCCTAGTAATAATTTGGTTCGTAAGAAACTATGTTTATACATAATATATATACATATACCGTTGTAAAATAAATGATACCTGTTCTCGTTGTATTTGATTTGGCACGTTACACCAGCGGTTCCCATTTACCCGTGAGCCGCGGCCCGATTTTATTAATTCAAGCAATGACTTTGACACAACTATAGTAGACGAAAACACAATCATCTACGATAAATAACACTAACGATAGACAGTATTATCCATTGATTATACAATATATCATGACTATCGATCGCGTAATACATACAATCACAGGAATTCGGTACGCACCGTTGGTTAGGTTAGCCCTTGTTGCTCGGGTTTCACAATCCAAACGTTTTAAAATGTATATTTTCGTAAAATAACAAAAAGTATCGAACTCAAACGACGCAATAATCGTTTGATATGTTTTCATACCCACTTCTTCTTCTTCTCCTCCGATCTTAACACTGTTAACCGATTTCCCGTACCACTACTAGCTTTTCGCTCGAGTTTTACGCTTAATACGTACTGATCGTTTGTTTTCAAAGACGGCGAAAATTCGAAAATTTCAGTTACACGATCGTATATAATTACGCACGCGGTTGTTTTATGCGACCGTCGTTTCTATAAATATTTTTTCGTACTCGCGTTAAACGGATTAAAACTATTCAAAACCGAATGAATAAAACGCGCGAACCGGACACGACCGTTATAACGTTATGTTTACACGGATCCTTTTGCAAAATTAAAAATACCTCTACATTCGTGACATCACAGTAACAGTATTGTGATACGATTGTGTAATGATTTTCACCGCAAGTGAACGCCAAAAGAGAAAAAACATAAACACCGTTCCGAACGAACGCGTCCGTACAATTCTCGTGTTGAAGATTTGTTAAGCGCTTCGTGTTATATCCCGTTCGGAACTCGGTATTTATTCGACAGCGTGATTACAAGATGCGTTGTGTTACCTATGTTTTGGTTTAGCGCACAGTACTGGTTTACAGCGACCACCGTGCAGTTTTATGTTTTCAAAATTAGTTTCCTCGCTAAAACGATGTTTTTTAAAGATAGATTTAGCGCGATAAGATCTATAATAATACGTTTTCAATAACAGCTTAAAACAAGCCATATACAGCAAAACAGTTTTCGATTTATAATTTTATTTATTTTACGTGATTTTTTTCCGGTCGAAACGGGCGGTTCTGTATAATCTTAACGCGTATCAACGAAAAAAAGGGGAAATGGGAAATTCGACCAAAACGGTACTTTGATTGTGAAAAATTTTCAAATATTTTTGTATGACACAAAAGACAAAACGTTTTTGAACAGTTGACATTTTTCGCTTTGCGGTGAAAAATTACATTTTTATCGAAAAAAAACATGATAAACCGTTGAGAACACGATTCCGAGCAAGCTCTGTAGTCCGGGTAAAAACCGAATTCAACAACAAATATGGTCCGAAAATCGCAATAATTTTGCAACAACGTGTGAAAATTTCATTTGGACCGTTGTTTGAAGTGCGCGTTGTCGAATCACAATCATTTTTCAATACTTTTTCTACACTTTTTCTACAAGACGGATTTTATTGAAATTTTTTTTACCGGATGGAAAATTTTCTTTTACACAAATTAACAAATGTACAGTTCTCGAATAACGAATTCGTGCGAGTTACGAATGTTTTTCGAAAAATGAGTCAATATAAAGACCGATTTTCAACCGTTTTCCAGTTATAAACGACTAGTGAAAAATCGTGGCTTTTTGAAATATTTCCGTTACACACGTGCGTGCAACACATCATCATCTCGTTGACTCTCTGCGTTTGAAATTCAAAACTTTTTGTCGAAAAACGAATCACGGCCGGAATCGATCGCGTCAAAAAAACACACGATTTTTAACGTTTTTCGGTCAAATTCCGCCCGGTTCTTTAAACGTAACTTTTTCAATTTTGTACTTTCGCGAACTCGAGACCCGCCCTCAAAGTACAGCCACGGTGTACAGAGACGTCGAAGTTGGCGGGAAGCACAAAAACGTCGAGCCACCACGTTTCAGCGCTCAATTCTATCGAAAGGTGCATTCCTCACGCCCCTTCCCGCGTTACGTTCTGAATCGCTACACGGTGTAAAAATATTCCTCGGTACTGTTTTGAGGACCGGTGTCAAAATGTGTTTTTTTTTTCACCTCGCCCGGAATTCGCTGGGTGTATTGCACGCGAAACCTGTGCCGTAACACACGTAAATCTAGTACGAGCTCATCGTAAACGTGCTGCTGTTGAGAAAAACCGTCGATTTCTTCCTCGGCTAGTGAGGGACGCGGCTCAGAAGAGTCTCGTCCGAGTCGATAAAATCGATTCGAGTATTTGGAATACGACCGAGTAACGGCCGGTCACACGTCCTCGCGTACGTCGTCGTCCGTACGTACGGCGTTACAGCAAAAACGTACGTGCGTACAACGCTCGCTGGCAACGCGAAAATCAGGACAAATTTTTTTTCTCCGTACACACGATCCCGACGACGTGTCAAACAAACGTACTATCTATTACCAACGTGGAACTGCAAACCAGTCGTATAATTCGCGGCACGCGCCTGTATTATTTATTGTTATGCCCGCGGTGACGTCGCGCCGTTGTAAGCCAAGGACAAGCGTGCGGCGCGTATAGCAGAACAGACGTTTTTATTGGGCAAAGCACACGATATTAATTAATATTTTCGAACCATATCTCCGGCAAACGTAACGTCGCGACCATCGTACGGACGAGAAACGCCGAAGATGATGCGGTTGTGACGTTACAAACACGTCGGGCGAATGAGAAACGCGCGGCCGTGCATATATCTGACGGTGTCGTCACGTCGCGCGAACGTCGCGAGTGGTCCGAGGACGTTTGCAGACGGGTCAACGTCGCAGTTGTATACCACGCCGTGTTAACGGTTTTCGGACGTCGCGATCAGGGGCGCACGCGGGGGGTTGAACCCACCCCCCGAGATGTTTTATGAAAAAAATCAAACGGAAAATATCAATGTGCGTTCGAAAACACCGCCGTGTCCATTAGTTTCGGCAGATCCCGCGCCGCCGACAAGAACGGAGTAAACCACTGATAACTGAAAACGTTGGACGCCGGGATCTGGAAGTAACAACCGGTGACGCGATATTGGACGTTATGGCCGAAAAACCGAGAAGGATCGACGCAAATTAATTACGAATATTTACGTTCACCCCATGAAAATATTTTCTGCGTGCGCGATCGGTAAAATACTGTTGGGCGCTCGCGAGAGAGAATCTCGAGGGAACCGACAACGTGTCGTTTCAGGTTCCGAGCGTCGGCGAGATTGGTGGAGACGTTTGTTATTATTTTTTTTATTTTATACGTGCACACGAAACGTGACGTGCCCAGAAAGAGCGCGCCGACTTGTCTACGAACGTGCCGGTTTTCTTTTAGCGGAACGGATAAACTACGGTACTACGATTTTCTCGATAGTTTTACGACGCGACGCGGGGGAAAAGCGCCGGGAAACCGCCAAAAACCCCGTTTCGACAACAGCGACGCGCGTAGCTGTTATTTCTCCGTGATTTCGTGAGCAATCGTCGAGGAGTCTTGGAATTCTCAGACGATAATGTACATCTTATCTGTACACTGCGCAGCTTCGAAAAATTGTTTAAAAACGGTTTAATTTAATCTTAGGCAATGGATGACAGTTTTTAAAATTTCAGTTTTTCAATTCGTAAACGCGTTCATTTTAGATTTTTTGAAATTCGAACACAACATCAGTCTCTGTATATCGAAAATTTTAAAAAAATTCTTTTCGATCCATCGATATCGGTTCTAAAACGTTCTGAAACGACACATTAGATTTTGTTAAAATCGCGTATTCCTCCGTAGTTTCGAAAACAATCATTCTGTTGTCCTGACATTTTTAACAAAAGCGTACCGTAGAACTAAAAGAAAAAAATTTCAAAAAGTTTCATTCAATTTTTATCGTTGAATTTGGGTTTCACCAAAGTTTAAACCAAAAATTTAGTTGATAACCGAACCGATCGGATGTAAAGTAACGCGTTTTAATCACAACTTCCAAAACAGCGACCCACCCGAAGCGTAGTCGTTACTCCGTCAAACTACCAACGCGACCTAGAGTAATCCGGACTTTTTTAATTCTACAAATATAAAGGTATGTATAATAAAGGCCGATCAAATTTACTTCTTTGACTGTATCCGTTTTAAACGAAGTTATTAATAGAAATTCTTTAATTGAGGGGAATACGAGAAAAATGGCAAATTTTAGTGCGATTTTATACCGAATTCGAACGATCTCGGACAGTGCACAAATGGAGAGAATTAAGGAGCTTAACCCACTAAAACCGTAAAAAATTTTGGATGTTGTATTTGTATACGATCTGGAACGCTGAGATTTTTATTTTAATATATATGGTGTTGTTTTATCATACTTTCATGCATATACAATAAACAAGTACCTATACCAAAATTCAAATTCTCAATATTTGTACGTATTGTTATCGGTATTTTTAACGGGAAAATAAATGGCGGATTATTAATCCATAAGTATTTGCTAAACCGTCCCCCAATTCCGATACGCACGCCACTGGCGACAACGCAAAAGTCGGGCGAGTCAATGAAGAATATAATTAAATATGTTAATGTTATAAACCCGTTATTTTAACGTTGGAGTACATAGTTTCAACATTATTTAAATTCGCTTTGAAAAAATTAACTGATTTTTATTATTCTATATATATAAACAAAAAAAAAAATACTAAAACGTAACCTACCCATTATAATATTATGCTATCCTCGTGATTCGAGCATTTTGTCTTTCTAAATAGTCACACCGATTGTTTTTCGAAAATATTATTGAAAGAAAAAACAAAATCGAACCTACGAATGTGTGATTTGATTTCGGGACTGCGTGTAAAACGCAATCAAACGATTAAACACCGTCATCCGAATGATTGTAATGCATTTATGCAACGAAAACGTAGAAAAATTATTTTATAACAAAACATATCGACTAGTCGAATGAAAAAGATTTTAAAACTTTGGATACTAAATATACTGAAAAAGTATGCTTTTTCCATAACAATGGACGGTCGACTTTTTAATCATACGATATGATTTGCAACTCTCGATAACGTACAAATTCATAACGGTCGTCGTTAATATAGTTATCATTCGATCACATAAAATCTATGAATTGGGTTTTTTCGTGATATTCTTTAAAATTACAATTTTTTAATGTATTCTCAATACTTTTTTAACATTGGCCTTTTACTAGTGGTAGTTCAATAAAACCGCAAAATATTACATCCAATCGTCTTTTTGTTTTATTTAATAGCGATTGTTCATTTTGATTTTTCAACCGAGAGTATAACAGTGTTAATTAATTTTTGGTACGTTAGCTATATCAACTGTGTTGGTGCCGAAAACATTAATAAATCGTACGTCATCGATAATGGATTACATTCGCATAGTAAAACGTTTACAAAAATATAATATTAAATGTTAAAATTTAGTAAAAACGAATAATTATTTATTTTTAATTATATTCAAAACAGTTGGAATACTTAAGCAGTGAATGTATACGATATTTGAGTAGCATTATTTCCATTAGCACTTTTTTTCAAGTATTATCTTTGAGAGCGATCGAAATTATTATTCCAAACACATGTCAAAACAGTTTTAATCCAAATATTTATTATACGATGTACTTCGTGATAATTCAACATTTTTCTATCATTAGTAATCGTCGTAAAGAAAAAAAAATAATAAGGAATGACGAAGTGTCGGCGGCACTGAGAATCAACCTGATGACTGTACGGTGCGTCAGAACGCTCGCGAACTAGTTGTATGCAAAATCTGGCGGTCGATCCTGTGCAGTCGGTAAAACAAAAAAACCGGAAATTTCAAAGTTTTTCGATCACGATAAAATTATTATTACAAAACAAACATTTACAAATAACGGTGAAGACGCAGTAGCGACTACGCTTTGGGTGGGTTATTCATTACGAAATTGCGGTTTACCCGTATTGTTTAATATCTGAAAGCGACGATAAATCAATGCATAAAAAAAAAAAAAACGAGCGAGATATATACTTTAATAAGTCCTGAGTGAAAATAAAAAAAAAAACCGAAAATTACTCCGGCTATTATACATTTGTAAAAAAAAAAAAAGTTGTGTTTTGTACCTAACAAAAACGTTTTTAAATATTTTATTACGTATTAAATTAATTTAGCACGTAAAAGTTTGAAAACGACAAGGAATAATATTTTATAACGTTCGTTTAATGGGTATTGCCATTCTGACGCCGGATTTGGCGCCATTTTTGTTATTTTCGGCACATAACTCAGAAAATAATATCAAAATATCAAAAAAACGCTTTAAATAATATACATTTTAAAAATCCCAATTTATATGTGGTATTCAACGCGACAATTGGAGCATTCTTTCTACCCAAAAACGTCATTACAAATCTGAAAGTTTCAAATGTTTGCCATAAAATTTTCGATTTTTTTTTTTTAGTTTTTGGGATGGAACTTGTACGCACTTGCATATTTTTCTTTTATTCTCATACATTATTTTCTTATATTTGCAAGGCTGGGCAAATTGACGCAAATTTTCAAATTTTATTAACCAAATGTGTGGCTGAAATTTAACGAAAATGTCGATTTGATTAGTCGGGTTACTAAATATGACTAACTACACAAGTTAATTCGATATTTTTAGATTTATCGTTGAGTCGTGTAAATTACCTAATTGAAACGAATCGGAAATAAATTACGTTAGTCTGAAGCTAGTTAAAAAAGAAATATGTAAAATTAATTGTAAACTAGAAGTGGACCACTATGAGCTCATAAAATGTAAAAACTAAGAACCTAATTTTTAATTTTTCAACCGAAAATATTTTAAACAAATTAAATCGTTCAAATTCAACTTGTAAATAAAATATGTAACACACTCATAAGCACCTATTTACTTGTAGGAAATTTTTTTGTAGAAAAAAAATGTTTAAGTATAACGTATGCGTATATTTTTATGCATGATAATAATGATTTTTTAGCAAAAAAAAAAGTAAAAAGCCGGTTAACCGTGCGTTATTTTAAAATACTTAAAAAATAATTAAATTCAATTATCTTAAGTAGTCTCAATAATAGGTAACAAAATATATAGTCACGGTCACACGTGTGTTCAATTTTTAAATGCGTACTTATTATTACGTATGTACCTTTTATGAACAAACTGTACTCTACGATAGAAATGGTGAATATTTAAGTAGACGCCAATTCTAAGTTTTAACAATAGTTGTTACTTATTTTAGGCATTATTATAATTCACTGAAAGCATCATTCATTTGTCGCCCTAGACTTTATGATGAATGTTGCAAGTACGGTCTCGGCAGTTTAAAAAATCAATAGAGTTATATTTATATCCAATTTTCATTTGGAAAACGGTTCTATATTTTGTTTTTACAAGATTAGTTTTGAATATATTTGTTTTTTTTTTTTAAAAAATAAATAATAATTGAATTATTGAAATTACGACGATCAATAACGGCCGTCGATTTATGAAAACTTATTTGTTTGCAAAAACGTCTAGTAAAAACAGTTTTTATGTTCTCGTCTCTTCAATTCAACTAATCACTGTTGGCTCTAAATCCACCAAAAAAATACAAAATTATGTTGTTAAAAATAAAATGTATTGGCATGACACAAAATACATTTACTCTATTGCAGTAACGATTAAGTGCAGCCAAATTTACAATACGTGCTGACGTTTCTTCATACAATCAAGAGTTTAAAACCATTTTAAAATCGAAAATTGTAAAAATACAAACTTACGAATCGTGTCGGAAAATCCACGAACGACAGATACCCTTCACAATTTTTTCCGTGTGTAAAGCATTCGCGTTAGCAGTGTCGTTGAGATATGTCTAAAACTGCCGAAAAACTGAATCGATCACGCGTTTACCGTGATTATTTTTCGAGCTTTTCACACATACGTTTTTCCGATTCTAAACTTTTCAATTTTGAACTCTCAAAGCGTGACAGA
>CM029361.1:22150659-22173184 GCA_017140985.1 Hormaphis cornu
CTAGAATTTATCCTGTTTTGATGAACATTACGTTTTATGACGTGTTTGATTTGTATACCATTATGGTAGGTAATTAGTCGGTAAATAAACGATTAAATATAATACGAGAAGATGTATATTTACCTATAACTAGGTACTGAAAAAACAATAAAAACATCTCTACGAAAACACACGTAATCTACGACGCGTGAATCGACGCGTTCACAAATAAAAACGAAAATTACAAAACCGCCTGTCTAATTTCATATTTTGTTGGTCGTTTCGAGTGAAGGTTGCTCGTTATTTCATTCTGTAGTATACCTTAGGGAACTCGATTTGAATTATTTAAATTTTTGTTTTTTTTTTAATTTGCCTATTATATTTCGCACACGCACAATAATACGGATTAAAAAGTTCTCTTAAACCGATACGATTCCAACCGGTTCCATTTTGATGAATTCCCGCGTTAAATAAACGAAATGTTGTCAAAAATATCAGTTTATGCAGAAGTGTACTGACAGCACTATATTATAGAGAATAGAGTTCTTGCGGTACAATTGTTATGTGAAACATTTTTTTAGAAACTATCGGTTGAATATAATATCAAAGAGTCTCCAAAAATTCTTTTGTCGCAATATTCTATAAACAGCCAAAAAAAAATACGTATAAAATGGATCTACAAAATATTTCGGAGATTGTTACATTTTAAATGTTACCTACTCTTAATTTTGTCAAAATTTTTTGAACCGTGTTCTGAACTATGCTGAAATATTATATACTTCTACGTCCGTGGTGTGATAATATTCCATTTTTGGCGATTTTCGTATTATCGAGTTGAGAAATCGTACGTTTCAATGGTCGGCAAAACATGATGATGCGACCAAAATTGATGTCATTTTTTTTGTAACGACGGGCAAAACTCGATACGACACGGTTTTTCATAATTATTATTTACGGTGTTTTATTGTAGATTAAAAAAAAAAAAAATGTTTTTGTAATTGATTACTGAACAAGATATTGTTTTTACGTTGTTGATGACTCGAATGTTCACGACTATACAGTAATACGCGATTTCAACGACCGAAACATTCGTTGAGTTTTTTTTTTATCGTCAATTTTCCGAACCGTTTGCGCGAGTCACGGATGATATATACTACGGATGCACGCCATATGGGTCTTGTGATTTTAGCAAAAAAAAACATTTTTTTTTTTTTCAACTCCTTACCCTATCAATACTTTTCCGACGGCTGTTCGTCTATCTCGGTTAACTGTGTTCGTCGAAAAGCGATTTTGAGAACTCCTGTGGAGAACTCGGCTCACCATGAACACGTTACAGACGCGCGTACGCGATAATGTGATTATAACGATCGGCGGTGTGATGATTTTAACGCTCGAACCTTTCAGCGCGTACACCTCTACAGGGCGCTCGCGGCACACGTCTCGACGCGGCTTTAAACGATCGACACACCATCGATATTGCCGCAAAACGGTCCTACGTCCTTCTTCTCGAGTCCATCTTCCGAGATTCGGTGACAGTCCCTTTTCCGAAGAGCTCGCGGTTATCTATGCCGACCAATTCCACCAGCGAGACGGGTTCTGTCGGACCGGGTCTGTCCGGCGTGAGGTAAAATTTATGCGTGGGCCGAAGTAGACTTAAAGAGGCCCTTTTTTGGCGGCCATATTTTTCTACGGTTAGTCCCTTTGGAACGCGAGGCCCTTTGAGGTGCGAGGGCGATGGCCCACTTCGCCTAGCTGGGTCTGTCCGACCCGTCTGCGCGCGTTCAAACGAAATCCGTTAATCGATGATGGATGGAAAATGATTTTGAACAACTCGCTATACGAGTTAATAACGTTCATCCAGTTCATCCATTGAAATATGTAAATCCCGAGACACACGCTGTACATGAAATATTCGACGCACAATCGTTATTATTATTTAGTACCTACCGCTGACGTACACGGCGATGGCGAGAATTTTTTATTTTATTTTTTCTACACCTGTTGCCGCACATTGTTCCGTCTATTAGTCACTGTCGTCGTCGTCGTCGACGGGAACAAATCCGCGCATAATACACATTTTTAACCATCGTATAATACGGGCGATATAACGTTATTGTTTTTAATCGCTCGTTTTACAAAAAAAAAATCTAAAACATTTCGCACGATAAAAAGTAGATGTATTTTTTTTTTAAGTTTGTCGAAATTCCGACAACAACTGCGTTTTTCCGATTCTCCAAACGGACATAACATCGTAATTATATCGTCGTCACGGAACAACTCGATCGTTTTAAAGGTTTTTCGTTCACGACGAT
Organism: Hormaphis cornu; assembly: GCA_017140985.1. Lineage (NCBI taxonomy): Eukaryota > Metazoa > Arthropoda > Insecta > Hemiptera > Hormaphididae > Hormaphis > Hormaphis cornu. The sequence goes on from CM029361.1 coordinate 22,152,951, forward strand.
AGGTATTTTTTTTTTCTATTCGTCAAAACACAATTCCGCGTACTTCCGTGATCTTTTTGGTTGGACGAATTAAAGACACTACTGAACGGTACGGGATGTGTGGTCGTAATTTCAAGATTGTTCGAATGTCGTCCGTAATTTCAATGTTTCGATTTAAATATGTTCCACAGTTATCCGGTAAGAACGCGGTAGACACTGTAACGAGTTCGTAATTCGATAACTATATTCGATGAATGTAAAAATCAACGAGTCGGGAAGATTTGTTTTCGCCGCCGCCATTTACCTTGGTTTCGTGTTTTTTCTCACTATTTTCCCGCCGTTTTTCCTTGTCGTGACGTGCCCGTAAGCGAGACTCCAGTTGACGCGCAGTCGGACAGTGTGCTCGGAAACGCGTAAGAACACGAAAATAGCACGAAATTCGATAAAAAAAGAAGAAAAGTGTGAATTACACGACTCGTAAAAAACGATATAATTGGTGGTGTCCATACGTGCGAATGCGACGCGTAAGAAAAACGGCACTTTCGGCTAATGAAGCGTGAATGAAGCGTAACTCTCGTCCAGCGTTCCTGTAAAAAACGAATGTCGATTTGATGTTCCGCGCGTGCCCGAACGGATGACGATGAAAAAAACAAAAACGTTTCGTTCGAACGAAATCAAACGTGCTTGTTGTTGTTGTTTTTACGTGCACCGGAATACGTAAACACGGCGAGAATAATAATAAAAAATATACGGAACGGAGTTCTGTCGTCGCGGTACGTGCGACCGCGTGAGCTTCGGCCCTTAATGCGGCGGCGAAAACGCCCGAGAGAAGTTTGCGTGGTCGGTTCAGTCGTCCAAAACCGTTGTTCGCGCCACGCACGTACGGTTTTATCTCGTTAAAAAACTAAAGTTTAAAAAATTTGGAAAAAAAAAACACTCGGAATCGAAACACAACAACGCCGATTTCAAACTGTCAAAATTTCGCGAACACGACGAAACGATTCTACACGAAATTCCGATATTGTAGTTTGCACTATTGCATCGAGTAATATACCTAATACCGTTTGCGTTTTATCGACGAGCGAGACACACGACGTCGGCGTTATTTCTCCGGCAATATAGTCGATTCTCGAACGCTACGAAAATTTTATTTCTTTTTTCCCCCTTTGCACGACCGACTTTGGTCGTTTCGAACTTTTTTTTCTCGGTGTTTTTTTTTTTTGTCAACAACGCGTCGATTTTTCGAGAACAAGTAACAGCCAACGTAATCGAAATGTGACGACGCCGTCAGAGATGCGCCCGAGCCAGATATTAGATTCCGTGTACGATTTCAAGTCGATAAGTAATGAAATTTTTTTTTAAAACGGTATTTAAATCGTGTAAACGGTTTTGAATGTTTTTTTCAATCGTACGACCTTCTCGCGCGGTTCGTCACGCTACTTTTACCGCACGACTCTTTTTTGTTCCGACCGACTGTTTTTGAATCGTTCGAGTAACCGCCGCACATTTTACCGCTGCGGATGGAGTCGCCGTCGTCGTCGTGGTGGTGGTCAGCAGCGCACCATCTCTGGTTCTTGGCGAAACGGCTGATTTTCACGCCGCTGAGAACGGTCGCGCGGGCGGTGCGGCGCCGACACCGAGACACCGTGGCCCGGTCCGACCGGAACCCCAGTAAGCTTCGGTGGTCGGGGCGTTTTTGAGGGGTCGAAGGGGACGTGAAACGTTTTTCTTTTCTCAAATCGTTCGGTGAGCTTTGACGAGATTTCGCCGAGGATGTGCACACACGCGTCGTATAAACGATGAATATTGCGCCTAAAGGGTATAAGTTTGAGAGTGTTTCCTTACAGAGCCTGTCTTAAGGAAGACCTACGAAACTTCTTAAACGTGGCTGGATACTGCAAGACGGGCGAGGGACGTTGTTTCTGGACTCTCGATCCGTCAGTCAAATAAAACGGTTTTTGGGCGTGGATATTCAAAAGAAGTTCAAATTCGGAAAAGTAACATAAAAAAAAAAAAACTAGGTTTCACCAAACACGTCATTCGTGGTTTTTGTTCGATAAAAACTTAACGTTCGACATAAAGTTTTGACAACAAGCGTGCTGCGGGAAAATTTCGAAAATCTACGGTCACGATTTTTTTTTTCGTCAGTCGTTTATAGACGGACGAAAGCTAGTGTGACTTTTTTATAAAAAAAACTATTCGTAACTCGCGCGGATCCGTTGTTTGAACCGTGTCGTGTAAAACGAAATTTCCGATAAAAAATGCCGGATAAAAACGATCTGGCCGACAACAAAAAAAAGAAAAGTGTTGAAAACCACGCGCACCGTTACGCGATCGTATTAACTGCTGAAACGATCACGGTCCGAATGGTTTGAAATGTTATTTTTAAACTATAATACTGTTTATACGTATTACGTACTCGGAATTTTTCGTATTTTTTTCGAATAAGTCTCGGAACTACATATATAATGGCACTAAAATCGTCGGCAGCAGGCGTGTAGAGAGAGCACGCGCGCGTCACGGTCGGACGGACCGCGTCCTTGGGGCGCGTGCCACCGCGGTTTCGATTTTCTAAGATCCGTTTTTTTTAGAGTAAAAAAATAGGTACTTTCTCACTGTCTTTATTTATGAAACTCGACAGTAGATCATGTCGTACGACGTTGTGCTGCTCACTCGTGTTTAACAATATTATTCGTTACGAGGCGGCAATCGTTGAATGAGGTTTATTGAAAAACATTTTTATTTAAATTAAAAGTTAACTAACAAAAAAAATCACTAAACTTTTATAATAATAATATAATATAATTTTTTTAATTCACGTGTAGGTATGACATATTTTTCAAATAAATTTGTTCGTAATTTCTTTTGAGATTCTATTCTTTTTGATAGTTTTTTTTTTTTTTTTTTAACCGTGTAATACTTGAAGTAAACACGTTAAATTGAAAGAAAACAATCGTGTGAAAAGTTAACGAAGAAAATAACAGGCTAATTAACGAGTCCAGCCTTGTCATTAGTAAAAAAAATCGAAAACGGTTTGAAATTTTTCGCGATTTTGATGCGATGTATCAAGTAGTATTCAAAGTAGGTACAACAAACAACGTTGTTACTTCTTTTTTCCCCACATTATTAAACGTCAAAATCAAAGTTTTTATACGATAAAAACGTCGAGTAGACAAAGGCGAGAAACGTTTTTAAACCGTTCTAACTGTTTTTAAAATACGTGTTGAATATTGCCCATCTTGTCGATCCGTACGACGCGTTCCGTATCGTTTCAAGTATTATTATTCCCTAAACTAGTACGGGAAATAAAATACGATCAAAAAAAAAGTTTCGGTCGTTACACGGTTCCGCCAGGATAACGAAAAAAAAAATGAACACGAGTAACTTTGCGACAATATTACGCTCTGTTTTCAACCGTAACAAGTCGAACCGATGCGATACAACTTTTAAACAAGTTAAAAACAATTGAAAAGAATTGACTTTTTAAGTAGCCTCGAATCCTTTGGTGCTCAGCTTTCGCACCGATCAGCCAAAACGACAATAAGACGCCGCGGGACGTTTCGATGGTTTTTTTTTATAATAATATTATGTATTACGCCGTTTTGTCTCGTTCGTCGACCGTCGCACGCGCGGGACGGAAATACGTTCGGCGTTAGTGGGTGACCCGTAACGGTGCTTTCGACGCGCGAGCATACAGCGAGCGTCTCGTCAACGCAGTCGGCTTACACGTGGCGGGGAACGAGAAAAAAACGCACAAAAAAAGCGAAACCGCGCCAGACTTTCGTTTCAAAAATACCGTACATTCCACTTTTAAAACAGTGCGGTTCGATCATTATGGCGACAAGCAGCTGTTTCCGAGACGGAAAAAATGTACAAAAAAAAAAAACTTTTTCCTCGGTTTTATTTTACGAACGCTCAAGTCCGCCCGCCGAGGTACCGTGTCCTATCGTTAGAGGTACTGACGTTTACCGTCGTTATTGAAGGACGTTATCGTGATTTTACCTAGCGGTAAAAAAAGAAAAAACATCGTTGTAAAAACGACGAATTCTGAATACAAACCGGCGTAAATATCTCACAGACAGCCTGCGGGGGTCCCCGAGACGATTTTTTTTCTCTCGAAAATACGTACCGTGCACATTTTGAAAAACGTCTACAGATTCGGAGGAAAAAAAAAGACTGTCTCCCTTCCCCGTGTATAATTCTCAATAATACGTATATTATAGCTTCGAGTTTGTTGTGCACATGCACATTGGTGTAATCTAACATGGTGTAACGTAATATTAATCATACTGAAAGGAGCCCGTTTGAGTTCGTAAAAAAGAATTCGATTTCTCGTTTTTCACAGAAAAAATTAACCCCGAAGAATCCGTTTATTACATTAATATTCAATGTATTGCGAAATGTTTCGGTTTTGACGTGTTCTCCACCGCATTTCAGTGTATATAAGACCAACGAAACTAATGAAAACGTGTTACCGAGAAAACTTGAAGTACAACTGAAAAAAAAAAATAATGGGATTTATTCACATCCTCATATAATCCCATAAAAAAAACTACAATTTTGCCCCTGTATCATAATAAATCCTATTTGTAATCTTTCGAGGTGTCACGATTGTTGCGTTTGTCTACCTTTTCTCGTAGAAAAAGAAAATTGTTTTCAGGAGTCGTTCCGTTGACATCGCAACGATAAGTTCGTGTATTATCATATTATTATGTAGGACGTACGGTATAAATTTGCCCCGTGTATTACGGTTACGTATCGCCGAACTTACGGAGATCTTACAGATTTTTTTTTTACCGTTGTTAAACCGATATGTATCGTAATATGTAACTTATACCTGGCCCCCTAAATTCGCTATAGCGGTGAGCATTGTAGAAAATCAGCAGCGAAAAACGTAAGTAGATGAAAAAAAATCAAATATTTGTCCGGTTCCCAGTAAAACACATTGTATAGTTTCTAATTTATACTATAAATCAATCGGCCCGTTCGCGCGTATTTTCTACTGCAATTCTATATGGTAATTTATACGACCGAAGACGTCATTTATTCACACGGTCTGTCGCCGCCGCCGCCGCAACGGGTCAAACCGCACACGCGAACGGTAAAACAAATTATTATTATTATTGTACCTACGCGTTCCCTCGAATGTAGGTTATACATTATTATACCTAGTGCTCGGTCGAACAAACAGAATTTCGTTTTTAGGGATTCAAAAAAAAAAAAAAATCCCTTCACCACATAATTATAACCGCGTATAGTTATCGTGATTCAGGCGAAGAACATAATACCAATAAGATATACTCGGTGTTAACCCGGAAACAGCTGTGCACTTTTCGGAGAGAAGGAACGGATTCGTTTACTTCGAAAGGAATGTAGTTGGTGTAGGAATGTAAGTCGCCTTCCTGCTAACTCTCTCTCTCTTTTTCTTTTGAAATATAGATTCTTGTGTTTATTTTATTTTTTCAACACCCGAGTACAATGTTTTTTGCTGTTATTGATTTGAAAATAACGTTTAATCTTCGGTTTAGAGTCGGGGAAATTTCAATACGGTCTAAATAATAATGTTATACTCATAAAAATGACTAAAAAAATTCATCGTAATAGTAAATTAATACGCTATTATATTAGAGAGTATCTTTGCGCATATTTTTCACAACAACTGCAGCAGCGTCGCCTTGAAATGAAACTATATTCAAATCGGTTCCGTATACGTTCGACTGTCAAAAACACTTAAACGTAACTGTAAAAGACCAAATTTTTAGCCATTCGTAATACCTATTATAATAATCGTTATTGTTGAGCAATATTTCGAAATGTAATAATATGTGATTATGCGAGTGTAAAAATCACTATAGCTACATGTTATATCAAAGACGAGGTAAACATGTTCGTTTTTTTTTTTCTCTGTATATCTCTGTCTTATTTATAGAAACGATTTATACAGTTATTAATTATACACATAGCGTTTTTATTATTATGTTTTCATAATAATTCACGTTATCATAATATATAATTATATATTATTTTATATTCCAAAATAGACACCGAGTTATACTCGATAATAGTTAATAAAACGAACTTTTTTTTTACCAAATCGAGACCTTCAATTTTTAATCGAAAATTAATTTTTATTTTCTCGAACGTCAATTATTGATATTTATCCGGCGTGTTATAAAACCTATCATCGTTTGATCACCTTCACGCGCGACCTTATCGACTCGACCAATTATGAAAATTAATAATTATAAACACAATTAAAAAGTGGATGTGTAGTGTCGACACCGACGTAGTTTTCACTGCACGCTCGACACGCTATTTTCGCTGACAAATTCGATTTGACACGATTTAGTTTTCTTTCAATCGAATCAAAGACAATAATAATGTTCAATACAGTATTTGGTTTAAACGGCGTTCTCGTACGAATAACCGTGCACAGCGTGGAAAAGTAAAACTCTCTAAAAAAAGCTGAAGAAACCGAATCCTCTGGATAAATAATATTTTACGGCCGTTCACCGAATTGATCACACATCGTCGTATCATTTCAACATTTCAGTTGACCGATTTCTTTAAAAACAAATATTTAACAGAAAGTTTAAAACAACGTCCGATAATTATCACGAGCTCAGAACGACGTGTAAGCTATATACTGTAGTAACATAATTAGAAAACAAAAATCTTACTGGGAATCATAATAATTACAACCAAATCGTCACGGTCTGCTTTAAATCGACCCACATCGTTATGGTAAATAGGACAGTATTTCCACGGAATTTGTAAATAAATTGCTCGAATTTAACGCGAGCCATAGTTTTTGGTAATTAACGCCGAACACTCGGCGGACGATTAAACATCACATTTGCTGGAAAACCGTTCAAATATTTCAACAATAATATTATAATAATTATCACCCATAATTAACCCATTATTATACTTTTATCAGATTGACGTTGAAGTCTGGCGATTTCGCAATTTCAAAGGATTTGTTCTATTTTTTTTTTTTTTTTTGTCAGTGTTATTTCCTAATTATTATTCAATTTTAGTATTATTCATCAACAGAGCGGTTGTTCCATAATATACCGACTCGAAGGGTAGGAATGTGGACCTAGATTGTACCAAAGTTGATACTTTTTTTTCAAATTTTTGTTCGTTTTTCAGTTCGACCCTCCAAAAACCAAAACATTTTTTAATCTTTTTCGGAAGAAATTTTCTGCTTGAAATGTTGACATAATACTATGTTGCGTTATCACTTTTACGGGCGATCGTTATACGTTGAACGTACCACGAAAAAGTTTAGATTTTGGTTTTAAAACATAATATTCAATTTGAAACGTTTTCTATCCAACTGTCCAAGTGGAACGAAGAAGATTTCAACAATTAATATGATCGATTATGCTATCAAATTGCGCGCGTTCGTTCTCGGAGGATTCATCGCTAAATTGATTCAAGTAGGTAAAATAAAACGGAATGTATGTTTTTTTTTTTTCAAATTTCTACAACGATTCGGTTTAATAACATATATGTCTTTACGATGATGATGTTGTTTACGCGCACGTTAAACATAAAACGAATTGGCCACCCTCTGCAGCAGCAGTCTACAATTTTGGCGACGCGAGACAACAATAATTTTATCGTTTAAAAATCAAAATTGTGAACGTCGCTAGTACACATAATGACATTATGATTATACCACTGGAAAACGGTCGGGCAGCAGCTGACAGATATATTTCTGAAAATTGTTTTAAAAATATCGAAAAACCGCAAATCGTAAACAATAATATAGGCGTATTGGAACGTTGACTTGGAACCGTATTATATAAACAGCCTTCGTAACCATAATTATTATTGTGAACCTCGATTTTGCTTGTATAAGGTGAAAATAAAAATGTAGCGCAGTCCAACGATAATGTGTTTGACCGAGCTCGGCGATTGTATCGAGAAAATCTTACCGACGAAAATCGATCGATTCGATCATATTTTGATTTGATCGATAGCAAATTTAACCGCACAAAAATTTAAAAAAAAAAAACGAGGTCTGTTGTACTATTGCGAAAATAAATCCGTCGGAATGTTTGAAATAATTTCTTGCCGCAAAAACTCGATATGGATGCGTCAATTTACACACGAATCATTTAATTATAGGAAATTGACGTTAAAAACAAATGATTTCTGAACGAATCCTTCGGTTCACTAGAATTTTTGTATTCTAAATTTCGCTTTCGAAATCGATTCTGGTAAAAATTTCACCGATTCGAACTTTTGAATTTTTTTTTTTTTTTTTTCTTGGAAGACTTAAACATGTATTTCAAGTGAAATACGTTTGTACGAGTGTACACCTATACTAAAATTTAGTTTTTTTTATTTCAAATATACAGAATAATAATGTATTAATATATTACAGTTTAACTTTTAAATATTATAAATTAACACGATTTAAACGCTAATATAGTGTAATAAATCCGATTCCTTCAACATATTATTATGCGACGTAGATCAATCGGTATTTTGAAGAACAGATACCTGTGTGAAATCCGAAAATGCAAATTGTCGTTTTTGAAAAACAATATTGTTCGTAAATTCCATTCGAGTTTTGCGTCGATCCAAACGGTTACGACGTGTTGTTTTCGAGTTTGCAAAATAATGAAAGGTGTATGTCATAATATTATACGCAGTGATATTATTCGCATGATTGTGGTAAAAATAATCGAAAATGTTACGATAATATAACAAACCGATCCCTGCGGCGGTCTCGTTGTCGTCCGTGACCGACATAAAATTATTAAATCGTAAAAACGAAAAAAAAATAGGCAAATATATTCGGTATTCGTGTTATTTTTACGTCGTATTTAATGGAAAACTGGCAGTGACGACAACACGAACTTAAAATAAGAAATATTTAAAAATTGATTTTAGACTCGAAACGAAGAACGTATTGGTTTTCACGCGATGTGTGTTTTTTATTTATTTTTTTTATCACTATATGTAATCACGATAACTAATTCAATAATGCTCCGATTTTTAACGTCAGTCCCTCTAATGATAAGTATACGGACAGTGGTGGACACGGATGGTATTTTGACGAGTCGTGAACTTGAGTGTCTACAAAACTAAAAAGTTACCGTAATAAAACGAAGAAAAAAACTTCAAAAACTACGGCAAACGTGTTTTCAACATAATCTATTTAGATTTTTAGCCATAACTTCCATAATAATGATGGGAATAAGCTGAACTTTCACATAATATTAAAATCAATAAGATAAAGGTCCGATACAAATTTCGAAAATTTCCGAACTAAATATAGAGAAAAGTTGTTGAAAAAAAAAAACATCATTGTAAAAACAAAACATTCCTAACTCAGAATCTAAAAAAGGAAGAGCCCTATTATACAGTGTTAGGCTTTATCAAACGTAATACCAAAGCTATCCAGATCTGCTCACTGTCTTTGTCCTCCGTGCGTAGCTGCACTTGTTTGATCCTGGTTAGACACAACTTTGATACAAATTTCAAAAGATTTCAAAAATTTTTGACCCAAGTATAGAGATTTTCGAATTTTTATGTAATTTTTGAAATTTTTGCTCGATAAAAGATTTAACCTTCTACGAAAATTTTTCAAGATTAAAGACAAGGTTCTAAACATGTACGCTACCGAAAAATTCTGAAAACCCGTTGTTACAATTTTTATACTTAGTTTTCGAAAATCGGTCGTACCTGTGATTTGCTTTTGGAAAAAAATTCGTGACTCGCACGAATTTGTTATTTATCGTATGAAAATTGTGTAACGTTGAACGAAATTTGCCATCCGAATAAAAAACTGTTCAAAAAAATCCGCCCGGTACGTTCTGAAAGCGTATAGAAAAAAGTGTTGATTTGACTGTGTCGTTTTGATTATCACAGTGAAACTATGCGCGCTGTTGTAGAGCGATCCCAACTTTTAGAAGAACTCTAATTAACAGAACATTCAACAATTACTCCGTGGTATTCGATATTATTCGTCGCGTACGTTTTTTTTTTGGCATTTAGTTTTAAAATTATTTTCTCGCGATGATAAGATCAAGATTCCAAAACGACCATGACGATTTCAAACCGTTTTCGCCGCTCTCACAATTCTAGCGCCCGATCAACGATAAATTCCACTGTTATACGGCACAATTCGTACCGTCGTTTTCGTCAGCAGTGTAATTATAATTGCGCCAATAGATGATTTACTAAACTTCTGTACGAACCTTCCGAAACAGTGGGCCCACAGCGTCAGACTACCGACGCGGAGCAATTTTTTAAAATCGAGAAAAGAGAAAAAAAGAGGATTTTTTAAAATGTTATAATTTTCTTGTAAAGACGACGTGTAATCGCCATGCGTCACTGGCGCCACGAGCGCAATCGTTCGGATCGCGTCCGGCTCGTCGTTCGTTACAAAACGATTTTGTGCCGTTGTTGTTGTTGTTGTTGTTGGACCGTCGATTCGCATCGACAGACGTAATACACAGTAGCGATCGCGATAAAACTACCGGTTTTCATTTTATTTTAAAGGTCACTACAATGTACTGTACTATATAATGTTTTGGATTTTACGATGTTTCACATAAAGCGAACTATAGGCCATAACCTGTATGGTTATGCGACTTTCGTTCCGAAAACAAACTCGCGAGATAATTTTTGAAATCAACGATATGTTTGTGCTTATGAAATCGGACGACTCGCCTACTCTACAAAAATATAAGGGCTGGCGCGCGTTTTTTTTTTTGTTTCTCAGTTGAAATTTTTGAAAAACGACAGAGTATTTAGCTCTCTTATCCGCCCGCGATACATACAGTTCGTAATATTTATAATGCAAATTTTAAGTTACGATAGTGAAATATTCGTGTACGTCTTAGTACCGATGTTTCCCTCAAATGGGTAAAAATGATACCCCTCGCCCGTCTGCTCCGAATTGTCTGGCCGCCGCGATCGCACATTCGATAAATCGCTTTTTCTAGACGATTTTTTTGTTATTTTTCTGACATCGCGTTAGAACCGAGAACTAACTATTGCAATGTATTGAAAATTCGCGTTATTTCGGTGTACGTTCATGGTCGAATCGAATTTGTCAGGGAAAACTCGCGTGTCGACCGAGCAAACGGAATCGGTTTTCGAGAGGTTTTAATGCTGCGTTGGTCTGCCGTAGGTACCTCGCGAATAATCGTTTTCCGTATTTTGTTTGATCGTGAAAAAAACATTTTCTAAAACGTATTATTTTAACGGCTGCGGTCGACTCGGTTAGGCGTAGTTATACGCGAAATATTTCAGGCGTGCTTGCACACATCAACGGAGAATTCGCTGTTAAAATTACAAAAATGATCCGACGACGAATACTACGAAAAGTTAAGATTTTCGTTTTAAAATATATTTGATTATTGAGTAAAATGTTACGACATTCAAACACGATTAGACGCGACCGATCGGCGCACATGTTTTGCTATTTCTGGTGTACAATTTTGGTCCGCAGAAAAAAAATGATGAATACAAAACTCGGGTTATCGGAGACGAACGATGAAAACGTTAATACTAATTGTACAATAGTATTCTCGAATATTTAAATTATCCCATGAGTGTATTTATAAAACGATTACGTTACCGAACAATTAAATTGAACTTAATTTCGTTGATCACGCGAATACTCAAACGGCGGACCTTTTGGTACAGCAATATTAAATCGAGTGACTTACATCGCGCAAAATATTGGTGCGTGCGTGCGACCGCATATTTAAGTTCACGGCCGCGTACCGGACATACACGATTTTCACGAGCAAAGTGAAAATCTGATACTTCTATGGGCACTTTACACGGCCGGTAGCTAAACTTTACATTTTTTAATTATCCATAAAAATACACACTGCAGGGTAAAAAACATAAAAAATCTAGGATCAGTCTAGGTCGCGTGGGTAGTTTGACGGAGTAGTGACTACGCTTCGGGCGGGTTTGGAAATCGCGGTTCAAACGTACTATTTTTAATATCTGAAAGCAATCATCGCCATCCGAAAAAAACGATTCTGAGCCAGTTCAGTTTTTTTTTTTAGTATAAATTTGTGTATTTTCGGACTATTACTCGCAAAATGTGTGGAAATTAAAAAATTTGTTTAGAACAAGTCAAAATCTCATTTTTTTGTGGTATTCAATGTTAAGATCGGAGCACTCTTTCTATACGCAAAAAAGTCATCACAAACCTAAAAATTTCAAATTTCCGCTGTAGAATTCTCAGTTTGTTTTTGGTTTTAGAGGTATTACTCGATAAGTGAGCAAAATTTAAAAAATTCTAGGACCAAAATATCACGGCGTTCGATAAACCTATGAGAAAAGTTACTGATTTGAAAAATCGGAGCATTCCAAACGAAAACTACATTCATCACAAACCCTAAAGTTTCAAACTTTATGCCGTAAAATTCTCCGAAATTCCCATTTTTAATTTTTTTTTTTTTGGTTTTTGGGTTATAAGTGTAGAACTCAAAAATAAGTCCGTACGCCTATCAGTAGAGGTACCGAATTTAAAAATCTGAGCATTCGTACTTGCCAAAAAGTCGCAGTTGACAGAAAAAAAAAACAGTGTAAAAACAATACGTTCGTCGCTCAGAATCCAAAAACGATTGTTTTTTTTCATTTTACCTTCCGAACCAACGCGTGTAAATCGAATTTTTTTATTCTCATTTCAAACGATTATAAAATAATATGCCGTGATCCGGAAAGGCGTTTCGTAGATACGATCGCGCGTGAAATTCCGCTTTTTTATGCTTTTTTTATCGCGCGGCCGATCGCGAAAGGCCGCCACTGTACTTTTTCACGGTCGTCCGCGGTAGTAATTATCATAATTTTAAAAATTTTTCATCGTACAAGTGTTTCCACAATGTAATGTCGGATTTTTAAATATCATTTCTACTCTTTTGCATCGAAAACAAATTGTTTTATAAAAAAAATGTTGTTTTTATTTACAACCGAATTATCTCTTCGGTGAATCGCGGCGATGAGTTTGTATGATATTATTAAAAACAAAAAAGTTTCTGAAGGTTACGCGGAACGTTTGATGAGTATTTTTTTCTTTTTTTCACTTCCGATTCCACATTTTAGAGACTCTGATCGTCAGCAAAGAATGTTTTCAACGATGTTTAGTTATTTTTTTACACTGTTAACAAAATTTATATCAGAGAGTTTCTACATACGGTACTTTTTCTTTTATCAAATTTGACCAAGACGGTACTTCTGAGTGGTCGAGTCTGTTAACGCGACGGGAAATAATACCGAAAAATTGCGAAAAACCGCTGGGAACGCTATTTTGTCAATAATAAAAATCTCCGTGATTTCGAAAATAACCATCGAAGAGTGTTGAAATCTTAGACAACAATGCGTCTTTGTACTGTACGACCCGGGAAAACTTTCAAAAAGTTTAATTTTAGACTAATTATAGCCATTTTTGGATGTTTTTCATTCGTCAATGGGTTGATTTCGCGTTAGATTTCATCGAAATCGTTATTTCTCCGTAGTTTCGAAAACAATCGTTGTGTTGTCTTGAAATATTCAACAAACACTTTGCGTGTATCTTTGTGCCGTGGAACTACGGAACGAATTTCAAAAAGTTTCGTTCGGTCGTTAAATTCGAGTTTCACCAGCACTTTTGCATGACAACCGAGCTCGCTCGTAATCGTTTTTTCGAAGGTCTGTTCGTTGTTTTCAGATGATATCGAATAATGCGTTTGAACCAGCGATTTCTTCTAAACAAGTGATCCACCCCGTCGTCAAACTACCCAAGCGACCTGGTGATTTATTTTTTTTCTGCTTTTCATTCGGCACGACAGACAGAGACAGACAGACAGACGCGAGAACGGAAATAACGTGGTCGCGCGAGAAAACGAAAATCGAGACGACCTCAGCTGTTATTGTTATTATTATTATTCTATTTTACCGATGCAGATTTTCGCCGTCACGTCGACGGCCTTTAACCGGAAAAAAAAAAACGAAATTCGTGACCGTCGGCGTTATTGGATTCGCGTCGTAACCATCGTTATTATTTATTTTCCCCTTCGCTTTACCACTTTGCTGGGACGTGAACTGGAGACGACTCTACAGGTCGTTTGTAAACATAACGCGATTCGGCGTGCGTTCGTCGTGCACCGAACAGGAAGCGTTTCGGAAAGAGTAAATACAAAAAAAATAATAAAAATACAACGGCGCGACGTCGAGCGGAGTGTGAAAAAACCGGAACGTCATCGTTCGCGATCCGTCTGCGCAGAAGGACGCCGCCGAGCGGTGGCCGCCTGTCCTCGGATTATTATCGGATAATTAAATAACAACAAAAAGGTTGGACGCGAATTACGATTGTTGTGTTGAGTTTTGTGATTTACGACCGCCGTTTAATGGGCCCCGGCGTGTGCTCGAATCGTCCGAATTCGAGGTTTAGCCGGGCCGTGTAATGAGAAATTATGGTGTCACGTTAATAGTAATAGAAAAAACAAAAAATTCACACGTCAAATTGTTTTCTTTTGCACGATTATCGTATTATAAATTGTTCGTTCGAGGTAAAATAGTGCGTTAAACGGGACGAGTTTGTGAAAGAAATTAAACGCGTTATTGAATAATTTTCCAACAGATGCGAAGATGTTTTTTTTTTAATGTTTTTAACGTAAAAGGAAACCGTATAACAGAAACTGCTTCGTATCGAAAACATTTTGCAGCGTAATTTACTCGGTGTTAACTGTAGACGGTTTTGACGAAGACTCGGCTGAACGGTTTTTCGAGGAATCATCGTGAAAACGCCAAACTAACGAAAAACGCATCTTTTTGTGCCGGTTATAGCCGACCGAAAATCGATCGTAACAAAGTCTGCACTCTTGTAAAAATTGAAGAATTAAAAGAAAACAAAATGTATCGACTTGGGGCCACGCTCAGAATTCGAAATGAAAACACTGATTAAATGCGACGTTTGATGTCGTGTTTGACGTCATTTGGTAAATTTCGACATTAGTTAAAATGCGTGATACGAAAAAAACGTGCTCATATTTTAGCCTGTAATAATTACCAGCGGTTCAAATCCCGACGTTGTAAATCCTGCGAGTTTCCAGGATACCGAGAAAAGTCCATCGCTTCATTTCGAACACGTTTTAAAACAATTTTCAAAACGCCGAACTAATGTCGTCTCGACTGTTGCAGCGCACATTTCATTGACGATTTCGTCGAATTCGCTGTGTCATCTATAATAATAATATTTAACCGATGAAAAAAAAAAATTAATAAAAAATACGTGAAACGTAACACTTTTCTTTCTCCGTAGTCCATATGATGACGTGTCGGGTTTAGCGATGTAAACCGTCTCGTTATATATTATGTGTATAATACATAATGCGTGAACGTTGTCATTCTTATCTGACGATCTTGGGTTCGGTTAACGACGAAAACAAAAATAAAATGAAATCCTATGGCTACTACGAATATTATTATAAAATGATCCAAACTGCACGTTGAAAACGACCCGAGTTCGGTATTTTTATCGACATAAAGATATTGTAGTCTCAGGTAACAATATTTATCTTTTTGTGGTACGCATTTTATCCGTCATTTTCGTAGTTTTAGTTGATTTGGTATTTTTTTTTTGTCGCTAGATTGTGGAGTGTTTTTGTTTCTACTGAAACGTACATCACTTTTTGTACCCGTAGGTTGCCAATTTTACGGCAAAACATTTTAAATTATCAGGTTTGTAATGACGTTTTCGGGTAGAAGGAGTGGTCCACGTTGAATACTACTTAAAAAGTTGGGATTTCAGCTTTTTATGATAATTGTACCGTTTTTTGATGTTTTGATTACGTTTCCGATGTATGTGCCGAAAACGACAAAAATGGCAAAATCTTCAAATCAAGACAGCTTACTGATGTCATAAAAAAATTATCCTTGTCGTTTTAAAACTGTTATGTAGTAAATTAATCGAATGAAAAAAATATTTGCTGGGTATAGTACACAATTTTTTCCTCGCGTGTATCTGTAGCAATCCGCGATATTTTTTGCAAATCGTTTTTTTTTTTTGGCCGAAACATCCAAAATGATGATAGGAACAGGCTAAAATTCTTACATAATATTGAAACAGGTAAAATATAATTTTGACAAGTGTTTCTTGTGAAAATTTTTGAGTCAAGTAGAACTTTGAAATTCTCGAGAAATTTACCAGGACGTACCAGGTACTTACTGGAAAACTGAGCTCGTACAGAATCGTTTTTTCGACGGCATTATCGTGTTTATCGTTGCTTTCAGATATTAAATAACAAACGTCTAACTTCCAAAGCGTGGTCGGCACTCCGTCAAACTGACCCACACCGCGACCTAGAATGATTCAACAAAAGGACAATTTTTGGACAAACGGACGTAGTTTGCTAGTGCGCAGCAATAAAACAGTACATTGAAAAAAAAAATACTTATTTTTGCAACTGCAGTAGTTTCGTTTTCTCAGCCTTGAAAATATACGTACCCGTTTTATATACGTGATTCGTACGCTTATTATCATGTTGTGCTGTAATATAATAATATTTTGCGTCTCGTTTTGTACTCGCAAATAGTGGTCGTCGAAATGGGCGAGCAAAAACGACGATGACACGCGATATAATGTTTTGCTGAATAATACGATGGCCATCCTATTTGCAAAATATTTCCGAGTAACGATAGTAATAATAGTTGGTGTTTATAGGTGGCAATATAATATCATCGTGATGACGTAAAACAATCGTTATTGCCAAGTGTATATAATAAGTATATAATGTTATGACTGGCCCGCCAGACGTGATTAAAAGTGCTCGATACACCCGAAAACGGTGTATATTATATATTTTATTATTATAAACGCGATGATTTCTCGCACGTTTGCTAGACTAATTTAGACCTTATTCCGAACTGCGCCAGTGGTTCGCGATTGTGGTGGTCGCGTTTCGCGAATGTTTCTAGCAAACGCGCATTACTACATATACACCTATGTTTTCTATTCGAAATTTTACGGATCGCAGATTGAAAAATGGCCGAGATAGTGGGTAGTTTGACGGAGTACGCTTTGGGTTCGGAAATCGCTTCGGTTCATATGTTCAGTGTCTGATGTCCTCGTAAATATTCCAAGAATTTCAAAGTCAGCAAAACACCAAATCCATATGCCCGACGCAGAGAATCTAAAAATAAACGAACTAGAGGATCGATTAGAAGAAAAAACAATTTTTTTGAACGAACCGGTCCGTCGCTTCCGCTTCCGCGCTCGCGAACAATCGTCACGAGGACGACGGGGCACACGCGGTAGCGCAGGTTTTCTCCCGTAATACGACTCGGCCGGTACAATGTCGAGGCGACGCGAATCGAAAAACAAAAAAAAGAGTTTTTCAAGAGTCTTCGTCACACTGGATTTTATGATGCGAATACGGTCTCAACAGTTCCGTAAATCAACCATATCCGGTTCCGAACGCTTTATAACGTCTATTATGTTTTTTATAAGATGATTTTTGATAATAAACTAATAACAGTAATAATTGGACGTAATGAAGTTACGACGATCGGTTTACAACAGCTGTTAATATTTGACGATAACTTATATTCGTCGTTTGCAAAATCGTCTTCGATTCAACTCATCAGCGATGTAAGCTGTAAGCCCGCCGAAAAAATCACGACCGTGGAGGTACAGCGCGATTTTTATTTTAAAAAATTATTGGCGTAACTCAAAATGCGTTTATTTTAACGATCGACAGTTTTGCTAATACGCGGCGTATGTTGATATAATCACGAGACCCGATTTCAGAACGAAAATGACAAACTTAAAGAAAACCCATAAACGGCGAACAACCTTAACGCTACGTCGAATTTGTTTTTATTTTTTTGCACCGATTGTAACTCGAGTTCTATACTTATTTTGCGTGTTTTTTGTTTGTTTTCAGGGGTTGTCTTGGCCATAGCTGTAGCTCTGTTGGTCGGAGGCCTTTTAGTGATTGCGTTTTTCACGGCTGCCGTCGAACTGGTCATCGATGACGTAAGTATATAAGTTATGGCTTGATAACGCACTTGTGTTAAATACTCTCGAAACTCGCCGGCCACGTTCAACGAACCGGGTTTTTCGATTCTAAACTCGTTATATTAATGTACAAGATAAATACAATATAGAAAATATTTATTTGAACTACATAATAATATTGAATTTTTGAAATTATGACGATATTTGATCTACACTTTAAACGGCCGTAAAACCACGAAAACATTTTTATTTGCAAAATCGTCTTGTAAAAACAGTGTTCTTAGGTTCTCGTCTTCAATATTCTGCGTTGCCTGTACAACCCACCACAAAATGCACAATCATGGAAGTACAAAATGTATCGGTACGACTATAAAAATCCGATCGTACTATTAAAATAATGATTGAGCGCTCCCGAATGTCTGATACGTAACGTTTCTCGATATGGTCACAATTTTAGAACCGTTTTCAGAACGAAATTTGGAAAAATACAAACTTAATTATATCGAAAAACCCATGAACGACAATTGTGATATTTGTATTACTCATTTTGTATTACTGATTCGACTCGGTTCAAATGTTTTTCGTCATAAACTACTATACACCACTAATGATAAATATTTCCGGTCGTATACACCAAAACAGATTAATTCGACAATATAACTGTTACGATGTAGCTCTGCGAATATTTGGACGCAGTTTTTTTTTTTTTTTCTCTTGAGTAATGTACGAGCGTTTTACGGCCTTTTTTATACAATAGTTCAAAAGAAAAGAAAAAATTGATTTTTTTTATATGTTTGGAATTTTCAACGATTTGTTACAGCGATATTCGTATAGATTCAAAAATACAATTGTTTGTTTACCATTCCAAAGCATATTCGATACAACAAACACAATTAACGACTTTTAAATCCGTATTTTTGACTTCCGCACCCGATGGTTTTTGAGGAATTTACTACAATTGATACCATCGAAATTCTTAACGCGCTACTATCTGGTGCTATTTAGGCTAATTATGATTTAAAGGCGTCACGAACCGCAATTTTTTTTTTATTAAGACTCTGCACATTGCAGTTTAAACGACGCAGTTATAGTCAACATAAAAAAGCGATTTGAGGTGGTCGTGAAAACAAATACAATTAATATTATCTGGGACGAGTATAATGTGTTCGTTAATGAATTCGTTTTACCAGGGTGAATAAACATATTAAGATGAACTACTACATAACTAAATAACTCTACGAACTATTGCCCTCATTGTTCAACGAAAATTCAACAGATTTCGAATGTTTTTTTTTTCTTCTTAAATATGTACTTAACTTATTGAAATGGCTGTTTAGTACAATTTTGTATTCTTTCTTTTTTTTTAAGTTTTTCTAAAATAAAAGCCTCGTGTGTATTACATTTCATAAAACCTCAATCAAATGTTTACACTAGATCACGAGTTACGGCGTTTGACTGTCCAACTAATATACAGCTGTATATAATAATTATGTTCACAAATCAAACAGTTTTAATTGCACAACACAAATTTACTATGACCAGAACATATTTTTAACCGTACAATTTACTAAAAATGATTAAAAATGGACCATGATGTATCATGATAAACAGATATGCAACCTATATATGTAAATATACGTTACACCGAGGTCGATCAGAAAAATAAGTAAAAAATTTTAGATTCCGAGCGACGAGCGATATTGTTTTTACAATGACGTTTATTTTCATTTATTTTTTCTGTCAAAAACTTTTCGTATAAAAGGAATTCTCCGATTTTCAAAGTCAGTACCGTGCACTCCGGTAGTATTGAAGCTTTTTTTGAAATATTGCATACTTTTTGAGGTTGACCCCAAAAACCAATAAAACAACGAGAATTTTACGGCGAAAAATTTAAAATTTTCAAGTTTGTATTGACGTTTACGGGTCAAAGGAGTGCTCCAATCGTTACGTTAAATGAAAGCACATGAAAGTTGGGATTTCGGCTTAAAATTTAATTTTATTTCAACCATTTTTTGATCGTTTTCTGAGTTATGTGCCGAAAAGGACGAAAATGGCGAAATCGTCAAATCCGGCATCAAACTAACGATGTGAAAAATTGAAAAAAGTTTTTGTTAGGTATAATACACTATCATTTTTATACGCATGTATAACAGTAGTAATTCGCGATCTTTTTTATTTTCACCCAGGACTTATTAGATCAGCTATAGCTCGCTGAGAGTCGTTTTTTTTTTTTTCGAATTCAATGATTTATCGTTGCTTTCAGATGTAA
>CM029361.1:22183184-22224223 GCA_017140985.1 Hormaphis cornu
TTCGGAAGACCTTCGTTGATGGTATAAAATCGGGTGTTTTTTTCTATTCAATCTATGTACGTAATAAAGAAAGCGACCCACGCCGTAACTCCTGGTGGTGTCCGATTTCAAAAATGTTTCTTCGCCGCAATACTCCGGGTTCGATCCGAAGACGGTCGTGTGCGGTTTCGTTTGTGTCCGGTAGGTGGCGCGGCAGTCCGACTTTCGCATGCGTCACTGGAAAGTGCTACCACGCCGATTGAATCAACACGATCCACCGAAGAATGCGGTAAACGTAACGCTGAAATGTCATCTTTACTTCGAGTCGGTTATTCGCTGCCTCGTGTTCGTCGACTTTTATTTTAATAAATAACAAAAAAAAAAAATCAACTCAAAAAAAAGTTGTTGACTCGCCCAGCCGCGATTTTCGGTAAAGGTTTCGTGCGACGCGGCGTGTTGAAACGCGGAGAAAAGTATTGAGAATTTCGATTTTGGTGTGTTCGCGGCGCGGTCACGAAGCCGGACGAATGAGAAAAACACAAATTGTTTTTTATTCGGTTCGCCGTACGAGTTCTGAACGCACATGTTGTACACCGAAAAATAGTTTAAAAATGTGTAACGAGATCAATAAAGTTTTTTCGAACGAATCGCAACTTTTTTGAAAAATGTTTATTACGAATCGGGGCGGAACAAAAAATATTACGTAGTTGGTTTCTAAGTGACTCTTGCGGTACAAAAAAAAAGTAACTCTCCAAACAGAGACCGACTTCCTCCAGCCCTGTCTAAAAAAAAAAAAATAGCGGAAATTCAATCGCGATCCGTCAGTTGAACAGGGGCGATTTGGGGCGCCCACCCCGTTCACGCCGCTACTGATCGCGCCGGCTCACCGTGTAACTCCGTTTGAACTAAAACAAAAACGACCCCGTGCGTCCCAAAATACAGCTTCAGTACATCGTGGACCGGTACCGACTGAAGACGCTTCCCGAACTGCTGGGCCACCTCCGGCTGGACCTGCTGCTGTCCGCGGACGGCCCGCTCCTGGACGGCATCCTGTCCGCCGGCGCCAGTTTCCTGCAGCGGCGGGCCGGCGTCCCGCGGCACACCGTCGTCCAGAAGGTCCGGTGGATCCGGGACTACGGCGACGACCGGCAGCAGCAGCAACGGGCCGTGCCCGTGAACCGGGCCAAGTTCGTCAGGATGTCGATGATGGGAGGACGGCCGGTCAGACAACATATGATAACGCGGTGCACCTAACCACCTGCACGAGACGAAACCGCTGCTGTGCCCTTGACTCTTTGAGGCCGGTAAAAAACACTGAGGGAGGGAAAAAAAAGAAGAGCTCTAGTCATTTTTTCACCCCCGCTGTTGACACCCCGGGAAAAGAAAACGCGAGAGTAGGTCACACCACCCTCAAAGAGTCAAAACGCCCGCACCGAGACGCCATGTCCATGTCTGGGGGTACGGAAGCGACCACGAGAGGTTACGATTTTCGTAATCGTTTTTGTTTTTGGTTTTTTTCGCACTTTTTTTTCTCACACGAACGTTCGTCTCGTTTGCCTTTCGTTTTTCCACACCTCATCGTCATCATCACCAGCTTGTACACTCGATTATTTTCACCCGCACACCACACCTGGCGTACTGATCGATGGCATCTTCGGTGTGTTTTATTTCTATTGTTTTTTTTTTTTTTTACAGAAAAACGGTACGTCCCGCGACAACATGACCGTGTTCACCGGAGCCACGGACATCCGTTTGTTCGCGGCCCTGGACAAGTTCAACGGGCGCACGCACCTCTCGCACTGGACCACGGACGGATGTAACCGGATGTCGGGCGGCAGCGACGGTTCCCTGTTCCCGCCCAGGATCCAGCCCGACACCGTGTTGCACGTGTTCGACAAGGACATGTGCCGGAAACTGCCGCTAGTGTGAGTAGAACGGAGCTAGGGATCCCGTAGGTGTGTCACTTTTGTCCTGTTTTTCGTACTATCCGTCCCGTATTTAGGTACCCTCTTCTTCTTTCGGGTTTCGTCGTCCGCCACGATCGTCCCGTGTCAAACATCCAACCCACCCGGTCAGCTGCTTTCCGATCTTCAGTTCAGAGATTCCACATTCCTCTTCACCACCTTTTTTTTAGCATCTCAGTCGTCCAAAAGGCCTTCTCCTTTCTGGATTCCACGACGTTTCCGCGCGCAATAGGTAGTCGGTTCCGACCGCGCCAGGCGCGCCCAGCCCACCGTAATCTATTCTGGATCGCATCTAACACTGTGTCGGGTTGCATGAAGAGTTCCGCGGATTGTATCTATTACATTTTTCCTCATTTCCGTATTCATCTTGTTTGTAAAATTTTTATAAACGATAACTTCTAAATGAAATGATAATGAATTCGTTTATTAAACTTAAACTCTGCTTTTTGATCGGGGTTATTATTATTCGTTTCAAGTTTCGAACGTTGTATTTGTTGTGCATAGTCGAGGAATAATTAATAAAAGTTAAATGTCTAATGAACCTCAAGCAGTAAACGTCTATTTAAAATTCCCCGTGTTTTATTAAAATCTTGAACACTTAAATCAGATCCGTAACGCCGTTGACGGAAATCCGAAAAAACGTTTGGAACGAACTCGCCCACAAAAATAAGTGTACTCCGAAGAGTGACGCGAGTTATTCCTTTAGTGTGGTAAATCAACGTGGGCAGTTTTTCGGGAAAGTAGTTGACGTGTAAAATACATTACCATTTCGATGGTGTTTATTTGTATTCGAAAACCATTTTTTAATTGTTTCAAACTGTTTTTCTTTTAAACCGCTCCTCTCAGCTTACTCCTAACCACGTATACTTCACGCAATATCGAATGAAGTATAAAGATCGAGTGTGGGCGGCGATTTTGAAAAAGAGAAAAACGTTTGTAGACTTTTCTCGCAGAAGCGTTTTCGGCGTGAAAAAGAAACAAACGTTAGAAGAACTATTGACTAATGCGACACCTGACCTTTTCTGTCGGCCAACAGTTACAAGAAGGAGATCGCGGGCAAAGGCGGAGTGAAGGCGTACAGGTTCGGTCCGGACGACCGCGCGTTCGCCGACCCGGAACACGAGCCCGAGAACAAGTGCTACTGCCCGTCCTCGTTCGGCGGTAACGGCACGTCCTCGGCGACCACCGCCGCGCCGACCGTGTCCAAGCGATCCACGTACTCGGGACAATGCGCGCCCCACGGCACGTTCAACGTGAGCTTGTGCCAATACGGTAAGCATTTGTATCGTCGTCACCTTCTTCTTCTTCTTCTTCTTCTTCTTCTTCTTCTTCTTCTTCTTCTTCTTTTTCTGCTCTTCAAGAGTTTTCACCGTCATCACGATCTGCCTCCACCTTGTTGTGAACCGTCGTACCACACCATTCTCGCACTCCTACAACTCTCCCGAGATCTGCCTCCCCCATTCATCTCTTTCCAGGCCGCCCACTAGGTTTCGTAGTTTTCCACTCCAGCACCGCTGGTGCTTAGCTGTGGTCCCTTAGCTCCTCATCGCGTTCCTCGACCAACGTATTAATCATTCGGCCCTTAACAGAGTTCGTTATACCGGTGTTAGTTTAGAACGTACGACCTTTGTCGTTTTTCTCCGCGCATTTTGTTCTCTGAAGCTGTCGAGTGCTTCTCAGCAGCTGTTGGTCCAAGCCTCGCAGTCGTACCCGACACTCGTTCAAAATCTTCGTTCCTACCCGTAAATTTTTCATCGCGATCCTCTCCGCAACGAGCATTTTTGTCGTCTCGCAGTACGTACTGATTACAAGAACTAATCCTTCTTCGAATCGCGTTCGCTGATCCGTCCGTTTGACCGTTTTCCTTCGGTTTACAGACTCTCCGGTGTTGCTGTCCTTCCCGCATTTCTACATGGGCGACCAGCGTCTCCGTGAAGCCGTCGTCGGGTTGGACGAACCCAAGGCAGACAAGCACGAGTTCTACATCGACGTGCAACCCGTAAGTGTACCGCAGCGAAATCGACGTTTCGGAATATTCGCGCGTGATGTGCCGAACCCACTGAAAATATGTACGTTTCGATAATATTGGCTGCGTTGTAAATCATTACGCTCGTAAGTGGAAAATCAAAAACGACGTTGCGCTTAAAAACTATGACGCGTGTTTCGGACGTGAAATGAAACGTATAAACGTCGTTTTTGAATTCAGAAAACATCAATCGAACATTAATACTTTGGCGCGCTTACAGAAACGTTATTAATTTAATTTGATGATTGTAAATACGGAGAGAAAACGAGACGACTTTACGGAACTGCGAAGTACGGCTAGTACTATTTCGTCGAAATATCTATAAAAAAAAAAAATACCGTTGTTTGATACGATGATTTTTATTCCAGGAAATGGGAGTCGCCATGAGCGCCAAAGCCCGAGTTCAAATCAATCTTGCCGTTAGTCAAGTGATCGACATCAAACAAGTGGCCACTTTCCCCGACATCGTGTTCCCCATCATGTGGTTCGAAGAGGTTCGTATTTTTCATTAGTAAACAAAAGAACTCGTCGTTTTTTAATCGGTTAGTCCATATCCGGCGATGGGTCGTTATTTTGAACGGTTCGATTAAAAATTCGTAAATTATATTTGCGAGCCATTGTTGAATCGTGCGAGTCGCGAATTTTTTTCCAAAAATAAAACAGACCAATTTTCGACAGTTTTCCAATTTTGAGCGACTAAAAACAAAAACTGTGTCGACGGATTTTCGAAACTGTTAAGTAGACTACGTATTCACGTGTTGGTGACCTTGTCGAAGTTTTTTGAAGTTTTTGTGGAAAGTTAAATTTTTTATCGAGCCAAAAATTACAAAAAAAAATCAAAATTTTCAAAAATTTCTAAGTTTCTATACTTAGGTCAAAACTTTTGAAATTTGTGTATCGAAATTGTATCTTACCAGGGTCACACAAGCGCTGCGTACAGAGGACAGTGAGGAGATCTGGACAGCTTGGCGTTACGCGTTTGTTAAAGCCCGATACTGTAAGGGCTCCTTTTAGATTCTGAGCGACGAATGTTTTTACTATGACGTTTTTTTTTTCATCAACAACTCTTCGCACAAAACGAAACGCTCCGATTTTCAGTGTCGGTAACTTTTCTGAAAGGCTCGTGGACTCTGGCGGTTGAAGTCACTACTTTTCGGGTTTAACCTCGAAAATCAAAAAAAAACGAGAATTTTACGGCGAAAATGTTGAAATTTTAAAACGCTGTTCGCGCCGCAGGGCATCGACGAGCTGCCGGACGACGTGATCCAGCTGATGAAACTGGCCACGCAGACGCCGCCGGTGGCCAAGGCAGCGCTCCAGTACGCGCTGTTCGCGTCCGGCGCCGTGCTGCTGCTGCTGGCCGCCGGCTGTCTGGTGCGCAACTCGCACCGGCAGGAGACCATGTCGCTGGAGGGCACCGCGCACTACAGCCAGGACGACGAGAAGAAGAAGAAGACGAAGCCGGCCGCGAAGAAGGCCGCCGTGCCGCCGTTCGCGGCCGCCAACGGCGCGGCCAACGGCAACGGCACCGCGGCCGCGAAGACCAACGCCGGCTACGTGGCCGACGAATAGCCGCGGTCGGCCGGACGGCGGGATCGCGGCAGCGGCGTCGTCTGGGTGCCGCCCATGTGACCCCGCGGCCGCGGCCGTCCCGGCAAAACGCGCGGCCGTGTGTGTGACACACAACATAATTTATATCGGACGCGAATTATTTTTGATTATTATTCTAGAAAATTAAAATCTCTCTCTCTCTCTCTACACGCACGTTATATCCCCGTTGTTTGATCGTTTTTATATAAACGTCCGCTATAGGTGAAAAACGATATTTTTGAAAAGTCGCAGTAGAAGGAAAACTCCGACACCAAACGGACGCGACGAAAAAAGAAAAAACAACACTCGGACGACTGTAATGTAACGTAGATTCAGTTTTGTCTATTTTTTTTTTCTCCATATAAAACCGCGGTCTCCTCTCGGAGGTTTTCTCGATATGTACCGAATATTTTTTTTCCCCCCCGTCGCCACTGACGACGACGACGGTTTTCCGCGTGCCATTCGGAATTGAAAAAATCGCCGCCAGACGATCGCGCTCGTGTTTCGAGTAGTTGTCGTAGCGATGTCGCGTCCCCCCGAGCTCTTCAAACTCTCTCTCTCTCTCCCCCGTAGACCGACGTCATACCGTTTGTGTAAATAAAAACAACTTTTTTTTAATTATTTATAGTGTACTACGACGATAAACAAATTACTATCGTTAGGTACGGTAAAAACGAGAGGCCAACGTTTTTTTTTCTCCTCTTCTTAGATTATTACGATTATTATTACGTGTGGAAAAATGCTCATATTTTATTATTTTTGATTTTTACTGGTTATTATTTTATACGTGTGTTTTTCTCTCTCTTACTCTATCGTTGACTCCTTATATTATATACAATATAATATTATATTTAAGTCGCGTAACGTATACATTCGCATATCTCGCGGAACGATTATTTTTATCGTTAAGTTTTTTTTTTTTTAACAAAACACCACACACACAGCACAAACGCGTACGCTTTATTACGCGTTTTTTTTTCCAATAATGTGTTTTTTATTTCCCCCTGTACAGCGAGTGTGACGCGAGAAACGTAATACGATTATTATGAATCCGCGCGTAACGAACCGGAACAGCAGCAGAAATCGCCGCGGAAACGAAAGTCTTTCGTTCTACTAATTACGCGAATAACGCAATACTATTGATTCGTTAAAATCTCGTTATTATAATTTATATATTTCGTTCTTCGCAGCACCAAACGGCCGTTTCGATCGCGGTAAAAACGCTCTGGTTTCTCGCCCGTTCTGCGGTCTAATCAAACAAAAAAAATAATGGAAATTTTACAAACAACAGTCATATCGATCACACACAATCGATCGTGCCGACGTGTGTCGAAATTAAATAGTCAAAGTGAACGGTGTAAACCGCCGGACGGAAATCAATAGAATGCTCGATTTTTTTTTTTAACAACACCCCCTGTTTTGTTGTCGGGTATCGAAACGTCGTCGAACAACTCGCTCGGATTTTCCGCGAAAATTTTTAAAACCCTCGAGATTTTATAAACGGTAAAATCACGGACATCGTAGTTACGACCCGGAGGGCGAGTGAAAAACGTTCGAAGGGTAAGATATTCTCTAAAAACGATCGGGTATCTTCGATTCCAGCACAATTGCATTAGTCGTAGTAATGAGCTATCATTTGCGTAAAATCAACCGTATTATTACGTTACGTTGTTCGTCGTGCGGTGTGTATACGTTGATAATTTAAAATATTTATAAGTTTTTATGTAATAATTATTATTATAATACGTTTAAGTTGTGTTTAATATACTTTTTTTGTGTACATTCTTACGGAGGGAAAAATCAAATTACCGCTAATAAAAATGACGAAAAATACATTGATTTTTTTTGGTTTGATTCGTTTTAATAATAGCGCGCGTTTAACGTTTGTTTTACCCGTGTGTGTTACGTGTTTCATAATATAATATTGTCTACCAGTGTGAATTTATTGTGTTCGGTTAATCGTTTTTGTCTTTTGTAAAAATATGTTGTTGTTAATATTATCATATAATTCAAAACTGTTGGTCGAGTAACATGTAGTTATTTAATTGTTCGATCAGAAAAATGAAATCGGCTCATAAAACTACATTGCAGACTAAATTACAGATTACTTGACCGCAACAGTTTTGAATAACGATTAACTTAACCCGACACATATATTATACTCGTAAAACCATAGATTTTAAACAAATCAAACACGCGAGTAATACAAATATTAAAAGTGCGTTGATGTTTTACACCTTTCCTTGTTCTTATACGATCGCGAGCAGAGTAATGTTACCCGAGAGAAAATATTCTGAACAAAACGTACAGTGCGATGTCGAGAATGTTTTTCGGTTTTTTAAGATCCCGAGAGCTAGCGAAGAACGTATTGTTTTTACATACTTAAATAAACAATATTCCGTTCGTATGATTGTGAAAATAGGAGATAAAAAAAAAAAGTATCATGAATTCTTAACCCTTTCACTGCCGCCTACGTACTATTACGTTCAAAATCAAAACAGAAAACGTTATGAGTACGTTCATTATCTAGATAAAAAAATAACGAATTTAATGATCTCGTTTCTACCTTAGTTTGTCTGGTTGTTATGGCCAATTTAAATTTGTATTGCAAGTAGGGCATCCCAAAATTTAGTAATATTTGGTTATTTTTATTGCAATTATAATGTGTTTGACATAAAGTGTTTGACATCAAATAATAAATATTAATTGTTTGATAATATGATGTTTTATGTTGATTTAAATTCTAATGGCCGGAAATTATTGCGTTTTGGGAATCCCTGGCTCACATATTATCTTAAAATTTGAATTAATAAATCAATAATGATTTTTTTGAACTTTGTAAGTTGGTTCGTTACATATTTGAAGATATTAAAAGAAGGAAAAAAAAATTATAAAAATTCAAATTTATGTGGCAGGGACGTGTTACAGAGTACAAATTGTCTGGCAATGAAAGGGAAACGAAAGCATTATGCTGACTTTCTTATAAGACATTTTGAACATTTAAACGCATTAAATACTAAGGTACAAAAGAATAAAAAATCAACTTGTGATCCGTTATCAAGTGTAGGTGTCTGCTTTTCGCCGAAATCATACGACACTGTAATATTTGAACTACGTCACAACATTTCTCATATTTTATAATCAATCAAAATGATATAAACGTTTTAGATATGAATGAGTCAATACCCCCAAAGGTTCAAAAAAAAAAAAAAATTATTTATACAATTCATAAAATTCTCATGTACAATAATTACTATATTTTTAAGTAGCATCATACTTTAAGTTGATCGTGACATTTTAAAATAAGCGGAATTAGGTTAGGTATAATGTTATAGCCGGCGTTTTTCCTTTCAATTTGTATGTTTTTGGATCAAAACTTACAAAATATGTAAAATTTTAAAAATTGTCGCAAATCACAAATAATTTAAATCGAATCCCAAAACATTTCTGTGCCGTAAAGGGATCACTCTCTCAACTCGAAAACTCAAATAATCGAATTTGGTGACGTTCGAGTTTTTGTCGTTTTAGACGGATAACTATTTGAAATTTATTTTTTAGACAGACAAAAAAAAAAGTTTCAATCAAAATCTCTCTTAAAGACCAAAACTTTTTCAAACCTGAAAATTTTTAATTTCACGTCGTAAAATTCTTAATTTTTTGTTTTTGGGGTATAACTAAAAAGTAAGTATGGATATTTTTGAAAAAAAGTCACCACAATCCATATCAGAAAAGTTACTGCTAGCGTTCCTTTTACCCGAAAGTGTTCACAAAAAAAAAAAGCCAGAATCACTCCGGGTCGTGCGAGTGAATTGTGGGTCACTGTTTCGGAAGGTTTATACACAGGAGTTACAATAAATCTGTAATCAATACTAAGCGAATTAAAAATTGCCTTCGAACAAAACGATTCTGAGCGTGCACGGCGACTTAAATATGAGAAATTAGGCACAAAGTTTGATTTAAATTACGTGCGAAAATTTCAAACCGATCTGTTATTTAAGTTATTACGTTTTCGATGGGTGTCTGCAACAACAGTGCGCGATTTCGTTGTCACGATCAAAATAACACGGTTTTCCAATTACCTATTCGGATAGCAAGTTTTGTTTCATACGACGTATTTAACTTTTATTAAACGACGAATAACAATGAAATTTTTCCCCAAAAGTAGTCAAAAGTGTGGTAAGGTTTTTACACTCGAACCGCAATGACCGCTCAAAGTACCATCCGTATCATCGGAGTGTTAAAAAACGAATAAAAAAACACCCGTCAATGGGTTTTCTTTTCGTTACACTCCGAAACGGCGAGAACAATTCTCGCCGAATCTAAAAGTGTCCAACGATACGAAATCAGTTCGCCTCTCGTAATATTCGTGTGTCGAAAAACGTGCAACAGGTCGGGTGCGCGAACGTCGTTGCAGGTGGCAGCCCATTGTGCCCACGTCGAGGGTCGAACAGCGAAATACACCAGACGTCAGGGGTCGACGATACACCCCTCCGAGCACTCCGATAAGCCGACCGTTCAATCCGCTTTCTCGCCGTTGGCCTTGGCCGCAGCCGAGGGATTTCGCCGGGACTTATACAGGGTGCGAACGGCCACATTTCAAACGATCAAACTCATCAGGACAAAGCGGTTTCTGCTGCTGCACTGGGTCGGTACGGTTATAATACGGGTTTCGAATCGGAAAAAAGAAAGAAACGTGCGACCAGATAAAAAAGCATTTCGCACTCGGTTCGGAGCAGTACGAAAATGACTCCCAAACGGGACGGTTCTCGCGGTGTTTTTCGCTATTCATTGCCACGATCGCCCGCTGCAGATCTCTCACTCTCTCTTCGAGGGAAAACGTTACCGTGGGACGCACCTAAGCCGAACCGTTCAAACGTCGACCCGTTGAAGCTGTCCGTCCGGATGATGTCTCCGGGATTCCACGCGACCTGTTACGGACGACCAGAGCAATCGGGGGAAAACTTTCGCGAACGGACGTGCAGCGTCGTGTTTTAATTTTTAAAAAATCCTTATCGTACGTCATAATAGTACGGTGTCTGTGAACGATATCGTTTTTTTGTCCTATTCACCTCGGGAGTCCGTATTGCGACACACCCTGTGTATCCGCGGGAGCAGCGAAATCCCCTCCGTCTCCTACGACCGAGAACGATAGGATCACGTGCGTCGCCACACGTGATGACGGGGTGGCGGGTCCGCGAACAGTTGCGCACCCGTGTCGCCGCACCCGGCATCAGTACACCGTACGACACCGACCGCGTTACACGACCGTCTCGCCGCACCCTAACAACCCGGATTTCGCCACTTTTTTTCAACTCGACGTCGGAGCGATGAACGGTAGTAGCGACCGCAGCAAGTCACCCGTGGCCGGCGACGACCGCGCGAACAGCCGCGACCGCCCGGCGCCGGTGGACGGCGAGGCCGCCCAGCCCGTCGCGTCGACCAGTTCCGCGGGCCCGGCGCAGACGACGGCCGCGAACCGCGCTGGCGGACGCGGCCGGTCCGGTGGCGCGGCCGCGCGCAAGAAGAAGGCGGCCGCCAAGAGGAGGACGGCGCCGAGCAGGCACGGTACGTACCAGAGGTTGTTGGCCGAGCTCCGCCGCTTGATGGTGCCGACCGTCGTGCAGCCCTCGGGGCCCGTGGACGAGATGCAGACCGTGATGATGGCCGCGCACTTCATCAACCTGCTCAAGTCGCAGGTCGACGACAAGACGTTGACGACCGGCCGCCCCAGCTGCGACCCCCGTCGCAAGTAAATTTCGCGTTTACAACGATCGCTTTCTAAAAAAAAAAATTATTATTATTATTTTAATTTCGGCATATTATTGTAATCATACTATTAAACGTGTTCGTACGATCAGTACAATCGATACAGGTTTCCGAGTCTTTCTGTGTTCTCACGGTATATCTCACACCTACACTTAATTTTGGCTTTTGTTCGATTTACGCATTTTTTTTTTTTTCCCGATCAACGCAATAAAATACGTCACACCAATATGTTTTGCACGATTACTATTGTATTTAACAACATTGTCACATATTATTATTGTAATACTCGCTTTAAATGATGCACATACTCATCAATACAGACAATTGTAATCGACCGGAGAGATAAATATTGTATCAAATCTGCTATCGTAGTACTCGTTTTTATCTTTTTCAACTAATAAAAATCGCCGACTTTTGCTCAAGATTAACCTGTGTGTACCGTGTTACTTTTTTTTAATTCTCACCTGTTCCGTTTGTGTTTAAAAATTAATTTTATACGGGCTCACATTTGCAGCACATCCGCTCGAAAAAACGAGCTTGGAGTTGAATTAGTTGGCAATTTACCGGCCGGTACGATCGTGTGTGTGTGTGTATGTGTTTTTTGAAAAACTGGAAACTTTAGTAACTTTGTGTGAAAAAAAAAAAAAGCATTTAGTTATACATGATAACAGTTATTGTTAACGGTTGTTTTCATCCGTGTAAATACGTGACGTGAGCGTAAAATTTAGATTTGTAGAAATCGTTAATATAACAGTTGTGCACAAAATGTGTACTTTGTAAGGTTCGGCAGCATAAACATATAACTAATCATTTTTTCAAGTTACTTACATTAGTAAATCACATTTTTTTTTTTTTACAACGATCAATCAACCTAATAAACTATTGTAATTCTTTTTTTAAATTTTAACAGTACAAAAAATCACCAATGATAAAAATTAAAATTGAAAAAAACCACAGAACAGCATTACAAAACCGTTTTGTTTCGCTGTAAGTAATTTTTTTTTATGGTTCGACCGAACATATCGTTTTATTACAATCATAAAACAGCGGTAGGTACGTATTATAATATGATCCAATAGGGTTTGACCCCATTTTATTTTAACGATAGAACTCAAGTGTCCGGTCCCGGTTAAAAAAAAGCAATAACTCTGTCATTTTTACAAGATTATGATGTTTGTTTACGATTCGGTTAAGTACTATAACTATTGTTATTTGTCCAACGGCCGATCAGTTTTTGTGGAAATTTACACAATGTCAACATACACGTCTTGTACTTTATTTTTGTGTTAAAGACATTGGACACGTGGCTACATTTGTATACGATCTCATAATTAGAAAATAAAAACACGTAAATAGGCTTTGATTGCAGCAGATTGAGTTTGTAACTCTGGTACTCGTGAGAATTTCGTGTACGTTCCAAAAGCAGGTAAGTATGCAAAAATTATTATTGATTATTTAGATAATAAATAATTAAACAATAAAAGTGCTCGCCACTTGGGGGTACACAACTGCACCGGAACTGTTGAGATACAACTGGTTTGATCAAAGTTTTGAGCGATTTCGAAAAATTTTTACCTAAAATTTCTATTTTTTTTTTTTTTTTTTTATAACTTTTGTTCGACAAATTGAATTTTCCACAAAAAGTTTAAGATTTTTTTTTTATTTTTACTCGTTTGATAGTTGTCTAAAATCGCTTATACCTTTGACTCATTTTCGGAAACACATTCGTAACTCACACAAATGTGTTGTATTTAAAATTTGAAAATTAAATATGTTACGTATAACAAAATTTTTTATTAGGAATAAAAAAATTTCAAAAAAACCAAAGTCGTAATAACTCCTCGAATAATGGGCCAAAATGTTTGATACCAGTTAGGTGTCACATAGTCTGACGCAGATTGCGAAAAGTGTATAAAGATTATTATTTAATAGGTAGGTAGGTAACATTTGATTGAAAATCACAATTTAATCATGAATTTCTAAAAACTATGAATACTGTTATCAATCCGTGTAAAGCAAATAATTTGTTTTATTTTTATTCAACTGTACACCAGAATATAGGTTTGAATTTATATGGTGCACTTATGAAAAAGTCTTTGATTTTAGGCTGTTGAAAATTTTTCAAATATAAAATTCAAAAGTTAATTTTCTTTTACAATACTATTACACACAAATAATTGTCGTCGTACAGGTATTCTGTTATAACGGTGGGTACGATACGAATCGAAAACCGCCCCGCACTCCGTACAGTGTTTTATTAAAATTGCTACGGCAGGAATAAAATGTTATAAATACGTTATAAGGGTCTCTGTCGTTTGTGGATTTTCTGATGCAAATAAACAGCGGTGGCAGCCTAGAATTTTCCGACGTGTAGCCAAAAACTTTTTAAGAATATGTAATCCCTGTAAGAAGTGAAATTTGACGTGTAGCCAGAAACTTTTGACATGTTGCCGTTGCAACACGTGCTACACAAAGGCTGCCACCACTGCAAATAAAATGTTATGATTTTCCAATTTCTGTTCCGGAAACGGTTCTGAAATCGTGTTGATTATTGAGAAATTGCGCATTTCAGACTTTTTGGAGCCTTAGTATTAACGCTATAATATGATTTAAGTTAAAGTCGAAAACCTATAGTCAATGCAGTTTTAGAGCGACGAGCTATTGATGATTTTACCGAGATTGCGAGTTTTTTTTTTCTTTATTATTTTGTGTGTGTGTGTGTGACACAAACATCGCCTTGGGTATTGTTCCGATCTTAACGGTCGTTACCTGCGTTTTTTAAAAGACCGACATACATTATCGCTGCATTGCATGTTTAACGTTCGATCAAAATATTCCATTCCAAAAGAGTTATGCCCAAAGAACATAAACGTAAAACTTTGAGAAAACCGGTAAAAGTAAGGCGAACGTGATTTTAATCGATTCTGTTCCAATAGTCGTAACTTGCGTGATGACAATTCTCAGACCCGAAACTTTTACACGAAATCAATACGGTCATAGCATATCGGTTTCGATAAGTGCTTTGAAATTTTAACAACATAAGGTTGACGACTCGCACAACGAGTGACTAAAAACTAACGAAAACTCGACTTATCGCGGTTGATTTTTTCGATACTCGCCCACCTTTCTTAACGATGTGGTCTGTGTCGTCCCCGACGGACGTAAGTGCCCGTTGAAATCCCGAGAATGTGCGCGTTACGTGAAAATATATTCTTAAATCGGATTAGCGCGTTGCGTTGTCCACCGCGTCCGATTTCACCCCCGAGATGTTTATTTTTCTCAGCCTGGTTACAATAATAATATTTTAATGGTACGTCGGGGTAGCAGATGCATTCGCGTCCCTTCGACGGTATGCGGTCTCGCGAGGGTGCGATACCGCGCCTCCGCCACCAGTGTTCGTACCCAATACGTACAACGCAACGATATCGGAAGATAATAATAATACTCTTATTCTTTTATAACGGCACGTCTGGAAAAATAATAACGAAAAAATAAACCCTCCCGACGAACGTTTATAATGTTATTTTACGTCATACGACCGCCGAGGCCGTTTTTTTTTTTCAACGCTCGGCGAGCAGGTAGATTGCGGCCGACAGTCGACACGAATGATGCATTAGAGTACGGTGTTTGGAAACGTTGTTCACGGGGGATTACGATACCGTGTTTGTTATACACACAATTGTATTAGCCGAGAATATGCCGTGTCTCTCGAAAAAGAAAAGAAAAAAATTTGAAAATACGCGTACACACCTGTATGTCCATTGTTTTTTTTTTTTTATATTCTCGCTGATAATCGCGTGTCACGGGTGAAGTGATCGTCGTCCCTTCGCCCGCTGCGGCAGTTTATGGGTTCCGTACGGGTCAGGTGACGTGTCGTTATCGTCCGCGAACTTTGGTGAAATATGAAGATCATCGTGACGACGCGCAGCACTCGAAAAACGTTTCAAGAGATCGAAACCACGCCGTTTTTTGGATACCCTGCGGTACTTACCGAATCGCATTTTGAATTTCTTTTTTTCGCTAAATGTGTCGCTGATTCTTCGTTCACAGTCTAAACATTCGGGGGACCGGATCTGGCCGCAGAACCAAAACAATCGCTATTATGATGTATACGAAGCGAAAAGTTTTTAAATGCTATAAGAGCTAATAGAGCAGCGAATAAACCCTAATGTAAAAATTAATAACGCGTTTGATTAAACGTACTTGTATTTTTGTAGAATAGTTTTAGCGTAACATAGATGGGTAACTGAAATGTGTTTTATACGTACATTTTAATAGAAAAAATTTTTCACACGTAACGAAGTGAAAAGTAAAATAAAATAAAGCAAACAACTCAAACACTAGTTTCCATATTGTCATCTCGTCAACTTTTCCTCGACGATAAAACAAATCAACGCTCACACAAACAATAAAAAAAAAAAAAGTGCGTACATTAATTTATAATTAATATCATACACATTGCTCGTGTATTACGAAGTGAAAAAAGTTTTATTTTTTGTTTGTTTTAAAACTCCGCCGCTAAAATTATTTCGCCTCTACGGAAAGCCAGTTATCACCTACCACCATTTGCTGAGCACAGCGCAGTGTGCTGAATTTTAATTTTAAAAATAAATTACAGATCCCTACGAAAATTTCAAACGTGTCACCCAAGTTATTGAGAGTAAATAAACGAATAAAATAATATTAAACATAATCGCCATAGCTACTGTACGGAAATGAGAAAATTACCCCGGAAAAAACAAAAAAAAAGGTTTCGAATTTTTAAAATTAACAGTTCCCGGCCAAACCACTAATGCGAACAGAATCTGCAATGTGGCCATTTCGTAAAGGAATTCGAGGGACAATTTGACCGTATTACTTATTCTGTAGCCAGCCGGTCGGTCACGTATAGGATGCCTACCGATGATGACCCCTACCGAGTCGCCACTTACGTGCGACTTGGATTTCCGGTGAAAACGTCTCTTGCGATATACCAGTAGTCGAACCAACAAAGGTTCAATATGAATAGACGACGAAAAATGTGCTTGGGTCATGGTCAACAGTATGTACGATCGCAAAATAAAACGACATGAAAATATACCAATACGAGACGTTTACGGGGATGCTCTACTAAGCCACTGAACTGGCTTAAAAACTGCAATAATAAGACATTTTTTCGTTTCGCCAAAAATAAAATTGTGTCTCGTCTGCAGAACCGCCGGTCGAAACATTTTAACGTTAAGTCTTTTTTATTTTCGTACGTATTTTCTCTATTTTAAATCGAACGATCTGTACAAGTCGCGAGGCGGAGACGCGGTGCATTATTTTAAAATCGACTTATCCCTCCGGACTGCCTCGTGGCGAGATAAAAACCGGAATCAGGTTTTTTTCAGCGTTGAGAAATTTAAGCGCTCTCCTGGCGCACGTCAACAACAGAACACACGATCGTCATTGTGTCTGTACGGAAAGGACTCTTGTAAATGAAACGGTCGTTGTATTTTAACTTACTTAAAAAACAAGTTGCAATAAACTTTGTTGACTAGTCAACTATTGAGTCGTAGCACCAAAATGCGAGTAAAATTAAACTGAATTTAACATAGTTATACGTCCATTTTCATTTATTGCTAATTTTACCAACTGTAATAAGATGTATTACTACTATTGTTATGAAGTCAAAATAATTTATCGGCCGTCGATATATTCTTCAAAACGTGAAATTATTTTATAACCTAGATTATTATGACGTTAAAATATATTACGAAATCTGTAAAAATGTGAAATTTTTTTTTTTTAAAGCGCACAGATATTTGACCCAGATGTTATAAACTATTTTAAAAATCTCAATGCATTACGTATATAATATTAAAATTTACGAGGACAACGAAATTATATAATTGGCCACGACATAAATCCAAGGCTCGAGTGCAGATGGCGCATTGAAATGCGGCCATATTTCTGGTATCTTATGGGATGCGACCGAGAACATGTGTAGGTAACGAACACGTTTCAAAACGGTTCGATATTTTTCCAAAAAAAAAATAAAAGGGATAACAAAAATTGGACACGAAGAGATAAGGTTGTTAGTTAAGTGGATATGTGGTGCTTATCGCTTGACCTTTTTATTTAAAGACCACACACACACACACACCGAGTTTGACATCCGGGTAGCAAATAACTAATTAAAATACCCCACAGTAAACGGCAGGCATTTGCGACAGCAGAAGAATATTATCTCGAACACGTGTTCCATTTTTTGGCTGTCGATCGTTTATTTCTGGGTATTTTTTTTTTTTTTCGTTTAAACACATTAATATTGTTGTGTACTCTGATTATAATTTATGGCAGTCAGCTGCGATTTAGGCTGCAACACAATACAGTTCTGTTTGGGCAGAATCAAAGAAAAATAAAACGTGAATATGTAAAAAATAAAAATGTCGAGAATTAAGTACCAGTGCAGATTTATTATTTTTCACAGACAAAACACGTGGAAACAAAATAAGATTATTTAGAATTAAACGTGCGTGTAACATATTTCAATAGAACTCTGATCTTTATTTTTCAATCGTCAGAGGCGTTCTCGATGGGGTCACGGAACGGGAAACATTGTAAATACGTAAAATGTAACAAATCAAATATTAAAAAGAATACATTAACGCTTCAGTACTTTAGCGTACGTACTATATGCTCGTATTATAAATGTCTAGTTCTTTTCTGGATTAGACGATTAAAATTTATGGAATAAAGTACATTTTCACGGCATTTTATTTCATTATGTATAGCTAATAATCTTTTTTTTTAAACTATATTATTCACATAAGGTCGTATTTTGAATTTGAGATTCGGGTAAACTCCTATAAGTTAGGCTTCACACACGTCAATGGCGAGCACAGGGGTTGAAACCCCTAACAAAATATAAAGTACTTTCAAATTTGTGCACACGTTTGAAAATTATTAAAATAAACCGTTAGATAAATTTTTAAAGAAATTTTCAAACACCCCCACCAAATTTTCTTCCTGGCGCACATTTTGAACCAAACAATAATACTATATAGTCATATTGTATTTAGTAAAAAATTGATTATTTTATTTTGTTTTATAAAACTGTTGAGTTCGCTGTTTTCTTTTTTGTGCTTTTTATCGATTAAATCTCCAAAATCACTGTTAAACGCATAATTTGAATAATATGATTACTAACAATTATTTATAAACGATAAGTAGAGACGTAGAATTGTTCAGGTTTACTTCATCGACTCGGTCTATGGACGCAAATCAAAATTCGCTAGTTATTATGCTTCGTGCAAAATGAACTGTACTTCCAATACGTAATTTTTATGATACAAATGACAAAATGTGTATCCTTCGTGCATTCTTCCTTTGAGTAGGCACACCATAAAACGGTTAATTTTAATAAAATGTTTACGAATACCTAACCTACTACGGACGTCTATTGTTATGGTAGTTTTGAGCTCAAAGATTCGTTTCGGGTTTTTATCCCATTTTTCATTCCACGTTTGCTACGAGTACTGAAAGAATTTTTGTCGGTAGCGTTAAAAATAATCATAACCTATTAACGTTCTGTATCTCGAAATGCAGTTGACCGGCAATAGGAAATACGCGTTTCGTTATCGAATTCAATGTTATCGTACGTTGAAACGATGTCGGGACAAATTATTCAGATACACTCGAATAGGTTCGATAGGTGTATTTTCTTTTCTCGTAGTTTTACATTAAAATATCGAATGACGATATATTATTCAGTCGGTAGGCAAGTGCGTGAAAATCTGTCGGGAACCCACGAATAACATCGCCACCCCATCATCGACCGACCGGTCTCGTATTGTAGCTTATAAATAATAACACCTGTGGCATACACGTTTTATATTTTTATCAAATATTCTCCCCATACACACACACACACAAATTCCGCGAACATATATAGGTGCACCCCGAAGACACACACCCTTATTCACTGCGAATCGAACACTGCAATCTGTCACCGTAGCGAGAACCTGTCGACCTGTCGTCGTGAGCCTCCGGTTTTTGTACTCTTTTGTGCGATTCGCCTGCGTTGGCGCCGGTCTATCGGCGGCGGCCATCATCCACGGGTGTCACACCGCGTGGCATTGTCGTGTGAACAATGTTCGGTGACTGCGCAGAAACAGGTAAAAATCTCACCATAGACTGGCGCCTGTTTACACCCCGACGATTTTTATTTGTATTATTTATCTTTTACGCACACAAACAAGCCATTACCGCTCGGTTAGGCAGTAATTGTTCAGTGAAATGTATATAACAACGGCTTCGGTACCTATTGAGAACGGTCTATGAATGTTTTTCTTTTCATCAAGCGTAAATCACCACTATTCGTACTTTTTCAAAATTGCATTTTGAGAGCCCGTGGGCGTACCGACGATTTCAGGCTCGGGGCCCGTAACGAAGAGCTCAACCAAAAACATTCGGACCCGTATCGTATAAATCGACACCGAAAATATGGATAAAGGATGTTACACACCACACCGCGTCCAGTCGGGTTATACACTTCTAACGTCCGTTCGTCTGCGGAAATACGAGTAATATCTTTGAGACAAACACGAAGGAAACTTTTTGATGGCTAATTGGAATTACTGTCGAGGAACCTTTTGCGAAGATTTGGCCGAGAACAGAATTGGACACAGCGAG
This sequence comes from Hormaphis cornu, assembly GCA_017140985.1. NCBI lineage: Eukaryota > Metazoa > Arthropoda > Insecta > Hemiptera > Hormaphididae > Hormaphis > Hormaphis cornu. The sequence continues at coordinate 22,203,168 of CM029361.1, forward strand.
ACTGAAACGTGGGACGGTCGAAGGCGTCAATAAAAACTCGTTTGGGCATTATTACAACCATAAAAATAAAAATAATCGTACTTCCAGCTTACAAGAAGGTCAAAAACGTTAGTCGCCTAAACGGAGTGTCCTTCTAAGGATTCGGGTGGTAATACTTGAGTTGTAGGTGGAGATTCGATTAAATTTTTAGTGGGTCTTTTAATATTTTCGGGTGCTATAAAAGTGTACAGCAAGCCAATTTTTTTATTTGATGTATCGTTTGCGCATTATTTGAAAACCGAGTAAAATGTTAAGTACCATTTTTAGTGTATCGTTTGTGCGTTGCTTTTGTTCAATTATGTTCCTAGTATTAGTTATAGGTATGTCGACAGATCACAAAAATATCTCGAAATCACAGGATAATAGCATTACACCTATTGCATCTAACCCTAGACACTATACGCGAATTATATTTAGTCTAACCCTAAACCATAAAAACCACAGTAAAGGTGCAGTAGCGACTACGGTTATGGGTGGATCACTTTTTGCGTGGGTTGTTGATTTCAAAGTAATGGTTTTCACGTATTATTTAATGGCTAAAAGCAACAATAAATCATTGCATTAAAAAAAAAACGATTTATAGTGCGCAAACAATCTACATTGTTCTTTACCCGTTTTAATTTCGATGCGCGAACGATAAACTCCCAATCTTATTCGGTTTTTCGTATGTTAGAGCGCATGAACGAGCGAAAACGACATTTTGTCGTTATCATTACAGGTAACCATAGTCTCCACGACTTTTTTTTTTTTTTGATAGCACAAATTTTGTAAATAAAATAAACAAATAAATTAAATTTTGGAAAACGTCAATTTCATCGTTACAAACGTAATATTGTGTTGAAAATAATTTTCCCGCAAAGACTGCTACAGTTTGTGATCTTTTCGCGTGGACTACAACAGTGTCATGGCATTTCGACTGGAATACACGTTTAAAAGTTCGTCAGTACACAAGTTTGCGTGGACGTCGGGTATCGTCATTTTGGTAAACTATCGTTGACACACGCATGCCTACGGAAAACTTTGTTTTAGATTAAGAACAAATTGTTTTTACAGTGAAGTTTTGTTTAAAATTGAAAAATTTACAGTAAAAAAAAAAAAAAAACTTAGTTAAAATTTAACGTTAAAATACCGTAATCGCTCTAGGTCACGTGTGTAGTTTGATGCTATGGGTCACTGTGTTGGAAAGTTTACATAGAAGTCATATACTAAATTTTTGTAAGCAATTATATAATTTGCTTACAAAAATAACGGTTCTGGGTGAGCTCTGTGACTCAAATAAAGAAATAGAGAAATAAGTCTCAAAGTTTAGTTTAGTTTATTAATTTAAATAACGTGTGAAAATTTCAAAACATTTGGACCACTATTTCAGGAGTCATTACGTTTTTAATATTAATTGCCTCACAACGGCTAGTGCGTAATTTCATTGTTATAATCAAAAAAACACCATTGTTCAATACTTCTTTATGCGCCGTGCCTAGGTCACAAAAAAACACTTTGACATCAAAGTACAGACAATTTCGTATCATATTATGAACATTTTTTATGCTCTAGAGATTGTTTAAAAGGTGGTTTTTGCTAGTGTTTTTTCATTTTTATACTTGACTTTGACTGGACAATACATACATACACAAATTACGATGGCATGATTACGTTTATTATTTTATTATACGATTCGTTGCGTAAAATGCTCACGTTTTTGCTACTTTTATCGTTCAGGTGTTGACGTTGTTGGGCCAGATTAGCAAGATGAATTACATAGGAGCGATATACGTGATTGGAGCAATACTGTTGGTAAGTGGATGCGCGCTTATCAATCATAAAACTGTAGGCACGTGCAGAGAGTATGCAAAATTTCATAACAATATGTGAATTAAAAATGTTAGTCATGGACCGTGGTTACGGGTCGACAAAATTTCTTTACAGTTACGTTTTTCAACATTGATAAAAAGGCACACATTTTAAATTAGTTTTAAGTTTGACTACCAGTTACACAATTTTGCGATTGTCAAATGTTTCATCAGTTTCACTAAAAACTTTTGTAAAAATATGAAAATTTTCACAAGGTATTTAACATAGTTTTTTGTATACTCTTCGGACCGTGATTTATCGATTTTCGATATTATTCGCCATATTCGTCCATACTCTATAGCAGGGGTAGGCAACCCGCGGCCCGTAATAACATTTTATAATTAGAACAAAAATGTTGTACACCATGACAAAATAGATCTATTTTGTCATGCTGTACACCACGTTATGTTAGTTGATAGAAACTGATAATTCTTACGAGAATCTTGTTGTGCAATTATTAAACGATTTACAACGAAATATGACTTCAGTATTACGGAATCGATTTTATAGTAAGGTGTAATCGTCTTCGTTCTGTGTGTGATATTTTTATACGTATACGTTGTAGCTGAATATGGTAATACTATTTATTTCACAGAAGTTCGTTGGTTAAGTAGGGGTGCAGCTTTAAAACGTTTTTTCACTCTCAGGGAGGAAATAAATATATTTATAAATGAAAAAGGAAAACATGTTCCCCAATTATCTGATAAATATTGGATACTTGACCTTGCTTTTTTAACTGACATTACCACATTTTTGAATGAATTAAATCTAAAACTACAAGGAAAAGAAAAACTACTTCCAGATATGTACTCAAATATTAAATCATTTTCAATGAAATCAAAATTGTTTTACAAGCAAATTGATGAAAAAAAAATTAGATCATTTCGTTTGTTGTAAAAAAATCATGGAGACTTTTCAACGATGTAACTGGGAAGAAATGAAAGTAAAATTTTTGAATATCATTGAGAAGTTACAGAATGAATTTTCAATCATATTTTCTGACTTTTATTCAATTGACTTCAAAGTTAAATTATTTCAGAACCCATTTGCAGCTAATATTGATGACGTTGAAAGCGGTTTACAAATGGAAATTGTTGAGTTGCAAAGTGACGAAAGTCTTAAAACTGTTTTTCATGATGGCCACAACTTAGTTCCGTTTTTTTCGAGTCTTGTGAAACAAAATTTTGCAAAATAAAATATTTTGCCAAAAAAATGTTATCTGTGTTTGGAAGCACGTATATATTGTTAACAAACTTTTTCACTAATGAAATATCGAAGAAGCAAATATGCTTCGCGGTTAACTGATGGTCACTTGAACGCTATATTGAGAATTTCCACATCAAAAATTAAACCTACAATCAACAAAACGGTTGATCATATTCAAACTCAAAAATCACATTGACATTTACTTTGTATTTATTTTTATTATTATTATTATGTGTTATTTGCTGTTCAAGCTCAAAAATCTTACTAACATTTACCTCGTATTTTTTTTCATTATTACAATGTGTTATTATTAAAACTTTTTCAGTATATACCACATTAAATCAAACAGTGAAGAACTTAATTAAATTTGATATTACTATAAACTTTTGTTTAAATAAAATGAGACGTATTCAAATTGTGGCCCGTGATAAAATGTATTTTTGATTTTTGGCCCTTGACACCAAAAAAGTTGCCGACCCCTGCTCTATAGTGTAGATTTTAGTGTCTAGTTTGACAAACCCGTTAAATTTACGCTCGAAAAACTATAAAATTCGAACGCAGAAACGTAGCACCAAAAAAGACAAATGTCAATACAATGATTTGTTGTACACAACACTGAAATATTATAGTGGTACGAATTCTCATGATTTTTTGTTAAAAAATAATTACGATACGTTTAATCGCTTCGATGTTTGTTGTTCAGAAAAAAAACGATCACATTAAGTACGCTTTAACGATATCGGGAACAGGATGCTTTTTCGACTTTTTTCGTATGATTTTTCAAAGTTCCAAGTGAGTATTATAATTATAATAATTATTTAGCTAAAATGATTACACAATAAATATTACAGATTGTCTGTTTTTTTTTTATATAACACCTTTGTGTGACGTAAATATGAAAATTTCAATGAGAGTATCGTGGCTATATCTGACAACGCCACTCGCCAGTGTTATCTGTTGGTACTAACAATTCAGAATACAATAGAATAATAAAATCCTTAAGCTAGGCGTGATTCATAAGCATTTAAATTACTTACCTGATAAAATACTCATAACAACTTTGCAGTTTTAAGACATCCGTAAGGGATTTATAAGCACCAACGTGGTTTTTTACGATTTATTTTCATTTTTCTGCGTTTATACGCAAGTATAATTTTCTGTCAAAACTGTACTTATTTCAAACGTAATAAATTTACAGCACAAACACAATATTTTATAATAGTCCGGAACAATGATGTGGAGGAACATTGTTTAAATAATATTTTGTCCGCGTGAAAACTATCTTTTACAATTTTACGCTAAACGTAATTAATATAATTTGTACTTATTGTGTTCTTTTGACAGTTCCAGTTGGGCGTACATCAGATTAATCGAATTCATCGTACGTTTTCTCGGTAAGCAGTTTTGTTTCAAACGCTGGTAACGTATTTAAACCGATTTTCCGGGTGCACCAAGAACAAAAAAAAATCAATTCAAATAAATGATCGAAACATCTTACTTTGAATTTTAATCTGTATTAAAAGGCATAGGTAACGTGAATCGTTAAACCCAATAATGAAGACGATGGTTAGTTTGATTTTAAAAATGTATTTTATAAAAACTAATGCTTTAACAAGTTGTGTACATTGTGTAAGGATTACAAAGCCGTAAATTTTAATTATATAAACTATTTTTCTACGAAGTAACAAATACCACCGAACGGGTGATTTTCAATCAAATGATTATAAATGCAAGTTTTTTTACAAACATTTTATCTGCGTTGTATTTAAAGCTAAATTCTAGCCTAAAATGTTTAGACAACAAAATTATTAAAAAAAGTACGTAAAATTAAACTACACATTTTGCTACAAAGCAAGTAGGATAGGTCAGCATCGTAACGAGTAACAAATAATCAAAATAATAATAATAACAACTTAATAATTGTATAGTAAATTTTAACCATTCAAATTAATTACACCTTGGTTGTGTTTGAACTGTTGAAGTATCATACGATTAATGGTTTTCGCGCCATTCATTGAACAAATTCACGGTATTTTTATGACATAAATTCGAACCTAAGAATATCGCATTTTATGTAGGTTAATATAGGGTACTTCAATAATGCTGATATATTTTTTTATAAAGTTTGTTTTCTCAACTTCTCATCCAACCTCGAACTTACTACCTTCCTTTCATTTCTTCCTGCCTTTTTCGTTTTTTTTTTTTTTTTTTTGTTATTTATGTGCGTAAATAATTTTTTATACACTCTTGTATTTTAAAATAGCGTCTGTATAAATAGCATCCTCAGCATTTTACGGTGTATGTATTTTATTTTAACGAAATTTAAATACTTTTGAGTAGGAAACCGAACTCGCACAAAATTGTTTTTTTTTTTTCATTGCGGAATACATTACACTATTTAGGTATATTCTTTATTCGGGTGGTCTCATTCCTTATTATTATTATTATTATTTTATGATCGGGTTTTTGTTCCCTACAATGTTTTTGTTGAACTGATCGCTTATCGCGTAATAGCGATTCGATGTCGACCTGACCCCGTCAATTTATATATCCTCCTACAACACGTACAACTCTCGTACCGTTTGGATGGCGCCATCGAATGATAACAGTTATATATATTATTCTTCCTAACTTTATTTACGTTTCATCGGCTCGGTTTTGGGTTAAAATTTTATGTAAAATACGGCAAACAGCTTACGAACTCCCCAAACGCAGTGTTGTACGATGCGTCCTAAGTGTTTTTAGCAGCTGCTGGTATATTAATGCGTTTTAGTTGTAAAATAAACATAAAAAAATCGCTTCAATCAATTCGATATACGCAATATACGTTTGAACAATACGAAATGGTGACATCGGCGGTTCCCTATATAGGTATCGCGATAGCTACGATTTATTATTCTAGATTGTCGGAAAACATTTTGAAAATGAGTCTTGAGAAGTATACCTACTTTTATTCATATATATCAGGGGTGGCGAACCTTTTTTGGGTCAAGTGCCAAAATTTAAAATCAAGTTTTTTGAAATATGTTCGCGTGCCAAAAAAAAAAAAAAATGAATTTTACTAAGTAAGATGAAAAGAAAAAGCATGCAATAATTAGATACATTTTATTAGGTATATAATTTAATAAATTAATAGTATATATTTACGTAAAGTTTTATTTCATTTATTAATGTGATTTCTGTACAATAAAAGTATAAATATTTTTTACTATAACATTTATAATCACATTTATTACAAACTTATAAATTTGATTCTTAAAATTTCTCATACTAAAGTTTTAAAATATAATATTTTTTTTTTTTAAGATAAATAATATTTGCGTGCCCCTCAAATTTGGTCAACGTGCCACTTGTGGCACGCGTGCCATAGGTTCGCCACCCCTGATATATATATAGATATATATACACATATATATTACACATACCTGTATAATTTCACATTGATTGCGTATTTGTGTATTTACAACTAGTAAAGTGAACGAAGTATATATTTTGAAGTCTATTTATTTTCAATAAATGTGTATGATTTTAACTACATGTAAATGTTATTAATAATATTATTATTTTTTTTTAAGAAAAGCAAGTTTTTTTAAGTGACCGTTTCTCATTTTTGTTTCTATATTGTACAATACTAGCAGTCCTCCTCCATCACTTAAATGAAGTGATTGAACCGCCGTAAAATAGGAAACTTTTGGACTTTAATATTTCGCAGCTATCGTATTCAAAAAAATAAAAGTTACTATTATTTTCCTGCTTGATTTTGTGTTTTGCAGCTTTTCTATTCGAGATCGTGTGGATAGCGGGAGTGTACTGTTACTTCAAACAGGAAGAAGCCATACGGTTGATCAAAAGCAGCAACGAAACAGGTGGTTCCAACCAACCCTCGACATCAGCTAAACCACCGCCGGCAGCGACTGCTGCTCCCAAACCGCCGGTAAAAGACACGCCCGTAATAAAAAAACCAGCTCCGTCAGGTGTAAAATCCACCAAAGAACCTCCGAAAGCCCTCAGCGAAAAACTGGAAACCTCGGCTGTTCAAAAGAGATCTCGTGAAGCTCCCGAAACTGATCAAAAAAATAAACCTGAAACATCGTCTGCCAACAAAAGCCAAACCACCGAATCACCCTCTAAAGTCGATCAAAAACCGTTTAAGCTTACTGACAATAAACCAGATGATGTTCCAAAAGCTGACGAGCAATCTGAACCGCCACCTGCGAGTGCGAAAATGCCTAACGACCAAAATGTAGATGAGTTTTCAGCTGATGTTGATGATGCTGAGAAACCACTCGTGAAACTACCAACCGTCGATAAAAGTCCTGAAAAGAAATCTTCCGCTAACGACCAAAAATTCGTCAAACCACAAGTCAATCAAACATCCAAACCTACTAGCGAAAATTCAGACGAAGTTTCTAGTGCTGTAAAAAAATCTAATACTCTCCCGAAAGAAAATTTATCCACTGAACCGACAACCAAACCATCTACTAATGACAAAAGTCCAACAAAACAGGAGACAGACGAGTCTCCAGCTGATGACGATGCGGTAGAGCGAAAATCCACTAAACCTGCGACCAATGATAAAGAACCTGACAAAAAGTCGTCAACCGACGACGATAAGTCTGCCAAACCACAAGTTGAACAAGATAAGTCCAAAACTACGAGCAAAATTTCAGAAAAAGTTTCTGGTACTGATAAAAAGTCTAAGACTCTTCCTGCAAGTGGAAAAACTCCTACCAAGACGGCTAGTCTTCCGAAAGAAAAGACCTCTTCTAAAGAGACAACCAAACCCAACTTAAGACCATTCAAATCTGCTAGTGCCCTAATCGGTTCGACTGGACCATCAGCTAGTGATAAAAAAAAATCTGAACAACCCCCTACGAGTGAAGAAAGTCCTACCGAAGAGAAAACAGATGAGTCTCCAGCTGTTGACAATGTGGTAGAGCAAAAATCCGCTAAACCTCTGACCACCGATAAAGAACCTGCAAAAGAATCTTCCACTAACGACGGAAAAGTTGATCCGACAGAACCATCTACTAGTGATGGAAAAGAGTCTGAGCGACCCCGTACAAGTGAGGAAAGTCCTACCGAACAGAAAACAGACGAGACTCCGGATAAAGACGATGTGGTCAAACCCGAATAACCTGCTAGTAACAATATAAAACAAACTTATCCTAAAATACGGAAATTTCACCTATAATTATGTATTATTACTACGAATTTAAAAATCGGATTTAACGTGTATAATAAAATATAATATGCTAAATAATACTAAGCTTAAATATTGTTTACCGAAATCATAATTTCTAACGATAATAATAAATAATAATCAATCATCCAAACAAAATAACTGAAAATTATTAAATTATTGAGTTTAACGTTTTCTAATTTATACATATACATACAAATAAATTAATTACTTTTCAGATTCTGAGCGTAAAAATGAATGTATTTACAACGATGTTGTTGTTACAACGGTGGACATATTTTCTGTGACAATTTTGTTGGGTACTATTAGGAGTAGTCATATTTTCTATTCAGGTGTTGGACCAAAACGGTGATTTAAATAAAGAGTTTTATACATTTTCGATTACTTTTTAAGTTATGGACAAAAATGTGGTCCCAAATGGCGTGATATTTGACTGTTTATAATTACATTTGCCGGTAAGAAATCTCCGATATTAACGTTGAGTATGACGAAAAAGTTAGGATTTCGGTTTATAATTGGACATAGTTTGTAACTTTTTTTTAGTTTAAATTATTTTTATGCAATGCTGAGAAAACACATAAATTTAGACTTTTTTCCATTATCACGCTTGAGAAACAATACGAAGAAAAATAATATTAATAAAAGTTTATGTTTATTGTAAAGTTTATGTTAGGTTAGATTAGAAACGTATGGGTCCCACAGACCCACACAGCCTAACAAGTTAAACGCTCAGAAAATCAAACTAAAAAAATCAAAAAACAATGGAATGAAAAAATGGCTATACATTTTAAGACAAGAACGTAAAAATGGAGTAATTTTGAAAAAAAGAAAAAAAAGGAAAGGTATTAAATAAATTTTAGAAAGGGAGTAAAATAATAAATAAATAAATATTAATATTTAAGCAAGGAAAGAAGGAAAGGTAGAAAAGTAAATTTAATTTTAATACGTTTTTAATAATTTGGATACCTAACTGCATATTATTGAACGATAGTCTGAACGATTGTGTTATCTCCAAAGTTATCATATATCATATGACAGGCGACAAGACGGGCAAGCGAAGGAATAGGCCCCTGGTGAATTTTAAACTTTGAAAGCTTTGATTTTTTACGTACAAACGTGGATGGCGATATCTGCATTGCAAAACCCGAATTTTAAACTTGAACACCCAAAAATAATTGAACAAAATTTATGTTCATCAATAGAAATGTCTCCATCCATTATGAATACGTCAGTTTCAAGATGGGTAAAAGACGAACACGGCCTTTGGAGAATTTTAAAATTTCAAAATTTTGATCTATTACCTATAAACGCGGATGGCGAAAACTGTATTGCCTAACCCAATTTTTACACCTAAACACCCAAAAATATTTAAACGAAATTTATGTCCATCGATAGAAATTTCCCCGTAATTTATTAGTATGTCAAGTTCAAGACGGGCAAGCGAAGGACTCGACCCCTGGTGAATTTTAAACTTTAAAAATTTTGATATATTACGTATAAACGCGGATGGCGATAACTGCATTGCAAAACCCGATTTTTAAACCTGAACACCCAAAAATAATTAAACGAAATTTATGTCTATCAATAGAAATTTCAGCGTTCTTTATCATTCATATAAATATATTGTATAAATCTGTTATAACTTATAACACATACATTATTCGTAATAACAGAAATTATATCCATTGTTACGCATAAAATAATTATAATTGAAACGTTTAAATTCTAAATTTAAGTTTTTTAAATTTGGCATACGATTTAAAATAAAAAAATGGCAATAAAAAACAATTATCACACACAAAAAATAATACCAACGACTGTTATTAAAAATATTTTTTTAAAATAAATCAGTTGTTTACTTTTTTGCCTTGAAAATTGGACTCCTTTGTTTACCAAAAATCTTTAAAAATATCACGCACGCTAACCGATTATGAAGAAAATCTTTTTTCTAACAAACCATTAAACGTATTTTGATAATTTATTTTTTTTTATAGAAAACATTTTCTTTGGGGGTCTTGTTTTTCTGCAATCATCTGCCTTTACGTGTATGTTTGTTTGCATACTGTAGAGGCGTTTTATATAATTGAATTAAATATTTTAAATTTGATGTTGCATGCAAACAAAATATGTAATAATATTGTCTCATAAGTTATTACAGGAACTTAGAGCCGCACAAGTCATAGCAAAATGTTTTTGACATTAATTGTTATTACGGTTAATTTTTGTACATAATTTATTATTTTACCATAGGTTTTCGTACAGAAGCAAATATATAAATATTACAAATGTTGAAAAATATTTTACTTAAACCAAGTTAAATATATGTATATATAATATATATTACAACTTACTCGTATAACGCATAAATTATTCGTAATAACAGAAATTACTTCCGTTGTAGTAACACATAAAATAAATTATAATTGAAACATGTTAAATTTAAGTGGAACGGTGTAGGCTGTTTATTTAGGCGCAAAATTAGGCAAAGAACACGCACGATTTAAAATCAAAAACAGGAAATACAAAATCAATTATCACATACAAAAAATAAAATACCAACAACTGTATGTTATTGAAAACATTTTGATGAAATCAGTCAGTCGCTTACATTTTTTCCTTGAAAATAGGATACCTTTGTACACCAAAATCTTTAAAAATATCACGCACGCTAACCGATTTCGAAGAAAATCTTTTTTCTAGCAAACCAATAAACGTATTTCAACAATTTATTTTTTTTTTTTTTTAACGGAAAAAAATGTTCTTGTTCTTCTGATACGAAATTTAATGTTTGACAAAATAAAATGATTACATTAAAAGAGTTTTTTTTAATTTTCAACTTCAATCCGATCATTGATTATACTTGATAAAGTGTTGTCGCGTAGTGATGTTTTACCGCAGAATTTTAAGCCCATACCGTAGTAAGCCCTTAAATATAGAACAAGTCAAAAAACACTAAAACGTTGTTTTTTTTTTTACATATACTTTATGTTTTGATTTTGTGACTCATGACTCCTATCGCGTCACTTTATAGATGTGCTGGACGTTGTTAATATGATTACAATTTAAACATTTATTGTTGCGTAGAAATTATATTTAATTTACATTACTCGTTTAATGTGATGTTATTGCTAATTGTAATATATCAGTTATCTGAGCTGTCACGATGATTATTCTTTACTATTTACTCTGTTAGCGTTTGTTTTTATTATTATTTAAACTACGCTTTTTAATCTGGTTCAAAAAAAATATATTTTATGGTTAAAACATTAACGAGTCCCCTCGCCACGGACTATTACTATTATTTCCAGAACCAAGTTAATTAAAAATTGAGCTCATTATTCCGTATTGACTGTTTATCTCAATGATTTCCAGTAGCTATCATAACCATAATGTCTGCTAACGTATAACACTGTATTCTGTAATATATAGACCTTATTCATTAACTTCCCGTTTATATAATGTTATTAAATTTTTTTTTTTCAGTATTTTCATTGAATGATTTCGGGAATTATCTTGAATCACACATAAATGTCCCATTAGGATTATCGTTTAGCATATTTTATGTTTTTTAGATTGTCAAATAACGCATTGTTTTTAACATGATGTGTTTATGTTTTTTTTTATCGTTCTGAAACCACAAATAAATTCGATAGAAATGCTCCGATATTTACTAAAAAATCTGTATTTGGATGGCTATTTCATCATAGGTATAGTGTTTTAGGGGTCAACAGTAAAATTCTCAAAAAAAATTGATATTATTTTAACGTTCTAGTCTTAGGACAGTCCCTTAAAAATTATTTAAATTATTTTATATTCATCGCTTATCCATATGTCCCACCAAAATTGTAATAATATGTTAAAATTTACATTTATTTTAACTAAATTTGGAGCAAATTATAACGAAAAATAAAAAAAAAAATTATAAAAGAAAATAACCAAATTACTAATTTTTAATAGAAATTTTCTATTTTCGTAACATTTTCATCTCATAATATAGAAAAAATTTATATTACTCCGAGACTCTAAATTGACTATTAAAGGAAGTAAAATTTATATTTGAAGCCTAAATACTATATTTTTCTCAAAATTAATAACAATTTGTTATTTTATACGTCCCAGTCAAAAATCAAACTTAAAAAAGTAACACTTAACTTATAAAAATAATTTTGAAACAGTCAGGATTAATTTTCAAAATGTAATAAGTTCCAAAAAACCGTGCTTTATTTTGGAAAACAGTCGTTAATGGAATGCAAAAATAAAAATAATCTAGTTTAGAAGCTAAGTTCTCTTTTTTACCCGTTTAATTCGAGCCACATTTAAATTACTGACAATTACGAACGAAAGTAAAAACGGGGATTCAAACACAAATTTTGACATCTTTGATCAAATACAAATAAAATGTAAAAATGCAGTCTTGTGATGTATTTGGGTAAAATTATTCAAAATTTTTTTGTTTTGGTACCTATTCAGGCTATACTGAATATTTATTTAAATACTTTCATAAGTATTTAAACATTACTTTAAAAAGGTACTATTTTTCGTTATTTAATACTATACAACCGAATATATTTTAGTGTTATCAAACATTTTTAAAACTTTTTTTCTAATTAAAGAAAAAATGCGAATAATTTAACGGTGTTGTTCGATTCTTTTTCTCTATCTATTACAAACAAATTATTGAAAGATAAACGGTTTATAATTTATAATTTGATGTTTGATCTATTAATGCGATAGGAATAATTTTCATAATTATTCTAAAAACTATTGTGGAGAACAATCAAACGTGTTGGATTATGTAATATATTATAAATTAATAATTATTTTGTTTACATAGACAGTATTTTAAAAAGGTACTTCCTTTAAAGTATTTTTGTGTATTTCAAATATTTAGGATATAAATAGCAATTGAACAGAACTTTAAATACTTTTAAAAATAAGTTTTAAAAGTAACTATACTTGTGTAACACTGGTGAAATCTCATATTGAATAATGAGTAACGACTAGATCAATTGTTTATAATGACGGACTCAAAACGCGATTATTTTAATTGCATTTTCGTCTTTTAGTTTGATATAAAAACGTTTTTTTTTAACTTTTAGTACCTCTCCCCTCGCCCATACTTTGTTTTAGTTTATAAGATCGCTGTTATTAATGTTTAACTAAAAATTTTTTACTATTCACTTTTTTTGAATCGAATTTGTATATTTTGTTGTTTTTTCTTGTTCATAATTATTGATCCTTCCGTTTTTCAGTCCTCATTCCCGTATCTTTTTTGCTCTGGCTATGTGTTGATGACTCAAAACTGTAATGAATGAACAAATGTGATGTATGAATTAAATATTTCTCAGATAAAATACTAAGATATTTTTTAACAACTTGCAATTTTAGGCAAATTAGTGAAAAAAGAACTGGAAATTTTAGTTTATTTCTACAAAACTAAAAACGTCACCCACAAGAAACAATGTATAATAAGTTGCCTACAAAATACTCCTTTTAACCTTTGATTATTTCAGAGGAGGCAATCCCATTGTAAACGTTGTGCTCAAGCGCTTCATTAATTTAGAAAAATGGGGACGAAACAGATTTAGGTAAGTTCCTTTAAAAGTAATTGGATGGCTAGTGGGGTGGTCAATTGATAATGCTAAGAACCCTCAAAAAAAAAAACTTTTTTAGCTAGCCGCCAATGCCCTTAAAACGTAATAAAGTCGTAGGGGCGATGAAATTATTTTGTACATATTTAGTTTTTTCGTTTTATTTTTTTTTTAAATAATTACTGGCCAATGTTTGTTTGAAGTTTAGTATTGCAATACATGTTTAACCAGTGCGTAAAATAATAATTAATAGGTATAAGTGAATAATATTATACAAGAACACTGTATTCACTATTCAATGAACACTTCTACTTATTATGTATGTTTACCAAATGTAAAAAAACTCAGAACTGTTAGTTGTTATTTATTATTATCATGTTATCCACAAAAAAATCAAAAATCCTTAGTCAAAACTAAGAAAAAACCGTTAAAATTTACGTGTTTTCGACATAATAGTTTATATTATTTCTCCATCGAAACTCAGGACTATATTTCACCATCATAAACTCCACGTTACATTGGCACAACATTGTTATTTAACAATGCCTTTTAGTCGTTAGTCTGCAGGTATTGTGTACAAGGTAGTCTACACCAGGCAATGGAATGCAGGTAAGTACCGTTATTTACCCGTTTTTTTTTTTTTTTTTCCCCGAGAATGATGAAATATCGTCCAAAGATTTATATTTTGTAAGTGGAAAAAAACCACGAAGAATACAAAGTAACAGTCATGCAAAGAAAATATTTATTTTGTAAAAAAAGTGTTAAAAATGTTAAACGTTTGAATACACCATAACAATTTCTATGTACCTACTTTTATAATGTAAAATTTACATATTTTTAATTAAATAACTAAAAGTAATAATAACTATACTATAGAAAAATATTTTGTTGTTTAATATATATATATATGTAAATAATGATTTCATAGTAGGTAAATATGAAATGACCAGAGCGAGAATTGGACACTCTTTTTTGACCCACGCATTTTTAATTAGTAAAGATCCACCACCCATATGCGACAAATGCCAAGAAATACTTACCATCCAACACATTATTTTAGACTGCCCTATCTTTCAAAACACTCGAAACACTCTATCAATTCCAAACAACCTAGATGAAGCTCTAAATGAAGACAACACCATTAAAATCTTAAATATTTTAACAAAAATTAACATTATAAACAACCTTCTTTAACCTCGAAAAGGTCTCGGCAAGAAAATAATCTATAGACATAGAATAAATATATTTTAAATTCAATTTACCTACTTAGATACCTACTTAATTTGCCAACCTTATTCACAATATCACGCCATTTTACCTATTGCCAATAGAAATCTAATAAGTGGTTTAATTTTTTTTTTTTTTTTTTTACTTTGGAATTTTTTGAGAGAGTTCCAAGAAATCTTTTTGTTTGGACACTACAAAAGATATTATAAAAGAAGGCAAACGGGTGCAAAATCGACCCAAAATAATGGACAGGTCCGGCAGACCGACGGCAGATGTTTGGTGACTCCACGCCGGGCAGTCGCTAAAGTACCACAATAAATTATACGAATTAAATAATGACGATTTGGAAAAAATACACACACTCAGAAACCAAGGTGTGAGCCAAATTTTTCGTAAATATGTTCAAATTATAATATATGAAGTTTACAGACTTACAGGCTCTGTTGCCAAAGTTATAAAAATCGTGTTACATTGATTTTGACGGTGAAACTCGCGAAAATTCAAATTTGTCATCAAATCATTGATTGTATGTTTGGTTTTTATTTATATCAATTTAAAAGCTACACGCAGTTCGTCGCGGAATGCCTTATTACCTACCTAATGTTGGGTATAGGTTTAATTTAAAGAGAGCTGTTGCTGATTTTTTGTTTTTGGGGTATAACAGAAAAATTAGGCAAAATTTTAAAAAAAAATTCGACCCGAGTAGCACCAAATTTTTTTGACCTTATATTAAAGGTATACTGACTTTAAAATTCGGAATATTCCATCTATACAAAAAGTTGTTGACAGAAAAAAAAAAACACCATTGTAAAAACAATACATTTCTCGATGCGCTCAGAATCTAAAAACTTTTTTTTTTTGCAATACGCATAAAATGCATCGTAAATACACTGCATGATGTTTCGAAAAATATAAAGTAGGTAAAGTACATATTAAACTGTATAATTCAGTCCGTTTGTATTTGAAACTAATTAATTAATATAATTATATTGTTTGTATCGAAACCAGATTTTTCTCTCCACACGGAGCGTTGATCCGTTGGAAAAACGTGTTCAGGCCCGGATTAAGACAAATGGTGGTCGTAGGCTGTGAGCAGATAAGTGCCCCCTTTTTTTATTTCAAGAGATACGTAATATTTTACAGGATTTCGGTTGCTCGTTTGGCAAAGAAAAAACATTTAACTCAACATAATATGTATGTATTTGCTTTATAAAGAGTCTTTTCAGATAGAATGGGAATTTGTTGGTGTAGCGACATTGCTTTGGAGTAAGTCACAGATTTGAGTGAGCCGCTGGTTCGGAAGTTGTATTGTTTGATGTTTATATTGAATCTGTTTAGCGAAGTTCAAAAATTACGACTCTCACGCAAACACAGCTAGTCAAATGACAAATACTGAAAAATTTGTAACTTTTGAAGTCTTATACATAAGACACTTAAAACACTTAGAAATATATATATATATTTTTATATCATTTTATGGTTATTACCAGGACAAATATACTAGATAACTGAGCCCACCCAGTATCGTTCCTTTTTTTTTTTTTTTTAAGGCACTGGTTTCAGTTATTAAATAATACGTTTGAAGTACAACTTTCAAACCAGTCACCCGCTAAAAGCGTAGTCGCTATTCCGTCAAACTATTCACGCGACATAGATTCATCCCGGTTTCTTTTTTTTTGCGTTTTGCATTTTGTTGGCTCTTGTAAATGTTTTCTCATTAAAATAAAAAACATCTCTCGACCGGTATTCGTAGTGTGCCAAAAGTATATAATACAACATATTTCATAGTGCACCTATGCCCCGCGATGGTTCAAACCGTCAAAACCCAATAGATGACGGCTTTAAATATCTCAACACGCGACGACTCCTTTGAATATTTTTACTTTTTACCTTTTACTACGTCTTGGAATTTATTGAATTTATGTATATATATATACATCTGTGTGTTGTGATTATATCGCTCTCTTTTCCTTTTTTTTTTTTTTATATACTCGCCCTAACAATATAACGTATACTTATTTCACTATACGTTCACAAATGCTTATGCGTATAATAGTGTTCGGCGTATTTGATTTTAGACATTGTAATAATTGTGTCGTATACGATTTAAAGTAAAACTCACAGACAAAACGGTCTCTCGTCGGGTGGCTTATATATTTACTTAAATATACCGCGGGACGACGACGCGACTCGGTATATAACACAAAATTACCACCTACAAACAAAATTCGAAAACTACCTTTTTCGTTTTTGACGAATAACATTCGTAGTTTTTGATTGTATATTATTTTTTTTTTTCTTGTTTACTAAAACGTTTATTGATCACGTCCCGTGTCAAATGCACAAAAGGCGTAGAACTCACAATGGACAGTATATTCCCAGAAGGGAAGAACCGTGTGACATTATATACACGGTCTCCATTATTAATTTTTTGACAAAAAGATGTTGTTAAATAAGTTATTATAATATTTATATACAATTTATAAGCGTCTACTTAAATGTTTTTAAAATATTCTCATTGTAAAATAATTTCCAAGAACTCAGAATCTAGGCTTACATTAACAACACTGCTATTGATTACGTTGTGAATTCTGAATTCCAGTAAGGTCTAAAAAATGTCTACACAAATACCTATACACATTATATTATTAATCAAGTATAGAGCTGTACGGGTATACAATATGCAGCTGCCAAATACAAAATGTCGTTTTCAAAATTTGTATGTACTAAATTAATTTTGTGCACAATAAGAGATTGAAAACAGTTTTCGCTAGGTATTTTTAATATTTTAAGGATATTTTTTGTTAAATATGGTTTTTATCAGGACGTATAGCAGATGATTGAGCTCGCTCGGAATTGTTTTTCGAAGACGATGATTTACGTTTGAACCACAAGAGATTCAAAGCACAAAATAATTCAGTCGAAACACACGTAACAAACTCCAGCAAATCAAATGATTAAATTAAATAATTTTCCAAAGTTGTTATGACCGATTTTAATACCTGTACGATTGCGATCGATTTATGGATTCTTTTCGTTTCTCACAATTAACTATACAAATTTCAGCGAGTAAGTAGAGACGGCTAATCGAGAACACTCTTCGGAACAAACGTATTTTTGTGGGTTCGTTATTCCCTACTCATCGTCAGTTTCTAAAGGCCGAGCCTTGTTGTCGTGGCCAATCCCATACCTACGTACCTTATGGGTTTCAGGTATGCCTACTGGGTACTTTTTTTTTATTTTTCTAACGTGTTTTCACGACCAAGTTTTTCGCGGGGGAAAAAAGTCGCCGACGCGGTGTATTTTGGAAAATACGATCGATTTTTTTATACCAACATGTTTTTCTAGAAACCGCGCCCGGTTGGACGCGCGTCGTTTCGTTCGAAGAGAAGATGCGCGAGGCGAGACGATCTTTCCTGCAGACTCGCGCGCTGTTCTCGTCCCACCACGCGCTCTGTACCACGGCGGCGGCGCACGCGTACGCTCTCCACTCGCGTTTAGCACCACCCGCAACCACCGCCGCCGCCGCCGGTCTCGGACAGTCTTGTTTCGGTTCTCTTCTCCGCCGCTCGTTCGTACGTGTTCTCGCGACCGTCCGTATTAGAAAATCGCGACAGGGATCGTCTGATTTCGATCGTAATTTTTACAGTCCCGCAGCGAGTCCCGCAGCGATGTGGAACGCTCACGGCGCGTTCGTCAGCCTGACCAACGTGGTACCGTCCGACATCCCTATGCCTTCACCGTGTTGGCTGAACCACGAACCCCGTAGCCCCGGGCTTATTACCGAGGGTCACTACGGGCCGCCGCCGCCGCAAACCGTCAAGTCCGCCGCCGACGTCATCAACGACCTCATCAACGGCCTCAGAGTCGTGGACCACACCGGCGTCCCGTCGCCCCCTATATCCCCCTACAGCTGGCTGATCAATAGGGGCGACTGGTTCTTGTCGACGTTGGTCCAGAGCGGCGGACCTGTCCGCCGCGTCGCCACCACCGTCGAACGGTGTCTCAGCGAAGGTAAATACGGGCCGCAACCGCAGCCGCCGGACGAAAACGCGGCCGTCCGGGACGGAGAGTCTGTGCGCGGCCGTCGCCGGGAACGCGGAGGGTCTCCGCGCGGACATCGCCGGGGACGCGGCCGGTGGGTCGGTGGGCCGCAACGGCGGCAGTACGAAGAACCGAGCGACGGCGGAAACGCGGACGTCCGGGACGGGTACGGACGCGGAGAGTCCCTGCGCGGGCGTCGCCGAGGACGCGGCCGGTGGGACGGTGGGCCGCAACGGCGGCAGTACGAAGAACCGAGCGGCGGCGGCGGAAACGCGGCCGTCCGGGACGGGTACGGACGCGGAGAGTCCCTGCGCGGGCGTCGCCGAGGACGCGGCCGGTGGGTCGGTGGGCCGCAACGGCGGCAGTACGAAGAACCGAGCGACGGCGGAAACGCGGCCGTCCGGGACGAATACGGAAGCGGAGAGTCCCTGCGCGGGCGTCGCCGAGGACGCGGCCGGTGGGTCGGTGGGCCGCAACTGCGGTCGAACGAACCGAACGACGGCGAAAACACCGTCCGGGACGTGTACGGAAGCGCAGTGCCCACGCCGGAATTTTACCGAGGAACCGACATTTATCGTATTTGATATTTTTTCAATCAACGTTTATGTTTATATTGAATTTTGATTAAACACGATTTTTTTTGTCATTCTTTTCCTCGGAAATGTGCGTTTTCAATTATATTTTTTGTTGTTCACCTTATTTCTCTAACTGTACCGTCTTACGCGTACGACGAGAAACGTTTGTTTTTGATACTTACGAAACCTTTGTGTTGTTTGCGATGGTTTGAAACACTCACGACGATGGTAATGTCGTCACAGTTATAACAAAAAATATACAATTGGTCGGGCCGGGCCAAATGTTGATGTTTAGGTACCTACTGAAACGTATCACTGAATACAAACAAAATGTAATCGAATCGATAGGAAATGTGCGGTATAATAATTATTGCGATCGACGATACAGTCTTACGGGTATAAGTAAAGTAAACATACGAGTTACAACTGTCCAGTAACGCTGGTAGTGACCGAACTTGAGTGAGTTAAAACATTGGTAGCACGTGAAGCAATCGAGGAGGAGATCACGACCAGATAAGTACACTTTTTAACAATTTTCAGGAGATCAATTAAATTTTTTTTTTCTTCAGTTGTATACAAAATATAAATTTAACACGATTTCGTTATCAATGATGGGATTTGTTTAGTTTTCGTTATGTAGCATGGAAAAGTCAATTCTTAAAAAAAAAAATCAGTAGTTTCATGTTCTTGATTATTTTACGAATATTGGCCGCCAAAATAAGTGATGGTACCCTCACCTTATGCGATATCTCCGTATACCATGTAGGATTCCTTTATTTCGTAGGAGGGGAGCTTCTAAATAATTTCATTAATTATAAAAAAAATTAATTTGAGCGAATCATACCGAGGCAACGGGACCAATACACAAACGACTATTTTGGGAGGCTTTAATACTGTTGAACTAGCGTCAAAACTTTGAGGGCAGAGATGCCAAAACATTTAATATTTAAAGTATATTGTTTTTTTCAAGTTTCAACGAGGACGCGTTACAATTTTGTTTTGTTTTTGGGCTATGAGTTAGGTTAAGCGATGGCTCCAGTCCTCCGCATTTTCGAGTCGATAACCTTTTACGTTCCTTTCGTTGCCTCTTTCTCACATACAATCATATCAGATAATAAGCGTAATTGTATACAAACAAAAGAAGAAAAGTGGATTGCAGTTATCGCTGTTAGGAATATCAACGATAAAGCAATTTTTTTAGCGCAAATAACACGAAATTTCTCATGACGTTTGTCTGTGGAAAAAACTTACGAGCGTCAAGTTCTCACTGGTGACGAGAACGCCTTTTACAAACTATACGTATGTTAGTATTTCTACGTAATT
>CM029361.1:22234223-22253022 GCA_017140985.1 Hormaphis cornu
AAAATTTCTTTTGCCATTTATATAATAATGTTCAACTCGGATTTCCGCAAACGGCGTCGTACGAGGCCGTATAATCGTCGTCCGTATAGTAGAGGGATTTAAAGAAAATTTATTGTCCATAAAACGTGCACTCTAAACGTTTCCGTCGCACATTATTCGATACGGACTAAATTTTTTGCACGACACGGTACACACCGGGAACTATTATAACGATTATGTGCAGCACTTGTTTATGATCCCTCGTACCCGTCTGCATAATAACACACCACTGTACAGTCCAAGGGATAGGTAAGTTTAGAACGCACCGACCGCGACGCCACACACGAGTATTTGTTTGTTCGAAAGAAAGCGGGAGAAATCTGTAGGGATGGCCGGTGGATATGAGATGAAAGAGAGATTCCGAAATACCGCTATTACCGTAGATACGATTTTAAATGAATAAAAAAAAGAAAGATTTATACCTATAATAGTTGTCGCATGCAGCCTGTGAAAAGGACAAACGTTATCCACATATAACTATGTGAAATGAAAAAATAAACAGTTTTAATGTATACAATTATATAGGTACGCAAAATGAAAAAACGACGATCCGCTCCTGGAGAGAGCTGAAATAAAATAAACGTGGGTGTTCGGGTACTTTTTCATTCCTTTGTCGTTTTGAAAATGCCGACATAACGGTATGATTTTCGTGTTCGTGGATTCTGCTTGTTGTGAACGATTTACAAGTTACAACGAATGCCCAAGGCACTTTTTTTAAGCCCGAATCAGTTCTTTATTTATTTAATGTCTACAGGCGCCATTTACATTTTATAGTAGAAATAATATATACAGATACAATATAATATAAATATTATTTAGCATCAGAGGGATAAAATCAAACGTTACATTTTAATATCAAACGATATATTTTCCTAGTAACTATCACGGTCATCTACGTTACGTTATTAGCATAACCGTGGTGACTATAGTCACATATATTACATATATGTAATCAATAAGACGTAACTGGTTTTGGTTTTGGTCTTGAGGCCATAACTCAAATACAAAACAAAATTTCTAAAAAAAACTTCAATTATGGTACAATCTAAGTCTTTTTTCCAAACTTTTAGCGCTATGACATTTTTCGATTGCACGCTACCTCTGACCGTCAAAGTGTTTAATAGAAAATAAAAAAAACATCATTGTAAAAACGGTACAATCTTTGATGCGCTAAGAACCTACAAATTAGCTAATAATACAATGACAAAAAAGTTTAAAGTTTCTGGTAGTGTTTTAGAACGTTCAGTGCTAATATCTCCCTCTATTTTCTCCCTAGAGCCTGTGTATAAGTAGACAGTAAACAGGTTAAAATAAAATAGTTGAAATTACAGACTAGTCTTATGTTATCTATATATATATATATATGATATATCAAACATAAATAATTAAAGGCACCCAGAAAATATGCAACGTTGGTATCGATAAATATAAACGAACGGATGTATCTATCGTGAAAAGCTGTACCTGTTTATTTTGTAGAAGAAAAATTATAAACTCCATAATCTTCAATCGATTATTTTTTGTTCCCACAAATTGAAAAATTTACTTTTATTTTTGACACCGACGAAACGTCTTTTTCTTCGTCTTCGTCTGTCTTCCTTTGGTTTTAATTGGTTGTGTACCTATACGTACGTATACATTTGTAACGGACCGATGGGTTGTACACTATAAAAAAAAAAAAAATACAGATATAAAATAAAAACCAACCACTCTCCATGGTCCAGCCGAATTTAGATAATTGGGTTTTAATACATGATTTCGTCTTGAAAACTCGTTTGTATTCACCAAAGAACCAGTTCCCCGTGCCTGTCAAAAACACGTAAATAGCATTCCAGTCGATAATACTTTTTGACTGACTTATTAAAAAATACTAAAAAAAGGTTTAGTTATAAAAATACAGGTAGAATACTAATAAAATACTATAATTTGGAATAGTTTATTTTTTTTGAAGTATTCGTTTATAGATTTCAAATACCTACCTGCATTTTAATAATTAAACTTTTTTGTCGGATATTTAAGGATTGATTACCGTACTATAAAATAGTTTAATAACAACAGTATAGAAATGTCGCGCTATACTGTGCTACGAAGTCCGGACTTATTACTTAACCGTAAAATAAAATATTTAAATATTAAAATTTTTCGAAACAAAGCATTAGTACTTTAAAAATGATTCGTATTAGTATTAAAAAAAAGTTGTTTAGAGAATATACTTATAGTAGTTGCATGCCAATATTTTTTCTTTGGCCTTCGTTTGGATGCCTCCTTATAAATTTTAAAAATATTTTTTTACAGACTAAAAAGTTGTATATTGTGTGGTAAACAAAATTTTGTGTAATAGAAAGTGATCTAATAAAACTGTTTGATTTATTAATTAATCTTATTACTATATTGAAATGTTGCTGATTACTTAGTTTTTTTTGTACTTATACGGTTTTTAGATTTTAAAATTTAAATACACTGTAGTTTTACAATATTAAATATTATTTTTTGGGATGAACAACTTTTTTAAATTTTTAACGTAATACAATACGATTTAATAAAACTGTTTGATTTATTATTCAATCGCATTTTCACATATAGACACACAATACAAATAGGATATAATTTTTTCAGTTTTCCCAAAGATAACGATATAACATATTCTTTATGGCCAATATGTACTTTAAACGTCTAATGTCGAACTATATGTGTCTGACCGCCGAGATTGAAAAAAAAAAAAAAATAAAAAAATCGCAAAAATTGTCCATGTTTGATATTATATTATATTATATTACATAGTATACTATGGGTAGGGAAAAATAATAAACAGATTTCATTCAACGATCGTTTGTGTGGATGACCCGGCGGGTTATTATATTATATCGATTCATTTTAGTGCCGTCCAAAGACCTTGGCGGTATAGTAAAAGACGCAGTAAAAAAAATCTGGTAGAAATAAAAATGAAGTAATATGCCCATGATATGTTGGGGGACCCAGAATTCTCGATACTTGGATTTTTTTATTGTTGATATTATTATTTTTATTTATAATTTTTTTTTAGAAATTGTCGTTTAAGGAAATATACTGTGTAGGTCCACCACGTGCACATTTGAAAAGGCAGTTTAAGATGATGCGTCAAACGCAAACATTGATTTCACCAGTGATTCCGCGTAACGTAGATCTATTGTGAATAATAATATTACCTCGCAAGCTGGATAGTTGATAATGTATTTTTTCGAGGATTCGTTCGGGACTTACTTAACGGTAAAATAAAATCTCGAAATTATTATTACAATTTTTCTAAACAAAGCACCGGTATTTTAAAAATGATTCGTATTTATATTTGAAAAAAATTGTTTTGACTCATAGAAATCGCATGTTAATATTTTATCTTTGGCATTTGGATACCGACTTATAAATAATATTGAAAACATTTTTTTACAGGGTTGAAAATGTAACATTTTGTCTTGGCGAAAACAACATAGGTAGGTAAACGGGGTGAATAACAAAACAGATTTCATTCAACGATCGTTTGTATGTTTATGATCCCGTTAGTTATTATTTATTATGTATTATATCGAGGCGCTTTTGTGCCGTCCAAAGACCTTGGCGATGTAAAAGGCGCGGTAAAAGAAATCTGGTAGAAATAAAAATAAAGTAAAATGCGTATGAAACCATATGGGACCAGGAATTTCTACACTACTATGATTTTCTATTGTTATTATTATTATTATTTTTTTTTTTCGAGAGCGGTGTTCGAGGAAATCTATATAGGCTCACCACGTGTACATTTCAAAATGATGCAACAAACGCAAACATTTTTACCAGCGATTTCATGCTAATCTATTATGAACAATATTACCTCGAAAAATAGATTGTTTTTTTTCCAATGATTTGTTCTCTCCGTACGAATTCAGCGAACATTTTTTAAGGCAGGTGTAGATAGACTGACAGTTTTAGGCTAAATTTTTTACGGGCCCTCTAAATTCAAAATCCATGTACCCACCTATCGAGAAACTATGAGTTGGGGGCTCGAAATCAGTGGCGTACCGAGTCCTAAATACAAGGGAGGGTGTAATAACTAATTTTGATTTTTTTACACCCTCACTTAAATAAAAAAGGCATTTAAAAAAATGTTACTTTATACACATTTCGGAGAGTTATAACCACCCGTCTCCACGTTGGTACGGCACTGCGCAAAACATAAATATAGACGAGAGGCCGGGGTCAGTCCGCTCATGTTTTAACGATTCGTCGTGATCAATAAATACACGGTTTCGGTATGTTTAACATATCAAACGCGTTTTAACGACCAAATGACAATTATGAAAATTAAAAATTGGGTATTTTAATTACGGTTCTAGTTTTATCGCTGTTCTTATTGGCTTTAAAATAAAGAAGGAAACAGATATAAATATATTATGCTCGCTGAGAGTAAACATCGATTGGTAAAACGTACGAAAGAACGTTTTTATTGATTGCATTACCCAACATTAACATACATGTACATAGTATAAAGTACTCATTTGTCTTAACGCGTTGAGTTGTAGTTTTCACTCGTTCTGCAAATAAAAGGTTTGAAAATCAGTTTTTGTAATTGCATAATATTATTATGTGAAACAGTCGTTTTTGTACGTTGAATTAAATTAACCGATTGGGTGGTATATTTTATTTTGTAAACTATTGGAACATCCGTGTTATTGAGACAGCTCAAAATCGTTTATTTTACACTATGATTTCACACGACATAAAGATTTTTTAAATCGAAACAAAAAACTGATACCTTTCATGTGCCATTCCATATGGTAAAAACGCCCTTTAATTAGATCCACGCAGCATGTGAATAATTACAATATTGATATGTTCATTTGTAATTCTATCATTTCTTTTAATTTGTATCTTGGTAATTTAATCAAATAACTTATTGTACACAACAAAGCTCATCTATGTAAATATTTTTTGTTCCACATTTAAATTGTAACTGAGCTGGCCCGTTTGATTCTAATAAATAAATAAAAAAGTATTCCTGTGGACGCTTCCATTTTTGAAACAGGTGATAAACGGACGACCATTGTATTTGATTTTTAGAGGAAACGATTTAATATTTAAGCACGAATATTATTATACTGCTGCGTCAGCGTTTCGGAAAACGTCAAGTAGATTTTGTAACCGAAATCGCGAAACGAACAATCGAATCGTCGGGAAAGTAGTGTGAACAAATTTTACCCAAAAATTTTCGAACGAAACGAGGTTTTACATTTAAATTCTTGGATGTTTTTTTTTTTTTCCCAACATAACGTCCGTACGTAGGTATACTATATATTATGTGTTTTTGTTTAGGTACTCTGCCGAGTCGTCATAGGAATGCCGTCGTTTTGGCGCCTGACGCGTTACAACAATCAGATACCCTGTACCCATAGAAAAGAAGACGTAGCGGAGAAACACCGAAAAAAAAAAAACATATATTTACACGTCGGTCCCAAACATTTATATTGACAACCGGCGGTGGTCTCTCGCATGTGTGGGGTCAATAATATATTATATTGTTGTGAGAAATTCTACGAATTATACGATATTATATTTTGTATACGTCGATTTCTGCCGTAGAACACCCCACGTTTTGTGTTGTGCGTCGTGCAAAGGTAGAGATCACGCGCACACACACGCGCATGACACATGAACAACAAACAACAAACTCGAACCACGTACACATATTATGGAATTTTCTACGAATAAAATTTATTGCAGAAGATACCGTCATGCAGTGTATAGTACCGTAAAAGGAATAATATAAAAAAAAAAAGTCTTTCACCGTCCCCCGACGGAGCTGATGTATTTTTGTCGCGTAGACTTAGGCCAGAGACTGTAGTTTGAAAAGTAAAATATTGTGCTCTTCGCGACGCGATCTTCAACATATAACACCTATATTACCATTGTTACGGGAATCGATAAATGATCATAACATAATCATCACTCGGCTAGTTGGAAACTTGCTATAATATGTATAAGCAAAGAAAATAAAAAAAAAAAACGGTACTTTGAAGTTACAACGATGTATTAGATATCCACGTGTTGTATCTGTTTGTTATTTTTGATTTCAGGAACATTCAATTTTCAGCGGAACGTCAGAATTGTAATGCAAACTACACGCGTTTTCCGATAAACGTGGCTTTTACAAAATCATTTCGCTTGTACAATTATTATGCGTGTGTACAATTTGTCGAGTCAATTTTACTTATTGTGCTCGTTCAGCTAAAATCGCAATATAAATTATGTAATGTACGGAAAATTAAATTTAAAAATATTATTTATGCTCTAATTTTGGTGGGTCCGCTATACTTTTTTTTTCAGCTATTTTAAAATTCGTGTCGTTGAAATACGCGTACGCCGGTTATCGTAATGTCGTAACGACAGGGTCTCGTTTTATCACCAAACTTTTTATGGCAGGATGATATAGAAAAATAAAAAACGAATTATTTTCTTGTATAGAAACAAGGAAAAGAAAGAATTTTTCTTAAAAAATTGGAACGGCGAGTTCCTTTTAGTTATTAAAGTTTAAAATTACGTTAACAACACAGTAGCTTATACGTAATAACGCTTACTCAAACATTGTTCGATATTTTTCGTGGAACGTTTAAATAAACGTCTTAAAACTATTATACAAATAATAATTATTTTAATCAATGGTACTACGCATCGATGAAAGACTCTTTTAGTCATGACTATGATAAAAACAAAATAGATAGGTACATTATATATTGTGAATGTACAGAACAAACAGCTAAATTTTTTAATGGTAAAAAACCGTTTATATAATATTTTTTCTAACGACCATTTCGTACGACCATTGATGATATTACACTGTTTGTAATCGTTTTGATTGACCGGTTTCACTCATCTTTATACTTTATGCTCGCGTTGAATACATATCGTGTCCTGTGCTTTATAATGTTATTGCTTATAGAACACGTTTTAATACGCGTTTCCGTTAATTGTGTCGTGTTCATTAATAATTCATCGTTATGTAGATTTTAAGTGGGCACAATATTAGTTGTTTAGTACCGTTTACGTATCGTAATTCACTGATTGACGTGGCGCTTGTACAGGCCCTTATCGAAAGACCATCGGGAGTCCCGTGGACACATGTAACCGCAGAAGTAGCTAACGAAAATACACAACGAAAGAAAATCGGTCGTTTAGTTATAAACTGTTTTTTTGGACGAAAAACTAACGTATTCCCTTGCCTTAGACTGTTGCGTACCTACCACGTGTTGTTGATATTTCTCGTTAGAGTCGTGTATCGAATTACAAAAATGATCAGCTAAAAATTCAACTATTATGCGCCTCGTCCGACGTGGACCGTTGATTTTATTCGCGAGTTGGTGATTACGTGTTATTCGAATTTCTCTAGTACTTTACACGTATTTTAGCACTATACAAACAGGTGAAATTAATCTACAATAAACTGCAACGGTGCGAATTGTATTTTTCACGAAATAGCGATGCCCGTTTCCATGATACTGCGAGCCGCAAGCATGCGTCTACAACGTCGTATTATTGTGCGTGTTGTAGAGCCGCAGATGCAGCTGCCGAATATCGCCGCTTCCAGTGGTACACGAATTCCACACACACACACAATAATCGAAAATGCCAACACTCAAACGGAGGCCACATTGCCTCTTAATACCCTATGCACAAGTATTCACTTAAACTGTGCGAACCACGTACGTGTGGCAAGCGATGTCCCTTCGCTCCCGAAAATCTCTTATGCCAATAATTAGTATGAAATTCGCATGCCCGATTTCAAGATTTGCACGATCCTCATACTCAAAATATAACATCGAAAATAAGGATGGCGGAAAATAATTTTTTAAAACATTTTTTCGTGAACACGATTTAGCGCGACCACTCACGAAATTCGCACGTCACCTCTGCCACCGTGAAAACCAAATCCAAAGAGCCCGGCAACACGTGTCCACCAGCCCCTCCGAAAATAATTTTTTTGAAAACACTTTTTTGTGAAAAATTAGCCCGTAATTAGCACGATTTGGCCCGTTATAATATGGGCTCGTACGTGACCGACTATAAATCTAAAATGTTATATTTTGTTATTGAAACTTTCGCATTACAATTTATGACGGTCGAGTAACGAGCGTCATAAATATTTTTTTCAAGTACCTAATAAAATATTAATTTTTTCGGTGGCGTCCCACGAATTCGACTTGGTTAATGTCGCATCCTCCAAAATTTAACGCCAGAACCGACCGTCGCTTCTACGGCTCGTGTATTACGGTGCACAACAAGAGCGGGGGTGTATTTTAAACACTATCATGGTTTGGCCAACAAAGTTTTCTTAAAAGTCAACCCTGCGATCGGTCAAAAGTGGAGTTGGTAAAAAAAATAATTCGACGCGAGCATGTGAAAATCTCGTTGGACAAAAGGAAATACAGTACACGATATTATAATATACGTATTGTCACGTTTGTTTTTATAAGCGCTTACGGATTTTTCGTCCCTCATACCGATGCAAACGTTTAAAATATCGAAAAATAAACTGTCGTTCGTTTACTGCGTGGATAAAGACTTAAAAGAGAACCACCGAGTTGATTTATAGATAGAAGCAGGTATGGTGTGAATGAAAAGTTAAACATTTTGACCAGAACAAAACAATACAATATTTCACGATCGTAGGAACGAAACCTCTCGACGTGGACTGCCAGTGGCGAGGGGGACCCGATAGGAGATTATCGCCCCTTCAAGATCGTAACGTCCGCATAAGAAATCGGGTAAAACACCTCGTTTTGGAGGGAAAGAAAACAAAAAAAAAAATATATTCACTACAAACGTCCGCCCCCTCGAACGGGGTGTCTAGATACTCTACCGCTTCCGGACGGCCGCCCACCGCTCGTTTGCGGGCGTTACGCGCACAATATAATAATTATTATAACGGCCGTACGATGTAATATATAGGACCCGCGCGCGTTATTATCCTTTCTCCTCGATCGGCTACCGTTTGTGTCGTATACATCAATTACGCTATCATATTTTCTATGGTAATCGTTACAACTCTGTCGGAAGATGTTAAGGGCGAAATAAGAGCATTTGGGTCCATTGACAGTAGTTTACGCTGGAACCCGCACGGCATATCGTCGAAAATAATCTCCGGGTCGCTTTGAGCGCAGCGTCACTCGGAAGCTGTGGTTCGATATCCGGAAGCTAAATCATCGCCTTTGAAAAAACGATTGTCACCGAGCTCAGTTGGGTCTAGCGGTGTATGCGCGCTCCAATTTTTCGATTTAGTAACTTTTCTGATAGGTTCGTTGACTGTGCACCAGAAAACGAATTGAGAATTTTACTGCGAAAATTTCCTCCACCACGTTTGTGATTGTGAAGTTTTTGTGTACCCGCCGAAAGAGCGCATAACTTTGAATACCACAAAAAAGTCGACACTTTGGCTTTGAATCGTGTTTTTGTTTCGAACAGATTTTCGCACATTTTGCGAGCGATATACTCTGAAAACGCGCACACAAATTTATAACGAAAAGCACGCCGGAGTGTTATCAATAATTGTCCGATCGAATCGAAACCGATACCGGTTATAATTCGGTACGTCGTAATATGAAACGTTATTTAAATTAATACTTTTTCTCAAATGCGACTTTCGGAGTTTTCGGACCAGTTTTATTGTCGAATTCAGTTTCGACGTATGGTGCTCCAGACGGGCACGTTTGAACCACAATAATCTCGAAAGCGGACGGTTTTTTTTTTCGTTCGTGAAACTACACGAACGACGCTCGCGGATTATCGAAATTCCGTAAGTTCACATTTTTTTTGTTTTTTTCATTTTCGGGCCCCGGGTGTTACAACCCCTATTCTCCTCCCGCGCCGTCTCGCGACAACGACTCCGCCGCGCAGGTATCCGAGGTACCTGCTTATTTATGTCACTGGGATAAGTGTTCGTGACAGCTAAATGAATATTTATGTCGTTACACGTATAGTATACACTCTGTATATGTATCCACTACATATTTTATATAAATTTACAACACTTTGTTGTCTGCGCGGGTCCGAAGACCCCCGCGGGCGCGGTATACGACCAGTTTTGTGTGCCTATGAGCACACGTATGTTATATAGTTATACACCTGTAATCTTTCTCACCCTACGTCGATCGCAGGGCGTTCCCACACACAAAATATACGTTTCTCATGCTCGCCTTGTACAGAAAAAAAAAAGTATATAATACCTAGACACACACACACATTACAATATAATATACATATACGTGTATATTTTATTATATTATACGGTTAATCTGTTCGCCAGCATCTCGCCCGTCGGTCGGCAACGATTTCGTATTCCTGCCCGATTCTTATCCCGCGTATAATATCGTTATAATGTATAAAGTTTTAACGACGAACACACCCGCGGTGGCGACGAGATTAATAAATTATCATCGTGTTTGCGCGGGGGAGGAATGTTCTGGAGAAGAAAAAAAAATTTTTAATAAACAGCCGGGAATCACTCTAGTCCGGTGGATAGTTTTGATGCTGTGAGCCACTGTTTAAGCAACACCGTTTAACGCTAAAACCAATTAAAATGTAGTGAAGACACTTTAAAAAAAAGGTTTAAAATCATAATTTTATCGTCACGAGAAAACGATTTTACCAAAAAAAAAACCCAACAAATAATATAAAAAAAAAAACCGAGCAATGGAAAGTTCTATTTTTAGAATTAAGAAAACTTAGAAAAGTCCGGAATCGCTCTAAGACAGTGCGGGATTTTACTGTTTAACCTTTCAAACTTAAGTTAACTTGCAAGACGGAAAATGAACTAAACTTAACACGGTTAAAAATACATTATTTTTTCAACTAACACAAACCCATTTACCTAGTGTAGATATTATAAAACACTATTTAAACAAAATGCGTTAGACGTAGTTGTTTCAGTAATTTGTTACCTATACATAATTTTTAGATATCTCATTTTTACATAAACTTTGAAATAAATTATTTGAGTCTTCTTACAAACAATATATGTTTATTGTTACTACCGGATAGTAAAAATAAGAACATAATAAATGTTAAAATATCACAACCCCCTCAAATAAAAAAAACCTGCCCGAATAGAAATTAATTATAAACAGTTGAGTTGCCTGCAATAACAAGTTTAACTGAAGACGATAGTAGATAATTAACAAGTTAAGTTAAAAAGTCAAGAATGTTTTGAAAAACAAAAACCATGTTAGAAAAAGAGAGTCTGAGGTGTAGGGGGTAAAAAAAAAAAACCATTTGATTTCTATTTTCTGAAAAATTTACTGTTTATTCTACATTTTTGATTGGCCAATTTTTCCGAAATTGATGGAATAGTTTTTGTGAAAATTAGGTTTAACATTGTCGCCGATTACGATAAAACTACATATTTGACATTGCGCATTTATTTTATAAACTTGTAAAGTATTTTTAAAGATAATTTAGTCGAAAATATACGAGTTAGAAGAAGTTATAATCAAAAAACTAAGTGAAATTTAAAGAAAAACGTTAAAAATTACGGCAAACGTGGTTTTTGACATAATTCTTTTAGGTTTTTTGGCCATAACTTCCAAAATAATAAATGGAACTGGCTGAAACTCTTATACAATATTTCAATAGGTAAAATACAAGTTTCATCCGAGTTTCAAGCGAAAATATTTTAGTTAAGTATAAAACTTTAAAAATATCCATTTTCTTTGTTGTTTTTGTTCGATAAAAATTTAATTTTCCACAAATTGTTTTGAAACTTTATCACAAGGTTTTTTTTGTCGTTTAAAGTTGGATAATTGTCGAAAATTGGTCATACTTTTGACTTATTTTTAGAGAAAAACTTACTTAAGATTTAAAATTAAAACATCGTGTTTAAAACAAAATTTGCTGTTTGATAAAAAAAGTTTCATAAAAATCCGTCCAGGAAATTCTGAAAGCGTATAAAAATAGAATTGAATAATGGTGTGATTTGGTTATTACAATGAAAAAATGCACTATTGTGCAATTGATATTAGAATTGTATTAATTCCTCAAATAATGGACAAAATAATTTGAAAATTTTACACGATATTTAAATTAATAAATGCATTGGCTCGAATATGTGAGAAACTAAAATACTTAGCCAACGCTGAACCAATTAAAACTCAAAAAAAAAAAAAATGTAACATATCTTTGTTGTAGACAAGGATGTCCGCCGGAATTCGTTAAAAGGGGAGCAAAATATAAATTTTTGAATTTAGAAAACATTTAGTTGTGTTTTTTCTGTATAATAATAATTAAGTGATTTAAGAAAAACAAAAAAAAAGCCAAGAGGAGAAAATGCTCTACCCCCTCTGCGGACGCCCTTGGTTGAAGACAATGATATACTTAAGGTAGATATCAATTTTTTTGATATAAGCCCTACAAAGTTTTGACTCTAATTGCGCCAATTTCTATCGGGTTAAATCCTTCCAAAATAATCGGTTATGTATGAACTGTTCAAGAAATAACAACAGTTAAATATTTTTTCTTGTTCAAAAAATTAAAAGTCAAATTCCTAGCTGAACTCATGTCCATTTTTTTCCAGAAATGTTAACATTTAGAAAACTTTTGAACACACAAAATATTAAAAGTCAACATCCTACGTAAACTCCTGTCCATTTTTTTCAGAAATTTCAACACTTAAAATATTCACCTATAAGGATATAAAATTTTAATATTTTGGATGTGCTGAAACTTTCCTGGTGTTAAAATTTCTGAAAAAAAAAAGAAATGGACAGGGGTCATTTCACATAAGAAGCTTACCTAGGAAATTAGTTGAAACATATTGGCACCGGTTTGGACTTGATCGGACAATGTCGGAGGGCTGGCCCCGACACAAACATTTTGATTGCGGCCAAAATATGAAGTTGCAATGTCCAAAACGGGTGTTTCAAATTAGTTGAAAAACATTTGCACCGGTTTGGACATGATCGGACAAAGTCGGGAGGTCACGTGAAGTTGGATAATTAAAACTTGTGGCGAAAATTCGAAATCGCAAATTCCAATACGTGTGTTTCAGATAGTTTCAAATTAGTTACGAAATACAGACGCTAGTTTTGAGATTCCTAGTTTCGTTGCTTCAGTATATGGGTAAAATTAATGTTTTTACTTTTGTATAAAACCTTCTAGAAGCCCCGAAAAAAAAAAAAAAAGAAATCCTACATAGTACATGGATTTATTCAATAGGTAGGGGGACCATGGTATTCATGGTATAATCATTCATTCTGGTAACCAATATTCATAGAATAATCATGAAAATGAACCCATTGATTGCGCAAATAATATTGGTTTGAAAAGCCAACAAAAAAAAAAAAAAATTGAGGAAAAAAAAATAATTTGTGTGAAATAATATTATTGTACTCGTGTTATATAAAAGAATAAAAATAAATTTTCTGTAATCTCGTTTACATGTACCTACTACAAATTCATACAAACAAAACAGTTTACCCAACTGATTGATTTGGCTAGTCGTGGGCTTGCTGCAACAACCAAATGAATCCACTTTTTTTTAAGAGTAGACTTTTCCATGCTCATGTTCATAAAAATAGTTTTTTTTTTCGCGCGCGAAAACTGGACAAACTCCATTATCGATACCGGAATTGTGACGAATCGACAAAGGAAATGACAAAAATTGATAAAAAATTTCAATTGCTCTCCCGAAAATCGTCAAAAACAAGGATCTCTAGCCCCCTTGGATTGCTCCCTGACCTTAAATAAAACCTTAAACTGATTATTTAGCTATATCTTA
Source organism: Hormaphis cornu (assembly GCA_017140985.1). Lineage (NCBI taxonomy): Eukaryota > Metazoa > Arthropoda > Insecta > Hemiptera > Hormaphididae > Hormaphis > Hormaphis cornu. Next base: position 22,248,034 of record CM029361.1, read on the forward strand.
CCAATGTGTTATCTTACCTTAGCGTCCATTTCGTCCACAACGTTACCAGCCACTGTTACTAGATTTACAGTCATAAATCGTATATGTACTTTACTAAAATTTGTCATACCTATAAAACTTTATAGCTATCGAAACAGTATCGCACAGTTTCGGTCGATTCAAATTTTTTTATTCAACGTGTCAGTGTATTTCAACACATATTTGGTCTGGCTCGAACGGCCGACGAGTTCTACACCGTTTGTAATTAATGTGTATAATCGTGAATGTTTAAAACAATCGTAAACGACATCAGGTTAGGTGAGTACCGAAACAAAAGTTTCTCGTTATAGACGTACCATCGGAGAAGTTAGGTGAGAACAGTAATATATATAATAATTGAAAACGCACATTTTCGAGGGAAAAAAAATAGAAAAATCGTGTTTATTCATACCATCAAAGCAACGTAAATATTACATCAAAAACATACTGTTATGTTGATAGAAAAAAATATTATGTTAAAGATTAAAAAAATACACGGAACACTGTATGTACAAAATAAAAACTAACACAATTATTATTGCAGTATTATCATCATGTATTACACCGTGCACGGTAATAACATTTTTATAATCAATGAAAAAAAAAAAAAAAAAAAAAGTTTATCGGTACAAAATATTACCGAATCTAGGAGTTTATTGTACCATACAAATAACGAACAATAAACGATAATAATAGGGACGTTCCGAAATTGTTGTAGGCAAAAAAAAAAAAAAAAAATTATTAATTATAAAAAAAAACTGTCCGTTATCAACATCCCCTATTATTATCGTCGCGTCCGTCGCGTACACACCGTTTACATGACGGTGCACAAGTCCAAACACACGAGGAAACACTCCTCGCCTCTGCCGATCTGCTCGGCGGCTGCGCCTCTGCCGATCTGCTCGGCGGCTGCGTCTCTGCGGTCTTCCCCGTCGGCGGCGCGGTCCTCCGGTTCTTCATCGGTCGCAGCCGTACCGTCGCGTCGCAGACGCGCGATGCGTCCGCCGTACGCCTCCGACCCGCCGCTCGTGTCCGCGGCCCGCAGTTCGGGCGCCGACACGGTCCTCGTCAATGTGTTGGTTTTCGACGTCTGGACGCCGACCGCAACCGTGGCGGGCTCCGTTTCCGCCGTCTGAACGGCCACCGAAACCTTTTCCCCGGCGGCGGCGGCGGACGGCTTGTCCGCGCCGTCGGCCTTTTCCGGATGCAGGAAGGAACGGTTCATCACGACGAGCGGCTTGGGGGCTACGGGGGGCGGCTTGCGTTTGACGACGACGTCGCCGCCGCTCGCAGCTTGAGTTTCTCCTTTGTTACCGCCGTTGCACAGTCTGACGACCGCGTTGCGGACCGTTGTTTGGTTCCTGGGGTCCGAGCGCGCGCGCCTGTTCCGCGCGAACCTGTTCACCCAGCCGATGGGTGGCGGTGGCGACTCGTCCGAGCGGCTGTTCAACACGATCGATTCGGAGCGTGTCAAATGAGCGACGCCCCTGTCGCAGTCGGCCAGCTCCTCGTCGCTGGTGCCGGTGTTACGTTGCGCCATCGCACTGCGCGCTGTTCGCGATCTTTTCGTCTTCTTCCTTACCGCGGGAACGAACGGACGGGCGGCGGACGAGCGGACGAAAACGGGACTGCGCGGCCGGCCGGCGGCTCGTGTTCGCGCGGGTGTCGGAGAGCCGGTCGCGCGCTCCTGGTGGCGAAACACGGGAGCCGCCGCGGCCGCCGCCGATCAAGACGCGCCCACACGTCCCGTGGCGTGGCGTGGTGGTGGTGAAGAGGAGAGCAAAACCGGAAGTCGTTTCTGATAAAAACGATGTTATTATGATAAAAATGTTTTTAATATTATTTCGCTGACGTTTTTGGCGATTATTTTACCGCGCGATTAAAAACCGGTCGCCGACGGGGGTGGAATAAGACTCTATCTCCAGGGTTACCAGACGTCCCGGATTTCCGGGACATGTCCCGGATTCGGGCTTCCGTCCCGGAGTTCCGGATTTTTTTCGAAAATCATCAAAATGTCCCGGATTTCGAAATACATGATTTTTTCTAAAGAAAAACTCTTGAAAGAGCTAAAAAAAAAAAAAAAAGGTCACCAACTTTTGGCACGATGGAACAAAATGACGTCCTTTTTTTTTTTTTTTAGCTCTTTCAAGTGTCCCGGATTTCGAACTGACCAATCTGGTAACCCTGTCTATCTCTAACTCATCGATATTACGACAGGCTCGTCAACACGTACTGTACGTGTCGGACACTTACCCTTCGGGATTCAGTGTTACGTCGTTAGAATGTACGATAGATAAATACGTCTCGTAAATTTCCCGATTGTGCACGTCTTACCCTCGACCTCGTGTAATCGTTTCAAGCGAATTTTTCAGTGTCCACGAGTCGCGCCCACGGTCGTATCGGACGTGACGCCTTCGCGGTGGTTCCGGGCTGTGAATTTCACGCCATGATTGAGGGTGACGTTTCGACCGAACGTCTCCGAACCGGGACAAACACCGAGTTAGGCCCCCAACGACATCTCCAATACATCACAGCGCTCACCGCGTAATACGTTCCGTCTTCCCGTTTCTACCGTATCCCCGATATTTGTGTCAATCGTCAATGTTTAAGTACAGTACGCGTCTGAACAAAGAGATTTTCTTACAAAATAATCGTACGTGCTGACTGTTTTGGTCCTTGGGTCCGAGCTTTCATTCGAATGTAAAAAACAAAATCCGTTCCGATGAGAAGAATCACGGTGGTGCGGGAACCTCTTTGGTTACCACGTTACGGGCCCGTCGAGTGTGGTGGATGGCGGGCGGGCGGGGTGGCCGGCGCTGTGGACCCGGGGTCCCGAAGAGGGCCTGCCGAAGCAATCGACTACGATATTAGACAAATTTTTACTTTCATAAAAGCTGCGATTAATTGAAATGAAAGATTAGCGCGAAAGAGCTAGATAATTACAACATTATCATAGTATTATCAGGGAAACACGGTTATTGCCAGTCGCGTTGTTATTTGTTGATACAGTTGTCTATTTTCCATTTTAATTTTATAAACTCTGTGGGCAAGGGCTGCGGAAGAGTGCCCGGATTAGTTTATCCCCTGAATTTCTCTCCGCGGCCCCGTTAACGTATGACACGATAAAAAGAAAAAAAAGTCCACTACCTAACTCTGGGTCGCGATGGGTAGTTTTGTGACGGGGTAGCGATCGAGCTTTCGACGGCTCACTAGTTCAGAAGTCGCGGTTTAAACGCGTTGTTTTCTATCCGAAAGCAACGGTGAATTCCCATTGCCTTCGAAAATTCCGAGCGAGCTCGGCTGTCTAGTATAAAAAAGTATAGGTAAAAACATTAATTTAAACACTTTCGTCAAATCCGTATCTTTCCTATTTTAGTATTATGTAAAAATGTCAGCTCGATCTTTATTACGGATGTTACGATAAAAAAAAATTCAAAATCGACGCGTAAAAAACACTTTCCCCGTAATTATTTGCCCCCGCCATTGTGAGAAATACACGGCCGCCCGGAACGACGAGTTCAACGACAAAATGCCGTAATTAGTGCCATAGTTAAATTTCAAAATATTATTCCTGTTTAGATTTTACTACGTTTGTTGCTATCAAATTCGGGGATATATAGTCGACTGTATTTTAAGGAGAAAAGTATAGGCAATATAAGTTGATTCGGTGTACTCGTGCGATACGTAAATGAATTAGTGCGAATGAGTTCGTGTGTAGGCGCTGATACAGTAAAATTTTTTATATTCATAATTTTATAAAAATATTAAATTGAGTGGGCCTATGAGTCCAAAATTTGTATAGTGTATAATGGGAAAAGTGGAGAGGAAAAAAGAGGTATTTGGAAAATTACAATGAAATTAAAATTGAAACTCTTGAAAATGCTATTGGCCATTGAGTATTATGACAGAGTGCGAGGGATGACAGAGACACTATCATTATTACTTCTTATGATGGGTACATTTGAGACTTGCAAAAGTTCAGTTTGACTTAAAGATAGCACGTTTAAATCAAGGCTTAAAATCGGTTCAAACCGGTTTCTCTGTTAACTGGTTTTACGATATGAAAATTAATAAGAACGAAACCATAATTCGTTATATAGTATAACAAAAAAAAAATTTCTTGAGTCTTAATAAATTATTTTAGTTTAACTGTAGTGAATTTCGGTGTGCTGTGGCCTCCACGGAAATTGTTTAGAAGGTATTACACGGTTATTCGTGGTAACAAATAAATATTTTTAATTACTTGTATACTATTTTCAATCTTCACGTATTTGCGAGTAACAACTATAATTATTGTATTAATATCTAATATCTATGTTTGTTACACACATGACAATATTTACACCAAATTTAATTAAATTGTGAAAAAAAATTCATAATTAAAACTTATTCGTCGACGTGATAGTCTCTTAGTTTTCCAGAAGAATATTGAATCGTGAATTTTCATCTTAAATTCCAGGCAGTAAATTATTTATACTATTACTACATAACATCCTAATTTTGGCCCTTACACTGTGCATATGGTTTAAAAACTAATCGTAAATTTTTAGATACCATTTAGACAGAATAACTAAGATTTATAATTTCCGTTAGAAAACCTAACGAGTAAATTTGTTATTTAATAAATATTTTAACCGTACAACATTTTACTGTACGAACTGCGTTTTAGAACGCCTAATTAATGTTTGCGTTTAGGGTTGCCACTTTTGAAAGATGGCAGAGCCGGAGACTAGATGGGCTGATAGGCAAAATATTAAAAAGTATTAAATTAAAACGTACCATTTATCATTTAACTATGCTCATAGCTTAGTTAATGAAGTAAAAATTAAATTATAATAGGTAATAAATTATTAATAAATGTTAGTATAATCACATATTTTATTAGGTATTGAAAAGTACAAAATATGTTTATTTAAATTTAAAATCATTCTCTACATTTTTGGTCGTTCAGAATTTTTTAATAAACTCAAA
>CM029361.1:22258022-22328035 GCA_017140985.1 Hormaphis cornu
AGAATAGGGGTTGTAACACCCGGGGCCCGAAAATGAAAAAAACAAAATAATGTGAACTTACGGAATTTCGATAATCCGCGAGCGTCGTTCGTGTAGTTTCACGAACGAAAAAAAAAACCGTCTGCTTTCGAGATTATTGTGGTTCAAACGTGCCTGTCTGGAGCACCATACGTCGAAACTGAATTCGACAATAAAACTGGTCCGAAAACTCCGAAAGTCGCGTTTGAGAAAAAGTGTTAATTTAAATAACGTTTCACATTACGACGTACCGAATTATAACCGGTATCGGTTTCGATTCGATCGGACAATAACACTCCGGCGTGCTTTTCGTTATAAATTTGTGTGCGCGTTTTCAGAGTATATTGCTCGCAAAATGTGCGAAAATCTGTTCGAAACAAAAACACGATTCAAAGCCAAAGTGTCGACTTTTTTGCGGTATTCAAAGTTACGATCGGAGCGCTCTTTCGGCGGGTACACAAACACTTCACAATCACAAACGTGGTGGAGGAAATTTTCGCAGTAAAATTCTCAATTCGTTTTCTGGTCCACAGTCAACGAACCTATCAGAAAAGTTACTAAATCGAAAAATTGGAGCGCGCATACACTGCTAGACCCAACTGAGCTCGGTGACAATCGTTTTTTCAAAGGCGATGATTTAGCTTCCGGATATCGAACCACAGCTTCCGAGTGACGCTGCGCTCAAAGCGACCCGGAGATTATTTTCGACGATATGCCGTGCGGGTTCCAGCGTAAACTACTGTCAATGGACCCAAATGCTCTTATTTCGCCCTTAACATCTTCCGACAGAGTTGTAACGATTACCATAGAAAATATGATAGCGTAATTGATGTATACGACACAAACGGTAGCCGATCGAGGAGAAAGGATAATAACGCGCGCGGGTCCTATATATTACATCGTACGATACGGCTGTTATAATAATTATTATATTGTGCGGCCGCAAACGAGCGGTGGGCGGCCGTCCGGAAGCGGTATCTAGACACCCCGTTTGAGGGGGCGGACGTTTGTAGTGAATATATTTTTTTTGTTTTTTTTTCCCTCCAAAACGAGGTGTTTTACCCAATTTCTTATGCGGACGTTACGATCTTGAAGGGGCGATAATCTCCTATCGCGTCCCCCTCGCCACTGGCAGTCCACGTCGAGAGGTTTCGTTCCTACGATCGTGGAATATTGTGTTGTTTTATTCTGGTCAAAATGTTTAACTTTTCATTCACACCATACCTGCTTCTATCTATAAATCAACTCGGTGGTGGTTCTCTTTTAAGTCTTTATCCATAACGACAGTTTATTTTTCAATATTTTAAACGTTTGCATCGTTTTCGGGACGAAAAATCCGTAAGCGCTTATAAAAACAAACGTGACAATACGTATATTATAATATCGTGTATTGTATTTTCTTTTGTCCAACGAGATTGTACATTTTCACATGCTCGCATCGAATTATTTTTTCCACTTTTGACCGATCGCAGGGTTGACTTTTAAAAAGACTTTGTTGGCCAAACCATGATAGTGTTTAAAATACACCCCCGCTCTTGTTGTGCACCGTAATACACGAGCCGTAGAAGCGACGGTCGGTTCTGGCGTGAAATTTTGGAGGATGCGACATTAACCAAGTCGAATTCGTGGGACGCCACCGAAAAAATTGGCTCAGAGATTAATATTTTATAAGGTACTTGAAAAAAATATTTATGACGCTCGTTACTCGACCGTCATAAATTGTAATGCGAAAGTTTCAATAACAAAATATAACATTTTAGATTTATAGTCGGTCACGTATTATAACGGGCCAAATCGTGCTAATTACGGGCTAATTTTTCACAAAAAAGTGTTTTCAAAAAAATTATTTTCGGAGGGGCTGGTGACACGTGTTGCCGGGCTCTTTGGATTTGGTTTTCACCGTGGCAGAGGTGACGTGCGAATTTCGTGAGTGGTCGCGCTAAATCGTGTTCACGAAAAAATCTTTTTAAAAAATTATTTTCCGCCATCCTTATTTTCGATGTTATATTTTGAGTATGAAGATCGTGCAAATCTTGAAATCGGGCATTTTCATACTAATTATTGGCATAAGAGATTTTCGGGAGCGAAGGGACATCGCTTGCCACACGTACGTGGTTCGCACAGTTTAAGTGAATACTTGTGCATAGGGTATTAAGAGGCAATGTGGCCTCCGTTTAAGTGTTGGCATTTTCGATTATTGTGTGTGTGTGGAATTCGTGTACAAGCCTGTACCACTGGAAGCGGCGATATTCGGCAGCTGCATCTGCGGCTCTACAACACACGCACAATAATACGACGTTGTAGACGCATGCGTGCGGCTCGCAGTATCATGGAAACGGGCATCGCTATTTCGTGAAAAATACAATTCGCACCGTTGCAGTTTATTGTAGATTAATTTCATAACCATACAACCGTTTGTATAGTGCTAAAATACGTGTAAAGTACTAGAGAAATTTGAATAACATGTAATCACCAACTCGCGAATAAAATCAACGGTCCACGTCGGACGAGGCGCATAATAGTTGAATTTTTAGCTGAGATCATTTTTGTAATTCGATACACGACTCTAACGAGAAATATCAACAACACGTGGTAGGTAGGTACGCAACAATCTAAGGCAAGGGGTTACGTTAGTTTTTCGTCCAAAAAAACAGTTTATAACTAAACGACCGGTTTTCTTCCGTTTTTTGGGTACGTTTTCTTCGTTGTGTATTTTCGTTAGCTACTTCTGCGGTTACTTGTGTCTACGGGACTCCCGATGGTCTTTCGATAAGGGCCCGTACGAGCGCCACGTCAATCAGTGAATTACGATACGTAAACGGTACTTAACAACTAATATTGTGCCCACTTAAAATCTACATAACGATGAATTATTAATGAACACGACACAATTAACGGAAACGCGTATTAAAACGTGTTCTATAAGCAATAACATTATAAAGCACAGGACACGATATGTATTCAACGCGAGCATAAAGTATAAAGATGAGTGAAACCGGTCAATCAAAACGATTACAAACAGTGTAATATCATCAATGGTCGTACGAAATGGTCGTTAGAAAAATTATTATATAAACGGTTTTTTACCATTAAAAAATTTAGATGTTTGTTCTGTACATTCACAATATATAATGTATACCTATCTATTTTGTTTTTATCATAGTCATGACTAAAAGAGTCTTTCATCGATGCGTAGTACCATTGATTAAAATAATTATTATTTGTGTAATAGTTTTAAAACGTTTATTTAAACGTTCCACGAAAAATATCGAACAATGTTTGAGTAAGCGTTATTACGTATAAGCAACTGTGTTGTTAACGTAATTTTAAACTTTAATAACTAAAAGGAACTCGCCGTTCCAATTTTTTAAGAAAAATTCTTTCTTTTCCTTGTTTTTATACAAGAAAATAATTAGTTTTTTTTTTTTCTATATCATCCTGCCGTAAAAAGTTTGGTGATAAAACGAGACCCTGTCGTTACGACATTACGATAACCGGCGTATTTCAACGACACGAATTTTAAAATAGCTGAAAAAAAAAATATAGCGATCCCACCAAAATTAGAGTATAAATAATATTTTTAAATTTCATTTTCTGTACATAACATAATTTATATTGCGATTTTAGCTGAACGAGCACAATAAGTAAAATTGACTCGACAAATTGTACACACGCATTGTACAAGCGAAATGATTTTGTAAAAGCCACGTTTATCGGAAAACGCGTGTGGTTCGCATTACAATTCTGACGTTCCGCTGAAAATTGAATGTTCCTGAAATGAAAAACTAAAACAAAAATCAAAAATAACAAACAGATACAGCACGTGGATATCTAATACCATAACATCGTTGTAACTTCAAAGTACCGTTTTTTTTTTATTTTCTTTGGTTATACATATTATAGCAAGTTTCCAATTAGCCGAGTGATGATTATGTTATGATCATTTATCGATCCCCGTAACAATATTATAGGTGTTATACGTTGAAGATCGCGTCGCGAAGAGCACAATATTTTACTTTTCAAACTACAGTCTCTACGGCCAAGTCTACGCGACATCAGCTCCGTCAGTGGACGGTGAGAGTAGAAAGACTTTTTTTTTGTATATTATTCCTTTTACGGTACTATACACTGCATGACGGTATCTTCTGCAATAAATTTTATTCGTAAAAAATTCCATAATATGTGTACGTGGTTCGAGTTTGTTGTTGTTCATGTGTCATGCGTGCGCGTGATCTCTACCTTTGCACGACGCACAACACAAAACGTGGGGTGTTCTACGGCAGAAATCGACGTATACAAAATATAATATCGTATAATTCGTAGAATTTTTCACAACAATATAATATATTATTGACCCCACACATGCGAGAGACCACCGCCGGTTGTCAATATAAATGTTTGGGACCGACGTGTAAATATGTGTTTTTTTTTTTTTCGGTGTTTCTCCGCTACGTCTTCTTTTCTATGGGTACAGGGTATCTGATTGTTGTAACGCGTCAGGCGCCAAAACGACGGCATTCCTATGACGACTCGGCAGAGTACCATAACAAAAACACATAATATATAGTATACCTACGTACGGACGTTATGTTGGAAAAAAAAAAAAACGTCCAAGAATTTAAATGTAAAACCTCGTTTCGTTCGAAAATTTTTGGGTAAAATTTATCAACAGCGTTCACACTACCATGCCGACGATTCGATTGTTCGTTTCGCGATTTCGGTTACAAAATCTACTTGACGTTTTCCGAAACGCTGACGCAGCAGTATAATAATATTCGTGCTGACGAATTAAATCGCTTCCTCTAAAAATCAAATACAATGGTCCTCCGTTTATCACCTGTTTCAAAAATGGAAGCGTCCACAGGAACACTTTTTTATTTATTTATTAGAATCAAACGGGCGAGTCCAGTTACAATTTAAGTGTGGAACAAAAAATATTTACATAGATGAGCTTTGTTGTGTACAATAAGTTATTTGATTGAATTACCAAGACACAAATTAAAAGAAATGATAGAATTACAAATGAACGTATCAATATTGTAATTATTCACATGCTGCGTGGATCTAATTAAAGGGCGTTTTTACCATATGGAATGGCACATGAAAGGTATCAGTTTTTTTTGTTTCGATTCAAAAAATCTTTATGTCGTGTGAAATCATAATCTAAAATAAACGATTTTGAGCTGCCTCAATAACACGGATGTTCCAATAGTTTACAAAATAAAATATACCACCCAATCGGTTAATTTAATTCAACGTACAAAAACGACTGTTTCACATAATAATATTATGCAATTACAAAAACTGATTTTCAAACCTTTTATTTGCAGAACGAGTGAAAACTACAACTCAACGCGTTAAGACAAATGAGTACTTTATACTATGTACATGTATGTTAATGTTGGGTAATGCAATCAATAAAAACGTTCTTTCGTACGTTTTACCAATCGATGTTTACTCTCAGCGAGCATAATATATTTATATCTGTTTCCTTCTTTATTTTAAAGCCAATAAGAACAGCGATAAAACTAGAACCGTAATTAAAATACCCAATTTTTAATTTTCATAATTGTCATTTGGTCGTTAAAACGCGTTTGATATGTTAAACATACCGAAACCGTGTATTTATTGATCACGACGAATCGTTAAAACATGAGCGGACTGACCCCGGCCTCTCGTCTATATTTATGTTTTGCGCAGTGCCGTACCGACGTGGAGACGGGTGGTTATAACTCTCCGAAATGTGTATAAAGTAACATTTTTTTAAATGCCTTTTTTATTTAAGTGAGGGTGTAAAAAAATCAAAATTAGTTATTACACCCTCCCTTGTATTTAGGACTCGGTACGCCACTGATTTCGAGCCCCCAACTCATAGTTTCTCGATAGGTGGGTACATGGATTTTGAATTTAGAGGGCCCGTAAAAAATTTAGCCTAAAACTGTCAGTCTATCTACACCTGCCTTAAAAAATGTTCGCTGAATTCGTACGGAGAGAACAAATCATTGGAAAAAAAACAATCTATTTTTCGAGGTAATATTGTTCATAATAGATTAGCATGAAATCGCTGGTAAAAATGTTTGCGTTTGTTGCATCATTTTGAAATGTACACGTGGTGAGCCTATATAGATTTCCTCGAACACCGCTCTCGAAAAAAAAAAATAATAATAATAATAACAATAGAAAATCATAGTAGTGTAGAAATTCCTGGTCCCATATGGTTTCATACGCATTTTACTTTATTTTTATTTCTACCAGATTTCTTTTACCGCGCCTTTTACATCGCCAAGGTCTTTGGACGGCACAAAAGCGCCTCGATATAATACATAATAAATAATAACTAACGGGATCATAAACATACAAACGATCGTTGAATGAAATCTGTTTTGTTATTCACCCCGTTTACCTACCTATGTTGTTTTCGCCAAGACAAAATGTTACATTTTCAACCCTGTAAAAAAATGTTTTCAATATTATTTATAAGTCGGTATCCAAATGCCAAAGATAAAATATTAACATGCGATTTCTATGAGTCAAAACAATTTTTTTCAAATATAAATACGAATCATTTTTAAAATACCGGTGCTTTGTTTAGAAAAATTGTAATAATAATTTCGAGATTTTATTTTACCGTTAAGTAAGTCCCGAACGAATCCTCGAAAAAATACATTATCAACTATCCAGCTTGCGAGGTAATATTATTATTCACAATAGATCTACGTTACGCGGAATCACTGGTGAAATCAATGTTTGCGTTTGACGCATCATCTTAAACTGCCTTTTCAAATGTGCACGTGGTGGACCTACACAGTATATTTCCTTAAACGACAATTTCTAAAAAAAAATTATAAATAAAAATAATAATATCAACAATAAAAAAATCCAAGTATCGAGAATTCTGGGTCCCCCAACATATCATGGGCATATTACTTCATTTTTATTTCTACCAGATTTTTTTTACTGCGTCTTTTACTATACCGCCAAGGTCTTTGGACGGCACTAAAATGAATCGATATAATATAATAACCCGCCGGGTCATCCACACAAACGATCGTTGAATGAAATCTGTTTATTATTTTTCCCTACCCATAGTATACTATGTAATATAATATAATATAATATCAAACATGGACAATTTTTGCGATTTTTTTATTTTTTTTTTTTTTTCAATCTCGGCGGTCAGACACATATAGTTCGACATTAGACGTTTAAAGTACATATTGGCCATAAAGAATATGTTATATCGTTATCTTTGGGAAAACTGAAAAAATTATATCCTATTTGTATTGTGTGTCTATATGTGAAAATGCGATTGAATAATAAATCAAACAGTTTTATTAAATCGTATTGTATTACGTTAAAAATTTAAAAAAGTTGTTCATCCCAAAAAATAATATTTAATATTGTAAAACTACAGTGTATTTAAATTTTAAAATCTAAAAACCGTATAAGTACAAAAAAACTAAGTAATCAGCAACATTTCAATATAGTAATAAGATTAATTAATAAATCAAACAGTTTTATTAGATCACTTTCTATTACACAAAATTTTGTTTACCACACAATATACAACTTTTTAGTCTGTAAAAAAATATTTTTAAAATTTATAAGGAGGCATCCAAACGAAGGCCAAAGAAAAAATATTGGCATGCAACTACTATAAGTATATTCTCTAAACAACTTTTTTTTAATACTAATACGAATCATTTTTAAAGTACTAATGCTTTGTTTCGAAAAATTTTAATATTTAAATATTTTTTTTTACGGTTAAGTAATAAGTCCAGACTTCGTAGCACAGTATAGCGTGACATTTCTATACTGTTGTTATTAAACTATTTTATAGTACGGTAATCAATCCTTAAATATCCGACAAAAAAGTATAATTATTAAAATGCAGGTAGGTATTTTTAAATCTACGAACGAATACTTCAAAAAAAATAAACTATTCCAAATTATAGTATTTTATTAGTATTCTACCTGTATTTTTATAACTAAACCTTTTTTTAGTATTTTTTAATAAGTCAGTCAAAAAGTATTATCGACTGAAATGCTATTTACGTGTTTTTGACAGGCACGGGGAACTGGTTCTTTGGTGAATGCAAACGAGTTTTTAAGACGAAATCATGTATTAAAACCCAATTATCTAAATTCGGCTGGAACATGGAGAGTAGTTGGTTTTTATTTTATATCTGTATTTTTTTTTTTTTATAGTGTACTACCCATCGGTCCGTTACAAATGTATACGTACGTATAGGTACACAACCAATTAAAACCAAAGGAAGACAGACGAAGACGAAGAAAAAGACGTTTCGTCGGTGTCAAAAATAAAAGTAAATTTTTCAATTTGTGGGAACAAAAAATAATCAATCGAAGATTATGGAGTTTATTATTTTTCTTCTACAAAATAAACAGGTACAGCTTTTCACGATAGGTACATCCGTTTGTTTATATTTATCGATACCTACGTTGCATATTTTCTGGGTGCTTTTAATTATTTATGTTTGATATATCATATATATATATAGATAACGTAAGACTAGTGTGTAATTTCAACTAATTTATTTTTACCCATTTACTGTCTACTTGTACACAGGCTCTAGGGAGGAAACAGAGGGAGATATTAGCACTGAACGTTCTAAAACACTACCAGAAACTTTACACTTTTTTGTCATTGTATTATTAGCTAATTTGTAGGTTCCTAGCGCATCAAAGATTGTACCGTTTTTACAATGATGTTTTTTTTATTTTCTATTAAACACTTTGACGGTCAGAGGTACCGTGCAATCGAAAAATGTCATAGCGCTAAAAGTTTGGAAACAAGACTTAGATTGTACCATAATTGATGTTTTTTTTAGAAATTTTGTTTTGTATTTGAGTTATGGCCTCAAGACCAAAACCAAAACCAGTCTTATTGATTACATAGTTACTACGGTTATGCTAACGTAGATGACCGTGATAGTTACTAGGAAAATATATCGTTTGATATTAAAATGTAACGTTTGATTTTATCCCTCTGATGCAAAATAATATTAATATTATATTGTATCTGTATACATTATTTCTACTATAAAATGTAAATGGCGCCTGTAGATATTAAATAAATAAAGAACTGATTCGGGTTTTAAAAAAAGTGGCTTGGACATTCGTTGTAACTTGTAAATCGTTCACAACAAGCAGAATCCACGAACACGAAAATCATACCGTTATGTCGGCATTTTCAAAACGACAAAGGAATGGAAAAGTACCCGAACACCCACGTTTATTTTATTTCAGCTCTCTCCAGGAGCGGATCGTCGTTTTTTCATTTTGCGTACCCATATAATTGTATACATTAAAACTGTTTATTTTTTCATTTCACATAGTTATATGTGGATAACGTTTGTCCTTTTCACAGGCTGCATGCGACAACTATTATAGGTATAAATCTTTCTTTTTTTTATTCATTTAAAATCGTATCTACGGTAATAGCGGTATTTCGGAATCTCTCTTTCATCTCATATCCACCGACCATCCCTACAGATTTCTCCCGCTTTCTTTCGAACAAACAAATACTCGTGTGTGGCTTCGCGGTCGGTGCGTTCTAAACTTACCTATCCCTTGGACTGTACAGTGGTGTGTTATTATGCAGACGGGTACGAGGGATCATAAATAAGTGCTGCACATAATCGTTATAATAGTTCCCGGTGTGTACCGTGTCGTGCAAAAAATTTAGTCCGTATCGAATAATGTGCGACGGAAACGTTTAGAGTGCACGTTTTATGGACAATAAATTTTCTTTAAATCCCTCTACTATACGGACGACGGTTATACGGCCTCGTACGACGCCGTTTGCGGAAATCCGAGTTGAACATTATTATATAAATGGCAAAAGAAATTTTGTTATACGCCACCCAGTAAGTACACCGTCCGAGGAATGAACAATGAGGAACCGACCTTTCTTCCGCCGGATTTTTTATTTTTTTGCCGACAAAGAATACAATAACTAACGGGATCAACAAACGATCTTTAAACGAAATCTGTTTATTATTTTCCCTATTCGCCTGCCTATGTATATTGTTTACCGCACGACAAAACTGACGAATTCGACTTTGTAACAAAATGCTTTGAAAAATGTACAAGTCTGTACGAATGCCGCCAGAGACAAAATATTTGCGACCGATTAGTGCCTGTATTCTACTCGCTCTCAACCACTCCAAAGAAGTTGTTTTTAAATACAAATACCAGTCATTTTTAAAGTAGGCTTTGTTTATAAAAGTCGTGATATTTTAAGATTCCGTTTTACGGTTAAGTGCAGCGTAGAGCACTATTCGTCCGTAATCTTATTATTAAACCGATCCTTCAACAACAACAAAAATCCTGGATCACCCTAGGTCGCGTACGTGAATTGACGGGGTAGCCGGTAACGCTACATGGCTGAGTCGCCGGTTTGAAACGCATTATTTAATATCTGACCAAAGTACTGACTTCGAAAATCGAGCATTCGTTTTACACGAAAATCTCATCACGAACCTGAAAATTTCAAATTTTCGCCGTGAAACTCTCGATTTTTTTTTGTTTTTTGGAGTATAACTCAAAAAGTAGTTAAAAAAATTTAAAAAAAACATTTAAAACAAAGTACAACCAAGGAGCACTATCGGTAGACGTACTGGCTAAGATCTGATCATTCCTTCTGTCCGAAAAGTTGACTGAAAAAGAAAAAACATCATTGTAAAAAAAGAAATACATTCCTCGCTGACGCTAAGAATATGAAAACTATTCAATACGTGTATTTGAAATCCCACGGTCACGTTAGCGTAAACACTTATAAAATACTATTTCGAATGGTTTTTGTTAAGTAGGTACCTACTATTCGGTTAAAAAGCGTTGTCGACTGAAATGCAGTTAGCGTGTATCCGACAGGCGCGGGGAAACTGGTGGTGCTCTCGGTGTACGTTTCAAGACGAAATCATAAATTAAAACCCGATTACTTTGAACTCGGCAGACACGGTGGTTGTTTTTTATTTTACGTATACGTTTTTTTTTTTTCTTTATGTACGGCCCATCGGTTCGGTACAACGTGTACGGTGTACACCCGACTGATTAAAAACCGACAACATATATACCTATATATATATTTCAATCGTTTCTGTGGACAGTAAACAACCGATGGAAGATTAGGGAGGTTTTTTTTTCTACGAAATGAATATGGGTACCTACCAGCTTTTCACAATGCGTTGGTTAATTCACGTATTTATACCTGCGCGTGCCTTTGATTATTTATGTCCGTGACTCAAGATACGACGTGCATTAGACGCGAGGCGAGTCTGTAGTTTCAACCGATTTATCGTAACATTCTACTTGTTAACAGACTCGTGGGCGGAAATAGGGGGTGGTTGGACGGACACGCGGGTGATCCGGTACGTAAGGGTTGTGGCGTGTTCCGAAGGAACCCTAAACCCCACATTAAAACTCTCAGTATTTTTCAATTGCGTAATATTTTCACAAGAATGTCATACATAGTATTATATTTTTGTGACACAACACTGCCGAGCTACAGCGCACCCCTCGTGTACACGCGGTCGTAGCAGAGGGTTCGAAAATCTGTGCGCGGGTCGCGGGCAATAAACGACCATCGCGCGCAACAGGTATAGGCGGCAATGCGTTACTCTTTTTCGTGGAATTCGCCCCGCGCGCCGAGGGTCGTCCGGCAACAGTCGATTTCACCACCACGCACTATTGTCGTCGTCGTTCCAGCGGTTCCCAACCTTTTCGGCGTGATTCTGGTTGGATATTAACCAGTAACCGTTGAGTTCTAAAGAATAAAAAAGGAAATATGAAACCTACGTATCTATCTGTTCGTACGATTTATTTCGATTTTTTCGAACGAAGAAAACAAAAAGAGTTTCTATTGCGACCAATGAGTTTTCGAATCGATGACGATAGGTGTAAAGCGCAAATAAGTTTAATCGATATCCCTCAACAAAAAAAAAAAACGTGTTTTACCCTTGAGATGGTTAGTGTAATTACCCGCAGTTTTTATGAACCGCTGTTTTAATACAAATCCGTTTAGGCCGCAGGTTTCGTTATTGTGTTATTATAAAATCGACTGCGTTTGCGCCGCGTCGTCGCGGCCTAGTGGTTCCGGGTGGGACTAAAATTGTGTAGTACGAAACGAAAAACCGCGCGATCGCAGTGTTGATGAAGTGTCGGTTCGTGTTTTCATATTTTTAATCTTGACGGTTTTATACCTATTGCATAAATGTCAAAACTATCGATTGCTCAATTCTCGGTGATCTAATTTGACATTGTATTCAATCGACTAATTCATTGCTCATAAATGTTTTACGCACATATATACTACTGGTCACAATACGGGCAAAACTGTAAATATCGTTTTTAATTTGTTATCACAATCGATCGTAGACTACTTGTTTTAATGCTGTCGAAAATCTTTAGCTCGAGAGAAGTTTTTAGAGCACTCGTATTGAGAAAAACACGCCTGACTAAACAATCTCGTAACAATGGTAACGGTTTTCAAATTTTACTACGGTTTTAAAAAAAAAAACTCATGTCCGGACTAAAAAAACAAAGCATAAAAAAAGTTTCATTTGGCTGAATATTTATGCCCGCTTTTCAAGTTTTGGCACCACTCGTGTGAAAATCGAAGCATTTATACAAGAACTCTTGTGCTCGATCACAGAACAAAAATTTCGTTTTAAATCTCAGAGTCGAAAAAAAGACAGACATTCAATGGCAGTTTATAAATATTTTAACGGATTAAACGGGGCCGGGAAGGAGAAGACTCCTATAATTAACTAATTTCAATATTAAGTGTGTATTACGAAAAAATGTATATTTTAATCATTCCGTACGACCCCAAGGCTTAAAGTGGGAAAAATTTTCCGAGGAACACTTTGTAAAAACAAACTTATCAACGATCTATAAAAAAGTTGAACGCAACAACATTTTTTAACCAAAACTTAACTTTAACTAGACAGTTAGTGTCCACTTTTGAATAACGTTCACCGGACCGCCTTATTCTGAACCGATCAGACCATCCGGAATCTACGGTTTACTAGTTTATGGACGTCACATTCCACACATGTTCGGATTCCCACGGTACGCAAGTAGCCATACCTCGTACCATGAATAATTCGTCTGTCGTTGACAACGAAAATCGGTTAGACTCGGTTTTTGACGCGAGTACCCCGCGATCGAGTCGACCTACATCCGTCGTAATAATTTACAATATCCGTACGGTTTATTTTACTAAGGTTCAGCCTACACAAGCGTTCGGTCCGAGGTCGGTCAAAGGACGCGGGTTCCAAGGCCAACACGAATACGATTATGGTGTTTGTGTAAACGCGGCGACTGGCCAAGTGTTTCATTGTCAATTCATCGGTTTTCTCGAGTGGCGATGAATGGGGGATTTTTCATACGTGGACCGCGGGGTGTTGACGACAGTATACGAGTGTAATAAAAAAAAAACGTGGTCAAAACAAATTCGATGTAAAAGAGCGTCCCCCCGTCGTGCCGCGGTCCCGATCTGCGCTCTCCGCGGCGTTCAATCTGGGACAAAGCGCCCGTTTGCCGACCTATGAGAGTGATACGAAGCTCGTCTCTCTGAGAAGGAAACTCGGAAAAGTTTTACACGATAGAACGTAATATTAAAATAAATTAAAAAGAGAAAACAGTTCTTACGAACGATAACCGGAAACGGCGATTCAAAAGAGTATTTACGAGCGTGATTAGCGAAAATTCCCCGAGAGAGTATTTATCGTGCCTTTGAACGAATATTATATCGCGTAGACAGAATTTCAAAACCGTAGCTAAGTGTAAGTTATCCAATAGTGATATAATAAATAAAGTACCTTTAAAATTTAAAAGTTAAAAATGGTGTTAAACTGTGATTACAGTTGTGTCTGGAGGATTTTAGACGACATCCAGCTACAAATTACGCAGAACAATTGTACTCGTATTTTTATGTGTTTTTATCAAAAGTAAACGTTTCAACAATTAAATAACTTGTTTTTAAAAAATGTTTGAAAAACAATATTTAAAACCAAAAGTATGAAAAAATAATATATTCCTACTTACACACTGTGGCCGACTAGAATGGGGTGCTATAATAGGTTGCGATCGGTACCCGGTCAAAGAATACAAAATTTTGGACCACGAGAACTTATTGACCACTCTGTATACACAACAAGTATGTACCTCTAATGAAAGAAGTCTCTGAACTTTGTTGGTGCTTTTTTAAAAGCATTTTTTTAAATTTGGCTTACTTTTTAACCCCAAAAACCGAAACAAAATTGAGTATTTTACGGCGAAAAATTTTAAATTTTCAGGTTTGTATTGAACCTTTCGAGTAGAAGGAGTGCTCCGATCGTTACGTTGAATGACACATAAAAGTTGGGGTTACAGCTTTAAATGTTATTTTAGTTGACGAATTGTTTGATATTTTGATTGTTTTCTGTGTTCCGTGCTGAAAACCACGAAAATGGCGGAACCGTCAAATCAGCGGTGACAGAACTATACCTACTTAACTACGGGGAACGTGTTTTTACACATCAATTTAGATTTTTTTGATCATAGCATCCAAAATAAAGATCGGACTAAGCTGAAACTTTTACATAATACTAAAATGGGAAAGATACAGGTTTGATACAAGTTTTTATTGTTAAATTTGTTTTTACTAAGACGTATACTAGACAACTGATCTTGCTCAGAATCGTATTTTTGAAGGCAACGATTTACCATTGCTGTCAGATATTAAATGATGCGTTTGAACTACAACTTCTAATCTAGTGAACCACCCAAAGCGTAGTCGCCACCCAGTCAAACTATCCACGCGACCTAGAGTCATTCCGGTTTTTTTTTCATTTTTCTTCACATTCAAATGCATTTTATAACTGTAATAAAAACGTAAGAGGGATTGTTCGTACGGCAAATTTGTAGCTTTTTTCATACACAACTTTTGACTCGTTTTGGTTTCGGATTTTTATCGTAAGAATTGACAAAGTTTTGAGCTTCGGAACAAACTTTACGTCAAATCGTATGTTATTTAAATGGAAAAGTGCTCAAATGCTTTGAAATACGCGAATCAAGCGGGGAACACTTTGTGGACATTTTTTTTTTACATTATTCGGAACCGAACAGCAGGAAGTAAGATCAAAAGAATTATTTGTAGGGTTTGTTAAGAACAAGGCTAGCCGCTAGTATATACCTATATTATAGGTGTACATTTATGTTTTTCCGACAAAATTTCTTTTTTACCGTTATGACCGTCGTATAACGATATTACTTATAATCAAAATAACGGTACCGCGGCGTCTTTTGAAAAACTCTCCGCATCAACAACAAAAAGTAGGTACAATATGCGTTTTACTATGCGAAAATTTCACCCGATAAAATATCACTACGAATCATTACCGTTACCCGTATAATATTGTACAAAACATCCCTCGTTTTCGTCGGAACTTAAAAAGGAAACCGTTTGATGTACACGTCTTTGGTGCAGTGATTTACTGACCATTTGTACGTTCAATGCCTTTTGAGAATCTCGGTTTTGTGAATCTCTCGCTTTTGGCGGCGCGTGATACGTTGACCGTCGTTTTCATCGATAAACGTTTTTAGAAGAAAAAAAATTTATACCCATAACCAATAGGTACCTAGTATATTGTTCGTCAAAAGCGAAAAAGGTAGTTCTCGATTTCTCTTCTTTTTTTCTTTTTTTAATACTTTATTGTGCTGTATTCCGAGTCGTCGTCGTCCCGCGGACTATACAGCGGTGTATTTGGTAGATGATGAGTAAATAAGCCACCCGGCGAGTGACCGTTATGTCTATGAGTTTTACTTAAGACCGTATCCATAATAGTTGTATACCATCTAAGATCGAATACACCGACACTATTATACGCCGATTGTATTTGTAAACATAACGACGCATATATGTTGTTGTAGGAAAAAAAAAAAAAAAAAAATAGACTATTAGAATCACACAACACGCGGATGAAAATATGAAACCGATAGATTCGAAGACACAAAAAAAGAAAAGAAAAACATTTAAAATATTCGTTGTGTATTGAGATATTTAGTGCCGCCATCTGTTCGGTTTCGGGTTTGGAAAAAGGTGCCGTAAAACATATTATTATATTATGCTTACAGCACGTATTACGAATACGGATCGGGGGAAGGTGGACTGTTTTTTTTTTTTCAACGAGAAAATATTTACAAGAACCAACAAAATGCAAAATGCAAAAAAAAATGCCGGGATCACTCACAAAAGTCGCGAGGCTTAGTTCGACGAAGTGGCGACTACGCTATTTGGACGACTACGCACTGGTTTGGAAGTTTTGTTTCAAACATGTATTATTTAATAATAATAAAAAAACGATTCTGAGCAAACTTAGTAATCTAGTATAATATGAACGCGTTCTGATGAAAACTAAATTTAACAATAAAAATGGTCCGAAAGTCGTACCCACGTTTAAAAAAAACCGTGTGTGAATTTTAATACGTAATGGACAACCGGTTATAGAATGGTTTCAATGTACGTAGGTATACATTAAATAAACAAAAATTGAACGACATTGCTCGGGCATTTCGTAAAAATTAAAAAGTCTGGAAAAAAAAATTCGTAGACGATATAATTATAACCAGAAAATCTCAAAACTTTAATTTTTAGTACAAATACCAATACATAGTATACAACATGAAAGAAGTTATCGTGGTAAAATACATTGAATGATTAAAAAAAAAAAATTTCCTACCGGTAGGTTTTCCACTGAATTTACTCAGTATAATTCGCAAAAAAAAAAAAAACGTGATACATTTTAATAAAAAAAAACAAATGAATTGAAACAAAATTTTAAAACTCGTCATCGGAATTATTATTTATCTAACAAGACGTACGATTTTAAACATGATATTTTGATATCCTGTCGATAACAATTAACATAAAGATTTTTTTTTTTTTACTTAAAAACGATAAAAAAAAACAATATACATAGATAACAACGGCCAGCTTTATGATTTTACAGATACAGTTCTCTTATACTGTATTCCTATGTGTTGTATAACGCATATTTTGTCAAAATCGTTTGCACCGTGTATGGTCGTAAATTATTATACGTTTATGATCAAATGAACGAAACAACAGTTCGGCTTCTTCTTTTTTTTTTTCCTCCGAGTCCGATTACTCCAGTCAAAAAACCTAGGCGCGAAATAAAAACAATACTCTTTGTTCCTAAAAATGAATAACCGCCACTGTCTGTTTACTGTATTTGTACTCCGACGCGTCTTGTAATGCACGGCGAAATAATATTGCTTTGAATCTAACTCAGAGAAGTATTGTAAGAGCAGTTTTTCTAAATAATATATGATAAAAACAAAAAGAAGGCAATCGTCTAGGTCGCGTGGGTAGTTTGACGGCGTAACGACTACGCTTTGAGTGGGTCACTGGGTTGGAAGATTCTGGGTTCAAACGTACTATTTAATATCTGAAAGCAATGATAAATCATTGCCTTTGAAACAGTTTAAAATTGTCTAGGAAATAAAAACTTAGAATTTAGAAAGCTACTGAACCAAGGTAAAAGTTCGTCTGTTTTTTTATGATTCAATAAAATATAGTTTGATATCAACTAACCCTATACACAGATTGTAATTTTCAGTGCCCAGAATAAAATTTGATTTGACGTGCGGGCGGGACCTGCTCGAAACATTATATTTTGTTTTATAAGAACGTAAAAACTGATATCAAAATAAATTAGATGAAAACAAACACCTAATCGTTTTTGAATTAATTACATTTGTCTTAAACAGTAAACTAGGTAGGTACGTGTAGATTAGGAGAGTGGGGCAAGTTGACAGTATTAATAATGTTCCAACCGCGTTATAACCGTTAAAGTATTTTATCGAAATCATTAAAATTGTGTACAGACATTTTCGAAAGTCATAATAAAGAACATTTCGTGTTAGTTTGAAAAATTTCATTTTTAAATTATACCCAGTAAATTATTTAATATTTTTTTATCAGAATTTTTAATCGTCTTACCTACTAGGGGAAAGTTTACTTTTGGCTGGAGAAAGTAGACATTGACCTTGAATTAAAAGTCGAAATAAATATAAAATATTCTCAATGACTTTCAAAAATGTCTGTACAAAATTTCAATGGTTTTAATCAAATCCTTTAAACGTCTTTATGATTTGAATTGATGTCAATAAGTAATAGCTAGACTGATTTACAAATTTAAAGTAGGTATTGATTACCATTAAAATTAATTGTTTCTACATAACAATTATGTGTAATTGACTTTGCTTGTGTTTTTTATTAAAATTTTGTTTATTGTTACCTATTTCATGTTGCATAAGTACACCTATTATTATTTTTCACCAACGAGAAACGTAAAAACATAAAACATTACTAAAAAAAAGGCGCCAAAAAAAACAAACGCACAGGCAACATTACGTAACGTGACAGCCAAGTGTTTATACATATTTACTACGATTGGGCACAAACATAATATAATTTTTCAGAGTTGGATACCATTTCAAATAAAATAAGAGGTATGCTATTTATTTTCCCTAATCACATTATCGTCTAACTCAACATTGTCATTAAATCATTCCTTCTACCCGAAAAAGGATTGACAAACAAAAAAATGAAGGTTCAACAACCACAACACGTATTATAAGGTACTGCATAAAAAGATGGCACTCCTTAAATGCGAAAAAAAAATGTACTATACTAAGCACGAATGAATTTAAAACTTTTATGACGTTTTAAATTTAAGTGTGAAAATGATCAGAAATTATTTCTTATTGATAACGATGGTGTAACACTTACTTTCGTATAACCGTTCTAATGACGATTTCACAATATTAGATGTTTTTTGCACGTAATTAAAAACATAAACAATTTATTAAATAAGTTTCATATAAAATAAACTGTAAAGCCATAATATTAACTTTACGGTAGTATTCAACGTAAAGATTGAATCCTTCATTCTACACGAAAAATGTAACTACAGACCTGAAAATTGTAAATTTTTTTCACTGTAAATTTTTTGGCCAGTAACGAAAAAAATAATTCAAATATCGCTTAAAATCGCTTTAAATAAAATACCACTTTCAAAACTTTTTTGAGCTTTAACATTTTGCGATTGGACACTCCCTCTGACCAATAAAGTTGCAAAAACATGATTGCTAAAACAATAGGTACATTTCTCGCTACACTCAGAATCTAAAAACAGAAATTTTCTGATTAATAAAACATAATACCAAGATTTCAACGATACGTCCTCAATTTCACCTAATTTATTTGAAACAATTTTTGAAACTACTCTAATTTTTTTTTCGTTTATTGCCCAATAGAAATAGAAAAGTCAAACATTTAAAAAATACTTTGAAATAATCACTTTAATTATTGTTCACACAGCATTATATTAATTGTTGTTATATAAATGTAAAATATTCGCATTCTGTATTGATTTAATTTAGACACATAAAAAAAAAATAAAGCTCAAATCTCCTAAATTGCATGAAATACATTCTATATAGTAATAGTACAATATTAATATTTAATATTAGAGACATCAGTATTTGATGAGATTTATTTTGTTTGTTAATTAATTTACATTTTTTAAAGAACCTATCTCTTTAACATGTACAGGTAAGTTGATTTACATAGATCTTTATAATTCGGTAACTTTAATATTTATGTATTTTACTTATATAAATATGTTAAATGTGTTTAGGTGAATTCATTCAACTGAACATTTTTTTTTTTTTTTTTTTAAATAAACTGTTGGTACATAATTTTGTTTTTAATGTATACTTCTGTTAAATAATTGTGAGTGAACGTTGTCAATGACTCAATTTCGGCTTTTCTGTTTAACTGATGCATCAATAGTACCTAAACAAATCATTGTTTTAATATTAAATTTTAATTCAACCTTATTCTTTTATAAATTTTATTAAACAAAAATGTAATCTATTTATATATTATTAATTTATATAAGTAGATAATGTCAAAGTTAACATATGATTGGTCTCTTGTATATTTTTCTGATTAGGTAGTAATCAATTTTGAATAGGTACCTTGTTTTATTTTGTTGCTAAAAAACATTCTACTCATAAATTATTTTTACTTTGACAGTTTGATCAATTACTTGTTATGGTAAGCTCAAAAAACATACGGTATGTATAATGATTTTCAAAAAATAAAAAAGTATAATCAAATAGTTTAAGAACAACAAAGAAGTTTAATTTACTTAGCAATATCAGTAGGCTTCAAACAATACATAAACTTATTTACAGTAAATGTAAGCAAGTGATAAAAAGAAATAACATTGAATTAGTTTATAAACCAACCTAAAGTTAGATATTCTCTATAATTTGAATAGTATAAATATTCAATTGTTTTATAAAAATTTATACAAATATGAGAATAACAAGAAAAAAATATTTTGTGTTTGTTTATTTTCTATCATTAAAATGAGTTGCTTTGTTGTTTGATAGTTAAAAAATTTAAGAACCAAACCCATCCTCCTATTGACCAACACAGAGTAGAGATGAAAATTGTTTTATACCCATTTTGTACGTAGAATCTTTATGAACATTTCAAGAGCGATATTATTTTGTAATTTACCTGGTGTAAAAGTTCATTATTTGAACTTATATAAGTTCTTTTTAAAAGGGATTGAACTCGATTTTGATCCAGACTGGTTAATGGAGTGCTTGGTAAATTTAACAACTCTATGTCTGAAGAATGAACTCCAAGCCACTTTATTGATGATACGCTAAGCATTTCATTCTGGTGTATCATTGACTGTCAAATAAATTAATACAATAATTATTATTCCACATAAAATTAAATTGATATCATAGTATCAGTTACTTAATTACTATTAGTTCTTACGTTAGATCCAAATCGGTAAACACACATAATTTCTATACCAAATGGATTTCCATCAACTAAGGCTAAGATAGGAATATTTAGTTTATTAGATAGCTGTTTCACAAATAGTCTTGTAATAATATCAGGAAAACCTTTTCCCTAAAAATTAATTAAACTATATAATATAACATTTAACACCTTCTGAGTAGATATTTGTAATTTGTGTCCTTATGAATAATATTTGTTCTAATAATCCAATGATTATTACTCTTAAAAATATAATTTTTGATTTTTACTAACTAGCTATTTATAAAACAAAGTTTAAATTATTTTGTTTAAGTAAAAATAAACTCAGTTAGTGGTAAGTAAAAAATCATTTCAAGTCATTTTCAATAGACTTACAACTAAATTATATTATTCAGAACTAACTACAATAAGAATCATCAGAAGACAGGAATGTCAGTGAGAGAAAAATTAAACATAACTTTTTTGATTTTCAAATTTTAAAATGTATCCAAAATTTAATTAAATAATACCATACTAGTATAAGTATAAGAAATAAATATGTTTAAATTATGTTTATCTATATGTTAAAATCAATTCTAAACTCAATTTGATTATTTAAAGTTTTTTACTAATAACCCTGCGTTAATACTGATGGTGGGCAATAATATCAATAATTCAATATGATATTGATACCCCGACAAATTTTCTACACTGATATAAGTGATATTGCTTTATAATGGTATGATATATTGCTAATTAAAAATCAAAAATTTTCCAAAAAATACAATTTATCCATTGGTCCTAATTAGCTAACATACATTAGACCCTAGATTTTATGATTTGAAACTCATACTGAATAAGCGCAAGACTTTAAATTGAGAAGAATTTGAAACTGAAATTTGCAAAATAAATCCAGAAAGACAGGAAAATAGAAATGTTGTGTCTGATTAAAACAAAAATATTTTTAGCTCAGATGAAGATAATCCACCACCCAAAAAAATGTATTTATTAGTGGCTGACGGTGAAGATGAAGACGAATTTTTGATTGATTTTGAAGGTTTGATAACAGCATCAAAACAATTACAAAACTATAAGAACTAATCACAGAGAATTATAAATGTTTAAAACTAGATTCATGGTTAACACGAATTCCTATAAGTAATTTTAAGTTCAATAAAAGAAAATATATAATAAAAATTTAGATTATAACTAATAGATATTATGTTATTATTTAGAGTTATTATTAAAATATAAATAATGAAAAAAAAAACCACAACAATAGGTGATATTTTTTGTTTATTACTCTGTAATAGTTTTTAAATTCTTAAAACTTAATTAGTCAGTTCTCTGAAGATTTTATAGGTATATAATTATAAATTGTATTTAATAGTATATAAATAAACTTACAGTTATTATAAGATATTCATTTGTTTTTAGCAAACCCTCATTTATAATTCTTTGGAATATCGAATTTTTTTCAATAATGAGAATATATTTCGCACTAGATTTAAATTTGTCTATTTCTAATACATCTTGAGGTAATTGAATACCTAAAAATTTAACATAACCGTCAACAAGAGTTACATGCTTGAATACAACTTATATATTTTTTAATTAAAATTAATAATGTAATTTAAAGAATGAACTAAACAACAACATTTTAACTTGAAATATAGATTTTTTGGCTAACGAAAAAACTATTTAAAGGGAAGAAAAAGATAAAATGTCTTAAAAAATTACAATTAAGTAGTTGCGGTTAAAAACTTGAAATATAATCATACAAATTTATTTTACCTTCAATAGTTTTAGAGCAATCCAAAATGTTTCCATTACACATATAAATAGTAAGGTTTCCTGCAACTAGGCCATGAGAAGTTAGCGTTATGCCTAGTTCCCAAGATTTAGTGCCCAATAACCAACATATATCTATGAGTGCTCTACGCACAACATCAACATTTTTGAATAAAACTGTATCACTGTAGAATAACCCTCTGAAACAAGTAAAACATTTTAACAACAAATAAAACTATAAATTCCGCACTTTTTTCATACTAATGAAATATGCTAAAATTATCCACTCATTAATTTACCTATTATGTAATATTCCGACACTTGGATATAAACGTTTAAGTAATAAGACAATTACATAATTCTAAATTGTAAGTACCACTGCACCAGGTACCTACCTATATTTACTAGTTAAAATATCGTATATGTAAACTATGAATTTATTTAAAAATTTATCCCACTCGAAAACATGAAGTCTGTAACTAATTTCCATCGTTCAACGTGTACTATATCCCGGAAAACTTAACTTAAATTTTAACTTTAAGCAAAACAATTGAATGAGCAGTACCGCATAGTACCTACTTAACGCCAACATTTAACAATTCGATAAATTATTGGAAATAATGAAATGACTATCTGATAGATAACATAAAGTTCGGTACATTTACTAACACATTGAGTACTGCCACTTGTTGTCGATCTAAGAAATAAGAATTCATACACGTTTTCTGTATTTTAATGCGTGTTAATCTGCAATATTGTTATTAAATACCTACTTGACACTAGAATTATATGTTTAACACTATTTATATAAAACAGTATACCTAGTGTGACTAAATTATATTATTTGATAAACTAAAATATAAAACTATATTTTGAAATGATTTTAATTTAAATCAACGAGTCAAAAACTTTTCAAAAGACGAACTACTTTTATATTTTTTTACACTGAGTAGTATTATTAACCATTTCATATTTGATTACCTTGTTGTACACGACTTTTTAAACATCAAGTTTTTGTAAATTTTTGACAAAATATAAACTATGACAGTGAAGTACGTTCGATTTTTTTTGGTTTTAATATTCAGTGTTTTAGTGTTGGCTAACATTTTACCATCGTACTTCCAATTAGACCTAATAACAAAAATTATGATTATAATTCAAATGGTGACTTTATTTTAAAGAGTAGGTACCTAATTGTAGGTAGGTACTAAATCAAGTTTAACAAAAAGATTTACAAAAGTAAAATTATTTTTTAAATCCAATGATTAACTACTCGCCAAATCTATAAACAAAAAAGTAATAAAAAGTTAACTTATACAATCCACTTGAATCAGTCACCTAGTTCACACCCCCCACATTTTACATTTTTTTACACCTTAGGTACTTACCATTTTGGTAAATTTATTTTATTAATTGTTAGTTTATTTTTGTTGTACAAAGAATCAACAATACTTAAAACAACATTTTCTATTCTCGTTAAAATCAGTTGAGTTCGTTCCTCCCTAGTTAAATCTAAAAAAATAAAAAAAGTATTAATGCTAAAA
The DNA here is from genome assembly GCA_017140985.1 of Hormaphis cornu. Classification (NCBI taxonomy): domain Eukaryota; kingdom Metazoa; phylum Arthropoda; class Insecta; order Hemiptera; family Hormaphididae; genus Hormaphis; species Hormaphis cornu. Next base: position 22,282,257 of record CM029361.1, read on the forward strand.
TATAACATTCATTTTTATATCAACACATTGCAATTGATTATTATTATAATAACAAACGAGTGCTTAGTTTTTAAGGTCAAATATCTGGTTATACACGGTAGGCCAAAATTGTAACATTCGATTCTCTGTTAACAATATTTATAACACCTAATTGCATTTTAAAGAAGCCTATGCTTATAAGTTGTTTTAAAAGGATATCATACCAACGTACTTTATAAATTTAGGCTGGAAATTAAAAAACTGCTTGGTAAATAAATGAAACGTTTTCAAACAGACTGCCATCATGATAAAGAGCCGTTATTACTTTTGTAAAATATATTTTTAAAGCCCATTCAAATATTTCTTCCCCCTCCAAAATAATCCTATTCTATCCTTCGACTCCAGAGTCCATGATATTATGTTCTGATTTTTCTGGGCAAATATTTAGTTTTTACGCAACTTACCCACAAACTTAATGAAATCAATATCGATGATTAAAAGTGAATTACGGAAATAATTTTTAAACCAATTAAACAGGAAGGTACCAAACAAAAATAAAAATTTAACCAAAATGTGACGATTACTATAACTGCATAGTGCATAAACGATTTAAAGACCAAAAAACCTACTCAACAAATCCGACGTTCTCTCCGAGTAGATACCGGCTAATATTATAATGTTGACAATAATGAAATTTTACTTACTTTTTGAGTCCAGCGCCGTGTTCATTGCAAGATAGTGTAAATACAGGTATGGACTGCAGTGAACGGTAAGCAATTTTCAAACAATCTTAAATTTTATCACCGTCCCATAAACGATTAAGCTTTATGGTTTAATCATGAGTCCAATTACAAACAGCAAACCAGCGGGTACCTACACAACAACAACTATAGTTCAAACAAAAAATGACAAAAAAATCGCTCTTAAGCCCTAAAGAATTTACACGATAGTTACAGTAGATAAAATCTGTGTTTAAAACGCGTGTTTAAATCATTATAGAACAATGTTATTATGTTACAATACCTACATAAGGTGTAAACTACACCTTAACAAAATATCGGTCACACAGGCTCATCGGCATAATATGGAATTGTACATTATTTTGTACTTACATTCGAACGACAGTTTTGATAAAATTGAAATATTGTATCATGCTTAAATCTTGATTTGAATGTAAAAATGTGGTACTTACCTATCGGAATGGTCCGTGGATCTATATGACGATCATGTTACAAACAATCTAGGTAAAAGCTGGTCTGTAGCAGCAGCTGCGCTCCGAGCTTATAATAATTTATTAACGTTAAAATATAAAACCGTAATTAAGCGGTGAGTAGCAGCTGCTGGTATGCAATCAATAAAATCACGGACGTTTCCATTAAAGTATATTTAATTAATGAAGTAGATATATTTATGATCGCCAACATAAAAACTAGTCGCACTATATATAGTATTCTCGTTCACCCGATAACCGATTACCATGCCGGTTTCTAGCGCGGTTGTAACCTACCGATTAAATAAAAAAAAAAAACGAAAATCGTGTTCACTCACCGAAAAAAAACAGAACATTTTGGATAAAGTCGTCGGGCAACATAACGGACTTGAACGTTTTAACGGACCGTTTGAAAAATACAAAAAATGTATCTTAAAAATAGTGATAACCTAAACGCAATAAAATTGTAGCACGAGCGAATGATAGAAAATTCTAAAATTTACTCAAACGGCGCCCGTAAAAAATTTTGGTGTTTTAATATTAAAATGTTCGTTGTACTAAGTAGGCAACGTATAGGACCTTGCCTAACAGTAGTTACAGTGGAAGATTATTCCAAGAGCGGAAGAAAAGAAAAAAGGGAGTAAATCCGGCCCGAGTAAAAGCGTTATTTGGCGGAGCGATTACGCTTTGGGGTGGGTTACTAATTCTTTGTTTTCGGTAACAAACTAATTTATCTGCAATGTTCGCATTAATTACAAATTAATAACGCATTATTTGACATTGTTTAAGTGTCAAACGATTTGATGGTTTTTGCGCAATTGCAAGTACCCAAATTTTGCTGATATTTATCGATTCTGTTTTTTTCTCTCTCATAACGTACCGAGCACACACACATCTTATCTTTAAATATTCTACAACGTTAAAACAAAAATTATACGATTTGTATACGTTGTTGAAGAACGGATTTTTCGATGTTTTTTAAAACGTACTTAAATTTGTAACACCATAGGTAATTATCGTTTTATCCATCGTTCAAACGTAACTGAGACGTCTGAAAAACCGTTGCGGAAATGAGCGTATATGCGCTAGTGTTAGGCAATATAGTACACTTACGCGTTTGTGTAGCAATCATTGTAGATTTCAAGGGGTAATGTTTATAAAAATTTTTATAAAATACAAATTTGCAAGGATCGATAAAAGTGAAAAATTTAGTCGATCGAACTAATTTCGTTCGTTGATTTTCAAATTAACAGGTTAAGTAGTCGCTCTGTAATGAACTAATGAATTCTTTTTAAAAACAAAAAAGTGTTGGGTACCTAGTAGGAAGAAATTTAAAAATAAAATACGAAAAAATGTTTTGAACTGTCATACTAGGTGAATTAAAAATACGCGGGTACAATTATCTTTATTGTGGGTCAAGTTAGCCTTTTTTTTTTTGGTCAGTTAACTTAATAAATTGACTTTTTTTTTTTCAATCAACATAACCAATTTTCGATATTAAAAATAAAAAATCGCGAAATAATACACTTTTTTTTTGTTGTTAAACCTCAACTCGGTTATTTGTACAGTTTTCAACTCGCGCAGTGGGTAAAAAAAAAAAAAATGATCGAAATGAAAAAAATGATCGATGAATCACGGTTGTACCCAACGTCGCTTGATGACGAAAAAAATAAACCGCGAACTATCGAAATTGATAAACCGAACGGAAACAAAAATTATTAACTGACCGAAAAATCAAACTGCGACGACAATTAGCTTTTGAATTATAGTCGTTAAAAACTCTTGATAATACTATATATAAGACACGTTGCCCCCGTTATAATGTAACCGTAGCTACGACGGCTTGGCTTTTCAACAAAACCGTACGTAAAATTATCGACTAATATCATCGTGTGACGAGAGAGGACGGTAATAACATGTCCACCGCTATAAACATGCCGGATTCATCGGATTCGGCGGCGGAGGAAGACGACGACGACTCGATGGAGCCGGAGAGCAGCGAGGCGCCGTACTCGACCGACGACGAGCATAGCGACCGCGACGCGGACGAGCGGCTGAGGACGTTCTTGAGCCTGGTGCAGTCGAGCCGCGTGTCGGCCGTGCGGCAGCGGTTGAACGCCTACGGGGACGAGTTCGACGCGAACCGGAAGAACTATCTGGGCCTGACCGCGCTGAGCGTGGCCGTGCAGGAGGGCTGCGAGCCGATCGTGGACCTGTTGCTGGCGCGGGCCGGCGTCGAGATCGGCGACTCCCTGATGCACGCCATCTGCCGGGGCCGCGACGCGATCGCCGAGAAGCTGCTGGACGCCGTTCAGGTTAGGATCTATTGACGGTATTTTTTTTTTTTACTCAAATTTTAAATTCGCTTCAAAAAACCCTTTACGCCCGGTTCTCGGGCACACCACCGCCTTATTTCGCCGCAGAACGTACTATAAGGTGTAACAATTACCTGGTTATCGCGCGTTGCTTTACTCGGTGGGGTTAACGTTGCCGGTGAGGTTTATCGAGGTAAATTTTCCCGTACTAAATTATGGGTGATTTTTACGTGCAGGCGCGACACCCGGAACGCGTCAAGCTGGGCTACGATTCGACCGAGTTCCCGCGACACCTGACGCCGATCATGCTGGCCGCGCAGTGCGGCAACTTCAAGATGATCCGCCTGCTGCTGAGCCGCGGCCACACGATAGAAACGCCCCACAAGCCGCGATGCCTGTGCAAAAAGGTAAAAACGAATCCCCGCGTCCCTGCGGGGTCATTTTCATTTTTTCTTTTTTAGAATCGTCACGATGGCACCTTTTGTAAAAGTCCGAAGACTGTATACGCTGTAGGCACTTTAGGTGTATAATAAAATTTATCGTAATTCGTGTTGTGCGACCACAGTGTGTGTGACGTTATTTTGGTTGGGTGTTCAACGGCGGTCCTTACGGCGCGCCACTTTTATAAACCCCCCGCCATCAAAATCAATCGAACCCCGGCCGCCACTGATTTTTGGCACTCCTTCCCGTAAAAAAAAAACGCCGCGTAACGCAAAGCTCGTTCTGGGCGGCGCAGGTGTGCATGTCCAAGGCCATACTGAAGAACCGGTTGGGCGCGGCCGAGGAAAAGCTGTCCGTGTTCCGCGCCCTGTCCAACCCGTCGTACGTGCTGCTCACGTCGGCCGACCCCGTGCTGGCCGCGTTCCGGCTCAGCAAGCTGCTGCGGCAACACGGCGCGGCGAACCGCGAGATGGAGACGGAGTACGCGGGGCTGGACGCGGCCGTGCGGATGTTCGCGGTGCGGCTGGTCGGCCTGTGCAGCACGTCGGCCGAGGTCAAGCAGATCCTGTCGCGGAAGGAGGGCTGCAGCTTTTTCGGCGCGTTCCCGTACACGCGGCTGGTGATGGCCATGGACCTGAAGCAGAAGGAGTTCGTGGCGCACGCGTACGTGCAGCAGACGCTGCAGGGCCTGTGGGCGGACGAGTGGCACGACTGGCGGCGGTACGGGACGGCGCGAAAGTTCGGCCACGCGCTGCTCCGCGTGCCCCTGCTGCCGTGGGCGGTCGTCATGACGCTGGTGCTGCCGCTGACGCGGACAGGCCGGTGGTACGTGGCGCCCGTGAACAGGATGCTCAGCTACGTCGCGTCGTACGCGCTGTACCTGGCGGCCGTGACCGCGGAGAACAACTACGCGGACAACGCGACGTGGCCGCGGGACGCCGCGTTCAGCTGGTCCCTGAAGGCCGTGATCGCGGTGTACGCGCTCTCGTTCGCGGTGCGCGCCTGCAAACTGGCGCTGGTCCAGGGCCCGGCCCGGTACTTTCGCGTGCTGTGGAACGTGTACGACTGCGCGAAGCTGGCGCTGCTGGCCGGCGCGGTCGCGTGCTGGTGGCTGACGTACCGCGCGAGCCCGCGACGCGCGGCGGACGCGGACGGCGGGCCGCCGGAACGCAAGTACCTGCGCTCCGCGGACCCGGTGCTGGTGGCCGACGGGCTGCTGGCCGTCGCCACGGTCATGTCGTATCTGCGGCTGCTGTTCCTGTGCCAGCTGAACTTCGTGCTGGGACCGATGCAGGTGTCGCTGGGAAAGATGACCATTGACTTTGTCCGGTTCGCCGTGCTGTTCGCCATCATCATCGTCGCGTTCGTCGCGGGCACGTGCCGACTGTACCAGTATTACGAGGGCATGTCGCGCACGGACCCGGTGACGGGGGCCGAGCAGACGCAGGACCCGTCGTTCGTCAGCACGGCGGACGCGCTCAAGACGCTGTTCTGGAGCATTTTCTGCATGGCGCCGGCGACCGCGGGCCGCGTGGTGATCGGCGGCGGCGGCAGCGGTGGCGGCAGTACCGCGGCCGGCGGTGACGACGACGAAGACGGCCGCGGCGGTTTCGACGAGCCGGTGGCCGACAGCCACTACTTCACGCAGCTGGTCGGCACGACGCTGTTCGCCGTGTTCGCCGTCGTGGCCGTGTTCATCATGCTCAACATGCTCATAGCCACCATGAGCAACACGTACCAGCGGGTCACGGACAACGCGCACGTGGAATGGGTGTTCGGCCAGACGCAGGTGTACGTGTCGTTTTGCGTGCACGCCGAACCGCCGCCGCCGTTCAACCTGCTGCCGTCGTTCCACTGTTCCGCGGACGCATTCCGATGTCTGGGCAACTGTTTCAAAGCGGGCGCGCACGGCCTGGCCAACATCGTGTCGGGCAGGGGGGTCGGCCACACCGCGGAGGATCAACATTCCGAACAGGAGTTCAAGGAACTGATGGCCAAGCTCGGTAGGCGGTACTACCGCAGCACGCTGCAGACGATTGCGTCCTCCGTCGGTCCGTTGGATCCGATCGCTCGCGCGTCGTAGCGTTTTTTTATCGTTTTTTCTTTCGTTTGGTTTTTTTATCATTTTTTTTTTGTTGATACATTGTTCTTTTTCTCGAAATTAAACGATTATTATAATTATATTCACACAGCTTTCGACCAATATAACTGTCTAATGTTTTCGTTCTAAAAATAAAATGATTCCTTTTTCGGTTGTCACGACTACTTTTTGTTAAAATATTTTTTACAGTTTGATAAGATTTTCGTCAAATCGAATTTAAAATTTTGTGCCTCGTGTGCGTAACGTGGTTACATCAGACTGAATGTCTTTATACGACCTTGTTACACTTCCGTGCATCAGAATACTGCAGGTAGTATCACATTTTTGAAATTTTTCTCTAAAATAATCAGTTTCTTCATATTTTGAAGAGTGATTAACCCCTTATGTTTGACTCAAATTATAACGATGGCCCACGACCCAGAAAAAAATAGAATCAGAATTTAAAACGCCGGGTAAAAACGTTTACGGACAATTTTAGAATTTTTACATTTTTGTGTGACCTGAAACGACAAAACATGCTAAATACAAAACTATCTGCATCGTTTTTCCGTAAAAATCAATAATAATACTGACGCGCTACAATTCCAATTATGCCCACTCTCGTCAATAGTGTCATTATTTATAAATATTAATTTATTTTTATGTAAATTTTACACTATACCTATTTTCAGATTTCTAATAGATGACCGCACGTTATTAATTAATTTACAATTTTACCAAAAAAAATTAACGATGGATCACGTATCACCCAATTTTCCTCGATAAAGTTAAAAAAAAACTTAAAATTAAACGTTGCGATTGAAAAAAAAAAATGCACTTCAAATAAGGTGTATGCTATAAATGGTATAAATACGATATACATGCTTTGTAGTTTTTTAAGACTTAATAGAGAAAGCTGTAGTCGGTACGGAGTAGAAAGGGGTGCAAAATACTTACCGATCCTCACTTGTAAACTCTAATTTGTTGTTTATTTCACGTTCAGTTTCAGATTTTGCACATGTAATGTATGTATGCACAAATATGCCTGAGACAAATGATATTAATACTATTGTTTTAGTTTTATTATGCTCTAACCCCGGCATTACCCAAAAACAGTTAAATATTTTTCCCTTTTTACTCCTGAACCTAGTTAAGAGTTAAATTTTTGAAAAAACTCATTTTAAGCCAAAGGATTAAATATTATATTTTGGTGATTGTATTATCTTCTTTCAGTGATTTTTCAGAAAAAAATATATTTATACTCATAAATCATGATTTAAATATAAAAAGTATAATGTGACGAACAAAGAATTTTGACTTAACTGCTTATCGTCAGATGTTTTGTTAAAGGGGCACACATTTTTTAAACATAAATAAATATTTGTCCTATATGCAACCAAATAATAACCATATTAATTCTTTGTTGCAGAAATTTTAAAAACCTTAAAGTTTTTTTGAGTACCAACTTAAATTTCTACATTAAATACAATAAAGCGCAATAAACCCTCAGACACGCACACAGTTGCCTACTGAGACACCATTAAGTTTCTTAGTACATCTTGGTCATTGATATGACTCATAAGTTCATTATTTATTAGTTATAATTAATTATATAAAGGTCATAACTTTTGATCATCGCTGTTATAGATGAGCAGCTTAACGTTTTAGATCAAACTATTACAATGATGTATAACTGTACAATTTTTAACATTGTATTAAAATTTATTTTTATTACAGGAAAAAAATTGAAACACTAGTTATTATTAATAAAGTAATTCATACAAACTGTTACAAAAACTAAAAAAAATAAACATACATCATTGGAAAATCAATACTAGTTTCTATTGATAATCTAAAACTACTATTTAAATTCATTTTTCTTAGTCCTAAAATTATTTGTTCCATTTCTAGCAGTGAAAATGGAATTCAAATTAGTTAAAAATATAAAACAATAAAAAATTAATTAGGTACACTTAGTTACTTAAAGAAAAATAAATGTAAGCTAGTTTAAACCTAGATTTAGTTCAGGTTATATAAGTATAATACAACCAAAAATTTATATACAATTAATAATTAAGTTTATAAATTAATCGAAAATGTCCTGCCTTGGTCCCCATTTTTTTTTTTTTAATTTAGTATTTAATTTATTACATAATTTTCTTAATAGCTCTGCGTACTAAGCGTGTCTTCTTTGTTATTTCGTCTTCATTACATTTTTCCGATTCGCTTTTATTTACAACTGTTCGGTAATGAATTTTCAAGAGTTCTCTGTAAACAGAAAAAAAAATTAGGAAATTATTTAGTCACAAAAAGAATAAGTTATTTCATGAGTTCACTTAAGGCACGCCGTTTTTTATATACTACTTCCCTAATACAAAGTACTGCAATAGGGCGTGCCTAAAGTTATTATCAAATCAATTATTGTAAGTAACATGAAAATTTTTATTGTTCACTTTCTGGAAACTAAGCAAGTCATATTGATATTTCTAACCCTTAAATCGTTCAGAGCATTAAATATGCGGAAAATATTATTATGTTAACAAAATCGAGTTGTAGAATGATTCACATGTACCTATAGTAATAACTATTTTGGAAAAGGATTGGTTTTTTAATTGAAGTTTAACTAACTATAGAATTGTTTATGTTATTCGGAATCATGTTTGATTTTTATTGAGTATAGGCTAATTTTCAGTAAACCTTCACAAATCCCCGGCCATATGCAATTGAAAATTCGTTCAAATATTTGAGCTATAAATGAAAAGCATTTTTTAAAAACATGCTCTTCTTTAGGAACACTGGAGAAAAACTAAAGTGGAATTAAAAGACAAAAACAAATTTGTTTTAATTAAATGTTACAAACAAATTATTCAAGTCTAGTTTGAAAATTCTTGAAAATTGTTCTGAATATACCTATTTAAGAAGAAAATGTTTATTTTTTTGTATCATTTAGATGAAAAGCATGGAACACTTGTGATGATAACATAATATTGTCAACTTAGACCTTTTTACAACTTCAGAAAGAAAAGTTTTTCTATTATAAAAATTTAAAATTTTCGAGAGAATTTCGAATATATTCGTCTACGTAAAATTTTTTAATCTCTTTCATACTCAAATAAAGCGAAAAGTTCAACTATTATTATAATTAAAATACCTACTGTTAAATGTTACAGAATTATTCTTTCAATAGTTGTCCCAGTCTTTTTTTTTTTTTTTTTTTGTGATACTTGATTATAGATAATTGTCTTTTTAAATATTAAAAAAACTCTCTAGAAATTTTAAACTAGTCTTGAATAATTGTTTTGTAACGTTAATTTAAAGTTTAAACATATATCATTTCAACTCTTTAGTACATTTGTTTTCTTTTATTTTATTTTTAACATTTAAATTGAAACCATGACAATTGACGTTTGACAAATTTTAGTTGTGTGGGATTTCTAAAATGAAAATCCCAGTGTGTGGCGTGCAATATATGGTCGAATTAAGCCTACCGATTTTAATGACACCCGGACTGGAAACTGAAAAAATATTGCCAACCATAGAAAAACATAAACGAAATCGAGATCTGCGTCATTGAGATACTAATATTGTAAACGTCCTTATATATGTTTAAAGTAACTATATTTTCAAAGATTTATTGAGCGGAGCGAGCGAAGCGAGCGAAGCTCAATCTTGGGAGACTCATGTAATTCGCTTGAAACGCTTCTCCTCCGAAACTACGTGTCCGATCTCTACCAAATTTGGCATTTGCATGAACATCAATAGCAGGAAGGTTTTTAAAAAAGAAAATTTGAAATCGACCCTACCACAGAGGAATAATCACCATAAGAAAATTAGTCTTCAATGAAAAAATCCGATTGAGTTCAGTTAGAACTTTCGAATTTAACACGCACGTGCGCTAGGTCTATCGGAAGGGTTTGAAAAAAGAAATTCGAAAATCAAACGTACCATCGAGGAATAATCGTCGGATGACCAACTGGTTACCATGGCAACAAGTTGTATACAATGCAACTTGCGCGCGCTACTAGAATTTCGTCATTCTACAGTGGCGAAGCCCTGTGATTTTTTTTCCGCAAAAAAATATTTTGTATCGCGATTTTCTCGATTCCTCGGATATATATCTGAATTATTATTCGACATATAGTTACTTGAGCAGTCAGAGACTCCGAGGAAAATCAATTTTACAAACAATTTACATACAATTTTACTTGGTTCGCTCCGCTCAATATTTGCAACCGGCAGAATGCATTGCACACCTAGTTTATTTTTTAGTCATTTATTGAAAATTAAAAAATTAAAAATTTCTTTGTTTTATCATCAATAAACCGGAAAGAAGCAAAGATATTATATATATATATAAAAAATAAATAAATCTTACCGTATTGGCATTGAACGAGCAGACTCTACCCGTCGTAAACATTGCGCTGATTTAGAGTTTGAAGTACTCTGCTTAAGATGTTTATTGTACAGTGTCAATCTTTGTGCGGCATTTAGATTCGATGATCCATTATTGATATTAGAAACAGGCGGAATCTTTGGAATACGAAATACGCCACTGAATTCTGGAGCAGAAAACAAGACATAGATCTCAACGTTATGGCGATAATGGGGCGGACCTGGCACGTAAAATGAAACTGGAAGATGTTAATTAGAATGAATCTGTATGACCTGTTAAACTAATGCCAAAAGAACTAGAACATTCGACCAAGTATACCGATTACCCAAACCTACTAGATAATTGTTTGTTATTAGATATTTTAGATATTTTAGTATAGTTATACACAAATACATTCTTTATACACTATTTGGGATCAAAATTACTTTGTTGACCAATATTGTCTGCGCTATTATTCACGATCTATTCGTATCACGGCGAAATTGATGACAGTTTTCAATGTCAATAAAAACAAGAATATTTTTAATACTTGAAAATGTAGTCGGTTGGTGCTTTTTTTGGCGACTAATACTTCGATAAATATGACAGTATTTTTACTGTTTGTATAATATCCATGCAGGTAAACCAGCGATTACAGTTCAGAACACCAAAACTGGAAGGTTGACGATATTGTGGTTCGTTTATTATTTCTTACGTGTAAAGTCAATTGTATAATCAAATTTTAAAATTATAATAATATCCATGCAGGTAAGCAGAGTAACCAGCGGTTACAGTTCAGAACATCAAAACTGGAAGGTTGACGATATTGTAGTTCGTTTATTATTTCTTACGTGTAAAGTCAATCGTATAATCAAATTTTAAAATTGTTTAAAAAAAGTCAATTCATATTTATTTGAACAATATCGTTTTGTTTATATTGGTGGTTATAAAATGTTGAATTAAATATAACTCGGCAGTAAAAAAACTTAAGTAACGCCCTGGTAAATAAAACGGTCTGAAAAATGTTTCTGAAAACGTAAAACATTCATTGACAAATAAAACTTTAATCCACTTCAAATTGTTATGTATGTACATCATTCGAAATATTAACCGATCAGCACTGTATAAAGCACGATTAAAAAAACCAATTCTGTAAATTTGGATTTGGTTATCGTCATGCTTGAGGGGTGTCCTTTGATAAAACGAATTTTTCATCACAAATTTTGTTTCCGCTCCACCAGCCTATCTTATCTAATTCTATGTATACGAATAATTCAAACCGGTGAAGTTGTCAGTCACGATGTCTACAGTTTCGTCATCTTCATCTTCGTCACTGGATATGTTTACTACATCTATGTCAGTGTTCTCTTCTGGGCAGACATTATGTTTGTCATTTTTGGCGTTGGAAGTAATTTTCGACACGGAGCTCTCCTCTCGAACTGAGTCCCATTTTACTGAGATAAAAAAAATGAGTTTTAACTTAGTGTACCCTACAATTACTATCAAAATATACAACACGGGCACAGGGGTACTGTATCGGATTTTAAACAGGGGAAGGAACATTCAACGCTGGTGAATCGATTTTTTTTTACCTGGCAGCTACATTTACATCTGCAGTTTTACGACAAAATAACAACGTGAAATCGGCTGTAAACCGAAATCGTGTAAGCCAATTTTCTAATTTTTTTAACCACATATGAAAAATTATCTTGTTTATTAAAGTTTTGAGACTTAACACATAAAAACTAGAGGTTTTATGGAATAATAACTGCGTATTATTCAAAAATTCAAAAGGTCTAAAACTCCCTAAAAATGATCAAAATCGATGGAAATTTCAGCAGCAAACTCATAAAACTAAATTTCAAGTCGCTTTTTGCTCATAACTTTAAAAGTGAGCAAAATTTCAAAAAACGCTTCAAATAAAGTACCATCTCGGATCAATTATCTATCTTTTGAGGTAACATGGTATTGTACGTTAAAATCAAAGCGTTTTTTCTACTAGAGAAAGTGTCTACAGAAAAACAAAAAAAAAAAATCTAAATCGACGTGTAAAAAACACGTTTCCCGTAATTATTTGTCCCCCCCCCATAAGAAATACACGACCGCCTGAAATAACAAAATTTTCAAAGTTCCATAACTCCCTTAAAACTGATCAAAACCGATTGAAATTTCAGCAGTAAACTCATAAAACCTTCCTTAACGACATAAATTTCCAATCGAACGGAGCAATTTTGAAAATCGGGACGTATTCGTTTTTTGCTCATAACTTCAAAAATAAGCAAGATTCCACAAAACGCTTTAATTTAAGTACCATCTCAAATCAATTATCTATCTTATGAGGTATCATAAGTTAAAATCGGAGCATTTTTCTATTAGAAAAAGTGTACACAGAAAAAAAAAAAAAAAAATTACTGAAAAAACAACACATTCTTTGCTGTCACTCAGAATCTAAAATGTGTTTTAATTAACAAGATCAATTTCTAGTGGTCAGGCCAAGATTAAAGCAGAGAAAAAATTAGATCCGTCAAAACACCCTTTAACCACACCCCCAAATGGTGGCCCCTTCACGGACCTTACTATATAAAACGTACCGTCAAATGTGTTGTGCAACAAAGAATTGATAGTTAACTCTTGACTACATGATGTAGACGCCTCACATAATTGATTGTCGTTGAATAAATTTGTGACGGTGTTTTTTTCTGGATGGACATTATGTTTGTCGTCTTCGGCGTTAGAAGTAATTTTTGACACGGAACTCTCCTCTGAAGCTGGGGAAAAAAAAATGAGTATTAACTTAGTGTACCCTACAAGTACTGTCAAAATATAAAACACGGACACGGGAGTACCGTTTCAAATTTTAAATAGGGGTACGAACATTGGACGCAGGCGAATCACTTTTTTTACTACCAGGCCACTTTACTTGCATTTGCTCCGAATCTATTACAATCCCTGAAAAACATTATATTTTCCAGTATTTTTGGCTTTTTGACCCCCTACTCAAACCTTTAACCTTTATAGTTGTACGTGCACTAGAGTTCGCGAAAAATTAACTTTTAGATATGATTTAATTTACAAATGAGACTCATATCTAACATAAATACACATTGTAAATACAAATGATAATAGTTCATATTTTCCTTGTAATTTTTCGTACACGGGAAAAGGTCACCAAAGTTGTGTAGTTTCAACCATAAAATTAGGTCAACTTCTAGTGGTCGGGTCAACATTAAAGTAGAGTAAAAGTTAGATCCATCAAAAGACACTCTACACCCCACCCCAAAATGGTGGCCCTTTCACGGACCTTAAAATATATCAAACGTACCGTCAATTTTGCCGAACATAAAATAATTGTGTGTTAAATCTTCATCTTCACATGACATAAACGCATCCCATAATTCATTGTCATTGGATACTACTGTGTCGGTGTTTTCTTCTGGGCGAACATTATGTTTGTCGTCTTCGGCGTTAGAAGTAATTTTCGACACGGAACTCTTCTCTGGAACCCAGTCCGATTTTTCTAAAAAAAAAAAAAAAATGAGTTTTAAATTAGTGTACCCTACAAGTACTGTCAAAATATACAACACAGACACAGGGGTACTGTTTCAAATTTTAAATAGGCGTACAAACATTGGAAGCAGGCGAATTGATTTTTTTATTACCAGGTCAGTACACTTACATTTGCTCAAAATCGATTAATGTTCCCGTTAAAAAAAAACGCTAGATCGCGTTTGATGGAGTAGAGACTACGCTTTGGATGTGTCACATGGTTTAGAAATTGTGATTCAAAAGTGTTATTTCATATTTGAAAGCAATGATAAATCATTGTCTTCAAAAAACGAATCTGAGCGAGCTCATTTATCTAGTGTACGTTCTGATAAAAACCAAATTTAACAAAAAAATATCTATTTTATCAAACTACCTACCTACACTATATACTTGAAATACGAATTTTTTAGGAAATCGGTAATCCAAACAACTTCTCACCGACCTAAAATTTACTCCCTTTCTTTCATTCCTTCCTTCCATTTTTGTCTTTCCTTCCTTCTTTTCTTTTTTTTATGCAATAAAACTATGTTGACTATGTTATGTTATGCAAGGTATTTTCCAATGTTTTGCTCTATGACATGTTTTGATTGGACACACCCTCTGACCGTAAATGTTCACAAAAAAAAAAAAAAAATCAAATTAAGTTTCAAATAGGATTTAATTTAATGCCAAAATGTCGACTTTTTTGTGATATTCAACGTAAAGATCGGAGCACTCCTTTTACACAAAAACGTCAACACGAACCTAAAAATACAAACTTTTGGCCGTACAACTCTCAATTTTGTTTTGTTTTTGTGGTATAACTGAAAAAGTAAGCAAAATATTAAGAAATCTGGGACTAAATTACCACCAGAGTCCATAAACCTATCAGAAAAGTTATTAACTATAAAAATTAGAGCATTCTTTCCATCCGAAAAAGTGTTCATAAAAAAAAATAAAATAAAAAGCGTAATTTTAAAAACCAATAGGCAATAATCACACATTCTATTCTCCGATATTTTTGGCTTTTTTCCTTGACTCAAACGCTTAACCCTCATAGTTGTGCACGCGCACTAGTGTTCGCGAAAAATTAACTTTTAGCTATGATTTTATTTACAAATGAGACTCACATCTAGGTAAATACAAATAATAAAGGTGCATATTTTCCTTGTAGTTTGTAAGTTGTAGTACACATGTAATGATAACCAATAGTCCATTATAAAATTTATTTTGATTCGTAAGGCCAATTTCTAGAATTCGGACCAATAAGTACAGGAAAAAATAGGGTTCTCAAAGAACACCCTGCACTCCCACCCCCAAATGGTGCCCTTTCCCGGACCTTACGACAAAATACATAACGTACCGTCAACTTCGTTGTTCAACAAGAAATTGATAGTTGACTCTTTTATACGTGGACAAAGAAAACGATGATTGGGTATTAAGACGTCTTCGTCACTGGATGTTTTTGTGTCAGTCTTTTCTTTATGTTTGTTGTCTTTGAAGTTCAAAACAAGTCCCGACCCGATATATTCTGCTGAAAAAAAAATTAGTTTTATCTAAGTACAAGTACTGGCAAAATATACGGACCCTACATTACTTACCTGACTCATCGTCAACTTTGCCTCCGGACATCATGAATTTGAAAACTAACTTTTGAATAAACTTGTAGAGTATTGACTCCCCGCGTAAATCTTTGTCGCTGAATACTTTTACTTCGTCCATGTCAGTGTTTTCTTTTGGGTGGACATTATGTTTGTCATTTTTGGCGCTAACAGTATTTTCCGACATGGACGTTGCCTCTGGAGCTGAGTCTGATTTTTCAGAAAAAAAAACTTAATTTTAACTAAGTGTGCCTACAAGTACTGTCAAAATATACGGCACGGACCAGACAATTTGTACTTGACTTGGATAAAGAATAGTAGAGGATGCAGATAAATGAAATATTAAATTTGTATTGATTCGCCTATACTATATAGACCACTAAGTGTACCAAATTAGAAAGGGTACGGAAAAATATTTTTTAAAATAGGAAAGACACTCCGCTCCCATGCGTACCCCTCCTAATCAAGCACAGCATACAACATATTACGTACCTTCGACGTTTTTGTCCAACAAATAAGTTGAAATTAATTCTTCTGTACATAATGTTGTCAACTCCAAAAGTTGATTGCAGTTCTAGAGAAAATCAACAATAATAACTCGCATTAATATGAGTTAATTTAAAAACTAACGTTTGTTAATTAAAGTTGCGTACGTAGAGAGGAGCTACTGCGCAGGGCTGTATGACCATAGTGAAATGTGTGGGACAGGGAAGAAGAAAAACAATAGAACTTCAAATACGTTTTTTGACACAATCATGCAAGTTGTGATAGGTGTCAACACTGAGAGACACTTATGAGGATTGGCCTCCCCTCTCAAACTATATACTGTCTTTGTATGTTATATTATATTGTTTTACTAGTCGTTACTAATTAATAGTGTAAGTTGTAAGTTTTGTAAGAAATACAAGTACCTAAGGTGTAGTACATGTGCATATTTTATTAAACATGTACGAGTCAATGGGAGGGGTCCGGACCCCATGGATTCCCCCCCGTAAATACGCCACTGCAGTAGAACTCGCGTGTTTTTCGCGGACGAAAATAGCAATTTTTGTCTCACCTGTTCGATTTCGTCGGATTCTTTACAGTGTTCATCGACAGTCTGCGTGGGAACGTCATCAAACTCGTTTTTAAAAGACTCTTCCACGACGATTGGTAGGTTGATTGAACATGCTTCATGATGTTTCATACATCTCCAATTATTGTGATTAGTATTTTCCAAACTTGAGGCCATCATCGACGTTGAAATGGTCTACAGATGCAAAACTGTTTTCTGTTTGACAAAACATCATATTACACAAACTCATCATTTACTAAAAGTGGAACAAGATAATCAAAAAACTTTTGAATTGTTATTTTTAAATAGGTGTATATTTAATTAAATCAGGGAAGTATTTTATTTTTTTTGGAAGGCAGTAGATGTACTTTCTCATCCCTGGTTTTAAAAAAGGTTGAAGACCGTGCCTTATTTAAGCTGACTTTGACCGTTTGATTTGTTCAAAACAGGCCGGTTAGGGGTGTAACACGGCCTAGCGGGTCATTATGAGCTATAACAATTCAGCACGTAAGTTTATGGCCTTTTGAAAATTTTGTTTATCATATTAACCTACGCTCTACCTTATACCGATTACATTGAGCTGACGTCCACTAGAGTTTACAATAAAATTGTATTGGTCGATAAGTTTAAACTCTCTGTTGAAAAAAAAACTTATTTATTTTGCTTCTAAAAAAAAAAAAAATTTACCTAATCCCTTTTTGTCTTTCTATAACCTATTCAAGTAATTTACTTTCAACAGAAAATGTTTTAAAATATTTGAAAGGTATTGAACCGAGAAAGATAATAAAATAAAATATACGAATAATTATTATAAATATTTTTTAACTGTTGAACTATGATGACATAATAATATATTACATAATGAAAGTTTAAACTAGTTAAGTTGATTAATTTGAAACAATAGTCAAGTTAAAAAGATCAAATAACGAACTTTTATACTCGTAGTTCTATAGCGCTATAGGCATCAGGCATTATTATTGTTGTTTTTTTCACTTATCGTCACACGATCGTCATTGTTAAACGCGGAAAGCGAGACATTTTCATTTCACACCAAAGGTTTTCTCATAACGAAGTGTACAAGTGTTTATTTGGGATTAACGAGTCAATTTCACGCATTTACCTATCGATTAGCTGAAAAAACATTACATTGACGCGGTAAATGTGGGTTTTTTTTTTCGTTTTTGTCCTTAATCAATATACTAAGCAAACGTTGATCTGCAACGTTCGTTAAAATTACCAACCACCACCGTAATAAAATTCTACTAAATCACAAAATTGTTTCACTTTCCTTTCTAATAAAGCAAATAAATATGTCAATAAAAGAATGGTTTTTTTTTTCACAATACCTAATGATCTTTGGTTGGCACTATAATAATATTACATATTCAACCACACTCGGTCAGCACTGGTTCAGAACCGCTAGTAAATTATAATAAATGCAAATTTCATTAAAATAAAAATTAAATTGCTAATGTGAATAACGTAAAAAAAAAAATTGTTAATAACAAACACAACAAAGACATATATATACAATTATAGCCACCGACTCTCCTATATTTTATTTACTTAGCTACGGTTAATATATAATATTAATAGTTATAGATATTACTATTGGAATGTATTGACGTAAATTTCTAAAACTAATTGTTTTAATCATCGGACAACAAATTACACGAGGGGTAGGTAAACCCGATTCAAACAAATAAATATATACTTGCAACTGAAAACTGACTAATTATCAGACATTAAGCGTAAACTAAATGTATACTAGCCGTCAACACATTCCATCAGTAAGTAAGATGTACGTAACTAAGTGTAAAAATTAGAAAATATTTTAATATTAGTCTAAAATGTTACTAACGAACAAATTGAATTTATAAAAACGTCTACACGTTATTTCACGCGGAATTTTACCACGTCTTGTTGAACAGAGGACGAGACGTGGTAACGCGTTTGTTCCGTGTAGACATTTTTATAAATTCAAACAGTTATTTATCGTAAAGCGTTAACCGTAGGTTCGATTGTTTTTCATTAGAATCCAAACACAAAAATATCTCGCAGCGGTCGGTAACGTACGGCAAAATTTTTCTCGGTGTCCAAAACCGTGCACTTTTCAAAAATGTGCGTCTAAAATTGATTGAAAAAAAAAACTACGACGACGACGATTTTACGGATGTGGTTTTTATTTTTTTAGGAGGACGGGTGGCAATTACAAACCTCGGACGAGACGGCGGAGGAATTCAGCGTGGCGCGTGACGGCGGCGGGTGACGGACGACGGAGCGGACGAACGGAGCGGCAGGCGATTACTGAGGATCCGCGTGCCGCAAGAGTCTATTATATATAGAGGGCCTCGACTGCTGCTGCAGACATTCCAGTGAGTGGGGTGGCGCTCGCGCAGCGTGCCGTTACGACGCGGGAGTTTTAAAAAAATCGGGAGATGATAACGATGTAACTCGTGCCGCCGCTCGGGTATTGTTGTGATTTGGGTCGCAGGAAGGTGAGCAAAAGTGCATCGGAAAAAAGAAAAAGACAGATCAGAGAGAAACGTATCATCCTCCTGACGCCCGTGTACGGTCGGTATTTGTACGGTCAAAATTTAGCGCTTAGACACCCGACGTCCACATCAGTGTTTTATTTCGAATTCGAGTTGATATATGTACGTTCTCAACCCGATGTTTCGGGAAAGTGTCATTTTTCAATATCGAAACCACACTACGATCGCGGTGGCGGCGTGCCTCCCAAAATTTCAGACTGAGACTGTCATGACTGAAATACGAAACTCGCGCGTGTTTCGCCCAAAATATTTACTCGTATAAAATATATTACCAAATAGTTGTACTAAATGGTTGTATTTGTTATCCTGTGGCAAATCGATTTGCTATAGATGCTAGATGCGTAAAGATCGGAACACTATATTACATTGTGCCTATACTTGTTGTGAAGTAAACATCAAATCTAATGAGTGTTCTGAGTTTAGTTTAAATAGTTTAGTAAAAGACAGACTTCGAAAACAACATTTATTTATTTTTTTTTTTTAATTGGACGGAGGAGGGCAGGGTCCCTGCGGTTAGGTGTGTACGACACATTTGCGTGAAAAAAAAAAAAATCAATACCGATTGTACGGACGAAAATCTCCTCGTACAGCTGCTTCCTCGATCGTCAGTGGTTTTTACAAACTCCCAATTCTTTCGTTTGTCAAACATATACTTAAATCATGAGAACAATAATATTATTGAAAGAAAATCAGTGGGAAATTGCTATTTGAAAATCAAATGTTAGTTGCCGTCACGAGTACCTATACATAAGAGTCGGGAAACGCACTAAAGTTTACATAAATGGCAGTCCCCCTCGGATGATTTTTCTAACTGCAATTACTGTTACGTGATTTTTTGTAGACCTACAAATGTAAGACTTCGCTAACAGTTTAATGTCAACGCGCAATTTTGAATGAACAAAAAACAAGCTCCAAGTAAAAAAGTATGAATGTGATTGAAAAAATAACCGACTAATACCCAAGCCTAAATTGTTGCCTTCAGACTTTTCTGTACATACAAAGGTTTATATTTTGTTAGTAGCTGTTAAATGCATGGGCTTTTTCGGCATGCTTTTAAGTCCTTTTTTGCACCTTGGGACTGCCAGTAGGTACACTCCAAATCCGAGTTTTTATAAAACTTAGTGTGCGTTTTAGTTAATTTACATTTTTTAACCGTTACTGCTTTCGCATTATTCGCAAATAGGTACCTATACCTATGTTTTTATTGTTTATAGTTTTTTCATACATATGATTTTAATTTCAATTGTTAATAAATACCATTTCCATTGAAATTTCGAGTGTGTCTATTTGTATTGTTTTTCTTAGTCATTGATTGCTCGGACTTTGCACCATTTACCCATTTCGTGAACCGCGGTTCTTCATTAAACGAATGTATCGTGATTATCAATGACTGCTAACAAATCTAACAAAATTTTCATGTTACACGTTATAACCATTACGAATACACATTTTTACTAATACAAAACACCAAATTTTACGATAGCTGTATTCTACTTGTTTTAAAATTTTCAAAAACGTTGTAAACTTTTATGAAACTCATTTTAATCGACCACATTATATATTTGTAAAACATAACTACTTTTATTTACTAGTTTTTGCTTCTTGCTCACGGCCAGTAAGCGAAAGTAGGCGATGTTTATTTGCCTGTAATGTAGAATTAAGAGGTTACTTTGACAAAACTATTAGTGCTATTAGTCAGTGTTTTTTTGAATAATTGCTTCTTGTTTATCTTAAAAAAACCGAAACTCCCATCAATTCAAAGAAAACGATACGATTTAATTGACCATAAAAAAAAATAGGCTATAACAATAAAGAGGATCGTGTGACGATTTTAAATTCATACGAACCAAAAACGTTTTGATTCTCACGTCGGGTCCGCACACAGATGATAGCGTTTTTGAGAACAATTGAGATGGGATATAATACAGCTTAAGTATACGAGCGGAATAAAAAATATTTTGGTTTTGTTTAATATTTGTTTGCATGTTTCCATGTGTTTGCATTTACCATCCGGTGTCGGCTATTGATATCGGTTATACAATGACAATGTAATAGATAGATTTAAGTGGTATGGACCTCACACAATAATCCATACAGATTGTGTCTCGAAAAATCTGTTGCACCCTGCAGTTCTGTCGCTCGTATTTTTATTTCTATACGTAGGTAGTAAAAACGACGTGTGACCTTAACAGTTTTTAAAATATAAATGTATTATTACTGCAGTGGCGTTTTATATGTAACTTTAGAAATGTCCAATGGAAATTAATTTTTTTGTTTTTATACATTTTTAATGATATTTATACAATATCTACATTTTTGTTGAACAATATTTTCTTAATACATATAATTATATAATATTATACATATTTTTTTTTATAACATCAATTTTAGATTTTGAGCGTCAGCCAGGAATGTATTGTTTTTACATAGCTGTTTCTTTTTTTTGATTTTTGTCAACAATTACTTTTCGGGGCAAAAATTTGTGATAAATTTTTCATTCGGAAGGAATGCTCCAATTATTTAAATTAGTACCTTTCTGATAGGTTTAGTGACTGCGGTTTTATTTGGTACTAAAATTTTTAAATTTTGCTTACTTTTTGAGTAACGCCCCAAAAACCAAACACAAATTAATGATTTTACTGCAAATATTCGAAATGTTCAGGTGTGTGATGACGTTTTTGTGTGTATATAGAGTGTTCCGACCTTAACTTTGAATATTACAAAAAACTTGAGATTTTGGCTTTAAACTAAATCTTACTCCAAACAAATTTTTGAATTTGACTAGTCCGAAAACACGCGAATTCATACAAAAAGCCCGCTGGTGTGGTGATTATTTGTTCAATCGAATTAAAACCGATACTAGTATAATCGATTGGCTATTACGTACTATAAAATTTTTACACGTTATTTAAATTAATATTTTTTTTAACGTGGATACGACTTTCAGAGATTCAGACCAGAGGCGGATTTATTTTTTTTTTACGGCTATAGGCATCAAAAATTTGCCGCCCCTATTATAGGTTATATATTATATTATATTATCTTTAAAATGTATTATAATATATCAAATAATTAATTGTTCCTACAATTTTTTGATACCTATATCATTTCAATATAAAACTTACTATTATATCCGAAAAAAAATTTACTATAAATTTTTTTAGGTGGGCCGGGCCCACCAAGGCCCCCGCACTAGCTACGTGCCTGACCTTAATACAATTTAAAATATTTTTTTAGTATTTATCAGTTACCTAAACCAGGGCCGGCGGAAGGCACAGGCAACACAGGCATTTGCCTGGGGCGGCATTTTATAAGGGGCGGCATTTTCACAGCATCCCCCCCCTAAATCCGTCCCTGAGGGCGGCAAATTTGGATTTTGCCTATGTATAAATATTGCCTTGCGCCGGCCCTGCCTATAACTATATTCTAACTATATTTTTTATAGGGTCTTTCTTGTAGATTTGTAAAATACACGCTGTACGTTATCACGCGACCGGATGTTTCATACACAGATAGCGAAATAATACAATAATATTAAAAATCAAGTTCTTGATCATTTTTATCGTTACAGATAATTTAACATTAAAAGTTATGAGTTCATAATAACAGCATAGGATTGTCGAATTAGTAATATAGTGTGGCAGTGTGGATATTTATTTGTCCCCAAAATTACGACGACGTCGATCCCCGATAAGAAAAATATTAATCGCGATTGTGGCATTGTTGCTCGATATATCACCGATAGTCGACCGCAAAGTTTGTAGATTATAAAATGAGTTAAAGATTATAAAAATGAGTCAACCGCACGTATTTTTAACGTGGCGACGCGAGCTCTTGGCGCACTATATCAACGTAAAGTATTATATAATATAGTACAGTATAGATACAGTATTATCAAAAACTGTTTTCTATACAGACATACAGTTGTCTACTATATTTATAAAGACTATAAATTATAACGAACCAAATTAGATAGGTATTCCATATACGATATACGAAAATATAAAATATAAAAATATACGCACATTATTAATTATTTTTCGTAAATATAAAGTAATTAATTTTCCAATTTTTTATAAGTTTGATGTTTTTTAATAAAACACTACATACTACTACACTAATTTTGCCGTCCTAGGCAGCTGCCTACAGTGCCTAATGGGAAATCCGCCTATGATTCTGACCATTTTTATTGTTAAATTTTTATTGTTATTACCAGGACGTATACTACGAGATATCGTAGATAAGTAACTGAGCTCACTCATAATCGTTTTTTCGACGGCAATGATTTATCATTTATTTCGGATATTAAATAGTACGTTTGAACCACAATTTCAAAAAACCAGTGACCACCCTAAGCGTAGTCGCTACTCCGTCTAATTAC
Source organism: Hormaphis cornu (assembly GCA_017140985.1). Lineage (NCBI taxonomy): Eukaryota > Metazoa > Arthropoda > Insecta > Hemiptera > Hormaphididae > Hormaphis > Hormaphis cornu. The sequence goes on from CM029361.1 coordinate 22,305,770, forward strand.
CCACCCCACCTAGACTGATCCCGTTTTTTTTAAATACATTTTTGTTTGTAATATTTTATGCACACGCGCTTTTTTTATAAATTTACTATCGATAAAGTTTACTTTAATAGTTTGAATAAACAATTTGTACTAATTTGTTTTGGTAAACAGGATCGACACCTAGGTTTCAACTAAAGGAATCTTGCGGCTGGGGGCTAGAGACTTGCTTTCAAGAAAACAATGATTATTATGTGGTTTTGCGCGACGAATCGAATGATTAACGAGCTTATGAAATATAAATGAGGTGCATTGAAAAAAAGTATCGTCAATACAGATTTAAAAATAAAAAACGTTTAATGTTGTAACAATTATGACGAGTAAAACAAAAGTCAAAAATCTTTTTTTTCAACACGTTTTATAAATTTGAATGGCGATTGTACTAAAATATATATAATATATTGATAAAATTATATATATAAATATATATTCATCATTCGAATTGTTCTTATTACTTCTGTTTACATTAGTAGATACTTACGTCAATATACTCGGTCAAAATCAGGATCATTTAACTGGTTTTGCGCGTCATGACTCATAGAGAACTTAAATTTGTCCAAAGATATGTAAAGACACAATAAAATATTGTTGTTTATTGCTAATTTACCGAAAAATGTCTGTCTATTGACACAAACGTCATATTGTTACAATATCGCAGCATTCAATAAAAATTGTTTAACTATCATTAGTTAAATACCATTTCCACGAATAAAACATATAATTAATTATATTTTGAATGTATCACAAATAACACGTAAATAGAGCCGTGTAGATGTGATCCCTTTATCATTTAATTTTGTCTGCACGGACCACTTCAAATATATTTGACCCTAACTATGAGGTCACTCGATAAGACAAACTGAGTATAACAGCTGCTGTTATGGTCTGAACCGACAATATTGTTTAAGTATACGTCCGGAAAAAAATTATTCCCACTATAAACGCCTAAGCATTTGAAGGTAATTTTATCAAACGATTAGTAATTTGAATCATTCTACACTTGACCCCTAGGATACATTTTTTTTACAATTCCTATTTGTTCCTATTTAGATTAAAACTATAAAATCAACTACAATATTGTGTTCTGATCAACAGGTACGTAAGAATATGTATAGGGATAGAGATACAGCAGGTATATGTAGATATGTATATAAGTTTTGTGTGTCTGACCAAATATTTTTGTCAGAGTGTTTTCGGAAGATTTTTATTTTTTTTTTTTAATAAAGTTAATCGTTTAACAGAAACAAAAACGCACTTAAAAAATTATCGTTTCTTATCAAGAATTGTGTTTATAATTATTAGGAGACGCCTTTTTTAAACAAATAAACCATATTAACGTAACAGACGCGTTATTATTATTGCCGATTGGAGGAGGATTTCATTTGAAAACAACAAGAGGACGCTACTGCACACTTATTTTTACAGTGCTAAAACACGTTTGTGTTCACTGAGTACAGCGCCGTTCACAATAGTCGTAGAAACATAAATATTTCAGTTTATGAAAGAAGAGAACATTTTCTATGCCTGACCGTGGAAGTTTAAGTTAATTTAAATATTTTTTATTTAAAAATATTGAAAATTTTACTTTTTTCAGTTGCGTTTGATGGCTGTTAGAAGAATACGCCTATCGAAAAGAAACGCTCAGGCATAGTTCTAAAATTTTTAATAATGTAAAAATATGTTACGTACGTCAATTAGTAATTTACTTAGCTAGATACAAAACAATAAACTATGATTTTCTTTCCAAGCAACTTCACTAACGATTAACTAAAATAATGTGCAGTTTAGTTACTTTCAAAATATAACTTATATTCACAAACGTAACACGAGTAAAACCTCCCAAACCGCTTTGTGTCGATAGCGTATCCTCAACTATAAATAATACGTCGCTTCTTCTGCACGCACAAAAAAAACCAAATTTTATTTGCTTTCTTTGACCGGCCAACACAATACCTACGTTCCAAATGGCAAACTCATTGAACAACTGTTATACCGTCTGTGATCACTTGTTCAGGTAAAAGGACTAAGAATAGTAGGCACTTCAGTTTCCGGTCTTTATACATATATATATTAGGTACCACAATACAGTTAGGCATAAATTATAATTATCATATAACGTTCAAGTAAGAACTAAACACAAGCCTATTTATAATTCATTGGCATTTTCACATGTTATTGGATCGTATGGATTTAAATCGCCGTGTTTGGCGCGCGGTTTGAAAAAAAAATCAAGCCAAATATGAAACTTTAAAACGTAGAACAAGTTGAGTATATCACTCACTGAGCTCCCTTAGAATTTTAATTTCGATAAGCAATTTTTTTTAAGATGTTTTTAGATGTATAAACGTCAAACCAAATCTTTCAAGACTTTTCTGCACTGATCCACCTAGAACAAAGCCGCGGTGCTATTTAGCGAGCTTCTCACCCGACCTAGAACACTTTCAGTTTTTTTTTAATCTCGAAACCCGTAGTTAAATACCTACTCAACTTCCCAGTTATTGATCAACACTTTATGGGACATAAAGTCAAAACTATTGATATTATTTTACAATAACGGATCCATTGTGGTGGGGGGGGGGGGCAGGGATAGAGCATTATGCGTATAATAAAGTTAATTGATGTTCCTGCTTTTTATTTGTTACATTTTTTTTTCACACTTATTCGTAAAAAAAATTTCTTTCATTTTCCTATTCGTTTTATCACGTTCAATTTACTATTCATAAATAAAACAATGTTTATTCACCAGAGTATTTGAATGATTACAAAAAATAATCTAATTACTAACCTATATGTAGGTATACACCCAATAATGAAATCACAAAAGAGAGTGGTTACCAAAAAACCGAAGGAGTTTTGTTGAAGTAACAAAATTGGCTACCGTTTTGGGTGGGTTTAGTGAGAAGCGTTGTATTGAAATGGCAAGACATTATAAAATGTTTACGAAAACAACGATTCAGAGTGATCTGAGATCTCACTTGAGTACTCACTTGACTTAATAAAATTGAAATCGTAGCATAGTGTTTTAAAACGTTATTTAAAAAATTTAATTATTTAATTTTTTGTAAAAAATCAATTAAACTATATTATGTACCAAAATAACTCAATTTTATTCACGATTTCGGAAATAGGTAACTGTATGAATATTCGACTTTTTCGGAGGGCTGCAGATGCCAAATTTTGTTTACTAAAACATTTTCAAATTTAAAACCTTGAATAAAAATAGTCTCAGTTATTTTTTTCCGAATATAAGACACAAACCAATTTTTACCGATTTCCCACTTTTAAACGACTACAAGAACTAACCTTGTTTAAAATTTTCATAAATTCTAGGAAATTTAAGTTTAAAATAAATTTAAGTTTTCGAATTTTTCGGTTTTAAAAGCCAAATATTTTGTAAATGGTTTAAACTACATACCTAACACACTTGTATTATACACTTATTCAAAAATTGTGTGAAACTCTCAAATTCATTCGATCAATATTTTTCGTGTTATGGCCAATAACCAAAATTGATTTTTGGCACGTTTGCCGTTCATTTTACCGTTGTTTTCTAAGTTTTTGGTTTTCAGGTAGATTTCTTCAGATAAAACCTACCTGTTGTAGATTGCTTACATTTTAACTATTTAAAGTTTTATATTGTCAATTTTTTTCGAAATTGATGGAGTAGTTTTTGAAAAAATAAAGTGGTACCACCAATTCACATTGCGCGGCGGCGGATATGATACGTCGAAATATAGATGTACACGAGATATATACGCAGAAATGTTAAAAATCACGTTATGTCAATTGTCTGTTAGGTACATGTTTAAACTCAAAATTTTACATAAAAGGTACCTAGTTAAACGAGTAATCGACGATTGTTCGTTAATACCTATAATTTTTAACTGATAAAAATGATTTTTGTTGCACGTATTTATTAATTTAAGACAGAGGTAGCCGTAAATATTATCATCATATTACACCGTAAAGGTTTCAAGACTCAATTCTGCAGCTGGTTTGACTAGTTCCAACAGTATATTTTTTTGTGTTAAATATGTTTTCCATCTTACTCCGCGAAAAATTTTTTTTCCGCCGACAATTTCTTTTGGAAATTGGCTTGTCGATCTCCCAACAATGTATGTTTATGGCTATGGTTCCGCATCAACGGTTGGTATTTACCGTTAGGTAGGTTAGTAGGTGCCTGTTCAACATATTTTGTATCATTGTTTGTCGTGAACAAATAATTTCTACAAACGTGCGCATAAACGCGCGGCATCGTGCATAATGCCGAACGGCGTCAATCGTTGTTATCCTGTTGGGAAAAAAAGAAAAATAATAGTACCTAAGTAGTGAATAGATCCCATCTTTTGTTGGCGGTATCGGCTTTCACTACAGGGATAACTTTGGCTCCACACATATATATATATCAATATATATATATATGTATATTATAGGTAGGTAGAGTATACGTTTCCGATTTTAACATTATATTGTATTCTATGATCTTTTCATACGTTGTAAAAATTGTACAGAGTTAAAACCATTAAAAATTGGTTTGGGACAACAAAACGATTTGTTGGTTTCGGTTTGACATTCAATAAACTATACGTATATATATATATATATATATGTGCTTAAAACCGATTATTGGTTTTTGTATCACTCTCTAACATTCTAAAAGATATCAGTTGAGATTTTCCCCCGAGACCCGACACAGACACCTATAGGTAGGTACAATAGTGTGTACCATATAGTAGGTATAGAACCCTGAGTATCGCGCTTTCGAATTTTTTTCATAATCCTTTGTCGATGGCATAAAACGTACCGTCTAGGTAGTAAAAACATTTAAGATTCCAAAATAGAAAACTACCATAGGTAGAAATTTGCAATCGACATTGTGTCGTATTTACAATGATACATACTTCATAATCACGAATTCTGTATTATAATCAAGGTGGATACCGATTTTGGTAAAGGTTGGAGATAATGTACTATAAAAATGCAGAGCTAAAACTATAGTTTGAAATAAAAGAGAGTTAAGTTGCAAGTTCATAAGTATTTATAAATATAATATGCGTTCTATTGTTAATTGGTTACTAAAAATGTTTTTATTAAATTTAAAAAAAACACTGGCCAGGTTAGGTTACGAACACTTACAAAAGCTATGAAATCACTGTGGTCAACTTTATGAAAATCTAAATTAAAGTTAAAACAATAATAATCAACCATTAAAATTAAGATTTTACTTCGAAATATTATTGTTTATAAATTCTAAATCAGCCAAAAAGTTTAATTAATATTTTTTATTTTATTTAGTTCTTACATATTAATTCTAAAAATCTACAATAGCAAAAATTATGTTTACCACCAAATACATCTAAGCTCAAACTTGTAGACAATTTATCATGATAATATTAAGTATAGATACTGTAGCCTCACAGGTAGGTAGAGGCGATGTATAGTGTACAAATATAAAATAGCACTGACAGTTTTTAATTTAATAACAAAACAATTTGTATAGGTTCTCATAGAAAATAAAATTACAGTCGGGCTTAAAAAATGTATGGTTTTTATTGTAATTAATGAAATAGTGAATATACTATTACATTGTTCGTGTGTAATAAATAGTACGGTAGGTAGTATATTAAACAGTGAAATCAAAAATATATTAATAACAATTGAATCTGTATATTTTCAGTAAAAGTGTAAAGTATTACTTATAATATGTACATAACACTTTGTCACTTTGTCTTTACACTTTTTCACTAATTACATGTACGTGTATTTCATAAATAGTAAAAAAAAAAAATCGAGACCGTGAGAAATGGAGGGAAATAGGATGGCGGCAAAAACTATGTAAGAATATAAAGAAAAAGGAAAACGTCAAGAAAATAATTTTTTCTTACCTTAATGTTATTCGTAGAACAAAATAATAAATTTACGCTTAAAGATGAATTCGCGCTGAATACGATAGTGTAACTATGATTTCAATACGACTTTTAGTTTTTAAGTTTTAGAAAGGTAAAAAAAAATTGAGTACGTCCCTATCCAATAATCTTACGCCGAGAGCGCCTCGGAGTCGACCGCCACGCGGACTGGCGGAGAAATAAATGTGCGATGTCTTGTAGCACCAAATTTTTGTGCAGGCGGCTAGGCAGAGTTTGGTCTCCTTATCTCTATAGTCTTCGTGTGTCGTAGTTCAGTGGTTATCACTTGTCCGTTCGATAAAAATTTAAATTGAACGACCAAATGCGGGGAATGGCCCTTCTAATTCTTTCTTTTTTTTAAATCGAGTGACCACACGCAGTAACACTATTGGAACGGCGTATTTATTTATTTACTGTCGACTATGATTTCAGTCGCACAAATCATCTACTATTTAGAAATCCCGTGTTCCCGCCAAACGCTGCGTTTGAGACGTAATAAAAAAAAGACGAGCGATAAGCAAGTTTCATGACATCAATGGTTCTATACACCTTGACTTTGCTGGAAACGTTCCGAAAATACAAATTCGATTGTGCAATCTTCAAAGTATATTATGTGGTAGATCATCAAAAAGTACGTATGACTTGTAAAACCACCAATAATTTGTGTTAAGTAAAATAATACTGTTCCTTAGCCGCCAGTGGGATAACCATGATTTTTTTTTTTTTCAGACCGGCTCAGTAATTACACGAAAGCCCTCAAAGTGAAGGGATAATATTTGGCGGATATTGTACAGTTTAGATAATAAAACAATGTCCCACGGTTTGTCGCCCTCAATTACACCACTGGCCGTGTATCGTCCAACCCCATGTCGTTCATGCAGAGATTGGGCGGTATTACGTCTAACGCCCCGGCAGTCTATCTGAAGTTTTCACCCAGGTAAGTAGTGTGTACCTACAATTTACTAGGTTTTTTTTTTATTTAGCCAGCTTGCGAAATTTACAATGTGAATTTCTATTTGCCCGCCCTCTATAATTTGAGTCCAAACAAATTATCCACCTAGAAAAAAATTATAAGTATAAAAAATATACCTACGTATAACTTATTGTACCAGTGACATGTAAGTTTTGTACTTGTATTGTGATTTGATTGTATTTATAGTCATTTTAGCCTTTAGGTACCTATTAGTATTTAATTTGTTTAATTTGTTCATAAACGGTATTCAATTTTCTGAATCGCGTGTGCTACTATATGCATAGATAATCTTAAATTATTTTGTATTGTTAAAAACTCGAATGATTCTGAGTTGCTACAAAATGATCTAAATAACCTCTATAATTGGTGTGATCTTAATAATTTAGACTTAAATTTCTCTAAATGTTAAGCTATGACTTTCTTTAAAAAATATTCTCTGTAACTACATACATATTTCTCTAATAATTCTAAATTAAACCGTGTTTACCGAAGTAAAGATTTAGGTGAACTGTTTGATACATCAATAACATTCAATCCTCATTATACTAGTATGCAGAATAAAGTTTCCTCCTTTCTAGGTTTTATTTATCGTAGTTGCAAAAATTTCAAAAATCTAACTGCACTGAAAACTTCACGGACATGTTCTATGTTAAATGTTAATATCTTATTAAGTATCAACCACGTCTTCTTATTTCACTCATTGCATCATAATATTTTTTCAGTAATAAACTATCAAAACCAAGTCTGTTATTAGTCTAGCCATGAAAAAAAAAACATTTTTGATTTATCTAGATATAATTTCTAAGTAAATATTTACATACAACACTGAATAATATGTCAAATGATCGTGGTTAAGACGTATGGAAAACTTTGACTTAAAAATTCTTCAATACCAAAATAAAAATTTAGCACAGGTCTGTAGAATATTTTATAATTGTTAGTTTGTTTTTTTTAGTTTCATTTTATTTTTAAATTTAAAGAGGTTAGATCAAAGAAAAGGTTTGGATACAAATTTAAGAAATCAAATAGAACAATTACAAAAACGTCCAACACAAGATGATTCTGTTTTATATTAAGTAAATTGTCATTGAAATCAATTAAATGAAGCTAGTCGTATATTATTACAACAATTTGGTTTTAAAATAAGTGACCAACTTGAAATTAAGAGTAGGTATATATTTTTTTATAACTATTCTTTACAATTAATTAACTAACAATTTTTAATTAATATTGTTATTTTTAGATTAAAACAAAGTCACCACATCCTTTTTAGTACAATTATCAACATGGGATGAAGAAGAATTTGATGGGAAGTTAGCAAATTGAATTCTAGTGACTAAACGTGTAGTTGCAAAAATTATTCAAGCTTTGATACACACATTCAAATCAACAGTAATATTACCCAGGCTCTTACAGGTAAATCTGAGGAAAATCTTAGTTATAAAAACATAGTAATTATTTTATATACTTAATTTTAAATTGTAAATATTGTTTTGTTAACAAAAAACTTCTAGTAAAATTAATGTTATAAACATTTTACACAAGCTTTAAAACATAACTTCCTTTATAGGTACTGTTAAAAAAACTTGACAATTGATTTACTTTTATTTCACTTTAATTTATTGTGTTGTGTTTATAATTTGTATTAAATTTAACTGTAAAATAATTACTTGATTCAAGGTTTACTTAAGGTTTATTTATAACTATAATTCCATATTAACATTTTACATTTTCACAGACATACAAATACAACTTAAGCTTCTATCGACAATTGATTAACCACATTAAAAAACTGTAGATGAAACTTTGAATCTCATTTAATTAAATTATGTTTTTATACTAGTAAACCTGATTATTAAATAATTTGTTTCTAATTTTAAATTAAACAAAATTACAGGAAAAACAATTGGGAGTATGGAAAACAATTGAACAAGTCAATGTTGGATGAATTTATTATGAAAGAAATAAGAGAGTACAAAGAAACACTTGTTTGTCCATCATACAAAGTAAATGAAAAGATGCTGTTTTAACAAATTATTTTTATGATTTCTGTTGGGATTAGTATGAGATGAGACAAAGAAAATGCCCTAAATGCAAAGCTGTTGCATTGGAAAAAATGGTTATTTTAAATTTTTTTGTTTTTCGTATGGCTTTGGTATATTAGTGAAAAACAAACCTGATTATACCTTAAAATAACATAGTATAAATATCTTATAAGAACTTAGATATAGATAATGACATAGAATGAAACAGAAATGATAGAATTTTAAACATTTTCTGGGGTCATAAATGTGTTGAAAAACAACAATTAAATTCATTGTTTGATTACTTATCATTTGATAGAATAGGCGCTCGGCTTCACTGCTTTTGAGAAAACTGTAAAAATAATAAATAACTCTATTTTTCTCAAAACATACAAACTTAATATCAAGTATATTTTGTGATAGATTTGTCTAAATATCAATTAGAACATTTTAATTTTGTTATGTACTGTATGGTAATTTTCTTTCTATAGTAAAAATGTTAACTACTTTGCTCTTTTTAAAAATTATCAAATGTTAACCTAACCTAACAGTTTGTGAGTAATAACACTATAGTTTAAAAACCTTTTAAAACCAGACCCTATATACTAAAAAAGTTTTTAGTTCCTGGAACTCTTTATTATTTGATAAGGCAAGAAGTCAAACCATCTATTATATAACTATCTATTATATGTTTGTTTTTTTTTTTTTACAAAAACGTTAACAAAAGTTTTTTTTTATATTTTTGAAGCTATTTTATTTTTCATACTGTACAACAAGTTTTTATCATAAATATTTCTACCTGTAAATATTAATAAATGAAAATAATATTTATCTGTTAACATTTTTTATAATTATGTTGATCTCATTTGTTCTTTTTTTTCTGTTCTTAACAATAATTATTTGAAAAGAGGCAATGAATCAAAATGAAATTAAATACTTAAATGGATATTTTCAACAATATTGACTTACAATTTTATGAACTAAGTGAAAAATGTGTACTTTTCCAGTAATTTTTAGGTGTTAAAATATTATTTAGATCTTTGGCAGATTCTGAATGTTTCTAATTTACTGAGCCAATATTTTGTCATAGTTATTAATTTTGGTTCTGTTTAAATATGTAAATGTTGAGTGTAAATGAAAATTTAAATTAACAGAAATTGTCAAAGTTTATAGTTAGGTATAAGTTAGTGCTTTATGTTGTTTCTCTATAGGTCATAATTTATTAGTTCTATAATATTATAATGTATGAAATAATATCACAATTTATATATATTAATACCCATTATTAGGATTAATAAATTTTTAGCATACCAACATTACCAACCTTACATACTTCATTGTAAAATTGTCAATCTTTATTTGTATTTCTTAAGTTTTATTTTATATTTGTTGAACATAATATTGTGTTTGCTTATATCAAGAGTAGTCTAGAAATGATTACAGATGTTGTATTATATTGTTTCAGAATCAATTATGAAATCTATTGTGATGGTTGTAGCAACTTTTGCTGTTGTTCATTGCGCTACATTATAAAATAATGATGTCATTAGACCAAATACTGCCGATGATATATCAGATAATTAAATCACTCAGGGAATTATTTTTTTTTTAACAGTAAGAATAATATTTTGAATATAATTTACAAAATTATCATAATTATATATTTTGATTAGTTAAATGCTTTACACATAATGATCTTAAATGTAGATGGAGAAATAATTGATACCTCCAACGTCAACTAATAAAGAAATCAAGCTAATATTCCAAGGTCTTTCATTACAAAAGTTTCAATCGTTATATTGTGTTAAAGAAACATATTAAATTAAATAACATCCTAGTAAATTTGATATTATTCTTCATATGAAGTTAAATTCTCAACTACTTGAATGTAGTTGCACAATTTTTTTGTAGATTAAACTTGTAGTTAAATTTGGTTAACATTTATAATTTTAAAATAATTTTTATTGACAACCCACAAACTAACATAGTTATTGCAAATATTTTTTTGTTAGGTATTAATCAATTAAATACGTTTGTTTTTTTAGTACTATTGTTGAAACTGAAGTCATCATCACTAGTGCAAATACCAATACAGAACAATCAAGTTATATTCAATCTAATTCTTCAGTAGTTCCTGATATTATTGCAGACAACGGACCGTTAAACTCTACTCATATTTCAACAGCAGTCATTAACACTGATGCCAACACCAGCATTTCAAAATCAGATACTAAACTTAACTCCATAAAAGTTACTGAAATCACTACAGACAACACACCATTCCAAGTTATTGAATCTCCTTGTCAGTTATCTTTTGTGAATCCTGGAAACTGTAATATCGTGTGTTTCATTGAAAATAAATCAGGCAAGAAGCCTATGGAATAAGTTTTTTGCAAATGTTTTCAGTTAGATTTTTTTTGTTTAAGCTTTAAACAAAGTTCATGTAGAGTTTTTAACTTGATTTATTGCTATTTAATTTATATGCAAGTATCTCCAATTAAAAGAAAACAATGTTGTTAGCTTGTTACTTCCCAGTCAACTGTATTGATATTGCCACTAACTTTTGTGTAATAACTAAAAATAAATTTAACTACATTTTATGTCAGGTGACAAGCTCTTGTTTGAGTAGTTAAAACGCTTTGGAGTAGGTTACATATTTTAGTGGCCGGTCATCGGTTCGGGAGTTATGGTTTAAACGTATTTAATTATCTGTTAGTGATAATGTTGCTTTCAAAAAATTATTTTGAGCCAAGCCTCCAAGGGAAAAAAAACATCCACCTACCCTGAAAAATAAGTACTTGCATATGTAGGTATTTCTTTAGTTGCATTGACAGTTACTATAGTCTACATATTATTATGTAGATACTAAATTTGTATTTTAGCAAATACTTTAAATAGATGATTATTACATGGATGTGGTCATCAGTGAAGACCAAAGTTAGTAATGACCATACTTAAATAAGCTTATGTATTCTGTAGCCACTGTAGAAACAAATTGTGGCTTTTGTCTTCATAAAATTATTTGTCATATTGACACAGCTTCAGGTTTTAATCAATTTAGTATTCTCTAATAGCTGTTGTCATTACACTGATAATAAATGAACATATTGTGGACAGTCAGTCAACATCATGATATAAGTGAAACGGTGCAACGGTCACTTTTCATTTCTACTGAATGTCTGTGGACCGTAGGCTACACTACCAAACTATGTGCATTTTTTTTTTTAATTATTTACAATTGTTTTTTTTATTTATTATAATTCATATAGTTTTTCTGAAAACTCTTTTTAAGAAAGTAAAAATGCTCCGATCTTAAAAACTTAAATGTAGGTACTTAAGTACAAAAAATATTGGATTTGGCTCTATTTGGAACAACGCCACAACTACCAGGATGCTTGAAACATACAAACCCCTGTTAAATTTAAAAAATCGTAGTTTTTGAAGGCCTATTATTGGTTCATGGGGCCCCAATATTGGTTTGCACACCCACCAATACATATCAAGTTGTGGCTTTGGATTGGTGAAAGGTCTATTTTTGAGTTATGATCCAAAAATGAAAAGTAAAAAATTGTGCATTATTTTATGGGGGAATTCAGAATCAATTTTGAACGATTTACATTTTAAAGTTTTAGAGTTTTGAAATTTGTCAATTTTGCCCAGTTTCATAACGCCTTTAATTTTCCTTTTAGTTTATATTGTATGTATTATTGTACGAGTATATGCTGTATTATATATTTTATTCTACAGTTTTTTTTATTGTATTTATCTAATTATACCAATGTTTTTTGTTTAATAAGTCATGTAAGTATGATTTCATGTTTAAGACGCAAATTTTTTACACAAGCTTTAAAAAATATTTTTCTATCTATCGAGAGCTAAATATAAAACCTCAAAACCAGCAAGTTTTTGAGTATTTGTCATTTGACTTACTGAACTTGATGAGAGTTCTAATATTTCCAAGTATGCCTACAGATAAACATTTAACTACAATTTCTAAACCAGCGACTCTCTCAAAGCTGCGACTTACTCCAAAAGCTTTGTTGCTACTCACACAAAATTTCCATTCTATCTAGAATTACTATTTTTTAAATGATTATACAAACTTGTTGTGTTAAATTTTTTTCTTAACAAATTCGTGATCCTACCATAGCATCTAATGTACATGAAATATACAAAAAATGCATGCTAAATGTTTCCACGCTAAATAGACAACCCACTCAAATCTTCTTGTCCTTATCTCTCTCTGATAGATTTGCTTAAAAAAAAACATACACAAATAAATAAATTTATTCCGAGGCAGGGCCAGGGCTACTCATACTAGTGCCCTGGGCGAAACCACCATTAGGCTCCCTTCTAAAAAAATAGTTTTTTTTTTTTTACACAATAATCTTAAAAAATAACCAATTTAATAATAACCATTTTTGAAATTACGTTAGATTATAGACCATCTTAACGTCTAAATTTCATGAACTAAATTTTTCAACTACCCATTTTAAAATTTTACTACTTACTAGATTTTAAGAAACACAATATAATTTTTTTTTTAACGTGTGCACGTATTATTCACTCAACCAAGTTGAATATTTTGGACATGGTGATCTTGAAAATTTAATTTATGTTTTATAACTTTTAGCTTGACCGCCGTAATTAAGCCTCTTCTGTACCTTTAGTAGACGTTTATTTAATAAAAACTTCTTGTAAAACAATGCGCCAGCTGTTCATAAAAACTAAGAAGTATTGTTAATTAAAAAAAAAGGATTTTTTACAAATCAAAATCATGTAGGTAGGTGTGATTCAACCATGTGTCCTTGACGTTGAATGTTAGTTTTTTGTTATTCACTAGAACAATGTTTGGCATTAAAGTTTGAATGAAGTAAAATATGATTGCAAACAAACATAATATACAATATAATTATATTAAATAGACTTGACAATCACCTGTAGCACATAATATAGGATAATAATATGGTTGGGTAATTATTAATAAAAAACAAGATTCACAATCAGATCGAAAGTATATTACTATGGATTTATAGGATATCAGTTGAAGATAGTTATCGTGCAATTTTGAAATTTATAACATTGAAAATAACTTAAAAAAAAAATGTTTGTTTTGACACACACACATTGGGTTGTATGTGGACGCAACCGTATCATTTTTTGGATACCGGATGCGGCTTCAAGTTTTCTTCCTTCTTGTTGGCCTCGGTGTTCTGCAGTTTGGTCGACAGTTTTCTAGAGTGGCCGCAAGGATCGAAATGGTTGGAGTGCTCGCTGGCTTCCTTCTTGCTACGGCCCTTACCTGCGAGCGGAAAGTGTCGAAAACAAACGTCAGAAAATCTCGTGTTGATATTGAAAATATGATGTTATTTTTGTAGTTCGCTCACCGCTGTGTCCACTGTTGACCAGCTTGTCCTGGTCGTAGTTGTACTCGTCGTACTCGTCAACTAGATGGCTGTCGGACGACATCTTTTCGACGGTGGCGGTCGGCACGGTTCTTCGGAAGTCCTGGTGTACTGATTATTGGCTATTCTTATGGCTCGAAGATTGTACAAGAATACTTTATGTTATAACAATTATATGATATATTTATTATAACGTTATTAAGAATTTGCAGACAACGGGGTGAATTTGTATTTTGCGCTTGCAGTAAACCTCGAATAATGATGGAAATGAATCTCGTTATTTCGTCATGACAACAAATTTTGTTAAGAATCAACAAAATGGCCGGACAATCTTATTATCGTCACCAGAGATGGTACATTTTATTTTGGTCGTTGATTAAATATACAATATATTTAACATATACATTTAATCAATACGTTGGTGTTCAAAAATTTACCTCTATAATTATAATTTATAATTTTATAATAATAATTATAATTATAATATTATAATTTTCAAAAATAACAACCGCGGCGGTGCACACTGCACGGTTAGATCGGGTCTGATAACAGAGTCAGCTGGCTAAATACCAACCACTGTAAAATCAGTATTATTGTTTGTAATTTGTTGCCATTATTCATAATGCCAAGCGTAGTAGCACAGAATAAATGAAATTTCATAAATTTCATTTATTCTGTGGTAGTAGTAAGTTAGTTAAGTACAAATTATGAACGCTCGACTTGCCCTTTGAGTCGAATAACCCAAACAAAAAATCATCCGTTTCATCGATTGTGTATGGTTGTTAATCTGTTTATAAATTGTAGAAAAATTCAAAAACAATGCGAGACCATCAAGGAATTTAAGAATATGTAAAGTACGTATAAAATTATCCAGCTAGGCATCGAGAAAGTTCTTATAATATCAATTGATCAAATAGTTAACCCTACTGTAATGCGTATGAAATGCGCAACTAAATATGGTATCGTTCAGTATCGCAATCCAAATCCCGTATGAGTAGATACATAATGAAATACATTTATTTTGACACATCAAAGTCTAAAATTTTCTTATCAACGTGTATCAAATCCAAAACAAATCTTCTGTGCAAATCTTGTGCGCGAATCCCCCAAATATTTAATTGTTCAATTTTATACTGAAAATGCTTGAAAATTAACACTTATCAAGTTGCATATAGGTTATACGTATTATTATTATACTGAATACACATTCAGTATGTTTTAATTAACCCACTTACCATAAATAAACTGAATAATACTGAACAATTAAGTAGGTACCTATCACCACTGTACACCACTTGATGTTTATAATTTATAATTGGTTACTATTTTGTTTTTTTTTTTTGTTTTTGCTATCAATGTGAGTGAATTGCCTCATTTCCACAGTAGTAAAGTATTCAAAAACAGTGTTAGGAACATCGGGTTTAGAGAAAGTAGACTGTATCTTTAACGGCGTTTAAAATACTAATAGTTTTTATTCTTTTTGTAATGAACATAGGTTAGGATCATTAAATATGCTCAGTACCCATTTAAAAATGATTTATGAATGGGCATCAAACAATTTGTAAATGTATGTATTTGTACAATTAAATAGATGAATCAACATTAAGGAATTTTTAAGTGTATTTTATTTTGTTTTACATTTAACTCTTACAATATTTGGTTATGTTTGGTATTATTATTTTCTAGACGGACCAGCTACCAAGCAGAAAACCAACCATTCAATTCCAAACAAGTAACTACTAACAATTGATATGTTGGCGTAATAATATTTCTCATAATTTTCTAGATATCAAGCACATAATAACTCTACGAACGATATACCTATCCAACTTATTATACGAGTAGGTAATTTCCAAAAAATACTATATGATTACAGAAGACAACCAATGCTTAGAGTTGATCATTTCTAGTTTGATGCATCAGGAGAATAATAGTCAAAAGTCGCCTAATACTGTAAGTTTCTAAAATAGTGAAACCTAATTGAAATCTGTATTTTTAAATATCTATAACTCATATTATATTTTAGGTGCCTTGTTTATAAGGTGAACATGGATGGTCAGCAACAAGTTGAAAGCTTGCCAATTGCTCAAGGAAACATTACAATAAATTCCTCATTACATTAAATGTAAAACTTAAAAAAGTTTAAAATAGTTTATATTCTATGATCCACTTTATAGAAAAAATATTTTTCCAAGCGTTTTATAACGTGTGTAAATTTTAATTCTTGCCAAACTGTTATCAAATAAAATAGTCTAGTTAATTCAAAATAACATAATACCCAAGACAGTAGGTATTTTATTAAGCATCTGATATATTTTTTCAATTTATACTTTTTTTTCTGGATTTAAGCGTTTAGAATAATCTTTAAACAAATATAACAAAAGTAAAATTCAATTTATATTTTCTAAAAGTAGAACTATAAAAACTATTTAATAGATACTGGTTTTGTATCTTCTATTCACCAAAATTAAAAATTATTTTTGATTTTTGAAGTTTTAAAACACATTTATGAGTAAGGAGTTTCATTAAAATAGTGTAGTAAACAGTAAATCAATAATATATTAAAACTAATTGAGTATAGTACTTTCAATGATTCCTATACCTAAATGATAATTTTTTGAGCTGGCTTTCAAAGTTTTAAATTGCCTTGTGTAATTTGATTTTAGTTGTACAATTTGAATGTTAAGATAATTATGAGTTAAAACCTCAAGATAAATATTGCACGCAGTTGCTGAAGTTATTACAATACTTGAAATGTATGACCTTAGAATATGAAAGTTTTTTTTTTTTAATCTGTTTTGCCTTGATAGTTTAAAATATAAACTATTGTTCTTTAAAAGTTGTATGTAATTTTTTATTGTTTAATTAATTAAAATCAACATAAATGTTTTTAAGTTTTTATCATATTATATTGATATTTGTTATTAAATACTAATTGGGTTCTTTTAAACAGTTCACGTCTATATTGAAAAAAATTATAATTGTTCAATAATCTATATTGTCTATATATTACTTATATTTATATTTTGCACTTTATCGAAAAATTATTGGCATCATAATAATTAATGACTTATTAATAAAAAAAAAAATGCATTAGAATATTTACAGATACAAATGTTTGTAACTGTTGAAATTAGATTTAATAAAATATCTTTGCACTAATATTTTAACAAATAACTGTAATTTGTTGATGATTTGTCAAACTATATTTTTATGCTAACTATTTTTGTTCTTATGAAACAATAATTCAACTATTTGACTATCAATAGGTACCCTATTTTTGAGATAAGTTAGATTTAAGACACACATTTTTTCATTCATTTTGGGGTAGTACATCTATTAATTGTATTTTTATCAATACTTTGATTGCGTTAATGTATTATAATGTCTGAGTTATTGTTATATTAACTAACATTTCATTTAAACTGGAAATAAGCATAAAATGTAATGAATTTTTAAAGATTTGGTTTAATCAATTTTATGTGTTTACCATAAACTATACAACTGTATATACCATAATGTCAATCAGGTATACATTTTTCATATACTTATTTTCTTTTTGTTTTTATTTGATTTTGTATTTAACCACTTAACTGTGTATTTTTTAGTCTTAAAATATTATTATACATAGAATGCACAGAAAATAAGAGTTAGATATATGAATATTATATTTTGTGTCTTAATTTTTTTAAATATTATACACACTTATACATAATTTACTGTGCCATAATTCAAGTAGGTACTCTAATTGATTTACATTTTTATGCTCATGACAATATTGTCCAGAGAACTTAAAAACTATGAAAAAAACTTAATATGTGTTTTATTCTGCATTTTGTTTGAGTTGATACTAGTCTCTAGGTACATTGTATTCCAATAACTTGCATGTAAACAGGACATAATATTTATGGCAGTGCACAAAGTGCCATGGTACCTACCCATGTTGAGTTATATTATTTTTTACTTGTGCATTATTGGATATTTTTATAACATGAACTGTAGTAACAATGAAAAGTGTTATTAAACATGAGCATTATTATCTCCCCTGACCACACACCTGATTATTCATCTAGTACATGATATAATTAAGTTGTACAATTATGTGTGTGAATCCTGGATTGAATTACATTACAAATATTATTTTGAAATTACCTAATTTATCATTACTAATTGATGGTTATTAAAATAATTGTTTGTTTTTGCTTCAATTCCCACTCCAAAATTACGAAATAAGATTTTTTTTAAATTGTAAAATTATATTTATATGTAAGTGAAACGCTTGCACGTCACCAATGAAATCGACAACCACAGGTTAAAAAACAACTTAAACATTATTTTTAAATAAACCTGAAAGCTTGCTTTTATTAATTAACTGACTAACCACGAATTATTTTATGACTTAACAAGGATGACATATTAATTAAAATTTTCCATTAGTTCTTACTTAGTTTTTTTAAAAAATAGTACTTCTATTGAAGTTTTAAATGACTTTTTACTTAATAACTACTTAGTATTAGTTATCATTACAATCAATTTATTACAATATGGTTCGTTGTTCGATTAATTTGGTACCATGGCTCTAAAAACCATTTGCATTACCACGGTGAACGACATGCCTTATTTATGATTCATGATACAATCTGTCCAATTCATCTTTGTACTGATTACTTGTATTTTTTTATAAAGTTTAAGATTCAAAAATCTAACAGTAGAAAAATGTCTTTTTAAACTTGGTGTGTGCACAGATGCACAATATTAGGCTTTTGCCATGCCTACCTGGGTGATGGATTTTAAATTTTTTTAACTTGAGTATTCCAAATTTGACATAAATATTGTTTTCAACAGAAATTTGGTCTGTTGAAAAAAGATTCTATCTTTAGATGGAAATATTGGTTAAATATATCAAAATCTAAATAAAAACCCACCGTTTATAGGTAATATACATAATGTTATAATGTAAAAAAAAAAAAATATATCCTTGAAAGTATATTATACATAACAATTGACCCAAATTATTTTTAAAAATCTAGTTCAGTCATTAAAATGTACCTACCTACTAAAAATAAAATCTCGAATTCTATATTCAAAAATATTTTAAAAACCGTATCATTTGAAATCATGCCTATATCTCTGCCATATAACCAAATATATTGTTCTAAAATAATGTTGTTAATATTCTGACTGTCCTAGAAAATTTAAACACAAAAACAAAATTCTATATTGCCCTAGAAAGTTGTTGTCTTAGTCTAAGTCCAAAGGCTTAGGCCCATACAGAATAAAAATTAATTATTTTTTAATATTGTTAACTTTTTTCACTCAACTTTGATCTTAAATGTAACTAAACATTGTTTTTAATTCTTTAATTATATATCACCAAATGAAAAAATATGTAACTGATTTTTAAAAAAAAAAAATTAAATATCAAGTACTATTGAAAACATAGTATTTTTTAACTTTTATTTATTTTACCTAAGTAATCAACACTTAAAAAAAATATTACGATTATATACTGCACAGTGAAATTAAAATCAGATAATAATTGACATAGCAACTATAAAA
The DNA here is from genome assembly GCA_017140985.1 of Hormaphis cornu. Taxonomy (NCBI): domain Eukaryota; kingdom Metazoa; phylum Arthropoda; class Insecta; order Hemiptera; family Hormaphididae; genus Hormaphis; species Hormaphis cornu. The sequence continues at coordinate 22,325,673 of CM029361.1, forward strand.
ACATGTTGCTTAACATCTTGGTCTGAAAAACTAGAAACTGCAGTAGATTAGTTCTGTAAATAAATTAATTTTCCATAAACAATTATTAAAATACTCTTACAGTGTGTGTTTTTTTTTTTTTTTGTAAATGTCATTATATTTTAAGTGAATGGAACAAACTTTATATCAATAGTTTTAAATATTAATCATTAATATAGGTTATAGCCATTATATTGTACATACAGCTTGAAACCCACTACTTATTATTATTTGAAAATGATAGTCTTGATCACTAGGTAATACTCATTAACATTATACATATTAGAAAAATTAATGTTGTAAAAATAACAAAAAGGTACATTAGTCAAGACAAATTTGAAATTATTTATAAAACATTTTAAGTAATCTTACTATACTATCATATTATATAATTATATATATATATATATATTACTATAAATAAATCTTAGGCAAAACTAATGAAACATTTCAATGATAGAAGTTAAAAGACAACAAAAAAGAAACAAGTTGGTTGGTTTTGTAAGTAAATTATACTTTATATTTTAATTAAATTGTAGACAAGTCTTAATTTTTTCACAAAATATTTTATTACCAATTTAATTTTATTTGTGTATCAACATATCATCTACAAAATACAAGAAAAAATAGAATACTGACAAACAACATTCAATCTTTTACTAAATCAAAATGAAAATTAATTTTATACAACTATGTAGTTGATATATTTTATGTATAGTTTAGACAACTAGTTTAAATTATACAATAAAATCATGTTACTTTACCTAGATACTATGTTTTACAAAAGAAATTCATAAATAAAATTATAATAGCACAATATCATTAAAAATTTTTAAGTTGAGAATTTATTTCAGAATAATAATATTGCATACAGGTATCAAACACGTCATATGTTCTTAGCAATAAGAATATGCCAGTTACAGTAGACGGATATAAGAATGTTTGTTAACATAATAAAATTAAGTACATAATATAAAGTATTAAGTAACGTAGAACTAAAAAATAAGTACCTAGAGAAGAATGTGGTAGATTTGAATTCAGTTGATAGCCCATTTGTCATTTTCAAGATTTGTTTTGCAAAAAAATACAGTGGGTATTAACTGTTTCATAAAGTAATCACATGTATTATATAAATGTTAAATTATATTTTTACTTTTTAGGGAAAACTTATAAAAAAAATAATAATAATGTGAATTGAATTAAAAATTGCCACCTTCAATAGAAACATTATTTTTAAAAAATTTATATTTCAGTACAGAACAGTACCTTATTTTTTTTTTTTTTGTAAATTATTTAAATGTTTTAAAATTAATGTTATTCAAACACATAAAATCAAAGGTTTAATTAAATGTGTCCCATATAAATTACAAGCTATCCAAAAGAAAGTTTTTTTATTTTTTATGATTCTGCTCTTCTAAAAATTTGAATAAATTTTTGTCTATAAATTACATAGGTAGGTAGTTAATTTTTTTTAATGTTCAATTGTTAGTTAAATATTTTAGATGATTTTACAAAGCACAAATTGCAAAATGAATGGTATTATCAAATAAGGGCCTTCACACTGCATCGTATCTTATATATTGCATATGTAGGTAACATGATAACTAACCACACGTTACCCAATAGTTGAATATATATATCCAACTTTTTTGCACATAACACAGCACAATGCAGTGTGAAGGCATCTTTATAAAAAATCAATACTATCGGTGGTCACTGATGATACGGCATTGAGTTTGAGTTTACTGGCATATTCATCGGTGCAGGCATTTGTTGTCTACCAGCAGGTTTTAAAGTCATATTGTTCATTCCATTTACAATTGTATTATCTATTTGGTACGATGTGGTACTGGGCATTTCGTATGATGTGGTATTGGGTCTTTGGTTTGATGTGGTACTGGGCATTTGGTATGATATGGTATTCGGTCTCTGGTATGCTGTGTTATTGGGCATTTGATATGTTGCAGTATTAGGCATTTGATATGTTGCAGTATTAGGCATTTGATATGTTGCAGTATTAGGCATTTGGTATGTTGTGTTATTGGACATTTGATATGATTTGAAATCAGATATTTGGCATGCTGTGGTACTGGTCATGGGGTATGCTGTAGTGCTGAGTGTCTGGTACGATGTGGTACTGGGCATTTGGTATGATGTGGTATTCGGTCTCTGGTATGCTGTGTTATTGGGCATTTGATATGTTGCAGTATTAGGCTTTTGATATGTTGCAGTATTAGGCATTTGGTATGTTGTGTTATTGGACATTTGATATGATTTGAAATCAGATATTTGGCATGCTGTGGTACTGGTCATGGGGTATGCTGTAGTGCTGAGTGTCTGGTACG
>CM029361.1:22328045-22411332 GCA_017140985.1 Hormaphis cornu
GGTTGTATGGGTAACCAGTATATTGGTTGTATGCTGCAGCTCTACCTAAGTTATTGGTTTCCATGTCTTGTGAATATTGGCTTTGCTTTTGAGTAGATGGATACCAATCATGAATTTTCTGGTTCCTAGCATAAGAGTATTGATTCAAAGAGGAATCTTTATTAGATATAGCCTGATCATCAACCATTTCTAAATCATTGGATTCTTCATTCCAGGTGCATTTAACAAGGTATCCTTTAATTTTAGTATTATTCACAGTCTTGAGAGCAATTGTTGCCGCTTCTTTTGTAGAAAATGTTACTAATGCGCACCCATTATTTTGTAGTATTTTCATATTGGCAATATAACCAAAACGCGAAAAAACCTGTTCAACCACTTCAGAAGTTAAGCCTTTAACAATACCAGAAACTAGTATAGTACAATTTTTTGGACTGGATTTATCATAAACATCGTCAAATTGAAAATTCCAATCACCTCTGTTTTTATTGGTAGCAAATGGCGCAGTTTTTTTGAAGGATAAATTTGAGCTTGATTGATCAAAAACATCACTAAATTTAAATTCCTGATTTCCTCTGTTTTTGTTCCTGTAGGTAGCTTTTGATGCGGTTCCTGTGGACCAATTTGGTTTGTATTTATCATATGCATTGTCAGATTTAACTTCCGAATTAGTGACTTCTGTCTGCATTTTATTTGTGTACCAATTTGGCCCAGCTGGATCATTATTGTTATCAAATTTAACTTCCCCATTACCTCTTTGCAAGTTGTTAATTTGCCGCGAAGTATTTTCTGTTGAAGGATTTGGATTGGAATTATCATAATCAATAGCAAATTTAACTTTTTTAGAACTTTTCTTCTTATGGGTAACTGATGGCGAATCATTTTTCAAGGCCCAATTTGTCCTCATGGGTCGATTGCCCAATAACTGACCATTCATCGAATGTATAGCGTTTGCTGCATCAGCTTTGTTCACAAATGTTATAAAACCAAAACCTTTAGATTTTGATGTCCCTGGTAAGCATACTATATAACATTGGGAAATTTCGCCAAACGACTCAAACGTCTCCTTCAGGCTGGGCGATTTGATTGAAGGACCCAAGTTCCCCACAAATATTGTATGAAGGTCACGCGTCTTCGTTGCGTCGGGTTTTGTTGGGATAGTGGCCCATCTAACCGACATAATTTCACCTAAACACAGAGTACCGTTCATGTTCTCTATTGCCTTGACCGCATCCGAATGAGACTCGAACTCGAGAAGTCCGTACAGATCATTGTCGAGCCCACGTCCCAGTTTGACTTTTTTTACTACACCCACGTTCTGGAACAACGAGGACAGCATTCCTTCATCGATGGACTGGCTCAAGTTGCCCACGCGTACAGTGCGAGGTTGGTTTAGCTCTTCGCTCATTATCGACAGTTACTTTTACCGATTTTCCTTAAACTTTATGCGCACCAACACCTATCAACCCAAACAGAATGTTAGGCAAGTAGTTTGTACACGTTAAAAATACTCGTCGGAATTACTTACGGACAATTCGCGGACTGCGATTCGCTCAGCGCCGGCAAAAGTGTAAAGTGTTAACGCGGGTCACCAGCAAAACTTTACGAAAACGAGATCGGAGAATTAAATAATCAAAGAGGAAAGAACAGAAAGACTCGACGACGGAGACGTACGTTGTACACTTTATATGTGTTTATATGTGACACTTTATACGTGTCACTATATAGATACCTGATAGGTACTATGTCAATGCTCTTTTGGCATTCATGGTCTCCGGTTGTGGTTAGTGGTTAAGGTCGCTGTTGCTTCGGACGAAGGCCAACACGACGCGCGTTCCAGTGCTTCCACATCACCGTCTCAGCTAATGCTGAACGTGGATTTAACTAATTGGGGGCAACGGATCGATAGGAATATAGAAACGGTTGTCAGTTTTTTGTTGTCAAGTTTTGGAACATCTTGTAACCACATTACGATGTTGGTAACCTAGGTTTAATAACATTGTGAACCACACCAGCTGTCTATCGACCACAATAATTATCGTTTTCTTATTTTTTAATATAATTTGATATTAATTAACTAAAGAATTAATCACTATTACAATTTTAAAGAATTAATTTAAAATATGAAACGAGATATTTTTAAAATGAGCAGTTCGCGCCAGTATGTTTAGGGCATAATAATGTTTTATGTTGTGATAACGATTATAACTTTTTACCGCGCTATGACGATTATTATTCTATATTATAACAATAACAGAACATAAATGGTAAAACATATTTATTCTGTGGTCTGTGTCTGTGTTAATTAAGTTAATTATAAGTTAACTTAAAGTTCAAATGCTTTAAATTACTCAAAAGATAAATGTGTTAGTGTATTTAGGATTCCTTAAGACTTGTCACTAAGGGTAAATGTTAGTTGTTATATTCATAGACATTTAAACATTTATATTATTTGTTAGTAACTAGTTTTTACTGGATTTGGTCTGATTAAAATTAATTTGATTATTAATTAAGTGTATTAATTATAGAAACATATGGTACTTCACTGATACTTCAAATGGAAAAAGCCTGACAATAATTCACTATCTACTTGTAAGTTAAAACCTTTAACATTTCTGGTGTTAATTTGCAAAAAACAGTAAAAAAAAAAAATTAATTAAATTGTTTTTTTTACCATTGCTCAGTATTAAATTATTTATGCAAGAATATTTCAATTTATCTAATTCTTTTTTACTGAACACATTGTATATTGTGAATTGTAAAATAAATCAAATTTTACATATAAAAAATATATTTCTTAAATCAAAATTTATAATATTTAGAAATATTATTTTTTGTTTATCATTATAAATCACAGAATATTTAAATATTAAAAATAATAAATAATAATTATTTTAAGTATTATTAATAATTAAAAATCATCAGATTTAAATGAAATACCTACATAAATAAAATAGTTAATTTACAATTAGTGTATTCTAAGTTGAGTAGTTACTCTGTCAATTAATACAAAAAGTTGTTAAATTTGTTAAATTTTATTTGTTTTTATTAAGCATAATAATTAACACTCCGTTATACTTCAATGGAAAGAAAATTTGGTGTTATTGATGCAATTCTTACAAAAATAAAAGAAAAAGAACCAGTATAATTTATATAACCAATGCACATTTTAAACAAATTATGTTTTAGTATGTAACAAACAAATATATTATTAATGAGAATACCAAATAAATAAATGTATTAATTAATTACATTTTTAGATTCTGAGTGTTTTTTTTTTTTTTTTTATCTAAAGGCAACGCCTTGTCGTGATAGCCATGTCTCCCTGTTGGTTGCTAGGTTCTTCAGTTGTGAGTATGAGCTTATGTTCATCAGCAGCATCAGATCTTTGAAGTAGGAAGTTCTAGGGTGGCCTCTTCTTTTTCTCCCCATGATTTTTCCTTCAAAAATGTTGATAAAGGTATTGTGTCTTATGAGGTGTCCAATGAGTTTCGTATTCCTCTTCAAAATGTGAGACACGATGTTCCTTTTTTCTCTTACTTCTTGCAACACTATTTTATTGGTCTTCCTTTCAACCCAAGATATCTTGTTCATCTTCCTCCAAATCCACATTTTGGTAGCTTCTAGCCGTTTTTTTTTATACTGACCTGTGGTCCAAGTTTCACAGCCATACAATAACACGCTCCAAATGTATGATTTGATGAATTTCTTCCTTGTATTTAAATCAAAGTGTTTGTTAGTTAGGAGGTTGTATTTGCTGTTGAATGTTTTTTTGGCCATTGCTATTCTTCTCTTAACATCGTTGGTAGATTTGTTGTTGTAAGTAATGGAGCTTCCTAGGCAATAGAACTCTTCAACATCTTCAATGACCGCATCCCTCACGTCCATAGTTCCTCCACTTGTTTCTTTCCTTGATTAATTCTAGGATGCCTGGGGTCATTCAGGGTTTCCTTGGTTCTAGAATTCTGAGTGTAGCAAAATAGAATTCTATAATTTTTTGTCTTACTCACACTTCATTGGACAAAATGGGTTGAATGCATTATAAAAGTTTGTGCTTAAAGTGAAGTACCATATATAATATGGTACTTTTTAGTCATTTTGTTTTCCACCCACAACTTATTAGATTACTGAGTTCTCTAAAAATTGGTTTTTTTATAGCAATAATTTATCATTGCATTCAGATATTAAATAGTATGTAAATATCAACTACAATTTTCAAACCAATAACCAACCCAGACCAGTGATCCACCCAAAACGTCTGGCTTTTTTTGTAGATGCCTACCACTTGTAAATTATTTTAATTACTTTCATTAAGTATTTGAGAAGTATTTCAATTTTTAAATACTTTGAATATAAAGTATTTGAGTAGTTATATCATTTTGTAATGAAAATTATTCAATTTACATAAAAAATGTTTTTCTACGAATTTAAAAACTGATTAAGTAAAACAAGGTGCAACTGAAAATTGTTTCTAAATAGCACTGAAAATGTTAACTAGAATGACATAGACATTACGAATACCTGCAAATATTTATTATATAGACTATAGTGTGTTTGTGGTGTACACTAAACAAAACACCCCTTTGCCTTAAAAATTAACTTTTATTAGACAAAAATACTTATTCTAATCCAGTTTGTGATTTGGAAAACAGATGATGATAAAATTGTAATATTAAAATACGTATTTACTAAAAATAAAAATGACAATTGTAGCAAAGTTCAATTAACATTATAATAATATCAAAAAAAACAATTTAAATTAATTAGGTTCTTGGATTTTTCCTTAGTAATACTTGTTTAAATATGTTTGAATTAATATCTCATCTTAAAGAGTGTCCGGCTACCTAATGATTTTAAGAAATAATTTTAAGCAACATATACTTTGTATTTAGAAATAATAAGCAAACACCAGAACTCTTCAGTTCCAACTAAAAATAACCAATCCATTGCCTATTTGAATCTGCTATTTTGTTATTTTGGAGTATTTAATGTGAGGATGTGCATGCCCAATTTAAAGACAATTAAAATTCAGGCATATTTATCAGCTAGAGAAAAATTTGGGTACTTAATTGATATTCTGTCGAATATTTTTACAGAATTGAAATCAAATTACTTAAAAAGTCTTTATTTTTGTCTGCATTATTGGTCTAAAATGGAAAGTATAAGGTGGTATCCAACGCCCTAAACAAAAACTAACAAAACTGCTACATACCTAGTTTTAACCTTAATAGTTCATAGTTGATATAATTATTTAAGAGAACTTACTAAAATAATTAATGAATTATTATTAATTTTTAAAAATAAATTCAAGTTAAAAAAAAAATCAATGTTACATAACTTATTATATTTTAAAATGTATAAAATAACAACAATTTTATATAACATATAAAATAATAATGATAACAATTTTATATTAACATGCTGTAGTTTTAAATAAAACAATAAAAATGAAGTAAAAATGATAATAGGTAACAAAAAAAATAGATTACATAAGATAAATTATCTATAAAATGTTCATGAATAATCTAAAAAAACCGTAAAGTAATTTGCAAACTCGTCTTTAGATTCTTTTAGTTTGAATTTTTTATTTTCCTGAAAATTAAAGTGTAAAAATTTAATTGGATAATTTTTTTATTTCAATAAATACTAAAATTATTTTGAAAATACAACATATAAAATTTTAAACAACAGTACATTTACCAATAAATTTACGATAAGAATACTTTATTTTAAATTAATTATTATTTTAGATTTTTCATAAAACATTACTTTGAGTATTCTTGAAATTTTTTTGAATTCAAATAGAAAAGTTAAATTTTGCTCACATTTAATGATTCATTGAGTATTACTATTTTAGATTTAGAACTATAGTTTTTAGTTAAAAAGTATCTCTTAGTAATAAGCTGTAGTCTACTTTTATCAAATAATACTTTGTAGCACTATTTCAGATAATTCACCATATAAAGCAGGTTAAATATAGAGAAAAATAAGCAATAAAAACATTTATTTATTTTGAAAAGAATGAATAATCTTGGTCTTGAAACAAATAGGAAAATATTTAGGGTTTTAGGGGTAAATGAATTACAAAATTATATGTATTTTGTATTTATACGTTAAACTTTTTCTCATATACTTTAAGTACTAAATATGATACAACCAAAAAATTAGTCAATGGTTTTTGAAACATTAATTTAACAATAATATAAATATTTTAATTTTAATAAGTATACTTAGAAAAACACTAAAACGTAATACGTAATTATAATAAAGTTCTTTACTTATTTTTTTTTACCTATCAAAATGTAATATTATAGTATAAAATGACTTTAAAACAACGAGTATATTGAATATTCAAATAATAATAATAGTTAAACAATACGTCAATATTTTTAGAATATAATTTATGTTAAGGATGATATTTTTTGATTCATTAAGCCTAAACAAAAATAATACAAATTTAGTTAGTTACCAAAAAATACTGACCACTGTCGTTTTTGAAATGGAGTTGGTGGACCAGGTTTACTATAGGATATCTAAATAAAAAATCAAATTTATGCTTTATTTTATTATTCTTTAAATAAAGTACAAAAGTTATATAAATACTTACTGGTCTATATTTATTCTTGTTGCTATCTTTAGGAATAAGGTTTACACATTCACAATCATTGTAATCAACAATCTGAAAAACCATGTAAATTATAAATTATATTTAAGTTCTTTAACTTTTAATAAAATAAATGTGGATAATGATTCAACACCATGATATCCTCTGTTGTAATAAACAAGTTATTTGACAAAAAGTTTGTTCTCACATCATAATCACTTCTAAAATGTATTGGAAAACGTGAGTCATGGGCTTGTAGGCCAGACAGATTTTTGTTATACTGTTTACCATTAGTATCATCTAATTTTACACTGTCTGAACAAAAATGGGTGAATGTTTCACATTTTTTATCTGCTCCTCTTGGAAATATTTTGCCTAAGTAAAACATAAAATATCTTTTAAGTTGTTTCAATGATACATAATAATAATATTATAAATTGCTCTAAATATTTTTGTAATATCATAACATCTAAATCTACACAACTAAAATTTTTGACACTTGAAAAATAAATAAATACAACTAAAATATTGTCAATAAATTTGAATGAAAAAACTTTAATTTTTGTTCTTTTTTATCTAGTAAAATTTGTTAGGCATGTTCTACTAGTTTCTGTAATGATAGCCAAGATTTATTAGTGGTTTTTATATTATTTATAACATGAAAACCTAGTATATTATATAGTTATAGTAATATACATCAATAAAAACTAAAACATTCCCTTAAAACCCTCTTTCACATAAAATATGTTCCAATAAATTGTTCTGATGGTACATAAAGTAACAAACAAAGGGTTCCCCCAATAACTATTAAATATTTTTACATGGCCAACATGGTAGATTTTTTCATTTTATAAATATTAGATTCCAAAATTATATAAGCAGAGGTCCTATTTTTGGGGCATACATTCTCCCAAAATATGAAATATTTACTTACAACTATCCAAATAAAAATAATTTATTTTAGATTTCAAATGTAGAAAAAAGTCTATTGATATTTTAATTCTGAGCATAACAAATTTGTAAAATTCATAATTTCACATTCATAAAAGTTGATAGAATTCATTAATTCAAACCCAAAAAAGTCATATTTTAGATAATATAAGTACTTTAATATTGCTGATATTTAATATTAATTTTTTTTTTCACGTCACATTCAATAACCAATAACCTAACCTCAGAATTGTTTTTCTTATTATCTTCTTCTTTGCTTTTATCCCAACTTTTTGGTGTAGGCTACCCTTGTCCTAACCCTCCACTTATAACGATCATTCTCATTCCCTACACACACATTAACTATGCAGCATAGTCTATGCTCATATATTTTTCAATTGTTTCCATTCATCTCTTTTTTGGTCTTCCTCTATCTATTTTCCTTCAACGTTCATTTGTATAACTGCTCTTACTACTTCAAATTCCGCTCTCTTCATTACATGTCCAAACCATTTTACTCTATTTATCTACAACTTTTCTCCTTTTTATCTAATCTTATTGAGGAGTTCAATACAATTATGTAAAAGATATTTATGCACTAAAGTATATTATCTATAGATATCTACATAGTACTACAAGTACCTACAAATGTTCAGTGAATTGTTGTCATCTTTTGAACTCTAAAATATGTATATGTATATTGATTATTGTGTTAATCTTATAGTAAACTTTAATATACAAGTTACACTGTAATTGACAAAACTATTAACTACTATCATTATTTAACTAATGCGTATGGTTACCATCTAATTTAGTTTAAAATCAAAATATCAGGAAATCTGACCAACGTTGATATACATATCATAAAAAAAATTTGCAGTATAACCTATTATTATATGTATTTATGAAGTCATATTCTAAGATTAATAATACAAATATTTATTCTAATAAATAAGATGATTAATTTGTTAGTAACGCACTAGATAACAATCTGAGTTTTTTCCCAATTCCAAATTGTACATTTTGTTTAGAACAATCTTTAGATGACTGAGTATTTTCTTCAATTGAAGTTCTAAAATGTTAATAAAATTAGTTACACAAACAAATAAAAATATAAATTAAATTTTGACTAAATATAATGAACCAATAGTACAGTTAATTTGAACACATTTTTAAAACAAATAAAAACAGAATTAAATGAAATATTTTAAAATTAATCAACATTTGATTCTGTAACAATATATTATCATTTTTTATCGTAAAACAATTATAAATTAAATTAATTTTAATATTTTCTCACTTAATTTGGTCAAGTGAAGAATAATTGGATAATGCAAAAGAATTATTTCTTGAAATTCTATCAGTCTATTAAACAAAAATTTCATTAAAATATTATAAGAGTTTATTTTTTTTTATTATAAAGCATATATATGTATTTAAATTTCTTACAACACTTACAGTTTGGGACAATGTAGACACTTCACATGGTGAAGACATAATTGATTCTTGTCTATTTTGTTGTTGAAGCTTTAAATATTTTTCATTAACGTCCCATAGTTGTTGGTCAAGTTGTTTCTTATGAATTTCAATCATACTAATCTACAAAAAAAAAAAAAAAAATATTAATTAAGACAAAAATCTTTTTAAATGACTTACTTTTTCCTTGTAACTTTTAAATTTAGTTTCATAGTCTTGCTGTATTTTTATTTCTAAATCTTTGTACAATTGCTTCTAGAGTAAAAATTATATATTTTTTATGCTAGTTCATACTCAATTACTATAATTTCAATTTACCATTTGTTGACGTTTTTGCACAATCTTCTTTCTGTATTCTAATGTAACAATTTCCTGAGTTTTTTTTTGAACTTTTGACATTTTGTAATGACATTCAAATTTTAACCTTGTCAATTCATTTTGAAGGTCTTTAATTGTTTCTAATTGTCTGTATATTTTTTGTAAAAAAAAAAAATGCTATAAACTATACAAATTACAAATTATTTTAAAACTTTAAATACATACTTATTAGACTTGACAAATAACTCAATGTAAGCATTGTTAGATTCATGCTCGTTGCCTTGGGTGTTTTTGTTTATAATAAACATTTGAAGCATTTCAAAAGTTTTTTTTAATTTTCCAATTATAGAGTATTCATCAGAGTTTTCAACTTGTGCCAACTGACTATAAGTTTTTCCTATAAATGTACTCACAAATGTTTCCAAATCATTTACCACCTTATAAACATCTGCCATAAAGTTATTTTTCAGTTCAATATATTTTTCAATACCAGATTGTATTTGATTAAGTTTGTATTGAACTTCGTAAACATTTGTCTTAATTCCAGATATATTTCCAGACAACTTTTGGCACAAATCGTCAATTTGGCACTTAATTTGGTATAGTTCCACCATCAATGTTATGTTTTTGTATTCAATGTTTTGTTTATTATAATTTTGATTATTTTGTATTTCCACAGGTTGCAACTTTTTTTCATTTTGAGCCAAATAATCTTTGAGTTTAAATTCATCCATCAAAATAACTTTATTAGATGTAAATGTATTTATTAACAGAAAAACTTCACTTAGTACATTATGTAAAGTGTTTTTTTTAATTAGACTGTGTTGAGTATTGTATAATTTTACTTTTGTTTCATTTGGTTTTGACTCAAAAGCAATTTTTATTTTTTCTGATAAACAATCTTTAAACATATCAGTAAAACTGTTTAATTCTTTTTTTTCAGAAATTAAAATTGAAATTACTGTTTTTTCTTTAGTAACCTTTATTAGTAATTCTAAATCAAAATTCTTGGAATTCAGTTTCTTTTGAACGTTATTTAACTGTTTTTTTATTTCTAACAGTTGCGTTGAATTTTGATATATGGTTTCTAATTCTTCATTTTGTTTATTCATATAAATTTTTGGAGCAATTTTTTCAATATTAATTTTATGACTTTGTTGTTTAAACTCAAGTAACTTTTCTTTATAAGTAACAACATCACTACAATCCTTATCTGTTTGAGTACTCTTTATGTTATTACTTTCTTCTATTAAGTTATTTCTTTGGTTATTCTTCTTTTGGCATTTTAAGAGTTCTATTTTATTTTTAGGAATTTTTTTCATACTTTTGTCATTGTTAATTTCACAACCTTGTAATTGTTGTTCTAAAATCAATATTTGTTCTTCTAAATCTTTAACATGGTTTTCCGTCTAAATAAAAAAACGTAAATATTAACAAGTTACAAAAATAAATGATACGCATAATATTAGTATTTGGCTATAAAATTAACTAGCAACATTAACAGTAAAATGAATATTTTCAATACCTACTAATTTAGATTATTAAGAAGACTGAAATAGACCAATTTTAAGGGATTTTGTATAGGCATATTGAAGACCTTATTATGCAAATTTAGTATCTGGTAGTATACTGTATAATCAAAGTATATGAAATTACTTCTCAAAACAACACATCTCAATTTTGAACCCCTAAGCAAGGTGTTATTGCTCAACAGTCCAAGTTATCTTTGTTAAACACTTCTAAAACTCATATTAAGGGGTTGTAATTACAGGTATTTTGCGTTTGGAACAATTAGCAAAAGAGTACTTAAAACACTTTTTGTGATCTGAATTAAATTTTTTAATTAGGCTTGCGTTTTTATACTTTTTGACTAGGTTTTAACAAACCTAGGAGGAAGTAGTTTTTTAGTTAACATTTTGATTTGTCGATTGTAAATTCAAATTTTATTTATATTTGGTTCCTGCATAGCAAAATATAACTGTAGGAATAGTTTAATTTTAAATTTAATAACAAACTTTTTAAATAACCTAGTTGTGAGAGAATCATACAAGTTCATGTGTTTCAAAATTCAATTCAGACTAGTCTCAAAACATGTTTTGTTCTGAAACACATACCAATGCGCACACTAACAGTGCCCTTGATTAAAGCATTTAATATTGAAATTTGGTATTAATTGCCTATAAATTATAACAGTTTAAATAGTGTCAAGCAAATGTATCAACTAACCTAATTGTTTTGCTACTATTATTTAATACAATGTTTCTTAAATTTTTTGAGATTAATGAACACAAAATAATATTTTATTATGCAAAACCCTTATGAAAATTTTCTTTGATAAGATAGGTGTGAATAAAACATGACATCATAATAATAATGATAAAAAATGTTTGAAAAAAAGTACTTGTCTTAAGGAACCCTTGAGTGATCTCCACAGAATCCTAGGGTTCTACAAAACTCAATTTAAGAAACACTGATCTAATAAATCTATCTGTAACAAAATAATTCATAAATTTTTGATCAAAAATTCAATCCTCTATAATTTGTATTATAAACAATTGATCAAATGAATAATTGTTAACTTTAATAATTAGCATTAGTAAGATACATAACTGCATTTTATTTTTTTTTTTTTTGTGTTTTTATAATAAACTATTAAGGATTAACATTTTTTTTAATGTGCATTAGTTTAATTAGTTTAATACAAATTAAAAACATAATAAAATTAATTTTTTAAGTGTTTTTTACACAAGAAAGAGGCAAATCATAACAACCATATTTTATATGATTTAATCTTAAGGAGAACTGGTTCATATATTTACTAAGGGAAAAGTTTGCAATTTCCGCACTGTGGTTTTGTGTTGCTACGTGCACGCTTATTGCGTTTTGATGTGTTTTTATACCAATTTTAGCCTTAGCCATTCCCCCTTAAGATAGATTTTTATGGTAGTAGTTAATAAAAAATTTAAAAGTTAAAAAAAAGACTAAACATGCTATACTTTCAACAGTGAGTTAAAATATTTAATTTAAATGAAAAATATAAATTTTTAAAAACTGATAATGTTAACTATAATTTACAATTTGTACATATGCAAAAATAGATACATTTTACACTTTTTCATTCAAATTACACAAAATCATATTTGAATCATTTAATAAAAAGTAGTATATGAATAAGAACTTACGTTTAATAAATTTATTTTTAATGCTTTGTACTTATGTCTGTATTTCTCTTTTTCATGTGTTACTTTTTCTAGTTTCAAACAGTACAATTCATCAGATAAAGTATTTTGAGGAATAACATTTGTTTCTTGACATCTTATATTAATCAGATTATTTGAAACTAATCTATTGTAAAGTTCATCTTTTAAGGACTGAACAAGAAATAGGGTGATACATTAGACACACAATTATATTTCTTAGTTTTATCATACAAATAAATTTATATCAAGTTAGGGAGGTACTTACAATTATTTCAATGTCTTTTTTTTGTAATGATTTTCTTAATTCATGGATATTCTGCTTTAGAAACATATTTTCAGATTCAATACTATCACATGTTAGGAGAAGATTTTCATAACTTGAAGTCTTCTGTTCAAACTAAATAAAAACAAATCAAGTTGATAATATACTAAATATAATAAATGTACCAAGGAAATAAAAAAAAATCATAAAAACAATGTTTTAGAAAATTATGTATTACAGACTAATTTGATAATCATACATGATAGTAAAAATATTAGAAAAATACTACACTTAATTACCTTGAGACTAAGGTCTTTGTATTGGTTTTGAAGTCCGTCTAACTGTTGTTTTAATTCATTGTTATTTATTTCCAAATCAAGTATATCTTGGTTTAATTTGATTATTGCTAAAGAATGATCTACTTTGATACATGAAAAATCTTCTGGTTGGAGTAGTTCTTTAATTTCATCTTTCAAAAGTTTAATGAATTTTTCTTTTTCATCTAATTTATTACCTAAATAACAATGACAAAATGCAAAGCAAAACAACACAAAAGCATAGACAATTAAGAATAATACAATCATTTTAGGTAACTGTAGATAATATAATTTCTTGAATACATATCTTAGAATAATTTACTTTTGTGATGTTATAAAAAATTTGTTTGTGAACATAATAATAAAATATGTATCTATTTTGCTCAATAAATTATAGTAAAATTTATGCATGATTAATTTTTTCAGCTAATTAATCAAAGTTATCAATAACACATCTAAAAAAAAAAAGAAATAACTCTCTATTCAGCAGTTCTCAAACTGTGCTTCACAGAGCCATAGGGCTCCTTGGTAGTAGTCTAAGGCCTCTGTGGGCACATCTGTATTAATTAAATACAATTTATTATTTATATTAGGTTAAGTTAGGTGAGGCTTTGAGGGACTCCGTAAATTTTTTTAGAAACAAGGGCTTTGCAAACAAAAAAGTTTGAGAACCGCTGTAATAGACCATACGAAGCAACTGCATTTTAAATTACAAGAGCATTATTTTGATACCAGTATTTATAAATTATTAACGTTTCTTAAATGTAGTCAAATCATTGACTATAAAGAACTTTTAGTTAAGTATTACTTACTGAGCTTCAAGTTAATATCTTGCAACAGTTTAACATTTTCATCTAGCCTTTCATTTTCTTCACATTCATTTTTAATATCTTCAGTAAGTTTCATGATAAGCTTTTCATTTTCTTGACATATTAAGAAATAAGGTTTTGATGGCTGTAAAAATACTTGTGTTAAGTAAATTTTACAAGTAATATGGTAACCACTAACCTAACCTAAATTACTTTCATAATTAATTTTCATTAAATATCAAAAATAAAATTATTTTAAGTACCTACTAAATAACATGAAATAAATACATATTGATTATTATAAGTATATTACCTCAAAAACATCTTTCAAATAGCTCTGACACACTGATTTTGACATAATTGGTGCCACAGTATTTAAAAATATTTCTGAAAATAAAGAAACACAATGTTAGATTTTTGATAGGTCATAAAAACCCACATTTAATTTAGGTTGTTATTTAAAATTTAGTTCTATATTTACCTGAAACACTAGGACTTGAAAGATTTTTGTCACTAAATACCAATAATGCTTCAAAAATATTTTGTTTGGAGAATAACAACGTTTGTACAGTTTCCAAAAATGTTACAAAGTGTATTTGTTGTTTATCATCCATTTTTTCACTCAACTGATATCTGTATTTGTTATTTGAACATTTCAATAACGCATGTAGAAAAACTATAATACAAGTATAAATAGCATTTTCTTTGATGTTTATATCTTCATGCTTTTGAACTTCATACTCTTGATAATTCACTATTTAAAAATGTACAGAATTTATTAACATAAAAAATAATAGGTACCTATGTTTAAAAATTATTTATGTTAATCATTAATTTAATTTTAATGTATAATATGTTAAATCAGCATTGTAAAATTTATATTTTGATGATTTAAATATTATTACTAGAGGTGCTAATTATGTATAATTTTGTGTGGTTGTGTGAAACATATTTTGACATTGGTCATGTGATCTATTATTGGGTACAATATATCTACCAAAAAATATAATATTATTAAACTACAATATTTGGGTTTTATATTTTTACATTATATTTTGACAATCTACAATCAATCTTAGAGTAAAAATTATAATCAGGAAACAATATTTTAGGAATACAATATATTTGAAAAACATTTTTATAGAAAAATTAAATAAATGTGAAAATAGTCTAAAAAATCATAATTTTAGATTCTTTGCAAATGCATTGCAAACCTATTTAAAATATAAACTGTTAAACAATATTTATTATTGTAAATTTCTAAAAATTGTATTGATACAATAAGAATATCACCATGCACGCATTTGACTTAATTTTTTGTTGAGTAAGTAAATTTTAATTATTTTTCTAATCTATTTTTGCATACAAATCTAATAATAATAGCATAGAATACTATATGGTAGTAGTCAAAAGCTCATATTGGACATTTCCAATATAAACAAGTATTCTCTCAAATTCCAATTCATGCTACTAAAAATGTCTTAAAGGAAAAAAATTACAAAACACGAGTTTTATGAAGAAATATAATAGATCTATTCAGTTTTCAATTTTTTGGTAAACTATGTTAAACTTGGTTGATTACTTGTGTATAGTGGCTCAAATATACATGTAAAATACAATATGTAAATTATTTTCTCAACTTAATTAAGATCATCAAAAATAAAATTGGAAGAATCTGAGTTTCTGTTGCATTTAACTAGTAAAAACGATTAAAAAATGCCTTAAAAATTATATTTTTTTAAATAACTCAAATTTTTAGGTGAATTTCAGAATTTGAACACACACTTGATGTGTTCAAGTCATTTTTCAATCATATTTACGTATAATCCCTAATCTCAGTGTTTTAATGGGTTTTTAATAGTGTCAACACGATCTCTATTTAAATCAGCAACTACAAAAACTATGAATTCAACACCAGTCTATTAGTTTTTTAACCATCTCTACACATCATCCTTTTACTACCCTTATCCTCAAGGGTGTTAGGGATATTTAACATTATCATTATTACCACCATTTATATCAGTGACAACAAAAACTATTTATTAACATTAATTAGTTTGTTTTTTAAAATTTTATACAGATCACACCTTACAACACACCCAGGAATGCTAGGGATGTCTGATATTTTCTAAATTTATTTATAATAAGTTTGACTGGAATTGCTTCAGGTGTTCTAGAGTTATGCTGGAACATACATATATATATATATAATATAGGTACTTACATTGACTTGAATAAAACTTTTTCAAGAAACATTTTTAAGTTTTGTTGGTCCAATCTTTACATATTATGATAAGAGCTTCTAATAATAGGTAATTGACCCGAGATGATAGGTACGTAGGTTGAAAAAAAGTCAACATTTCTTGATTTTCACAACCTGCAGTTGTGCACTGCCAAATGGGTCTTGCGATACTGGTACTTGGCAGTTAGAGCATCTGGCGACTGGTGACCATGAGGTTATTGATGAGGTTATATAAATGTTTCTGTTTAAGCACCTAGTTTACTATTAGAAATAAATTATAAGATTCCAGGTAGATCTTTCAATATATTTACTCCTTTTTACGTTCTGTATTACCTAATGTAGTACTATGATTGTTACTGTCTCATACATAAAATACAATAACCGTGCATAGCAAATGAGAACCCATCAATAAAATTATTATTTAAATGTTATCAATAGTGAACTTTGGGTGCACATGTTCATATAAATATGAATTTATAGTAAAACAAAATAGTCTACCTATATTTCAACGTAGATTAGTCCTAAATAAAAATAGACCAACAAAACTAATAGTTCACACACTTGACCAATGCCCACATTTTTATAAATTCAAACGCTCAATTTTGAAAACATTTTTATTCCACACCATTAATAGGGATAAAATTATTATTTATTAAAAATAATTAATGGTGCATAAAAATATAGTAGTGTTGTTAAATGTTTTAAAATTATTAAAAATAATAAATATTATGAAATACAACATCAACATCAAACTGTGCATGTGACATAAATTAATACAAGTACCTTTGATAGTTTTGTAAAGTTTTTCATTATCACTCATGAATGACGAAGAACATTTTAAACAAAATCTAAAAACAAATGTTTAAAATTGTTAATATTATAATAAGTATTAGTATACAAAAAATTAATTTAAATGTAATAAGTACTAACACACTATCAACAAATATTTTAAATGATTTGCTGGAAAGTAGGTTATTGATGGTGGATTGTTTAACACCTCTGAACTCATCAAATAAACATACCTAAAAATAATTAAACAGTTAGTTAATAACTAAAATATAGTTTAGTAAATTGTAACAATTGCATCATTATCCAAGCATTTTGCAAACTTTTTTGTAAGTCTTCAACAATTTATTCAGGTTTAAGATTTTGTATCATTAAAACCTCTAATAAATTCATACATTTCACAAAAGTATCAACGAGTTAATACCATCATACTATGACCAAAGATATTATATTATTAATTTAAAAAACGAGTTTCTTTACATTTAGAACAGAGGAAAATAATTTTAATCAAAACAAGTAACATTGTATTTTTTGTTCATATTAAACATTTCATAAATAAAATCAAAATAATACTATTTTTTTTATATGCTTTCAGGACAATATACTACAAAGAGTATATTTATATTCTTCTTTTCCATCCAATTTCCTTTTAAATGTTCCTATAGTCCGTTGTCTTTATTCCACGTATATCAATCATTTTTACTCTATATTTAACTAAACATATATTTATTGTTAGTTATTATCTTAATGTAAGTTTTCCTGTACTCTATTTAAGTGATTCTTATGTTTAAGCTAATTTTCTCTTGTCAATTGGACTACATCCGTTATACAAATTGAAATAAAATGAAATAAATCCTCTGGCATTTTTCTCTCTACTAGCATCATATTAAAAAATAAAAAGATATTTTAACCATTCAATGTCTTTATCTTTACGGGTCATCAGAGTCCTTTCACTTTTTAGTTAGGTATTACATTAATAGTTTATACATACTTATTAAACAATAAAAAAATTGCACTATAAAAATAAATAATTAGGCAGAGTAAACCTACCCAACGAAGAATTAAGTCTTCAAATAGTTCAAAAGCATTCATAGTGATTGGTTTTCTTATTTTGCCGGTACGGAAAACTTGTTGGTAATGACTAATGAATGTTAATAAAATAAATGTGTAAGTCAATATGTTAGAACTTCCTAACAATAACAATAAACACCTAAAAACAAAATATTTATTTTTATTTTGCAAATAAAAAAACACAATTATTATTCTTTGCTTCTATAGATTTGCAAATATAAGGACAACAATTAATATGTTATGAATTTGTAATAGACAACTGACAAACTAATAATTAGACCATAGCATAAAATAATAAATATCTTAATTTTGAAAATCCTAAAATAATACTACACTAGTCATAGTGGACATAGAGTTACTCTAAGATATGTGATATCTATTACCATAGATTTTATCTATAGTAGCACCATAAAGCATAGAGTAATAATATACTTTGTTGTTAAATAATTTGTTTTTTTTTTGTTCCTCTATGTCCAATATATTTTTGAAAATATTGTATACATAATTATTTTCCAATTATTTTATTACTAAAATTTAAAATATTGTAATGACATTTTTAATTAAATATAACATTTTGTAATACATAGGTATTCATTAATACATAACAATTAACTTTTTTTTGGTTTTATATTTTTCTAATTTTAATAGCTTTTTAAAATCAAGTTAATTGTTTTCCCTTACCACTCTTTAATAGTTAGAGATAATTTTTAACAAAATTTGATGTTTTTGGGGTGAATAGTAACACTGTCATAAGCTGATAATGGGAGATGCACTATAACACCTCAGGTCTTAGGATAAAGATCTCAATAATTTGGTAAAATGAAGAACTTATACCTATAGAACTTTAAAAAAAAAGTTGGTACTCCTTCCTAGATAAATTCCTGGCTATGATACTGTATTGACTAAATTGGTGAATTGGAGTGATTTAATCCACCTACAGAATAAAATTATATGCCTTTATAAAACCATCAGGTTAATTTAAAGAAATTGTTGGTCAAACACAAACATGCAGTGTTTTAGTAAGACATATAAAAATATTGTAATCTCTAGCTCTGTAAATGGATATAAAACTATTAAAAATTCAAAATATTGATTGAGTTTTAGATGACAGACAGATTTTATTTTTCTAAGTACATAAGAAATTTTGCTAGCCTCTGTTTTGTTTGTTTTTAACATTTTGTACATCTATACCACATAATATATGTATACGTAGGTTATAACTAGATTAAAAATTGTGTTTTGTGAAAATAATAATTTTGAAACCAAAACTAATAACCATACTAACTATAAAATACCTGTATTATTATATTAATAATATTATATTATTATTTTATAATATCTGTATTTTGATGTATAACACAATTTCAAATCTATTATTAACAACAATTATTGAGTAACAATACTAAAAACTGTTTTTACTCACTCCATTTAATTTTTTTTTTTTTTCAATTTGTGATTTTACGGTACATATCTACAATATGAATTTTAAATAAAATTACAAATATATAAGATACCTATACTTACATGTATAACGGCACCAGATCTTTTATTTTTTTCTCTTATGATTTTATTTCTAAATTTAAAATGATAATGGAGAAAATGATTATTGTGATTTTAATGTTAAATGTTAAATAATTAGCATAAAAAAATGTTATTTTAAAAAATATATGTAGCAATAATTACATACTGTTATTATTAATTAGTAAGTAGAGTACCTAAGTCAAATTATTATGTAATCATTGATCTATAGTTGGTGTAATTAATTATTATTTTGAACTTTCTAAGTCCAACTCGATACATCTAATGTTATTAATTTGCAAAATATGTTTTATTTTCATCAAAAAGAAAAGTCCAATTAATACACTATCTAATGCGGAGTAGGGGGGTTAGTTTGTTTGTAATAATAATAATGATTAATGACATACTTTTCTGAGACGGTAAGGATGTTTTTCAGTAGAAGTAGTAACGGTCTTTGAATCGTTGAATTTTATGTGTGTGACGGGTGTATCAGTGAGCATATTTATTATGGGTGCGGTTATAACCTATTTATTAATTAAAATTATTATTATATTAAATTGGTCACACGTTTATTTACTGTTCAAATGTGGCATTGTGGCGTAAGAAAAACAACGTTACTTAGAAACTATATTATACCATTGGTTGTTTACTTAATCAATGATTATACTGTGTATAATCAGTATGTATGTGTGTGTAAAACTGTTTAGTTAAGTTTATAATCGAAAAATAACATGTAGGTATTATCTATTTTTTTTTATACATTCTACACCCATTTTATCTCTGTTTTTATTTTTCTCGTTGACTTGCGCAAACACAACCTTGGCGCATTTGGTATTCGTATTTCGTTTAGCAAATCGTCGAACCAAAGTTCCAAATTGTACTTCTGTAGCTATTGTACACCCGTTTATATCTCGCGCATCCGGCGTTGCAGATTGTATAATTAGTAATTACCTACCTACAGAATAAAAAAAAGTTTTTGATTCAATTTTTGGAGGAAGGCTATTTATTATTTTGTATTAATTTCGGCATAATAGCAATTTCGGAGATCAACCTCAAAAAGCTATAACCAATTTAACCATTCCTTACAGCACTAATACTTAAGTTTTTTTTTCTGAAAAAAATTAATTACATATGATATTATTATGTCTATGCCTATTTATTATGTATTACAATATAACATAAGGAGATCATGATTGATAAAGTATAAACCTTAGTATAAACCATGAAAAGGATAGCAATGGTAGACCATCTTAACTCTAACCTATCCACCCTACTAATCTATCTCTAAACCTATCTCTTTTTCCTTCAATGTTCAATCTCTCCTCATCATATGCCCAAACTATATCTGTCTATTAACTCTCATCTCGCCCACTGTTGATGGTACACCAGCATAGTAATACCTTTTGCATAATTATTTGTTCCATGTTCTTTCTTTTCATTCCACCAACTTATCTCAGTATTCTTATTTCTGTAACACTTGTGCTCTCTTCCATTCTCCTGTGAACTGTCTATTAGTCGTCCAACGCTCCAAACAATGTAACTTATATCTTGTGGCCAAAACTGCCAAAAAGTAAAGTAGGATTCTCTATAACCATACGTGTTATCTATTTCAGCAATGCAGATTTTATAATTTTCCAGACCTTATCTGTTATACCTCACTTATAAAGAAACTTAGTTCTTAAATTCTAAAATATATTGTTAACAGATTGTAACATTAATGGAAAACCAGATTTTATTACTGCTGGTTAAAATTTAAGCTTTGTTTGTTCAGTACAAATAAGTTCAGACGTGCCTTTTGAGTTATACTGGAGAGTTCCACAAAGACATCAGGTTAGTTGATTGTAATGTATATATTTTTCAGAAATATCGCTTACAGTTTGTTTTTCCGGTTATTTTTGACAAGGCTGGCCATGTCTATGTTGATGGATTATTTTAGCGGTTTTAAAAGTGGAGATCATACAATTGTTGCTAATCAAATGTTAAATATTGAAAATGTTTCTGTGGAAGATGAAGGCAACTATTTCTGCAAAGTAGTTGTGAATTCTCAACCTATTAGCCATGCTGTTTATACACTTCAAGTGCATAGTATGTATTCAAACCTTTTTTTAGTGTACTGCTGTAATGTATACTAATTTTTAATTTGATGTTAGATCCCAGTGAATATTACTTAAGTTTATCAGTTCAAGGTGGTGTGAGTGAAATAATTAGCAAATAAAGAACTTCTGAGTTAGAACTGATATATTGGCCAACCCAGAACCAACCCTTATGTGGTAATATTTTATTTAAATTTGTATCAAACTATTGTTAATATAAATACTTATAAAATGTATTTTCTAAAATATTGTTAAAATTGTTGTCTTTAGGAAAGATCCATGTGGTGTCATAGTGGGAATAAGTCCTAAAAAATATATGCAAAAAATAACAAGATGGCATCTAAACTAATTATTAAAGATTTGGATTTATTTGATTCTGGTGTGTACAAATTATATACAAACAACCATTTTTATGAAAAACATATTTATATTTCTTTATTGGTCAAAAGTAAAATTTTTAAAATCTACCGTTTAGTAAAAAATTATTTTTCACTTTGTTTTTAAATTTAATTCAGGCGGACCAATTGTTAGAATTATATTTTATTCTGATCCGTTTGATAGAGTAGAAGCATCATACAGTTTTGGTTGTGATATATATGGTTATCCTTTGCCTGAGTTTGATTGGGTGTTTAAAGGTTGTTCTAATAATAAGGAATGTGATGATGAAGCTATTGTAGAAATCAAAGTAAGTTATCATAAAATAATATTGATTATTTTTAAATTATAAAAATTTCCTAAATTATAGTTATTAATTTTATTTCTAATTCAGAACATAGTATCAAAAGTGGATGTACCTAGAAATTTTCTACACAACATTAAAACTTACATAAGCTTAATGGAACTGGTGTATTAATGTGCAAGGCTTCAAATGTGTTTGGAAATGCTTATGAAAATGTATTCATTTCGGTATGTAGTTAGATTGTTATTCACATCTTTTTATCACTTTATATAATAAAGCAGTTTTTGGGGAAACCATTCTTAAAAGAAGATATGCAAGGTTAGATTCTAAGCCTGGGGTTTTTTTTATTACAGTGTCTAGTATCTAGAGAAATAACAAAAATATTGTTTTAATTTATATTTAAATCATTTTGACTGATAATATTAAAATAATCTGGATTTAAAATTATGTCAGTCCATTGGTACATTTTGAACTTGCAGTCTTTAAAGCTGCTTTTTCTTGCCAAATAAGACCTGACGTTCATATGTTTTTATTTGTTAGTAAGCTACAAACTTCATTTCTCATTGTATTTGCTCCGGCATAAATTATTTATGTTTAGGTTATTAGACCAATATCATTACCCACGTAAACGTAAACGTTTTACTCCCCCGTAAACATATGAGGACAATACATTTTATAGTAGATTTCAATTATTAAGTAGAAGTAATGTACTTTCATTTAGAGAGTGTGATTATGTTAGAACCACCCCCCATAATTAAATTTATACAATGTTTAAACACCTTTTTTTTTTTTAGGATGACTGAATCAGAAAAATTACATTTCAAACAACTAAAAATAAAATGCTAAATGGTAAATAGAAAATATAAAGTTTAGTATTTAAAAATTATAAATTTAAACGAATATAAAGAAAACATTGCTTGGTATTTTTTTTTTTTAATTTTATTAACAAATCAAAAAATGTATTTATGTTACATATTTATTAATTATTAGGTTTTATTCTTACACATATATATTATATCTAACATAATTTACATTAATCATTATTTTTTGTATACTTATATTTGTGTTTAAAATAATGTCTGTGTATTCATTACATTACCATTTTTCTGATTTTTCTGTTAAGTAAAAAGTGTTATTTTTTAAATGCATACATTTCATTAAATACCCTCCAATCATATGTACACTTTGTGTACAATTTAGCTTGCAATAAATTTTTGTTTTTTTTTTTTGTTTGCAAATTAAAGTCTAATTAAAACTATTAAATGCAATACAGCACCTATTTTTCTTTTTTTATCTATTTATTCTACCCACTACCATTCCCTTTCTAAAACATTTTTTTTCTTAATACCTATGATATTTTGTTAAAAAATAACACATTTTACTAAAATTAATCATGTATCTGATTAGAGTTAGGCTATAACAAATGATTGTACCTTATTGTACTTTCATTTTTATGGTATTAGTTATATTTGTATCTTGGCTAATAATATAAAATTGTATTATTTTTTAACCTAAGTGTTGATATATTTTGTTTTAAAAAAGTAAATTTGTTCTAAGAGGATAGATGACAGAGGTCCTAATTAATTAAAATTAATATATTTAAATTATATTACACCAAGTAATGTTTAGTATAGTAAAATATGTCTCATCCTCAGTTACATCAAACATAAAAAAAAAAAAATGTTGGATATCAAACAAATATTATGTTTATATAATAAATATTATTTAATATTTAATTAATGGTTTATGTATAAAATTGTTTGAGTTTCTTATAAGAAAATACAATATAGTAACTATCAGAATTGAGAATTCATTTATTTGTGGGTTGTTATATTCCAATTTGGCCCATGCAAATTAAATAAGCCACCTTGTAAGTAGAGATCAACATCACTGGCGACTAGTCTAAGAAGAGACTAGGAAATAACCGCTACAAAGCGCTAGTGTTGCCAGGATGCAAGGAGGTGATGTACCTTCTTTTATTTGATCTTTGTAAATTAATTGACTTATTATAAAGTCAATGGTACTTTGCATCCCAGTAACACCAGAGTTTCATAGCGCATCGGTTTCATCCTACAACTGGTGGCAACATTTTTCCATTTAATGGGGTATATTATTTCATAATCAATGGTATATATTATTCATAGTTATTATTATTTGAAGAATGATAAACCAAACTGATAGTAACTGAAGCCAAAAATAGTATAATATTATGTTATACCTATTACAACTTGCCTAAAAATAAAAATGGAGTGATTTTTTCTTCTTTTTGTGTCTGGTCATTTTTTGCAGTTATATTTTTTCTGCCAATTGTATAGCGTTGTTTTTAATATTGTCTACATCTATTTTGCTTAATGTCCCTTCAAAATTAGGACATTCATATGTATGTTTATTGTCTTGTACATTTACACTTGTCATCCTCATTTAAACAAATTCTTTTTTGTCTACATTCCGCTTTAATTTGGTTAATTGTTCTCCAAAGGTTCCAAGGAAGAGTGTTTCTTCTATATAATTCTCCTTTTGGTCTTATTGTAACCGTGTCATTCTAGTTACTTTCCTTTATGTTTTGTTTCCATTGCTTTATTCTGTCTTGTTCTGCTTCTTTTTCAAATACTCTACTTGTTTTTAGAAAGCTTTTCCTTGATTTTAATCAAAACTTTGCTGATGTTATGTTGTATATTGAATGCCTGTGGTCAGCTTGTCTTATTGTCCTTTTGGTGTCTGCTGCAATATCACGTCTAATTTATGGTGGTGCTATTCCATTGGTAAATATAATTTTTGGTAAGTTTTAAACACCCTGTTTTAACGTGTTTCATTTGAGGTTGTACCCACTTTTTTAGTTTGTACAGAGTTACTCTACACTGTACTAGCGTACTATGTCGCAGAGAAATAGAATTCCACGGCTGATATGCGTAATGTATCCCAATCCGCTCCCCATTTGGACCCTACTTATTTCCATACTAATCCATTCCTCGTGCTTATTTTTTTCTGTTTTTACAATTATTCTTGTAGGTAAGTGTTCTGTCCAATGTCAGATCTCAATATGCTGGTGCGTTACAGTGTTCAATGAATTCTCCTTGCCATAATACTATGATCTTTCTATTTGCCTGCTTGTGACTTGAATGGAATGCACACACTTCTGTGACTGGATTTAGCTTCAGATGATTTCTATGGCAGTATTGTTAGTGTTTCCAATATTATTTACAGTTTATTATTCAACCATCTCAAAATTGTCACATCATTTCATTACAACCAGATAATTGGCAAAGGTTGAGTATCTTCTCAGATCAGGTGGTCATTTGTAAAGTGATACATTGAAGAGTGTTGGTGCTACGACACTATCTTGGGGTAGTTCTTATTTTTTAATCCTCCGTCTACTGCTTATAGAGTGATAAATCAGTACTAACCTAACCTAACCTGTATAATATAAAAAAAGTAGTACAGAATATATAGTTTACTCTACAATATAATTTTCTAGTTCCATAAATCTATAGAGTATAGATATTAAAAAAATAACAATTTGAAGTCTGCAGCCATTTGCATGTATTATGTATTATAATTATAGTTAGTATTATAATGCATACATTCACTATTGTTTTCGCACGTCTTACAAATGACGTTAAGTTTCAATAACACTTACAAATGTCTAGTTTAATAATTGATACCTTGAGAAGTCTACTATGCTCTATCATTAGCAACTACACAGCTATTTCAACGGTGGTAGTTTAAATGGCTTCAAATTTGTTCTTATAGAAGAACTTTATACTTTTATGGTAAAATGCTTATAGCTATTATGATCATTTCTGCAATGAGAAAACTTTTAGTAAAAAGGTCTAACCAAAACTAAAAATTAAATAAACAGACACATAAAATGTGAAACATGTACTTAATAACATTTTATTTTATTAAAATTTTGAATAAATTACATGACTGTGCTTACTAAAACTTCATTGACATTGGCCATAGCAACAAAAATTTTTAAAAAAACATAAGTAAATAAGTAGATTTTATAAAATTATTATAACTAGCATAATTAATAGTAATATTTGATTAAGTAATATAATTTTTCACGTTCATATTAAATCATTAAAATCATAAATAATTCAAACATTAAAATACATTAAATAAAAAATTAAATATTGGTAATACACAAAATCTTGATCAGATTCTCGATCATAGTCAAAATAATTAAAAACAAAATTTTTATAAAATTAGTAGTTGTATATGAGTAGTGGTATAGTGGAATTACCAAAAAATAATTAGATATACATTAATTATTTTTTCCACACAAAATTACTATTAAACAAATGTTTCAACACACAAATATGGTTGTTTTATATTTTGATTATAATTTATTTATTTATTTGATAAATATTTACAATAATCGTATTTTTTTATGTGTGTGTTCTTGTTGTTGGTTTTTGGTCAAAGTTACTGGTTCTGGGTCTTCATCATCAAGCATTAAGCAGTTTCTATATACTATCCACGGTAGCCAATATTCACTAAGATTTGAGGGATCTGCAGGTGGCGTAAGGTTTTTATCCAAATAATCAAGGCTAAAGATCAAATAGTAGGTTAAGTTTTAGAAAAGTGAACACAACCATAAAAAATGCAGCATACATAATTTTTTTATCTTCATTAAGAAGTTTATCGGTGAATTCATTAAGTATTTCAAAAAATGCAAAGTGAGTAGGTGGTACTGATGGATCATCTTCAGCAACACCTCTGTTGGCACTTGTAACAAATGAAACACAATAACAATGTAAAGCTGTCATAGCTTCACGATTTTTATATGCATCCACACCAAAAGAAAAAGCAAATTGTTTAGCCAACTCCTAAAAAAATTTAAATACATTTTATTTTTAATTGCTAAATGGCTAATTTAAAAAAAGTTGTACCTTTAAACTATCAAACTCTTGTATAGTTTTTGATGTATCAAGTTTGCCATGGTTAATTTGCAATTCTTCAAATGATGTAATCAAACTGACAGCCATAGTTTTAGCACAAATAACTCTATCTATTTGGCGAGCATTTCTAATTGTTATTAAGATTATATCAGCATATTGATAATAAAACTAAAAATTAAGAACAACTTTAAAATGGTAAATGTACATAAAAAATAGTCAATGCATACTTTAACGAGATGCTTAAAAATATCTGCTGCACAAGCTACAGGGATTATTTTATGTACAATTAGATTACAAAATGATAATAGATAGTTTCTTCTTTTGTGTAGTTCTTCAGTTTTGGAATGTTCTTCTTGAACACCTTGTTATTAATTATTTAAATAATAAATAAATCAAAAATTAATTCAAATTATTTTTACTGTAAATATGTAGTAACCAACTATCTATTACCTTTTTCTTCATGATCAAATACATTTTTCTGAATAAAATCATTTAATAATTTTTGAAGCTTTTCGTACAAATCATTAACTAAATTTTCCAAGACGGAATGTTTGACGTGCAATTTATTACAAAATATGGCAAGTAAAACACACATAGATGTGTAAGCCTAAAAAATAAGTTAGAATAAAAAAACAAAACAAAAAATGAAAGGGACACATATTACAAAATAAACACAAATTACAAAATACCTCTTTTACAATCAAAAGGTTTGTTGAATGTGCAAGAGTCTCACAAAGAACATCTGTAAAGTCTAAAAGCATAGTTTTAACTTTTGCTACTTTTTCTTCTACAATATCACATTCATTCTCTAAAACATTTTCAATGTTGTGTAACTCCCACATGGTGGCAAACAAACATGTATACATGCTGTATTTGATAGCCTTAAAAGTTTAAATTATAGGAAATATATTACAATATGAATTTAATTATTGTTTAAGAACCCAATTTAAAATGTGGTTACTTCTTCTGGTAACGGTTGTAGTCCTGTGTATGTCATTTTTAAATCTTTGAATATTAAATCCCATAAATTCCAAGGTCCCAAGTTGTGACATAAATAAAATATAGAGATTTTTTTTAGGCTATTAACTAAGTTGTAGATTTCATCATTATCTGGTATTTCATTCTAAAAAGTAAATAAAAGTAAAAAAAATAAACAACATTTGTTAAGTACAGTTGAATAAAAAAAAATTAAAAATAATTTATGAATTTACTTCTTCAATAAGGTTATCCCAATCATCTACAATTTCTCGGTGTTTATTTGTAATAGTATCTATAATACTACTTTTATAAGCATTACACCTAATGGTTAACGTTGGATTTATTTTTGAACAAATAAATTCCAATATTTTAGCACACATTTCTAGAACCTCAGTATGTTGATGCGTGGCAGTTACCAAGTGTATTTTTTGTAGCAATAAATCTAAGTTCTGTTTCAATAAATTGTTAAAAGTATAAATTAGTAGTTCACAATTACAAAAAATACAAGGTTGTAGAACAGATGGGATGATTGACAACATATTAAATTTGTTACATTATATTTCTTAAAAAATGTTTAAAACACAACGTTTAAGCTGAAACTGAGTATCTGGTATACGATCCACAAATTTTGAATAGAGCAATGTTAGTGGGTTGCAGTTTCCATAACAAAAAGGCCAGTTAAACAATAAATGAAAAAATATTTGGGCAATGTTATGTTGTGTATTAGTCATTAATACTGTTACATTTTCAATAAAAATCTTTTAGTTAATAAGTATCTAGTTACAGCCTTATACGTTAACTAACAAACAATGCTTATAAAAGTATACTTACATGTTCTTGTCTTAAAATATAATACATATTTAAATCAAAATACTGGGGTATAGATAGTAGATAAACAAGCTTGTCGACATTAGCTCTGTACTTTTCAATTAATGGAGGTAATACTTCTATGAAGTGTTCGGTTAATCTTTGTTTATCAACTTGAATATGTTTGATTTCTTGCGCAGACATCTATTTTAAAAATAATAATACAAAATGATAAACCATGTAACTTAAAATTAATATTTTTATAATAATGATACATTCAGAAGTAAGTTAAAAATTATAATTCACAATTAAATAAATAAACTTATACAAAAATCATGTTCAAAATAAATTAAGGGCTTGAAACCATTTCCGAAAAATTAAGATGAATAAAAAAATGTTTGAGAATTGATTAACTACATCTACTTTTCAACCATCAAAGTAACTGATTACCACTTTTTCTGAAGTAAAATAAAATAATAAAACCAGCTGTCGGTCAAATTCTCTATCATAGTCACTATTACATTAAGTTAGGTACAGGTAGAAACCCATTTTTTTTGTTTATTGTTAAAATTAAAAATTATTTTTAAATAATAGGAAAACAAATATTATAAGTTATAACTTAAGAACCGTCATTCAATTAAAAATTTTAATGCTAATAAATACTCATTAAATAGCTACTTAACACAATACAGTAGTAATAGGTAATTCTTCAAAGCATAAACTGCTGTCTATCATAATATATAAATAATGTATAATATGTATACGTAAATATATATATATATATATATATATATTATAATATAATATATTAATATATATAAATCTACATTTTACCGGCAAGGTCGTACGATAAATTCAGGCAATGATAGAAAGAGGTCACAATGCAGACACTCTCAACAATACCTAATTAATGTCATTATTGCCTGTGTATACAAAATTTCCAGTAATATTGATTATAAAAAAATTAACATTGGAAACTTGGTTGTTCAATAATAAAATTTTAAAAAATTGCATACATTGCATTATGTTATCATGTTCCGAAACTGTAAAAAAGATCAAGAATTTTTGTTTCCTTGGCAAAACAACAAAAACTCAACTTGAATTTTAAAATTGTTGTTTTTCAAAAGACTTAAAAGTTAAATATTTGAAACTGTATATTCAGCTTTTAGGAAAACTGATTTACTAACAAAACCAAAAATGTGGTTAGTGTTTTTGTTCACAAACTAGTTTAATTACATATTAATTTTATTTGCTCCTAAACTACCAAATATTTTTTAAATATCTTAAAAAATTTTCATTCATTAATTACCACTATTAGTAAGGAATAATAATTAATAATTAGTTTACCGTTCTTAAAAAAGTTTTACCAGTATAAAACACTGAAACAATAAATTATTTACTTCTCTATTTAGTTGTCGATCAATAGGTCCTTCTCCAGTTGTTGCTTGTTTAATGCAATATACCATTAACTCAATCAAACTAGTTTCTTGTCCATCATCCAATTTTGTATCACTTAAAGCAGGTTCGTCTAGTAGTAAATCTGTCATGCATTCCCAGTCTTTCATCATTTTATTAGAACCAATCAGTGAATCTACTAAGTATGCACCATGTTCATGTAACTAAGATTAAATCATCATATAGGTAAGTCTATACTAAGTAAAATAATTTTTTAATTATTGATAAAGCATTACTTCTGACTCAATAAAGAATTGAACTAAATCTCTTATTAATGGTGTGTTTGGTAAACGCTTTTTCCCTTGATTTGTTCTCACAGTTTTGGTACCTTCCTTAAGCTTAAAAAATTGTTCATTTAAAAGCTCTCCAGCCGCATGGGCAACATCACGATGTTTAGAATAAACAAGTTTATATACATGTGCACATTCTTTGTCAGATAAAACATTGTGATAGTGTCTACATTAAGGTAATTACTATGCATTAATTAAATAAATCAATAAATTGTGTACAAAGTACGCTAAATACATGTTTTGAAATTTGCTTACTCTAAAATACTGGTGATTAATCTTACAGCCTGGGTCGCAACATCTTGTTCTTCATCTAAAGTCATTGCAACAATTTTATCCTTATATTGTTTAATAAATGGCTCCAGTTTGCTTTTATACTCTTTAATTGCAAATAAAGGTTGCAATGTCTAAAAAATGATTAATTTATAAGTGTTAAATATTAAATAATTATTTATAAAATGTTAGTATCTAAGTTATCACAAAAAAAAAAAGAAGAAAAAAACCATTGTACTATTTTATTTAGTCTCAGGATACAAAAACAAATTACTCAATTATACACAGATGTTCAAAATTCTTTAACCAAAAATATATAATATGTATAGAAGTTGTCTTGTTTTATCAGTTATAATGTAAAATGAAATTTTGTGTATAAATATTAAATAATAAAAAAAGAATAACCTTATATGGAAAATTTTATTACTCAAGTCTAAGTTTAGCATTAGTCAGAAATTTTAAAAATACTATTATGGTGATTATTATTTTGCATATAAAAAAATTAAATAATTTAAGTATCAGTAATTAGCAGATAAAACATTTAAGTTTATTAATTACTTAAGAGTACTTACATATATGAGTTTACAGTAAAAAGTATAGCAATCTTGTTGGTAGAGTAGATCAGAGTTTAGGGGTTTGAAGTTTTATTTTAAATTTCTAAACAATTGATAAATAATTCTACATACTAATTGTAGTTAAGTGCATTTAGTGGTTTTAGTCATTTGTAGTATTAAATAAAAACTCAGAAATATACAAAATTTTAAAAAGTATTTAATTAAAATATCACATCTATCCTTAGAAGTACCATGTGTAAAAACTGAAACAAGTCTACTATTTTGAAAATTAATCACCAAAAACACCATTATAAAATCAATACATTTCTCGATATGTAAAGAATCTAAAATTTGTTTTTTGAGAATTAAAATTTGTGAAAAAATAAATAGATACACATTGTACATAAGAAGTATAAAATGCCATTTCAATTTTAAAAGATTTTTTTTTTTTAGAACCATCTGCAAAATGCAATTGCAGCTCAACAATTATAACATAATAATTATAATATAGTAAACTGAAAAGAAAAAAAATTATAAGCAAACAAATAATAGAATATTATAAACTAAATGTACTCATAAATTTTTATTGCCTATAGCAGAGGTATTCAAACTTTTTTATCCCACGGCTCCTTTGAGTCTTCACGAATTGTTGACGGCTCCCAAATAATAAAAAAATCAATGTTCATATGAATATAATTTATATTTCTATAACATTATAGAAACGATAACACTCACGCGACAAATTAAAACTATATTTAGAAAATGACTATTGTAGACTATTCAACGTTTCCCAACCGGTGGGCCTCAATAAACGTTTTTCGTAAAAATATATACATATTGGTTTTCAGTTATAGGATGCGGCTCCCTTCGACAACACCCGCGACGCCCCTGGGAGCCGCGACGCACAGTTTGAATACCTCCGGCCTATAGCATTATTTACCTACATAGTAATGTGGAATGGTTGCAAAAGATAATAGATAAGTATTAAATTTGGTATAGGAGTTGAAATATTCAAGGGGTTGAAAGGGATACTGTTTTAACAATGCAGAGAATGTTGAACGATCATAACAGCCTCATCAACACTTTAAAAACAGCTTTAGAAAGAATGCTAAGATAAGATTACAAGTTAGTTATGCACCCTGACCATACGCCAAGTGGCAAATATGAAAGACGGTATAATGCACTATTAATCTACAAAGTTGTAGCTGTGGTTTTTGGCAAAAAGTTTGATTCCTGTGATATAATTTTTGCTAAGTTTCTAAGGTCAATTTTATTTTATCAATGTTTTCAATATATTCATTCTTCACTTGACCATGTAAGTCAAGATCAATAAAGTTAAAATTTTCAATTCACAAAACGTAACCATGTTATGCAGTCCACTCTGAGAATCCTATTCAAACAATTTTATTAGTCCACAATAACACACTAACCAGGGTACCTAAGACACATAAGTTGTATGATGCGTTACAATATCCGCTAGAATGTTTAGTAAGAGAGGGCAAGAGAGGTATTACTATCAAATACCACAAGACAATTTTGTAGCAGGCTTAATAAAAAAAGTATTGTGCATAGATTTTTATGCCTACTATACTATCAAGATTTGAGAAAATTATTTTAATATAATAATATTACAATGCAGACAACTGGCTAATGACGGAAATTAGTTAATACATTATAAATAGGGAACAATACACGGGTAACAGTGGAATCGGACAGCTAGTGTAAATAAAATGGCTTTCATACACCTACTTATGTTTTTAAAAGAAATTGCTTTAAGTTTTTAACATCTGATTTTGAACACCATGTATAAAAATAAGAACTAAAAGGTTTTACAAAACAATGACAACATTTATTACCTGCAAGCATATCAATCTCACTTTAACAGCATTGTCATGTAAACCCCAACCAATGTACTTCAAATATGAGTTCTTTAAAAAGTTTTGATGAAAAGTTTTCATCCAAACTCCAATTTCTGTTACACAAATAGCTCTAATTTCTGGTAATATATCCCTAAAATATTTATATAATTAAAACAATTTGTTAAAAGTATTATTATTTTTCTTCAACTTGCCTATATCTAGGAGCAGTTACAGATTTGAACAAGTACGTCAACATATTTTTAATTTCATTCATATTTTCTTTTAACTTTTGTTGTTCGGCCATTAATGACTCTAAACAATCGTTTGCTCTTTTATCTTCAGCTTTTTGAAGTTCAGCTTCATACTGATGACGAGTACTATTCAAATTAACAGAAAGTGTTGAAACCACTTTCACCAGAGCTGTCATTATTTTCATAGCTGAAAAAGAATTACACTATTCTCTTCAAATTTTCTTTACAATATTTGAAATATTATATTTACTAGCAAGAGTAGCTATGTGTCTAAATGCTCGAACTTGAGAATCTGATAAGCCAATCAGAAGTGAAATCATGTTATTCATTATATATTTATCATATATAATAGAATATTGGCATTGCTTTACAAGTTGCAAAACAAAGGCACAAAAATTTAAACGAAATGTTTTCCATTGATTACTGCTAATAATAACAGGATATACTTCACTTTCCTAAATCATACACATTAAACATACAGATTAAAACAAAACATACATATTATGAAAATTAAAACAATAAATTTTAAACATAGAATACATCATCAAACATTTCAGTCATTTTTCCAATAATAGCTATATGCTCCATATTTTTAAACATATCTGGTGTAATAACACCTTTGCAACCAGCAGCATCAAAAAATAACTGCATCAATATCAAAAGCGCTTTTCCTCTGTTAATTTTGTACTGTTCAATCCAACTATCAACTGTTACCTAAAAAAATAAATTATGAATGAAAAATATAATTTTTTTAAATTTTGTACGTACAACAACAGCTATCTACAATTTGTTATGACAATTATCTACCTAATACATATTTGTGACTTTTTACTACATGAAAAATAAATTATGAACATCTATACAGTTAATGCTATAAGATAAAGCTAACAATTCCAAAAATATAAGTAATTTAGACCAATATTAGTTTTACAACTACGTTTATTTCAGCTTACTTGCAAAGAAACTAGATCATTTTTAATTACATTGTATAAAGTTACATCATTTTCAAATAACAAATTTATAGGTTGTAACTCAACAGGTTTCTCTTTTAATACAGATCTTTCAGGCTTATGATTTTCAGGTAGAGTTGATGACATATTAGACCTTTGGGTCTTTTGTGCTCCTACAAATGTATATTTTATAACATAAAATATTAAATAAATGATTGACTTGTATTTTAGATCATAATAATAAATATTTATTCATTTATATCATGATATGTTATAAAAGTATAATATACCGTGATTATACTATACATTATTTCTATATTTACTTAATATTTACCTCTAATTGTTTGATCAGTATTGAGAGAGTCACTTATAGCACTTGTTGATGGGATTTGGTTTTTTAAGGGTAAATCAGTAATTTCATTATAAAAGAACATTTGGGTAGAAGAATATCTTGGCATATTTGTTTCATTTTGAGTCAATAGAGACCATTGTGGATGCTGACTTTCATACGTCATTTGTGAAGACCGAGGTTGTTGAATAACCGGTGTTTGTTTATAATGATTTTCTGACGCTTCTGATTCTTCATAATTGTCCATGACAAAGACAACAGATCTAAAAAAGTATTTACAAGTAATATTATGTATACACATACAGGCTATTAAAAATTAGATGTTAGGTACAGAAATTATTGCAGATAACATAAGAAACAGAAAAACAATTTGATGGAAATGTTTTTTTTATTTTTAACTGTCCACAATAATAGTTACAAATAATTTTTTTTTAACTTTAAATTTTGAATAGAACCCTATGCATGTTATGTATGTGTATCGGAGGAACCTAATTGAGTTTAATTTTGTAATGAATTTTGTTAGTCAAAAAACAATTTTCTATAAACAATTCTTAAATGAAAGATGTGTAAAATTTCTAAAATATGTGTGCTTAGGTAGCAGTTTGCAATTATTTTTTATTAATTGCACACAGCAATTCCTAGGTAATTAGGGTGTTGGTAGATGAATCATAAGACATTTATAAACTATTATAGTTTTATTAATATTAGCGAGCTTGTTAGTTGTTTAATACGGTTTGAAAAAACAAATTTACCAAAAAATATCAGCACTAGGTACCTAGATATAATAAATGTACTTTAGACGGGAATCTTTTTAGGTTTCGGTTTAAAATATGAAAATAACATGTATTTGTGAAATAACCACGTAATTCCATCTATTCTACATTTTCAAACATATACGAAATCGGGTATTAATTTGTGTTAAAAAAACGCTTCAAATTAAGTACCGTCTGCGTAATTTAGTGCTATGCTACGATATTTTGCCATTGGACGACTCCTTTAACACGAACAAAATATTTACAGAAAAAATATTATTGCAAAAAACTAAACATTCTTTCTACACTCAGAATCCATAGAGCATGTTTAACGAATATTTTTAAGCAACTAATATAAATCGTCCTATGGACAATGATGTTACGCTTTGACTGAAGACTGGTGTATAGTATAAGACAGTACACAAAACATTAAGTACCTACCGAATACTCACCAAAAACCAATCGATCGAAAACAATCTAAACCATAAAGTATTTCGATGTATACGCTAACAACATTAACGCATTAAGCTAGTTAAACAGACAATACACCACGTTTCTAAGATTTTGCCGTAGAATAAAAAAAAAATAATAAAATTTTATCAATTATGCTGTAAACAAATCGAAAAAAAACTTGTTAAAAATCTTTATGTCAAAAACCAAAAGTCACGATTCGCGCGACCAATGAAAATTACAGTCATGGCACTTGTTCTATCAGAACGGCGACAGCAGCTGTTTATTACCATTTGTACCAATCGACCCGTATATATAGATATTATAATCGAGTAAACCAGTGTGAAACAAATGACATTTGGGATCAGGGATAGCAACCGTCTTTTGCGGCAAACGGACTTAACGGCCAACGCATTAGCTATGCCCATAATATTGACGTTATCACCACCTGAAGTACGTGACCACCGTGACGGACCGAAAATATTCTGACAAGAATGACAAGGTTAACAACTCTAACAAGGAGTTAGGAGCTATAACCATAGCCATAACCACAGAATATAACCATAGACATATTAATTTAGAATTTAGTTCTTTATTAATTTATAATTTTTTTCTTAATTTTTACCCATTCACCCATGGTTTTTGCGATATACGGAAGAAAACGCACGGAAAAAACAGTATTGAAAAATACGACACGGATAAAGGTAAATTTAAAATTTAAATTTTGCATAATTTTGTAATTTCTAAACTAAATTTAATAACTTTGTATGAATACCTATTTTTTTCAATAATTTTGTCATAATTACTCTACAATAACTTATTGAGTGACCCAATTTATACTTGGTTTTTTAGTTCTAAGTGGTTAATTTTGTCCTAATTAATGAAATTAATTAATACCTAAAATGTTGCATAAAGGAATGGCTAATTTTAAGTATAACCAAATGTTATATGATTTTTATTAGAAAATATGATAGAAAGTAGGTCTGGACTGTACTTGTGTTTTGCCGTTTATAAAAACATCGTAAATTCTGCAGTTTACAAATATACAGTTTTGTGTTAGATATTTTAAAATTATTTTATATTTTCATTAGTTTTAGTTTAAAAAAAAAATTATTGTCTTTTTAGCTATTACAGTTAAATTTTTTTTTAAATAATTCAATTTTCCATTAGATTTCTCTCCTAAGTGTACAATGGTTTTTCTGACCCAATTGTTTTGTTATTCTTATTTTCTGGACATCAACATTATGGTTTTCAATTCATTTTTAGAAAGTAGCTGTTATTGTAATAGTGTTTGTCTTATTATTTTCATAAACAAACTTAATTTTATCAAATAATTACATGTATTTCATTTTAACAAATATCAATACTTTTTCATGGTATGATGTTATGTATAACAGTATGTATATATGTTATAATTTTAATAAAGAATTACATTTTTTCTATGAATTTGAATAATATCACATTATAGATGATCTTCTCATAATTGCTATATTTCACTTTCTATTCCAAAATAATGTAGGTCTTGATAAATATTTGGTATTAACTATTATAATGTTATGAATGTGTTAAAGCTTTCATGGATTGTCATATTAGTTAAAGTGCTTACGGCTGTATCCACGTGTGAAGTTTGGTTTTGACGTTTCGGACTCATTTCAGAGTAGAGTAGAGTATACAGCCGTAAGCACTTTAACTAATATTATAATATTTATTAAATTATCTATTTTTCTAGTATTTATATCTGATAGTTAATAATATTCTATTATTTTAATTAATATCATGTTATTATGATGATAAAGTGGGCCACTCTAATTATTAAGGTGCTTTCATACCATTTCCTTTTGTGGTGTGTACAAAAAAAGTTAAACATATTATTCTAACAGTGGTGTTGGGTATCGTGTGGTAACGTCATGTTGTTACCTACCTATTATGCAATG
Source organism: Hormaphis cornu (assembly GCA_017140985.1). Classification (NCBI taxonomy): domain Eukaryota; kingdom Metazoa; phylum Arthropoda; class Insecta; order Hemiptera; family Hormaphididae; genus Hormaphis; species Hormaphis cornu. Next base: position 22,366,151 of record CM029361.1, read on the forward strand.
TTTAAGACTACACAAAGTAGTATAGTAATCTGAAAGCACCCTAAAAAAAATTAATACTGTAACTTCCATCACGGTTTTACAACTATGATTGTCATCATTTGCATGCTAATCCCATAATAGTACTCATTGGTCAACACTGTGCCCTAACTCAAAACCCCAGACCTGTCAGTTTGGCACGTCGGTTGTAACTTATTGCAAACGTTTCTATATGATCGTATCCCTCAGCTCTTGGTAAAACTACTGACTACCTAGGTATTTTTGTTTGCAGCGCCTGATTGGCTTTAACGGTAAGTGATGTGGTTGCACACACGTGACAATATTGTGCCAATTAGAAGTTATTGTACAAGCGCCATATATGTAAGTTTTTACTAATTGATTGTTGGTTTTATAGGAAAAATATGTCTAGTGGACAAGACACCCAGCAGCCATCCACATCCAAGATTGCATTGCTGAACGTATACTACGGTTTTCTTTACATAAATTTTACCTACTTTCAAGTATTTTTTTTTTTTAAATGTTTTAATAAATAAAGTACTAACAAATAAGCATCGTAAAACTAATTATAATGCACATCTTTCTGTATACCTGCAAATTTTTAAAAGTACCTAATTTAATTTCATATAAGGTATAGTAATGTTTACATTATTCCATGTCAACAATTTTCATCTTGTAATTTAGTTACGATTGTAGATAATGGTTGTTGTTATATCAAATCTATGTTGTCAATCATTCTATCTATCATTAAAATATTTAATAGTTGTTCTAGTATGTAAGTTTTTTTATCATTTTTTTTTTTTTTTTTTATTTTATGATCAATTATTTTACAAACAATATGTTCATTTTAAATTTAACATTTAACTAGTAAAACTAGACCTATGCTAGGTTGTATGAAGGTATATTTATTGGTTCTGTAAACTTAACCATCCATTTACAGACTGGAATTTCAATGTGTAAACTGTTAACCAGCTTGTTAAATAATACAATTGTTTTCATACAACCCAGCATAAAAATGTAACTTTTTTTTCAATACTTTTTAAAAATATGATATGAGGTGATTACTGTATGTAAAAATATTTTTATATTTATGTTTAAATTAAGTAAGTGGCTTTGTCACTTACTTAACTTATTCTTTGTTTTACAATTATATTATATTAATATTTTGATTAAGGTTTTGTTATTTTGATATAAAATTGTAAAACAGGTATTACCATGACTAATCAATAAATTATGATTGCAACTCTATGATACTGTCCACCCGGTGACTTGCTGGCTAACTTCATGTTACCATGTAATCATAAACCTATTATATAATAGGTCTAAGCATATAATAAACATGGGCTTATTGTTTGTATCATGCATGCACATGTTGAACGCAATTTGGTTTTTTGTTGCAATCACAGATAAAGATCATAGATTCTAAAAAATACTTTAATTTTAGTTTGTGTTTTTCATGAATTAATCATACCTAATTGTTTAGCCATGGGTACTATGCATTTACGTACTATGATGATTAATAATAATACACTTCTTACTTTTTTTCTTTGGAAACCTTACAGTAGAATCTCAATACTTTCTCTAAGTTACATGCAATAAAAACTAATATTTTAAATCTGTATTTTTGTTTTTATTTTTACTTATAAAAACTTGAATAGAAGCTTTTTGTAACTAAAATATTTAAGAGTCTGAGGAAATAATTGTTTTAAAAATAATACTTGTCTGGAAACTTTTTTTGAGAAGGAAAAATGTTCTGATGGTGTCAATGAATATAACAAACTTAATTATGTACTTGATTGTTTGTGAGGGTAAAGTAATCTTGACTTAGGCGGTTGCGTAGAGCGCCCTTCTCATTGAGGCGTTGAAACTGATAATTATAAATTATAATTCCACAACATTTTGTTAGTTATATTATTTTTTCAGAAAAAAAGTCCTCTATGGTCCTAAACCATGTACAAGTATAATAACTATTATTGTCATGTTGTATAACACCGATTGCTTAGGTAATTGATAAATTTTATGTAAACTGTGTATATTATGTAGTATGCCCTATGGAAACCACTGCGTATAATTTATTGCTCTATAAATATAAAAACTCCTTAATATTTATAATACACCACTAACAGATAGCTTTGAGGTTTATAAGAACCATGTTAGAAAGATTTATACAAGATTTTGAATAATTTAAAAAGTACCCGTCAATATGAAAACAAATTAATGAAACATGTGTAATGTGTATAAACTTACACAATCAAAAGTATTAATATTAATGGTGTCAAATAATTTCTTGTTTCGACATAATTTCACCTCTATATAATTTTCAATACATTTTTACTTAGAATTAAAATATATTTCCAAATATTTGGATTGCATATAATATTACTGACATAAGTGGTGAAAGAAGTTTTTAATAAAATTAAAACTTATAAAAACATATTTGCATTCTACTATTGCTAATGGACATCTAATGGCTAATGGTCTTATTAGTTATTTTAACTATAAAAATTTAAATTGTAGAAATTGGAACACTATTTCTAGTCGAAAATCAGTTTACAGTTAAGAAGAAAGAAAATAAACATCATATTGTAAAACCACAAGCTTCCTTGCTGACGCTCAGAATCTAAAAATTATTATTATTTAATCGGAACGCATTAACATTGTTACTTAAAACCATATGAAGAGCAAACACTCTTCATAGTTAAAATGTATAGAATAAAATCATAAAAATGTTGGATTTAATTTGAATTTCATAAAAAAAAAAAAGAATAATTCCTTGAGATTTAAAAATAATAAGTCTTATTGATTTCTGTTTTACTAAATTTTTTTTTATTCAGTGCTTTTAGGGGATTGGAGAGGGTTAGTAAGACGGCATTGACTTCTTTTTTTAAAACTATTGTATAGTATATAGTAGTGTACCTATCTAGTCTAATGGTTTAATCAATGCACATTATTACAAAATGTATGTTTTATTTAACTGCGCCATGATACTATTATTTTCCCCAAAAATATGTATTTAACCAAACTATTGATGAATTTTTGTTTTAAGAATATTTCAAAGCTCAAATTAGTGATGTTTGTGTAGGTTAAAATCACAAATTAAAATTTTTAGTCTTCGGTAGTCTTCCTATTCATTTGTTTTAAAATTAAACCGTTCAAAACATTTTAATAGTTAGATGTTGAGTAAGATAATGTAACAACAGTAGGCAACCATTTTGTAAAGCTACAACATAGATATTTATATTCTTTGTATAAAATTACTTTGAAAAATTTTCTTTGTTTATATGGTTTATTTGATCACTAGATCTAGATCAGATCTTAAAGTCGGTACCCACCTAATTTAAATAGTTTAAATTGATTTCGCGCATACTGAAAAATTAAAAATTGACTGAACCAATATTCAAAAAGAATATTTCCTCTAATTAGGATAGAAAGTGATGTAATATAATCGATTTAAAAACAACAAAACAAATAACTTATTATTAATATAATTAGTTTGCGTTAAATTTATTTGAAAAATACTATTGTGTAATGTCATGGTTTCTTTAATGTGAGCACGATTATCTATCCCATGACAAAATAATTACCTAACTATCCAGACTCAGCGAGTTGAGAAACAACGAATTAAAATAGAATAATTCTATCCTTCTTCAAATATTTCTATCTATTATTCTATTTATCTTAATTCGTCGAAAAAAAATACTAAAGCGTATATCACTACATATCTTGATTTTTATTTTTTTTTTTATTGATCAGAAAAGCTTGGGCATCAAAGGCCATTGGTAGCTGAAATTTATTTGCATTATTACTTTCTTAAAAACTATACAAAACTTAAAATTAGATTCAATTATTACGATGTAAATTATACTAAATTAAACAAAGCATTTTTATTATAATAATATAGATGGGCTATAAGTTTGTTTCCATGGTTGAAGATACCTAGGATACAACCGTGTTTGTTACCACGGACGTCCGTGTTTTTTTTACCGATTTCCATAATAAAATAATATTATTTTATTTATTTTGTCATGCCAATCGCACCGTTTCACGCATCAGGCGCACATATCCTGAAACTTATTATTATCGGTAAATAATAATTGCAATAATTATTCAAAAGTTAAAACATACTTATTTTACCAATCTTCTATACCTCTATTGAATATATCGTCGAATTTTTTATTTTCTCCCAATCTGACAACTGAAGTTTCCGGAAGTAATAGTTAGTTTTATTGTTCCCTTTTCTTTTTTTTTTTTTTTGCGGGCACACACGTCTTTTACGATATTGTATCAGAATCATTCTTAAACAATATTCCGTAACGCGATGGACAGTATCGATGCTGCAAAAAAAGTAAGTGCTGACCACAAAAATTGAATTGGATACTACCAACAATCAATTATCATGTATCTAATTGGCTAAAATGACCAATGATACCTATGAAAATATTTTGGTTGTAGGAAATGTATTATAAGACAAGTGACAAATGTTGGCTTATCTTTCATTATAAAACGATTAAGTTTATTTACATGTGAGTGAATTTGATTTGTGTGTTTGAATCATTTTTTTGTCTGTACCTACGTCTACTATGTTATTTAGTTTGAAGCTTTGAATAGGGCATATTTTCCAACTGTGCCATAATATTTGTACGATAATTTGTCTCTGTGAGTACATAAATGTTAATATATTAATATTAATTGAATAACTTTTTTCAGGTCAAAGAATTCTACGAAAAATTGAAGGTTGACGTACGTATAAATAGTTTGAAAGATTTGACACCAATTGTGTGCCATTTTTTTCTTGTTGCCCATAACTGTTGTAAAGTGTATACCTACGTTCCAAAAGTTTTGTACCCGTTTGTTTGTATGACCAAATACATTAAGAGTTATAAAATCTTGATATAAATTATCATGCATTGAGTTAATATAGTGCACTCATGCTTAAAATTATTTAAATATAATTTATATATAAATATAAAATTATTTAGGTATATACAGGTGCAGCAAAAGTCGGTTCCTCAATTTACACAACAAAGAAATTGCAACAAATTAAATATGTATATTGTACATAGATATATTTATGAACTACAAAAAATCACTGTTTGTGCTCGAACTGATGACCATCTTTTTCGATACAACTGCGGCAACGAGAGCCCACAGTACGGCATGTGCCAAGCAAGAACCGACTTATGCCGCACTTTGTATAATGTTATTTGATTACTGGAATTATTAAAGTATTTTAAATAATGACATTTTTAAATCTTTTTTTTTTTTTGTTTTGCTATTGATACTTCATAAAATAAATCATGCATACAAATTGGTTCAATCTTTTATTTTATGCTAATTTAAACTTAAGAATATCTTTTTAAAAAATAAGAAACATTATGAAATTAAATTTTTTTTTGAGAATAAGGTTTCCCAAAAATGGAAATCATTACTTATATACAAAATAAAAATTAATGTTTTGCATAAAACTAATAAATTTCATTATTTATACAACCAACTAGGTAATATCCTTCTTTTTTTTTTCTTGTTATAAACAGGTTGAAAATCGTATAGTCAAAAAATTCCCAGGACAAATATTACTTTTAAATGAAATACTTAGCAAACCAGAGTTTAATGTTAATAAATTGGATGAAGATGTCTCATCATTGAAAATAGAAAATGATTTAAATATGTAAGTTAACTGAGAAATACAATAAATATTATAATTTTCTATTCTGATAATTATTTTACATGTTATAATGCAACAAATCCTGGAAAAAGACCTCACTGTGATTCAAGTACACTTTATACAGAACAAGGGCTCATACCATCCAATAAAAAACTTACTAAAATTATACAACTTTTGAAACCTAATATCAAATTTTTAATTGAAGACACTAATGCTGTGAGTAAAATATTTCTATTTTTTAATACCTATCTTATTATAAAGTCATAAGTCATAACTCTATAATTATGATTATTTTGGTTTTTACTTTATTTCAGTTAAAATTATGGTTATCATTATTAATACCGAAAATTGAAGACGGTAATAATTTTGGAGTATCTGTACAAGAAGACACTCTTGCTGAAATAGAAGGTGTTGAAGCTGAAGCTATTGATTATCTTGAACATATATCTCGTTACTATACTTCTAGAGGCAAGCTGATCAGTAAGGTTTGTATTTCTCTTATTTTAGATTTTTTTCATATTTGTTATATTGCAATAAAGGAGATATTTGTGCACACTAATTTAGTTTTGTTAAATTATTACTGTTTTTTTATAACATATTTTATATTAACTCTAAAAATTTGCAGTTGTGATAAGTAATATAGTTTGTTTACAATTTTTTTTTATAGGTCATGAAGTACCCATTAATAGAAGATTATCGACGAGCTATTGAAGAATTTGATGAGAGAATATATTTATTAATGTCCTTAAACATGATTGAGATTCGTAATCATTATTCAACATTGCATGATATTGTCATGAAGAATTTTGACAAAATAAAAAAACCCCGGTCGTCAAACACCAACAGCATGTATTAACAATAATAACTCTAAACCTTAAAATTCTAAATAGATTAATTAATATCTATCAGAAAAATATTGTAAACAATTATTAAAAAATAACATTTAAATACTACAGTTCAACTATAAAATGAGTTATGTTAATTATGTGCTGGGTAATCATAATATTATATTAATAAAAAAAACCAACGACTAATTGGATGTTCTTATTTTAGTTTTTGAGAATGCCGTTTTTCTAAAATATTTTGAGCAATATCAACAAGTATGGTGGATATTAGTATCAATTGCACAACAGTGCGTATTTTCATTGTTATAATCAAAATAACACCGTTTTTTAATACCTACTTTTTTCGTACGCTTTCTAAATCTATTGTGCAAATTTTTTTGAAATTTTTTTATTCAAATACCTAGCAAATTTTGTTTTACATAACACATTTAATTTTCAGATCTTAAATAACAAATTTGTGTGAGTTACAAATTTTTTCCAAAAATACTTAAAAGTGTGACCGATTTTCGAAAATTTTTAGTAACATATGTATTTACATGTTGGAAACCTTGTATTTAATTTTCAAAATTATTTGTGGATAGTTAAATTTTTATCATACAAAAATTACAAAAAAAAAATGAAAAATTTCAAAAGTTCTGTAATTAGATCAAAATTTTTCGAAATTTCTTGAAATTTATATCAGACCTGTATCTTACCAATTTCAATATTATTAGTAAGTTTCAGCTTTTTTCGATCATTATTTTTTACGCTTAAATCTATAGCCACTCAAAGTACACCATCTGTGTCCAAATACCTATCATTAAAGGTACTTACTTTAAAAATTTGGAGCATTATTGAAGAAGTAATCGTGATTACATTGTGGTAAAGAAACAAAAAAGCACAAAAATAAAAAACACACATCATGTGAAAACCAATACATTCTTCGCTACACTCATAATCTAAAATAATCGAAGTTCGATTATTTCACGAGGTGCAATAGTTTTTCTGTCCAACGTGGTAGTTTGTAGGTACATGTTAAAATGTCTTTGACGTGGGCCGCAAATTAATATGAACGAATATTTTATATTATTATCATACAATTTGTTATAAATTAAAAAACGTAAACAGGGACAAAATAAAATGTTCAATAATTAAATGAACAATTATTATTTGTTCACACTTATACACAGCAAAAATCTTTGTTAAATAGATGTTGTAAAAACAAAATAGGTACCTACTATAAATTATAATATTTTTACTTATATTACAGTATTATTATTATTGTTATAATACCTATTATATTCATGTTGCAACTCTGATACCTGCAACTGATATTTATTAAAATTATAAGAAAACGGTTTTCGATCTTTTTCATAGAATTTACTAAAAAGGATAAAAGAAGCCATGTATTTTAAGAAATTAGTTAAACAAGAACCCTGTATTTTATGTCAAGGAAAAGTTTAAATAATTGTGCAGCTTACAGAAAAAATATGTGTGGTACGTAACGTACGCATAAATAACGATAGTATGGGATTATTTATTATATTCACCTACCTATGACCAAAAAAAAAATTATATTTATTAAAATTTAAAACTAATAGAAAAAATTCTTATATGGCAGTGATGGGATTTAAATCCACGTCCTTTCGGACTGGTGCATAAAACCAGCGCCATAGACCACTCGGCTACACTACCCACACACCAACAGAGGGAAATAGTTTAGATTTTAAAATAAAAGTACCTGTTAAGACCCTAAATATGAATTTACATCTTAAAATTATTATCCTTAATATTATTTTAACATTGAGTATTGTTTTAATGAATGTACCAGAAGAGTTTAACTACCTATAGGTAACTGGATCTTAGCTACTGAATGCAGATGACACTTTATTTTTGACAAAAATTACGATTTCATGGTATTTCTGTATTCCTTAAAGTTTAGTTAACTCCTTATGTTTTACTTTAAACATTTTCGCTTACTAAAATTTTCATATACATTTTTACCAATTTGTTTTCAGTCAGAGATATTTTAAGTATTTCCACATGATGGTTATTTTCGTATTTTTTGGAATACCTAGCATAGTATAAACACGATACTTTTACACACGCTCGACTAACACGATTATAATATCCTAGCTTTAAAGTGCACATTCAACGATCTTGTCCAAATTCTTAAACTAATAAAATATAATATTGTGTTTCGAGTATCTACGAGCCTGCAATGTTCCACAAAACGTTTGTTGACTTTTGTTCATGAACCATTCGGAACTTTGTTCCAAAATCATTCGGTAAGTCTTTTGTTCTACCTATATTATAGTTTGGATCTTATGTTTTGCGTAACAAAAGTCCGTTGGAAGAAATGTATTTTGGATCGAAACGTTATGTCCCATCCTGTTGTACTAGAGGTACACATAAACCACTCTCTTGCTCTCTCTCACTGTCTCTCTTTCTCTCTCTCTCTCTCTCTCTCTCTCTCTCTCTCTCTCTCTCTCTCTTTCGCGCATTCCAACCCCTCTCTCATCCCCTTTGTTAGCTACCCAATTACAGTACGAACGTCATCAGAATTAATCCGAGCGGAGCTGGGAGCACTGGTTCCCGTAAACATTGGCTATAGTCATCGACACTCACCGTAGCGTGTACCTGGTAGCTGACAGCTGTTCTGTACGACACCGGCTGCACGCAATCGCCACTATCACTGCACGGTCTGCAAGTGTTCCGCTTCTGTTACAAGCAAATTTATCGCGTAAACATGTCGTGAGTAAAATAAAACACGTTATAATATTGCACTTTGTGGTCATGGGTCGGAGAGATAGCGCTAAATTCGGATATAAAAAAAAAAAACAATACATTATATAGTTTAAGCCTTTCCCCCGGCGGCACTTAGGGAAACAAATATCATCCTTGTATAAATTATAAATACATTTTTTCAGGATTTTTTTTATCGCATAGTGTTTCTACACACTGCCCCGGTCGTAATGGCGTCGCCTATTTTTCAATTTTCGGTCCTGGGGGAAATAGCTGGGGGGCCCCATTGTTATTTGATCGTTATGTTATTATCGTTAAAATCTGCGGCCCACGAGAGAACGATCGTGAAATCTCCTCCGTCACTGCGCATCGACACGCCGTCGTGTAGCCGAATGGAAGTGTATAGCGGGAGAAAATCGTTCGGTACCGATGACGGTCGTTCTCTCGTGGGCCGCAGTGTAGAAAAAAAACACTGTCCACGATTCTGGAAACGCCATTGAACATTTTCACAATTTTTTTTCGCAGGTTTGTTTTACACGCCGTCCCGGTAGTTATAGCGTCGCCCGTTTTTTAATTTTTAGTCCCGGGGGAAATGGGGGGCCCCCGATTTTTATTGAACGTACTACGATTTTGGAAACGCCATTGAAGGTTTTCACCATTTTTTTTTTTTTGTAGAATCGTTCTACATACTACCCCGGTCGTTATAGTGTGACCCGTTCTTTAATTTTTGGTTGAACGTTTTTTTCATGTCGGAAAATCTGCGCATTCTAACTTTGTATAGATTTAAATATGCCGGTTATATTGAAATGGGCCAGTACGATTTTAAAAATCGAAGGGCTAAATTTCTTGTATCCAGCCATGCGAAGAGCCATTATTTCCTTTGTAAATTAATTGTATCAACTTAAAGCCAAAGACGGGATATTTTTTTGTTAGATTTGGTTTTGCCGGATACTAGAAAATTACTGAGTAGCTCGTTCAGAATCGTCATTTCGATTGCAATGATTTATCATTGCTTTCAGATATTAACTAATAAGTTAAAACCGTGTCTTCCGAAACATTTTGGCCTGCCCATATCAAAACGACCCACTCCGAAGCGTAAGCGCTACGCTAAACAATTTCTTACCCGACCTCGAATTTACTCCTTTATTAAAATCATATAGTTCCCGTTTGAAACAACCGTTTTAAGCAGTGGCGGCGCTAGGCGTGGACGAAGTGGGCCATTGCTCACGGCCTCGCACCTCAAAGGGCCTCACGTTCCAAAGAGACTTATAATTAACCATAGAAAAATATGGCCAAAAAAGGGCCTCTTTAAGTCTACTTCGCCCACATATAAATTTTACCTCGCACCGCCACTGGTTTAAAGGTCTCGTTTGCAATCCCCGCTTGATACCTATCGTTTTAAATATTATAACCTATAGGTACAGTACTTATTTGTATGTTTTGCATCCTCACAGGATCAAGGTGTTCGGGTTTTACGCCGCTCTGTTGGTGGTCACCGTCACCGTGCCCGGCGCTCGTTCCACCTCGTTGTTCGATATCCTCCCGGTGGTGGCGCAGGCCAAGTCGCTGTTCCAAATGGTCACCGGCGACTTCGACGGCGCACTGAACACGCAGAAAAACTTCGTGAACGACGGGCTGATCACGTCGCAAGCGCGGTCCGCGTACTTCCTGGTGACCGGCGAGCCGCAGAAGGCCCTCGACATTCAAAAGGAATTTGGGAAAAACGCGGAGCCGTTAATTGACGGGCTACCCGTTATCGGCCACCTGAAGGGCGCCATCCACCTGGCCGTGGGTGACACCCGGCACGGGGTGCGGGCGCTGGAGTCAGCCACGTCCAATCTGAGCGCGTTGGCCGGCGGCTGGCTGGCCGGGCCGGTGGGCTCCATGTTCGGTCAGGTGGCGACGGACGCGTTCATTTCGCTGTTGGAAAAGTTGACGAGAGACAAGAACGCGGAGCTCCCCGGACTGTTTGGATTCATGTCTAACATGTCGAGGAACACCACGTCCGGTGAAGTTTTCGAGGAGCTATCCCAATTGGCGTTGAGCGGCTTTGCAGGTTCCAAAATCAAAACCACCAAGGCGAAATACAACCAGTTCAACTACGAGATGATACCAAGCACGAACGTTGAACCGGCGGTGGTGGGCGAGATGGAGACCATGTTGTAGAGGAAGGAACATGTTCGTCGAGGCACCTCGATTTTTCGTCTCTATCCGTCACACACAAAATATAGAAATCTAGACGTTGCCAAAATATATTCCGATTGAACTAACGGTGCAATAAAGATTGTGTGAAAACCGATACGAAAACAACGCCATCTCTGGAGCGTTGTATACGTTTCATTTTCGGTGTGGCGTCCTCTTAACTTATGCAAACCAAGTTCGAAAAAGAAATGTTCAATTTTTGAAAAACTTAAGACAAAAAAATAAAAACTTTTTGAAAATTGTTACAAGTAAACTTCATGACGAATTCAAATCAATTTTCAAAGTCATTATTGCATTATAATATTAGATCAATCGGTGCGTTTGGCAAGGAAAACGTCTGAATCCCTATGATTTGTGTCTGATAGACGGAAAAAAAAAAATCGTAGTCCCTAATACTTTAAGACACAACTAGCTATAATTGATAAACAGCTGAAAAATTTCATCTAATAAAACCCATTATTATTATTAAGTAAAACAATGAACTGATATATTTTTTTTTTTTTTTTTTATTAAATAGGTTTCAAAAGTTTGGGTTTTAGTCTCCGAATCACATATAGTTAATTATGTATAATATATTTGTTTGTTTTATGTATGACATATTTTCATTAATTGACAAATGTATTATTCTCATTATTCATTAGCTATTAATTTTCATTTTTATAACTGTTCCTAAGTCATATAGCTTCAGTTTTCTCTATCCTCATCACAATATATCACAATACATCAATATACCAATTCAATCTATATTTTCTCTCATCTTATCCACTATTGGTATAAAAACAATACTACCTCTTACACAATTATTCCTTATTCCATCTTTTCTTGCCACTCCAATCAATAATCATCTATCAACCATCCATCGTTCTCGTTTTCAAACATTCATTACCTAGCTAACCTATAGCTTACCTATTAGCTATTATACAAAATGGAAATAATATTTTTAATAATTTTTGGTGAATCTTTTGAAATGTACAGTTTAATTAACTCAGAATAACTAATGTAGCTTAAACATAAGAGAAAAAAAAAAATAAAAATGTTTTTAATTTACAAGAAGCTACGGTACATTTGAAAATTGAAAAAATATTCTTACATTGTAACTCAAGTCACTTAAGTCAACTACAAATTGAAAAATGTGTTAAAACAATGCCCACTGTACGTGTATATTGTACATGTACAAAAAATATTGTACTCATTTTAACTATTACATTCATTTTAATATATTCTGTATACTTGTAAGTATGCTGTTTATCTTAATGTAATGAAAACTTTTAAAAGCAATAAAAAACTGCTTGACAGAAAAACATTTCAATTGAAATTTAATAATTATTCTTCTTCTTGTACAATGATTTAAATAAAATTTTTTGACTTTTAGAGTGTAATTTTTGTTGTATTTTATTATATAAACAATACAATAGTTAGATATAATTTACTGAATTAAACTTCTTAGGCACTTTGTTTAATTTGTACTAATAGTCAAGTATAATAGCTACTGTAATGTAATACATTTAGGTAAGTGTCTAATACAAACTTTAATACCAAATTAAAATTGTTTTGCAATAAGTATTTAAAAACGAAAAAATATGCTATATAAGTAAGTAATGATAAAAAATAACACATAGTAACAAGTTTATTATTGTAAAATATTTAAAAAAAAAATTTCTAGATTATTTTATCTTTACATACAATTTATACGGTAACCAAATAAAATTTAAAAAATGTATGATAACATTTTTATCCACATTGTGTATTATAATTATTATAATTAAATATTACTATTAAATGTATTTGTTGTTTTGTTATAACACTACTTGAATTTTTATAATATCAGTACTTAAATTTTAAAATAATGATAAAAAAAAAAAACATAATAAACAATTTTGAACATTGAAATGTTGTTAGGTAATATGTGTTAATAGATTGTGTATTTTTTGCTTACAATTGGAAAGTTAATGGTCACTATTATTTTGTAATGTTTTAACAAACAAAAATTTAAATCTAAGGTGACTTCAAATATACACAATCTTATACTCTAAATTATAATAACATTCCTTTATTTATTTATTTATATGGCATAACACTCATAATAAGTTATTTTTGATTACCTATTTAGCATATTATGGTAAATTTATAGCGTTTAACATTTTTTATGAAAAAATATAATTGATTGTAAGAGTTAACGTTTCAATTTAAAAGTACCTATTAATCATTAAATATTTTAAAAACTTTAAAATGTATTTAAGTAAAGCATACTTTAATTTGTTGTATTATAAAGATTTAATTAATATTTCTAAACATTCATTAGAAATCCATTCTTCTTCAAAACTTTTTAATTTTATAAACTATTTTGTGGCCAATACATGTTTTACTAAATAAATGTTGTTATTAACTTCAAAATTATAATATTCGCAAAACATTTGGTTGCATAACTACTATAGTAGGCATTATAGTAAAAACTAAAATGTAATATTTTATAATTATTTATTAACTAAAGTTAACCGGTCCCGGTGCTGCCACTGAACTATTTGCTGTAGTTATATTATACCTACCCAGTATAAGATACTCTATCCATACTTTTTAAAAAATAACACAGAATAGCCTATTCCCGGGGGGCTTAATACAGATAAGCTCCGTCAAAAATTATGACTTCAGCACTTTAAATTGCATCGTATAAAAAAACATGATTTATTCAAATAAAATATCTTGTTCAACAACGTATTACATATTTTAATAAAAAAACTTTACATTTTGTATGATAATTTTTGTTTTTTTGTTATTCAAGAACGATTTTCAACGATACTACACAATAATTGTTAAGTGACTGTTTTAAAATGTATTGGTTTTATTTGTTTTTTAAACAGTTGTTAAACAAATGGTTAAAATGATAGGTACCTATACAAAAAAAGTCAGCTTAATACTAAACAAATGAACAGCTCGAGTTTTTTTTGTAACAATAATCTGGGTCATTTAAATATTAAGTAATTTTTTTAAAACTGTTGAAGTAAAATATATCAGTGGCGTAGCCATGGGGGGGGCCAATGGGCCATGGCCCCCCCCATCGGCTGTATAAACGTTTATGCATAATTTATTATATTGTTTATTTTATACGTAAGAAAAATTCGTTGAATTCGCTTTTGCTCTTAATTCTTATCCATATTATGTTCGATGGTAATTTTTTCTTATCAGTTTTTTTTTTATCAAATCTGATGGTGTGTCCAGTGTCCAGTGAACTAAGGTGTACTCACTGCTTTAATAAACCTAAAAGCAGAATTAACTATGTGGCGAAACCAGTGGAAAGACAGTACAGCAGAAAAACCAGAGTCAGCTTTGGAAGCTTTACGTTATTGTACAAATGTATTACCTAATATAAAGTTACTACTCCAATTATTTGCAACTTTACCGGTTACATCAGCGACACCAGAACGCACATTTTCAACTCTTAAATTATTGAAGAATTATTTAAGATCAACAATGAACGAAGAAAGACTTAATGGGTTAGCTATGGCAAAAATAAACAAATCTGAAACAATCACAGAAGAAGAAGTAATCAAAGTCTTTTCATCAAAATCTCATCGACGCTTCTTATTATTAGATTGGTCAAAATAAAGTTTGTAAATTTAAATTTAATTATAATAAAATAAAAACATGTTAAACTTAATATAAAAATGAATTTTTATTATTATTTGTTGATTATGTTTTTTTAGTAGGTACCTATTTTGGATTTGGCCACCCCCATTTTAAAATCCTGGCTACGCCACTGAAATATATAATATATATATATATATATATTTTTTTAAGTTGATTTGGTAGAAACAAGTTGGTATCACATTATGTAGAACTAATTAACTAAACATATATATATATATATATATATATATTTATGTATATACATAAATTCAGTGGCGTGCTTACGGGGAGGTCCGGTCTCAAAATGCCCCCTCAAAAAAAAAAAAAAAAAACAATATCTATACTACATCGCAATATTTGGTTTGGTTTATTTTAGATCACTATTTTTTTAAATTTCTAAAGTCTACTGCCCCGAAGCCAGAAGCTGCAGACCATATGTTTTAAAAACCTGATATTCATGAGTTAAGGTGGATAATGGATGCTGGTAATGAAAAGTAGGAATAAGTCTCTAAATACTGTACAATTACTGTACTTTGAGTAAAATGATTGGTGGTGGTGGTGTTTTTCTGATTTTGGACTTATTTGCAATAAATAAAAATCAGCGACTTTAACGCTGCAGGGGGAAGGCTCGACAAATATAATTCAGACGCACCAGGCTTCATTTAGTGAATGCTGTACATAGATTCCAAATTTTCGTCAGGCCTCTTATGCTGCTAAATCGGAGGCCTTAAATAATTATTTAAGTTTAAATAATTAATTTATACATTCTATACCATTTTTTTTTTTAATTCCTTTTCTATCCGTTTCTAACATAAAGTTATCGAGAATTCAAATGCTGAATTTATTTATGACATACGCAATGTGTGTTAAATTAAGTCGTATGGATTTATTAAGCCAAATGCACATCACACACAATTAATTCGATTTTAGGTCGACCGTCGCTCTCGTTGTTTTATTTACTTATTTTTCCTCTGTTACAACGGTCATTCACTGTAAAATAGTGAGTGAGTGGAGCACGACATGTAAAGGTATCCGCGATATATCTGTTCAGCCGCTGTCGCGGGGCGGCATTGATCTCTGGAGCGCGTTCGGCCGGCAGACCCGGACGTAAGCTCTCTGGAACGCGCTCATCAGGCTGACGGTCATCTGGTCGAAGCGATTCCGCCACGTGCCCGGACTCTGACGGCCGTCAGCCGGTAGCTCCTGCAGACTTGCTGACGACGAACCTCGCCCCAGCGGCGTCTCCTCCGTTGGTCCCGTCAGGCGGGCCCGGGACGACGTCTGCAGGTCCGGCGACTCGACGTCTTCCTGCTGCTGCTTTTTGCCTGCGCCTTCTATCAATCGCTTCCATACGGTCGAACAGTTGGAGCTGAACAGCGTCATTGGTGGCTCTTGTTCGGGTTCGCTCGCCGCGGCGATGCAGGCGTTCTCATTTTCCGCGGCCATGTTTTCCATTAGCTGCACCTACAAATTTCGTGACGCAAAAAACATATTCGCGTCTGGTTTGGGCGTCAATCGTCCGGTCCCGAGAGGGAGATAAACACGTTGTGTTTGTCGCTATCGACAACAATAAAATTACAATATAACACCTACCTACTGCAATAATATTTATCACCACCGGTCGTCAACAAATTATTCATAACATAGGTAGGTATACCGTTTGAATAATAATAAACGGGGACGAGAATTCGTAAGGTTTCGTCAGGTTTTTAGTGTTTTCATTTAGCGTTTAAAAATTTGGTTCTGACGCGGCCAAGATCGAAATTTTAATTTTCGTTTTTGCCTCGTTAGGATTCGTTCGGTTTTCGGTGCGTTTTGAGGTGATTTTAAACGATTTTAAGAGCAATATGCCAATATTCGATACTATATGATTGAATATTTGATAGGAACTCCTGCTACATGGTTTCTTTTTGAAAAAAAAAAATTTTCACATTTATTATTTGTAGTATTTTCCATTGGTCAGGTTAGTTATTTGATCATTAACAAAATGCATTTATATACGAAAGACAAAGATGTGACCTACTCGTACTTTCAAAATATGGAAAAAAAAAGTACGTAGCTCATCGTAATTTACAAACGCTTTTTTCTGCGGCTTCTAAGCAAGAAAATGATAGGCTTCGTGCGTCATACAATATCATTGTTACTTGCTAAAAGTTTTAGCCCAAAACAGGCTAACCATATACCATTCGGAAGACTTAATTATAGAATAAATCAAATACAATAGGGAGACGTAGTCGGACGTCACCCCTATCAACACAAAACTAATACACACTACTTTACTTTTCATTTTAAAAATTTTTTTATTCAATATAATATGCCAACAAAAACACTCCCTCAACTACGTGTACCAAATAACGTAGAGTAGTTAAACAACAGTATAAAATAACTATGCAAATGATCACTTTTTATTTTTTATTTTTTAAATGTATCTATTTACTAAAAATTAAAACTATAGTTTTAATTTTTAGGTTTAGTGTACACTATATTTTTCAGTTACGATTTCGACCGGTTGTCATTATATTTGTCATTGTTTTTGTCAATATACTATTTATTAAATATACCATGCTTCGGCTTTCTTAACTACATTTTTGTAGTCGTGATGTCAAACAAGAAAACATATTTTCTTACTTGTTCCATCAGGATTTCCGTTTCTCCTACCATAATTCTACCATGAAATTTATAAATTTAATTAATATAATAATTTAAATTTAAAAACAGATCGCCAGCAGCTGCTGTCCGCGCGGAATTTTGTAATTTTGTACGATATTATCGCCTGTCGTCGCAATCTAATCTGTCCCGTCCATAGATATTTTATTATAAATCTGTTTATGAGGTATCTAACAGCAAAAAACTCAACAGCAACTATTTCTCTACTAAATTCAAAGAATGGGCATTGCAAATAATAAACATTTATTTGTATTTATATCATTTGGAAGTTGAGATTTTTTTTTTTATACATTTCTTAAAATGAAGGTGGAAAGTTTAAAATTTCTTTTTACAGTATTTGTTATCCGTATGCCCACCAAATCTGCTATCACCCAATGCTGCCTATCACCTAGGTTAATAATATAGAAGTCTGCGGCCGCGACACACGGAACAGGTGGCAACCCTGGAATCGTGTGTCTTTCTGAAAAAATACGAAGAGCGTCCTGCCGATTTCACCTAATAAAACGGCAGGTGCTAACAACCAACGAGACAAAGTGCGCATCAAAAATATTGTACACCCTCTCTACATTTTATGTTTCGTTGTCCCACCCTCTCTTCTCTCTTTCACAACATCACACCCTCTTCCTCTTCCTCGCTCACTCTCTCTCTCTCTCTCAGCCATACCCATCTATTGCAGTTCCAGCTTCTGTGTTTTGGTCGAGGGTGGGAAAATACGAAACTGATCCCTGAACCGGAACTGAAGTCCCTCTCAATTCACATTTGTTATTTCCTTCGTAGCCGCGTCACTCGCACGAACTCGATATCTACTGCAATAATTGCACCATCTTTTTCGAGCAAGTGTTTGATCTCCAAGAACCTCCGTCGTGAACATGTCGTGAGTATAGTGAAATAAATAATTATCTATTACGCCTTTTCCGACTTACATATTATTTTTGTTTGGTTCATGTTCTCAGCGTTGTAGTTATTTTTATTAAATTACAAGTATTTTATTGTAATTGTGTTAGCGGAAATGTGTATAATCAGTGGCGTGTTTAAGGGAGGGACCCATGACATAAATCGTATTTATTCTTCAACATTCTTATTTTTGATTCTTACACGTAATCGAGTGTGATAATTCAATAATAATAATAATAATAATAATAATAATAATAATCATCATAATAATAATAATAATAATAATAATAATATTTTATAGTATAATAAATAATTATAATAACTTAGAGTAGCTTGGCGGATACTAGAATAATTGACTACAACTAATAATACAATCATAGACATAATTATATGTAGGTATGGCGTATGCAGTTAAATTAGTTTTACAATCAAACATAAAAGAATGTAATATCTTATAAAAATGTTTATATGCTTATGGATAATACAATGACTCCTCACATGCACATTTTTTATTGTATATTTTTATAATATTTTCAGTACATATACCTGATATATGAATTGCCTTAAGCTAATTTAAATTGTTTGTATTAAATTATCGTACTTCATCAAGTATAAACGATTTTCATATTAATGATTTTAAGAAATAACTAAGCAGATTTTTGTAATGACAAATTTTTTAACTTGAGTTTTTTTTTTTTTTTTACTGTAGCGAGGTTATTGGGTACACGTAGTTGAGGGAGTGTTTTTGTTGGCAAGTTATATTGAATAAAAAAATTTTTAGATATTTTTTCTTATTTAGATAAATGTTGAGTTTGAAAATGAAATATAAAAATTAATTTAAGTAAATTAGTGAGTATTAGTCTTGTGTTGATAGGGGTGACGTCCGACTACGTCTCCCTATTGTATTTGATTTATTCTTATACGTGAAATTGTTTTAGTAGAATACATGATGACATATATTTAATATTCAGATTAACTGAGTAGAAGATGTTAGCATGTAATATACTTAAGTAGATATCATTATTAGTACATTTGATAGAATGAAGTAAAGTATGAACTTGGTTTGAATTTTTTTTCAGTGGTTGTGATTTAATTTCTTTTTAAACTTATTTTTATTTCAAACATTTAATTTTGATAAAAACATGAGCTTTGAGTTTTCAATATTTTTTTAAGAGTTTCTTGTTAAGGGCCCGTTTTCATAGTAACCTATAAAACAGAATATTCCCAAGGTGTACTATAACAGACATCTTATCTGTCTTCTACCAGGGTACATTAAATTGCCCCTTAAATGATGATATACAGGCAACTACTATTACTGTAATGCATTTATCTAGACAAAAACAAAATTAGCACTGTAAAAGTTAATTTTTTAAAAACTAGCATATTATAACAATCGCGTGATGATAACAAATCTCATGACACAATAAAATTGCAAGAACACGTTAAAATCGACCCATTAGTTGGGCTCGACGAAGAGACATACATACTAAACACATAATTTACTACCCTCTTCTGACACCGCGTAAAATGATTGGACTCTTATAATTTTTTTGAAATATAATGAAAAATTTCTTACAGGACTCAATGGACTTTGGTTTTTTAAATTAAATTATATTTTTTATTTCATTAATAATAGTTTAAATTAGACCTATTCTTATGAGTTTTGAACTACATAATTCGTTGGGGGGCTTTTAGCAATAAAATCCAATGCTCCCTGCTGTAGAAAATGTTCTTCTAGTCTATAAAAAAAAAAAAACTATAAACTATTCCAACACGTATTTGTTGTACGATAAAATAGAACTATTCCCGCAATGTCAATTTCGTCCATTTAAATGCATTGGAAGTGGCTTTTAGTTTCTTTCTTAAGAAATAGGTTCGAGCAGGCACCCCGTTTTTATGTAAGTAATCTACTTTGGAAACATGATATGAAAAGACTGGTAAGTTCATAAATATCATGTATCCATAGTTTTGGAGATAGAACGTAGTGAAACTCACAACAAATAATATGCGCTACCTATGTAAATTTCTATTTATGTAATAAAAAAAAAAATTATACACCTATGTCAAGTATAATTATTTCGGAGGTGAAACTGAAACATTTTGTTTGCTAAAATTTTGTGATTTCGAAAATAACAATTTTTTTCTTTCTTTTTTTCATCCCTTCATACGCGATTCGGTCTGAAAGGGGTTTAACTTGAAAGCCACCCCATTATTGTATGTGCGGTGTCTATATATATTTATATTTCGTTTAATTTCATGGCAGGATCAAGCTGTTCGGTCGTTATTTTGTTGCTGTTCTGTTGGTGGTCTCGATCACCGTGCCAGGCGCTAACAGCGCCTCGCTGTTTGACGTGCTGCCGGGGGTGTCGCAAGTAAAATCATTGTTCCAACTAATGACCGGTGACGTGGACGGCGCGAAAAACACCCAGTTAAATTTCCTTAATGAAGGCTTGGGAACGTCACAGGCACGGTCCGTGTACTTCCTGGTAACCGGCGATCCGGGTAAGGCGCTCGACGTTCAAAAGGATTTCGTGGGAAACTTGGAACCGGTCGTGGACGGCCTGCCACTGATCGGCCACTTGAAGTCCGGCATTCATCTGATCCTCGGCGACTACGAGCACGGCTTAGAGGCAATGATATCTGCAACCTCCAGTATGGGCGCGCTGACCGGCGCCTTAATTGCCGGTCCGGTTGGTGCTATTGCCGGACAGGCGATCACGGATACGACTATCACGATCCTGGACCAAACCATCAGGGGAAATAAAGCGAAGCCGCACGGCATTATGAGCGTGATAACCAATCTCCCCAACAAGACTTCCGGCGAGGTGTTCGACACGGTCGGCGTCTTGGGGCTGAGCGGCGTGGTCAGCGCCAAAGTCAAGCCCTTGTACAAGCCCTTCTACAAGCCGTCGACGAACAAGGGCACGTACCAAATGATGCCCCAAATGAGCAGCTCGCCCATTCGTTCGGGGGTGTTGGAAACCGCAGTTTAGAAGACGAACAATGGCTCCGGAAATAATTTACACTTAAAATTTTTTTTTTTTTTCAGTCCAAAGATTGCTTGTTGACAAATTTTTTACAATAAATGCCATCTCCATTTCCCTCTATCATTCGCCATATTTTTGAGCTCCCCGTAGGAAGTGACTCCTGCATTATTATTTTTTTCTAAATCCGTTTAATTTAATAATAATAATAATGAACAAATCTTTATTTCAGAAAGTTTAAATAATAATAATAATAACAATCATTCATTTGTGTATACTCCTAACCCATCTTTTAAAAGAAAACTTGTTTTTAATTAGGCAAGTTTTTCCTGTATTACAATTTTATAGTTACATTAACGACATGCAGAAATTAAAATCTATCGTAAAAACAGAATACATATATTAAATTAGTACTTTAATCATAATTATTATTTATAATTCATATTTTTAACACCTACCTGTATAGTATACATGTAAATCAATTTCTATGTTTTATGAGTGGCATTTATCTAAATAACATAATAACATTTTCATATTTTCTTTTTTCATGTATTACGTATTAAAATTATTGTTTATACATTAATACATATTAGTAACCATATTCTATGTATACATTATTCTATAGATACATTTTATGTTAGTTTTTGTGAATTTATTATTTACCTATGTAGAAACACAAGTTTGTTTGATCAAATAAATAATCTTCTGTAACTGATTTAAAGATGTTTTCCAATTATTCTTAAATAAAAAATAAATAACTGAAAAAATTTTTTTTTTTGGAGGGCTTAAGTACTTGGTTTTTATTGACTTCAAATTATGTAGTAAATTTTTACTATTTTTCATTGTTTATAAGAAAAATAGTATTTTTCTTTTTATATATATTAGCTATTAATAAATTGGTAAACATATTTCAATACAATTAAAATAGGTATTACAATTATAACAACAGTCTGTTATGTCTATGCACTATCGCATATTAATAAATGCTATGCAATGCAATGGAATTTGTTATCATAACCATTGATTTTAGAACAATGATGCAATTATTTCAGACATTTTCTGGGTTATTTTTATCTAAACTGGAATTTTTTTTTTAAACATATAGATATCAAATACTTTCCATCTTAAATGTTTCCCTTTAAAGGAATTTTTTAGTAATTTTATCATACATAATATCATATATTATATCATATATCATATCATAACAATCAGGCTCTGTATCTATAATGGTTTTAGGACTCCACCCTTCAGACTATTGTCATCCATGTTTTTTGGATAGTTTTCCTTAAAATATGGAAACAAAAAAAAAATTTATTTATTAAAAGTACGCAGTTAAAAAATTATAGTTATTAGTGTCATAATAAAAATAATATAGACGTTAATATTAATACATGTTGTCAATGTTTGATGTCCGAGGTTTTTTAATTTTTTCTAGGTTTTTGATGAAAATATCATGCAATACTGCATACTGATTACGAATATCAAGCATTGTAAGAGACATTGATATATACTGTTTTTGGTCCAATTCTGCAATAGCATGTTGATAATCTTCTATAAATGGGAACTTTAAAACCTACAAAATAAACAATTTACCAGAATATTGTATTAATTAAATATTTAATTTAAAAAATAAAATAAATCCAGTTAGTTCTCACACTAATAATTACACAAATATTAAAGATACATGTCAAAAACCAACTAACCAAATATCATTATATATTTAACAGTGTATACAAAATATATTATTAAGTTTGCGTTAAATTCTCAACAAGTTTTACAAATAAAAATTAGCTAGGCACACACAAAAAAGAATACCTGCAAAATATTAAAAATTTCTTGGTTCTTTATATTTTAATTAAAGTATGTATAACTTTTTGAACTTTTTATAGCTTTTTTTCTATTCAATGTAATCCATTCCAATCATAAGTAAACATTTCATTTAAATATATATTTGGAAGTTATTGGAAAAAAAAATATTAATAATAATAGTAAAAATGTGAAAATCAATTCTTACATTTTTAACCTCATTTGGAAAAACATATTATTTAAATAGTATTTTACTAAAATTTTGAGATTCTATATTGTAAAAAATAAGTTTTATGAAATAATAACTGCAAAAAATGACAAATTAAAAATTTCATAATTTTAAACTTTGCTTAAAATTGGTCAAAATAGATTGCAGTTGTTTTTAAATTAATTTTATTCATTCCCAATATTAAGTTATTTGTAGCACTCTTAAAATTTTTAGCTTACAATTTTGGATCACAATTTTTAAAATTTCAAAAAAACCATCAGATATATTATATAGTATTATCTTAGCCCAACTACCCATTTTTGAAGGCATAGTAAGAAAATATTGGAGAAATTCTACTATTATATTTTTTTTTATTTTGGAAAATTTACAATCTGTACTTAAAACACAAGTAAAAAAAATGATTGATATAAACACATATTTATTAATGTTGATAAAATATTATAATACTTATAATTGTATAACTCTTACCAGGATTTTAAAAAACAGTTTCTAGGCCCTAGGGCATACGAAAAACACAACCCTCTATGCCTAACAAAAAAAAGAGTTACTGACTAATGTAATTTAAAATGTGTTTTGAACATATACATATTTTTATTCAGTGCCCTGGATGCCCTGCTTATGGATTGCTTGATTCTGCACTAAAAAAAGATTGTAAATTATGGCGCAAAAGTTTTTTTATTATTGCTAAATAACAAATATTAAGAAAACTTCAGCACAAGAATGTACAAATTTAGATACTGTGTAAGTAGGTTCTAGTATTCTACCCATTTAATTTTAACACAAATAATATAGATTATTGTAAAAATAAGTACCTATTTTAGGTATACCAACATTCAATCCCTATTTATAGTGTAATTAGTGAGTAATTATAACCAAGTTCCTAACTTTTATTCCTTTTTATTACATTAGGAATTTTTTTTAAATTAACCTAACATCCAAGGAGCGTTTGGTAATAAGAACTGTTCTAAATACAAACCTTACTGATCAACTTGCCACGAGATTCATAATAGTGAGAGACGGCCTCATAAAAATTAGTAGCTCCCAATTGAGCATGCTGTAAGTCAGAAAGAGTACATCCTTGCACAGATACTCCAATGTCATTCCCATCTTCTATTTTTGGTATTAATAACGATACCCACAATTTTAACTGAGAATAAAGTCAATACCAAAATAATAAAAGTGGTGACTTGGTAAACTAGGCAATAAATATATATAGCATTTTTCTTTTTATAACTCACAATGTTAGTGTCCTCAACTAAAAGCACCATATGTGGTTTCAAAGTATTCATGACTTCAATAAGTTTTTTATTAGATGGTATAAGTTTTTGTTCTGGTGAATCAGATGCATTTGAATTTCGACGTGGTCCTTCCTCTGAATTTTTTACCTCATAACTAAGTAAACAATGAAGAAAAAATGTAAAAAAATT
Source organism: Hormaphis cornu (assembly GCA_017140985.1). Classification (NCBI taxonomy): domain Eukaryota; kingdom Metazoa; phylum Arthropoda; class Insecta; order Hemiptera; family Hormaphididae; genus Hormaphis; species Hormaphis cornu. Next base: position 22,391,212 of record CM029361.1, read on the forward strand.
AATCAATGGCTTTACAGTTCTACAGTTTTATTTATGACTTAAAAGTACCTACCTATCTACTCGTATATAGGTAAGGTATTAATCAGAATACAAAATAATAAAATAACATCTTTGTTTTTGTTAACTTACTTGATCACAGGATTTTCTATTTTTAATGAAGTGAAATCTATTGCAGATTGCAAACCTGTTTCACTGATCCCAAAATCTGGTTTGCTGAGTATTTCGTTTAAAAGTAATATTCGTTCTGGAAATATTTGAACTATAAGATGCTCAGCCTGTACAAAACATATAAATTAAATAAATATAAAATATATTGGGTAATTATACCCAACAACACCTGACACCTGTTTTATCAACAAATGTGTTTTTTCATCTTGTTTTATGGTACACAAATTATTTTTGTTTAAAATAACTTATATAGTAGATACCTTTAGCAGGTATAAGAACAATTCTTTTAATTTTGAATTGACATAATTATTTTCTCAACATTGTTCATTAATACATTACATTAAATTTATTTATACAAATTCCGTATCATTTATTTTATACTAGGTACCTATTATAAATGTAGGTATGTAATATATGTATGTAAGTACCTACATTAGTATCTACTACACTATATTATACTTAACGCACAAAAATTTGAGTCTTAAAAGTTAAAATATTGATTAGAAAATTATGTAGGTATAAAATACTATAATATTATAGTACTAAAAGTAATTATAATAACCATAGAAACATTAAATACAATTCACAAAATGAAAATGAGAGTAACAAGCCTGCTTGAAGTAGATCATTATTCGGTTGCTCACTGGTTTGAACAGTCTACTTTAGCGTTATATATTACATTTGTAAGCAATCATAAAACATTGCATATGAAAATTACAATTCTGAATGAGCTCAGTGAGTCAAATACTCTACAAATTGTAAATTTTAAAGTTCTATAATCAGGCAATAAAAGGTTGAAATTCTTAAGCTGTTGAAATACATTTTAAAACGTTTTGGAAAAGTAATTTTCACAAAAATGTTTCGTAAAAGAAAATTTAATTTGTAAATATGTAATATTTTTATGCATTCAAATTTTTTCATACATTACGCCTACATTCAAAATGTTATTAACTGATCATCGACATTTTTTGACCACTAATAAGTAGAGAAATATGTTTATTTGGATTGTACTAAAGTTTTAAGAGTTAAAACTCTTAAGTGATAAATGATGATTAAAGGATTTGTGAATTGATAAATGTGAATATTAACAAATACCAAAATTTCAAAGTTCTGTAAAACGTTCGAAAATTATCAAAATATAATCCATAAATACTTTTGAATTTTGTTTTTCTTACTACTAGACTTACTAGATTTGGTTCATTATTAAAAAAAAAAAAAAAAACAATTAAATAAAGTAGATTGTCTAAAACCAACAGGGTGATTCTGTAACTGTAAAGTCTTGACTTTAGCTCGAAAAGTGACTGAAATTGATAAGTTCAGTCACCGTTTAAGTCATTCGTCTTAAAATACGATTCTGTATCTGAATTTTATTTTTATACCTAAGTAAAGGTATTATTTGGGGAAAAAAAACGGTGTATGTAGATAACCGGAGTAAAAAAAAATTTCTCCAAATTTTTGGAAAATGAAAGAAAAAAAATGAAAGAGGTATAGTAAATTCATTAAAAGATTTTATACATACGTCAATCTCCAATCGTTCATAGAATTCTTTAGTCTGAAAAAAGTCAGGTAATTGATTATCGCACAAAAATATATGAGGTGAGCAATAAAAGTTATGTATTAGAATAATATCTAGTTATTATGGAAGTTCGCGGAAATGCGCAGTACCTCAAATTCGACGCATAAATGCATTAATGCACAGTAAAACGAACGAGACCCACAGAAAAAAAAACAATAGGTATTTCTCACACGACAAAAACAAATACATTTCAAACAACCAAATAATTTTCGTAGTACCTAATTTATATCTTTTCGTAACTCACCATCTTCGTAGCATCTGTGTCGTCCATCGTGTAACGACCAAGATTACTTGATTAAAATGGCAACAATCTAACAGTATTTATAACGCTTTATAGGTTTAGGGGATGAAAAAAGTAAGGACGTGTTTAAAACAGAAAAAAACCGAACAAATGTTAAAGGTGATCGGAGTATCTGACGTTAAAGATGTGGCACTTGAGAGTTTTTTGGAAATCCAAACGAGGAAACTCAAAAATACATAGACGGGAAAACAAAATCAATATTCGAACGATTTTCATGGTACTTACCTGTAAACAACATATTATGTTTATTTTGATTATGCCATAGAGAACGATTTGAACAAATTGGACAGAAAACCAGACAAGAATAAAAACGGCATTGATACGTCCATTGTCGAATGCATGGACCATAAACTAAATTTAGATCTTCTTTAAAGATTGACATAATTATTATAGGCTGAGATTGGGAGGAACTTCTCCAAAGTTTTTTTTACTGGGTTATATATATATTATCTTTTTATTTGAGCATTTCGTGCACTGCAGTGTCACCATAGGGACACCGTAAACAAACAACGTAAAAAATAATAAAAATAAAAGACAATTTTATGTAACCTGGAACTAAGACATAATCGTGCAACATACGTAAGCATGCCGGACGAGGACGGGACGGGATCGGTGGTTGTCGCCGGGGAACGCGGCGCGCGGCCGTCGACTTCGGAACCGATCGGCAACGGGCCGGAGCTGCCTGACGAAGTTTTGGCCGAGGCCCGCGAGGCGTTCGACATGTTCGCGGACGGTGGCGGCCGCATGAACGTTAGACACCTGTACGCAGCACTGCGGTCGATGGGCGTTGACGCCACGGACGACGATGTGATAGCCGTGGTGGACGAGCACGACCCAGATGGCCGTGGCCACGTCACCGCGGACCAGTGGACGGCGGCCATGGTGCGACGGTGGGCCGAGGACGCGGCGCGGCGCAGACGGTTCCGCGGCCGGCTGGCCGCCGGCGACGTGGTCAGTGGGCAGGGCGCGACCACCGGGCAGGCGACCGTCGACCACGTGCGCGCCGTGCTCGAATCGTTCGACCCGGCCGCGGTCACGGTGGCCGACTTAGATGAGATGGTGGCCGCCGCCAACTATGCTGGACTGGGTTACGTGGACTACGACGAGTTTGTGGCCACCATGGTACGGCCGGCCCGACTCGACCGGTACCTCCAGCAGCAGCAGCAGCAGTAGTGGCCGTCGGAGGAGGGGGAGGGGGGATTTTGGCTTTAAATTATGGATACTTAGTTTGAAATTTTTTTTTGGAAATCTTTTAAAATATAAGCGCCAATAACTACAATTTGCCCCGAATGGACGTAACAATTTGTATAACATAAATACGTTATTAAAATATTGATTTCTTGATAGATAGCACGCGGTATTGGAGGAGATAAATTAAAAAGGTCAAAAAAATTCGAAAAAAATTCGAGCCTAATAGGTATAAAACTTTTATTTTTCCGTCAACACTTTTTTAGATAGAAGGAATGCACCGAACTTTTCATGCAGTACCTAGGCACCTTTTGATATGACAGATTTTTTTAACAAGATGGTACTGTGATTGGAGTTTTAGCTTCGATGCGAAGCTGAGAAGGTATTAATTTTTAAATGATGTGTTTTTTTATTTTTTTTTTTGTGTCTGTCGCCGGTTTTTCTCAGCTGTGACTGGACCGATTTTGATGATTGATACGTCAAAAGATCACAAATCGTATCTAGTCGGCAACATTAACTTCTTGAGCCTTCATATTCCCCTCGTCCGCTGTAAGAGGGGAAAGTGTCCAAAACAATTTTGACTTTTGAAATCGGGAAATTTCGACATTTTCCATGATTTTTCGGATAAAAATAGCCATAACTTCTCGAAAAATGATCAAATTAAAATAATTTTTTTTTTTTTAGATGCGCTAGACTATATCCTTTTTTTAATGTACTGTTTATATAAATTTGACTTTTAATGGCTCCAGAACAAAGTTTTGAAAGTTCGACTTTTTTTCAAAAAAATATTTTTTTCAACTCAACTTTTGAAAATGTTCCGGAAAGTCTGACACCTTTTCACATAGCTTAAATTAAAGCTTATGTGATGTTCTTTCATTTGAAAAAAAAAATAGAGGGACCACGACATGTCTTCATGGTGAAAATTGCTGCCGTATCCGAAAAAATGCAATTTTTGCGTAAAAATTTTTGATTTTCGATTTTGAAATTTTAACTTAAAAATGCTATAACTTTTTGAAAAATGTATAAATCAGTACGATTTTTTCGACACAAATGCTATGTATGTTTATCTTTCATTCGATATACTTTTTTTGATAGTCTGAGCTTTTGCCTTAATATAGGGGGGTTCAAAACTTGGAAATAGCTTATGAAATAAAAATTTTTTTCAACATAACTTTTGAAAACGTTCCGGAAAGTCTGACACTTTTATACATAGTTTAAATTAAAGCTTATGTGATGTACTTTCTTTTGAAAAAAAAATTGAGGGACCACGACTTATCTTCATGGTGAAAATGAACTTTAAAGTTAAAAAATGTAAAAACCATTTTTATATAAATATTTATTTATAAATAATAAATATTAATCTAAAAATTTAACATTATCTACAGATTTGCATCGAAGCGTTTTTTACGATAGTGATTTTAATCACTGTCAGATATCACTACTATACCCCATCACTACTATGCCCCGACAAGACTGCACACTCCACTCGACTGTGCTACCGTTTTTTTTTTTTTTTTTTAAATTCTGAGTGCAGCGAGAATTGTATTGTTTTTACAATGATGTTTGTTTGTTTTTCTGTCAACGACTTTTGGTATAGAAGAAATTCTCCGATTTTTAAAGTCAGTATCTCTAATAGTCTAATGAAAGATTTTTGAACTCCGGTGTTCATTGGTGTTGATTGAAGCTTTTTTTGCCTACATTTTGAATAATACGCCAAAAACCAAAGAAAAAAATTGGGGATTTTTACAAAATAAACTACTTCTGTGATATGGTCAAAATCTAAAATAATTAGCTAATATACCTAATATGATAAGCAAAGTCACGATATAGATTTACCTCTCATAAAAATCATGTATTTTAATGGTTCTTCAAATTGATTCTCGTCAAAATCTTTGTTGAATCATCACATAAACCATCTTCTTGCAGATCATTATGATTCTTGATATCAACTGTATAAACTGCTTCTCTTTGATATAAAATATAAACTGGTAAATGTTTGTGGATGTGTGTTGTGCAGTGATATTTGCAAAAATAACTCCTTGTCACCCTATATCACTAATATTAAATTTTATAATTTTTATCAATTTATCCTTAATCATTTAGAATAATCATAGTTTTAGTAAAACTGTGGTCACTGGTCTGTTATTAGATATTTTGGTAATATAGTACACGTGATTATTGTTACATCCATGTGTAGATAGAATATTGTGTAACTACCAAGCTTTGATATGTTACTTTTTAAGTCTTGGTTCAGATTCTCCGAAACCAATACGGTTATTACTTTCATAGTTTATTTCAATGTTTAATACTTATTTCAAAAAAGATTTAAATATTTCAAAATTGGTATCAAATCTGTATATTATCCATATAAGCATTGTGTAAAAGTTTCAGATTTTATAAATCATTGTTCATAGTTATTACGGAAGTTATAACCACAAAACAAAATCGATTTTGTCAAACTCGCGTTACGTACTTGTTACGGGTTTTTTTAGAAGTTTTTTGTGTATAACTTTTTTGAAATTCAATGTTTGGCAAAACGTAGAGAACAGCGCAACAAGGATATAAGTCGGATTTTCAGAAAATGTATTGACCGTTAATTATCGGAGCATGTCACAGACAAAAAAAAAAAAAAAAAAAAAATCTTCTTCGTAAAAAAAAAAGCTTCCCCGCCCTAAACCCAACAATTTAAAAAAAAAAAAAAAAAAAAAAAAAACAATCTTCTTCGTAAAACCAATAGCTTCCTCGCTCTAACGCTCAACATCTGAAAGAGTATAAATGATAAAAATAAACGTGACGTATTCGAAAAAAAATATCTAAGTAGTGGCTACCACATAAAAAAATCGTTCTTAGACGAATATCTGTCTCAGCTGTGCTCGGCTCTCGCTTTAATATACACGCGACACCGTCGGTCAGTCAATGGATGAATAATAATAATAACACTTACCTAATTATAATAAATAAAAGTAATCTCACGTATATGTAAAAATAAAAACGGCAATGTAAAATTAAAAAAAAAATCGGTAAAACAGTAATACGAACCGCAGTCTCGAACAAGATCCACGGCATTAATCCTGATTACAAACCTACCCACGTAACATCTACATTCTACACTTACGAAAGTAAGGTATAACAAATAGTTAAATTTCTATATATCAGGTTAAAATTGTTGTAATGTTTCATCACAATAATTATCATTATCTATTATATATTCTTAATAAAAATAAATGCCAAAATTCAAAATACGTATAAAAATTTAAAAAAAAAAAGAGTTTATTTTAAAACTTGCGATTTGTACAATTTTATACGTATAAATAAAAGACAAAGATGACGACTGATCTACGCATAGCTCAAAAACCACTAGACGCATCAAGCTGAAGTTTGACATTGAGATAACTATTTTGACGAAAACATCCGCTAAGAACGGAAGCTTGAAAATTCATTGTACCCTTCAAAATGTTCACAGGAAAAAAAAAACATTATTGTAAAAACAATACATTTTTCGCTAACGCTTAGAATCTAAAAAATCTCAGAAATAACGTGAAAGAAATAATAAACAAAAATGACAAAAATAAGTTTTGATTGCAAGAACATGACGAGAAGTACAAATATTAAAAAGTTATAAAATCAATTCTAAAAACATTACAAATTTATTTCAGCTTATACAAATGCGAGGTTTTCCAGCAACTTACCTCCTAGACTTCACTTCTTTGTAAGACGTTTTTAATTAATTTTTCTGAAAAGAATATACATAGGTATAAAAATATAATATATGAATATTTCAATTTGTTAATCATCTTTACACCCGTAGAAATAAAAATAAATTCCCGTGTAGGTTGTAGAAAGTTAACTTTTACTACTCATTTTATGTTGAAACTTTAAATATTTTTCAACAAATTAAATGCCTCAAGCATTTATTAATTATTTTGGAAAATAATTACCTGATAACGACCAACAATCGACACTATAGTTATAGTTGTAAAAAAATATATAAATATTGGGCATTAAACTTGTTAAAATAAATATATTTTCTAGGTATTCAAATCGGTCCAACCTTTCTCAAGTTATGGTCTCAGCTACAAAGTATTGATTCATTTTAGATTCTGAGTGTGGTAAAGAATGTAATGGTAACATTATGCCTGTTTTTATTTTAGATTCTGAAATGGTACTTTATGGGGTCATAGATTTAAGCGTAAAAAAATTAAAAAGTTACAATAAAAAAAATTGGCAAAAATTAAGGGAAAAACATTAAAAATTACAGCAAACGTGTTTTTGACAACATCGATTTAGATTTTTGGCCATAACTTCCACATTAATGATCGGGATAAGCTGAAACTTTCACAATTATTAATATTAAAGTTTGTAAGGCACAGGTCTGACACAAATTTCAAGAATATTCGCAAATGTTTGAACTAAGTATAGAACATTGAATTTTTCAAAAATTTAAATTTTTTTGTAATTTTTGTTCAATAACAAATTTAATTTTCCACAAAAAGTTTTGAAAATTTAATACAAGATTACAAAATTTGCTATCTGATACAAAAAATTTCTTAATAATCTGTCCAATAGATTCCAAACGCGTACAGAAAAAGTGTTGAAAAACGGTGCAGTTTGGTTAGGTATAAAAAGAAATTACGCGCACAATCATGCAATTGATACGAATAAAATCGTATTAACGCCTCAAATAATGGTCCAAATGGTTTGCAATTTTCGTACGTTATTTAAATTAATTTTCTTTATACGTGGATACGTGGATTTTCGGAATTTCTGGACCATTTTTATTGTTAAATTTGGTTTTTATTAGGACGTAGGTATAATATACTAGACAACTGAGCTCTCTCAGAATCGTATTTTCGAAGGCAATGATTTATCATTGCTTTCAGATTTTAAATAATGCGTCCGAACCACAACTTCTAAACGCTTTCAGAATCTACAGGACGGATTTTAGTAAAATTATTTTTATCAGTTAGCAAATTTCGTTTTACATAACACACATCATTTTAAATTTTTTTCTAAAAATAAGTCAAAGATATGACCAATTTTCGACCATTTTCCAACTTTAAACGATTAAAAAAAAAATTTGTGATTATAGATTTTTGAAATTTTTTAGTAGTACCTTGTACCTACGTATGTTAACATGTTGTTAACCTTGTGTTAAAGTATCAAATCTTTTTGTCAAAAATTAAATTTTTATCGAACAAAAACCACAAAGAAAATAAAAATGTTCGAAAAAGTTCTATATTTGTCTCGAACGTTTTCGAAATTACTTTAAACTTGGACCAAACCTGTATTTTTCCTATTTCAATATTGAGTGAAAGTTTTAGCTAGTTCCGCCTATTATTTTGGAAGTTATGGCTAAAGAACTAAATTGATCAAGTCAAAAAATATGTTTGCCGTAATTTTTAACGTTTTTGGTTAAATTCCCGGTTAAATTTGACCTATATTTTTGATGGTAACTTTTTCAATTTTGACACCTCTCGAAGTACAATTATTAGAATCCAACGACATTTCATTAGAGGTACTGAAATCGGAGCATTGTAGCCTATATATGCATAAATCCGGCCCTGGTTAGATCATATTTTTAGATCCAATACGCGTTTGTACATTTTTTATATGAGAAATATATGAAGTTTTTAGTCCGTTTTTCAGGTGATATTTTTTAACGCATGTCATGTTTTTTTTTCTTCAAATAATTTAGTTTTAATATATTGCTAATTTTAGTGTAGATACCTAGATAATAATTGTTATAACTACCTATATAACATAATAGACGAGTCGGTTGCGAACCCTTGACAACGGCGTCTCGGTTGTTTTTCTGCTGATTCTTCCGGCAACGTTTTACGCGCGAAAAAGAACAATAGGTACCAAAGTAGGTAATATTACAACGAGATACAAATTTCCTGAGGACGACCGCGATTATTGAATTAAAAAAAATCATTTGTACGTACAGCGTGGCGATGATGAATTCGTGGGATGACGATGACGACGACGATGCCGTGTACTCGTGGGCGGAGGTCGGCATGGACCCGTGGGCCGACATGGATACGTGGGCGGAAGGCGACACGGATCCGTGGACGGAAGATGACCCGGACCCGTGGACGCAAGCGCTCGGCGAACCGGACTGGGACGACGGGGAGCGCGTCGCGGTGCCGGCGAGCTGGAGCCGCCGGGCCACGGCGGTGCCAGCGGACGCGGCCGAGTCGACGGCGGTGGTCGCGTTGTCCGAGTGCATCCGTCGCGCCGTCGAGTGCCCGGTGTGTTTGGTACCATTGCGGGACGTCGCGTGCCTCTGCCCGAACGGCCACGCGCTGTGCGGTGATTGCGCGCAACACCTGTGGACAAGGGGCATCGCGCGCATCTGTCCGCTGTGCCGCGCGCTGCTGGAGCCGTCGCCGGACGCGCGCGTCACCGCCGCTAAGGTGGCCGAATTGCTGGCCGTGCTGATGGTGTCGTGCGTGCACCGACCGCACGGTTGCGCACAGCTTGTACCCGTGTGGGACACAGCGCGACACGAGGCCGAGTGCGAGCACGCGCCTGACGTCCCGTGCCTGGTGACCGCGTGTCAGTGGTTGGCCACGTACGATCGGCTATTCGAGCACGTGTTTCGTGATCACAACGACGTCGCCTTTGTCACCGTGGTAATTGATTGTAAAAATCGAGTGGCGTTTTGAAGGGAGCGATCGCCACTACGTGACATTCTTATTCAGGTTCCAGGAGCGTATTTAGAAACGTTTAATGGGTAGGGCACATCAGCGATTTTTGGTGTGGAGTAGATCACCATTTGTGCTCAGCACCATTTGTATAAAGGCTTGCAAGGCTCTGCCTCCATGATACGGCGGTGAAGAGCCCGGTGTTCTTCTTCGCAAGTTGGGACATCGGTAGGCCCCCACAAAGCAGGTCCACGGCATCCACATGTTGAATGGCGGCCCTTCCTCCGAGGAAAACCCTAATAGCCAGCAGATGTTTTTCCCAGTGGGAAAACAGGAACAAGGTGTGTTCAGCCTTATCGTGAGAGTGGAGGCAGTAAAGGCATCCGGCGATCGCTTCATTCTGTGGAGGTAGTGCCTGAAGCGCCCGTGCCCGGTGAGAGCTTGAGTCATATGGAAGGTGAGATCAACACGAGGCCTCTCCAGCCATCTCTTGACGCGTGGCAGTAGTAATCGAGTCCCGCGGGTCGACTTGACTTGCCACTGATCGACAGTAATGGCACGTCCCGTCTTTCGAATCGAGATTCGGTCCTATTTTGATCGAGCAGTCTTTCTCGGACTCTCTCCAGCGCTGATAGGTCACCAGGAGGGGAGCCAGCTAGGAAGAGAGCTGCGTCTGCCGATACAGCGCGGTAGGCCCGGATAGTTCTCAGAGAAGCGTTCCGTAAAGCTCGAGTCACGGCCCTACGATTTATGTCGTATTTGATGGCCCTTGGAGCCCAGGTTGGAGCAGCGTAATAGAGTCTACTATTGACAACTGACATCAGCAGTGCTATTTTACCTGTGTAGGTAGGATAGTTTCTTTGTAAATAAATAGAAATTTTTTTATTAAAATAACAATAACGGTATAAAAAATATAGGTCGCATTGGGTATTTTGACGGGGTAACGACTACGCTTTGGGTGAGTGACTAGTTTAGAAGTTGTGTTCTTTTTTTTTTTTTTTTCTGTGGACACATTTTCTATGAGAAAATATCTGACAGTGATTAAAATCACTATCGTAAAAAACGCTTCGATGAAAATTCGTATGTAGTGTAAAATTTTTAGAAAGACTTGTTGGATTATTCTAGCAGAATCATCAACTCCTCTTTCCATTATTATATCCGGATTGCAAATTTTTTACAAAAATAAATTTAATTTTTCGGAGTTTTGTGATTTTACACAAATATCGTATCTTTACCTGAACTACAGTGGTTATTTGCGTTATTTTACGTATAATCCTGTGTGGAAGATAAGGTGTCCTGAAGTTTTTTTTTTTTAACTTATAGCATATATTGTGAGCTTTCATTTAAGATATATTTAAAGCTTGGAGTATTTCCGGAACATTATCAAAAGTTAAGTTGAAAAAATTTTGATACGCATTTTTAAAATTTGAACCCCTCCTAAATAAGGGGAAATTGTCTGACTTAAAAAAAAAAAATATGCCAAATAGTAGATAATATAAAGTAGTTATTACATAAAAATTGTACACATCCGTGCATTATTCAAATAATTATAGCAATTTAAAGGTGAATGAATAAAATAGGATATCAAAACTTTTAACGCATAATAACATAAGCTTTCATTTAAGATATATATTTAAAACTGGGAGTATTTCCGGAATGTTTTCAAAAGTTAATTTGAAAAAGTCAATTTGAAAAAGTCAATTTTTTATGCAAAAGTAACTGTTTTTGATTCCACTCTGTGGAGAGGAAAAAAGTCAGATTTTTAAGAAAACTATAAAAAACAAAAGGAAAATGTCTAACGTACATGAAAAAATGATTTTGATTCGTTAGTTTTTCGAAAAGTTATGACTAATTTTAGCAAAAAAAAATGATGAAAAATGTCGAAATTTGTCATTTTTAGAGTTTATAATTTTTTCGGATACTTTCGCCTTTTACGGGGAACGAGGGGATTTTTTCGAATTTCCAAGGGTAACGTGTTCAACTAGATACGTTTGGTGATCTGTTGACGTATCGTTCATCAAAATCGGGGTCCAGTTAGATCTGAGAAAAATTAGTGACGGACATAAAAAAAAAAAAAAAATAAAAAACACATCAGAGGAAAATCAATACCACCTTCTCAGCTCGGCAATCGAAGCTAAAAAAATGGGCGCTCGGTTTTTCTGCAGAAGAGTTGTCTAGTGGTGCGCGATCTTTTCACCGCGGTGACGCGCAACCGTAGCCGCACGTTTCTGGCCCACTCGCCGTACGGCCTGTTCTGGGTGGTGCTCGCCCGGCAGACACGGGGTCGCGTCCGTGTCGGCGTGTTCGTCGTGAAGCGGCCGGCGGCCGCTGCGGAGGAGGCGACCCGGGAGCTGCTGCCGCTGCCCGACGTCTTGTACCGGATCACGATGCGATACCCGTCGGGACAGATCCGGTGCATCAGCCGGCCGCGAAAGGTCGGCCGCAGCTCGTCGCTGCAGCGGGCGGACGAAAAACGCGGCGTGGACGCCGGCGGCGGAGACGGCGACGCGTACACCGTCATCCAGTGCAACAGGGGACGAATCGACATCCACTGGTGGTTGGAGGACGCTCGATCAGAAGACTCGTGGCGCGGCCCGAGGAGGGTACCGGAATGGTGACCGCGCGCGGCCTCCTGCCTTCCCGCACCCGAGAAAAATTTGCTTCGTGTTTTCATACACGTCGTTTCTTTTTTTTTTTTTTTTATAATTTTTCGGTTTTTTTTTTGTTTTCTCATTTTGCTCCGGTCGAGACAATGGTATAATAATAGATAACATCATAATGTTTTATAATTCATTCGTTGAAACGGTTGTCGTTTGTGTTTTCCAATAATAAATAATAATACATAATATTTTATTGAACAAAGGACGCTTATCATAATGTATTAAATGTACTAAATAGGGGTTTTGTAGCGAATGCGATTTTATCGCTTTCCCGAATTACGGGTTTCATGCCGCTTTTTTAGTACTTTTAAAAAAGAATCATAGGAATAACGACAAAGCAGAAATCATCTAACAAGATATTATATCTACTTAACTTGCGTCAGACGGACGTCTTATACCAGCTGGGCTCTTGCAGAATGGTTTCTCCATCTATTATTGACAATTTATATGGGTACACGGTCTCAAATACGGGGGAAAAAAAAATTAAAAAAAACCAAAGACCGACTACGGGACATAAAAATCACAACAAGCTTGTGTAATTATATCCTAATAAAATAGTTTCACCGTTGAAGTTTTAGAATAAAATATCGAGTTCAAATATGGAGAGACCTAGTCGGACCTAGTCATATTATGCACGAAAATCGTTTGGAAATATGGAACTATGTTTCATAATGATTCGTACGTTGAGTTTTGAAATTAAAGTAGTTTATTTATAAAAGTTTTTCTGTTTATAGAGATGACGTCCGACAACGTCTCTCCATCAGACTTGATTTATTCTAAAACGCGAAACCAATTTAGTAAGATATAATTATTGTGCTGCAACGTACGTCACTTTATTATAAACGGTATGGACATAATAAAATAATATTGATTGTATAATATTATTTAATGTATAATAATGGTATATGCACATAATAAGTATTAAATACTGCACAGTGCAATTATTCGTTGCGCTCTGTATCAGTATCATGTAGATGAATGACACCATATTTTATAAAGGGTATATTGACTATGTACTATCAAAACATTATAAATTATAATACAACACAATGCGGGAACGAATGGGAAAATTATAACGAGAGCCTATTATAAAAAAATATGTAAACTCGAAGATCAAACGGGGTCAAGCCTATATAAACAACTGCAGGACAAATCGGGAATCAGACGTGCACCAGCGAGCAGTACACCAGTATATCCAGACGTTGCACCTCCTCTTTATTGTTGTTTAAACTGGAACGCGTAAATTACTTGAGGCACAGATATAGATAATAATCTAGATCTCTATCAGCTGCTAATCAATGGCTTCGCAGACTATCAAAAATTTTCCCGTTTGCTGAATAGAGCAAAGTAAATTGTTCCGTTACGATTTACAACCGTTATTAAATTATAAATCATGTGTACCGTGTAGAGCTTGATTTCTCCTCTTTAGTTAGCGGTTAGGTGAAGATTTTTAGGCAACAGGAAGTATCAAAATTAACATAGGGATAGAAGAAATTGGGATTGGGCGGTTTAAAAAAAAATTGGGTTGGCTCTTTTCTATTTTTGTTCTATAGTATCGAATAGGAATGGCGACATAACCTCACTATATATGAGCGATACTACCACAGAATAGATCATAGAGTATTAAAACCAAGGTGAATCTACATAGATCTATATAGATCCACATTGAATAAAACTATTATGTATAACATGGTTTCATCTATTCTGTGTAATACTACTATTCAACCAACTGGCAACCCTGAGCGGTTAGGTTAGGTCAACATCAGTTGTTGCATTTAGGAACGTTCAAATCAAATACTAATACCCACAATTTAATGAATCAATATATATTTTTTTTTTCTGTGTAAGGCTTCAAATACAAAGTTCATTAGCCTTTTTGTTAACCATAGGCTAATGAATTTTGTATTTGAAGCCTTACAAAAAAAAAAAAAAAAAAATTATACGTTCACGGGTCCCCGACCCCAACTTTCCGCACGTCAAGTAGACCGGTGTGGAGGCCGCCATTTAGTAAATTATCCGTATAATAGCAAAGATAAAAACATAATTTATAATAAAAAATCTTTAAAAAAAAATTATAATATGTTTGAATCACAATTTAAGATTTTAAATCATGATTTGGATGTGTAATATTGGTTATTACAAATTGTTTGTATTGTATGTTAGAAAATGTATCTATTCTAAGCTAATAGCATTGATTATAATTACTATAATTTATAATCAATGCTGATAGGTATGAAACAATTTTGGAATTTTTTTTAGTTATGTGGTCATGCCTATTGATTAATTACAAAATGGCCATCGTACTTTTCAGTGATAAGTATGTTTCCTACGATATTTTACGAGAGTGTCCAGGCCCTGTATCATATCAACCTTGCGTTGAACTTATCGAAGGTGAAAAAACTAACTAGATCGCGACAAGAGCGATAAGTAGCCACGTCGATAGTGTTTCTTTTATTGTCGGATACCGTGTGTGTAGTAAGTTTTAATGCTGTAGTTAAATTAATATATATAATTCGGTACCTATTGTCTTTTTGTTTATTTTTTGCATTGTCGATACAAAGTGTAAATAGTGGTAGCTACTTTACACACTAAATCCCCGAAAAAAATTTCATTAGCCCGCTAAAAATAATCCGACATTTTTTTTATGCACTTCAAATGGGCACTGTATTGTTTATGATGAATGCCGATTGATGAACAGTTTTCACTTTTTACAAAAATAATAATTGTTTGGTTTCTGAGCGTTGGCGAGGAAGCTATTGGTTTTACAAAGATGCGTGTTTCTTTTTTTTTTATGTGTCTGAGACACGCATAGCGCCTTGGGTATTGCTCCCATCATAATGGTCAATATAAATTAAATTATAAATGTTCTGACAGAAAGGTACTATAAAACTGAGCTTCCTCGGAATCTTTTTTTAGAGGCAATGACTTATTCTCGGATTTATCATTGCTTTCAGATATTAAATAATAATATTAATAATAATAATGTAAATAATACATTTGAACCACAATTTTCGAATCAGTGACACGCCCAAATTGTAGCCGCTACTCCGTCAAACTACCCACGCAACCTAGAGTGATCAATTCTTTTTTTTACTTGGTAGGTACCTATATCTACTAACAAAATATGTATGTTTAAATTCTGGCTTATAGCCACAATGGTCTAATGCAAATTTATAATATAAAGTATGCGTAATATGTAGGTAAATAAAGGAACCATGAAGTTATAGTATGCATGTACAAGTAAAAAGTTTTTTATCTAGTCAAATGTTTCATAAAAACCTGTGTATTAACTGTGTATTAACTCTGATATGGATTAGTGTGGATTTGTACACCGCTGTCACTCTTAATTCTTAGGTGCCTATTATACTAGATTATGATTAGTATAAAAAAATGTTTGGGCACAAGGGTAATTCACAATTGATATCTTGTTCACCAGATTTTTGATTTCCTGGGATTTCCATAAGATTTCCTAGCAGGATTTCCTGTAATATACTAGGTTTTACTTAATTTTGCATACCGTTTTTCCTTTGAAAATAACCCTCTGTTAGGGCATGACTATTATAGTTAAAATAGTAGTTACAGTAGTAAAAATTGTTTAATAAATACACGTAATGTGACTTTAATTTTTCATTTATGTTGTTATTAGATTACACTGTTTTTAGTACCTGATATCAAGTGCAGCAAGAAAAATGTTTTGGATATGCCTATTTACAAATGCTTTTATTAACTTTGATGGACTTAAGCCTCCCCAAAAAAAAAAAAAAAAATCAAGAATTATTTGTGCCTATGCCAAACAAAAAAAAGATACCGAAAATATAAATATGCTATGAAACGTAAAGTATGGGTAGTTCACAACCAATAATCTTGTACTTCAGGTTTCTGATTTCATGGGATTTCCTAAAGAATTTCTAAATTTTGTATACCGATTTCCCTTTGTGAATAAGAAATAAAAACGGCTTAAGAAATAAGGTTTAAATACTTATGTTCTTTTAAAGTTTTTTATTATTTCAGGTCATATTATACTCACTGTCAACCATTTTTCTGATGATCTTTCAACCATGTCTGACACAGAAAAAAAAGAACTAGTTAAACAAATAGAAAATAAAATGAGAGAAATTCGCTCCAAACGCAGTCCTAATCATCAATGGAAACTGAGTGACTTTGAAATTGGATGCCGTGTTGGCAGTGGAAAATTTGGTCGTGTGTATCTTGCTCGAGAAAAAGAAACTGAATATATGGTAGGATTGAAAATAATGATTAAATCTAAATTAGTAAATAACCATATGGTGCATCAAGTGCAACAAGAAATTGAAAATCAAACTAAACTTAGCCATCCTAATATTCTCCAATTGCTTACATATTTTTGGGATGAAGAAAAAATATATCTAATTTTAGAGTTTGCCACAGAAGGTGGATTATTAGATGCACTGAAAAAAACCAAACATCATCGGTTTGATGAAAATACAACTGCATACTACATACGACAAGTAGCCAGTGCCCTAAGTTACTGTCACACGAAGGGTGTTATTCACAGAGATGTAAAACCAGAAAATGTATTATTATTTGGTAATCATGTTGTTAAA
The DNA here is from genome assembly GCA_017140985.1 of Hormaphis cornu. Taxonomy (NCBI): domain Eukaryota; kingdom Metazoa; phylum Arthropoda; class Insecta; order Hemiptera; family Hormaphididae; genus Hormaphis; species Hormaphis cornu. Next base: position 22,408,335 of record CM029361.1, read on the forward strand.
TTAGCAGATTTTGGGTTGTCTGTTCATGTATCATCTAAAAAAACTCTGAATACCGTATGCGGCACTCTAGATTATTTATCGCCAGAGATGGTGAACCGCAAAAATTATAAGAAATTTGTTGACGTCTGGTCTCTAGGAGTGTTATGTTATGAATTTTTGAGTGGATATCCACCCTTTGAAAGCAACAGCGAGGATGACACTTTTAAAAAAATTAGTGCTGTGAGTTATAATTTTAAGCATTTTATAAGCGATGGCTCAAAAACTTTAATTAAAAGCCTTTTGGTCAAAAAACCCTCAAAAAGGCTAGCGCTAAAAAATGTAATTAAACATCCCTGGATCAAAAAGAACTGTGATATATTTACTAAAAAAATACTACAGTCTCAATAGTTTTTAATGTAATTTGATTTTAAATTAATTTTAATTATGATTAATGTAATTTGATTTTTAGTTTAATAAAATGTTTTTATCGTAAATTTATTGTTCTGTTACTTGTTTATTTAAATGACATTTATTATTATCTATTCAGTTTACACTTTATTTCTTTATTTATTTTATAGCGTATTTTACGTTAGAGAGTTAACACAGAATACTTGATAATTCTGGCCAGAACTCATAAATTGTAATATTGCCATATTGTTTTGTTATAGACTATAATACCATAAGTCGTTGTATTCTTTACAGTGTTGTACTATATAGTGTCTATCTGTAGTACAGGCCTTGCACTAAGAACATTGTATAACTGCACCACAAGTACTTGATATAATTTGGGGAGAATTACTTAAGTGAATACTTAAGTTTACTGGTTTTTTAAAAATCCTTGTTATGAAACATTTAATTATGAATTCTTATGTTAAATAGAAAGGAAAAAAAATTATTTTCATTTTTGTTCCTTAAACTATGATTTAAAAATTAAAAGTTAATTTGGGTGCAAAATAACTAGGATCTAAGAATCTTATAAAAAAAGTTAAAGTAAGTAATAGATATTTAATATAATATTGTTTTGCACAAACAGCGTTTAGAACTGCACATTTTATTTTAGTACTGCACGATTATTTGTATTGTACTGCACACTAGCGCAAGACCTGCTATAGTTACATATGAGTTGTATGCTAAATATTTATTATAAAGATGGTTTGCTTAAGTTAAAAGTAACTGATTGACTTTAGTCATAGTTTCAATTTAGAAAATAGTTAAAAATACATAGTTTTGATTACAAGCTTTGACATCATCCTGTTATTAAAATATAGATTTTTTGAAAATTTTGATTACAGTATACTCAGTTTTATTACAATTTTATAAGAAGCAAAAAACAAATTATACAAAATTATGTTTCGGTTTGATTAAAAATATTAATTTTAAGGTCAATTTTGTTGATTCTAAGAGACAGAACTTTTCCTGTAAAGTCAATGTTGTCCATTTAAATTTTAAATTCTTTTAAGTCATATAAATTGCCTATGTTTAGGTAACTCTTAAATAAATGGCAGACTTCAACACAGTATATTCAATTATCTTGTTATGTATTTGCTTTGTGTTTATAGATTATTAGTGTGAATCAGAGAATCCATCAAGAATAGCACAAATAAAATGATTGGAATATCGAGTGTTATGTCAATCATTTATTTAACTTCATTAAATTATATTGCATTTAAGCAATAAATCTTCTGGAAATTTATAAAAGTTATTTATTTAATATAGAGCAATGCCTAATAGCTGACTTTACTAGTAAACTTAAGACATAACATACAAACATTTAGTTGTAACAGCATTTCAACGTATAATAATCATCTTACCAATTCATCTGCTATTAAAAAACCTGATATCTAAGGAAACTGAGTTAGGTTAGGTGTGGATGTGGTGCAATTGAATTAATTCACGTATTAATTTAATCATTCATGTATGATAATGCGCATTAGAATATTGTACCAGCCGTTACAATGATTATTATTTTAATCCACGGTATGTCAATAATAGACTAATACATAAATATTTAAATTCTACTTGCTCTAGTTCTAAGGGGATATTGACAAACCAATTATTATTCTAAAAAATTATTAAATTGGCAATTTATTATACATTTGTTTTTGTTTTTAAAAGCAATAAACACATGCCAGTACCCTTCAGATCAAACAATAAATAACCTATTGACCGTCCCATAATATAGGCATCCATCATTTTGTTATTTCAAAGTATATAAAATATATGCACAACAAAACAACAATTAAAATTTTAGGAATACTGTAGACCAATAAAGCAAACAAAAATTAAAATATGTACTTAGTTGATTAATTATTGTATTTGTAAAATACAACACACTAATTTTTTTTATATTCTTCAAAAATATTAATTAGATTATTACTAACTTAGGTTCAAAAAAATCAAAATTTTGTTTCTTACATATTACCGAAAAGTTGTTAAGCTACTCAAATATTTTTACTGGATCAAAATCAGATTACTTTATTTCTATCTGGCTTATTGATCTAAACAAGGAAAATTTTAGGGGGTATTCATTTCCTTCAAGTTAACTAAAATAATATTTTATTCAACTTAAAAAAATCAGTTGAATAATTTGTCATATTCACATTTAAAATAACAATCCTCATTCTTATGACAAATTTTTTTCCTATTGAGAATAATTGCATGTAAAAAAATAAAATATACCTAATTTTAGAAGCATTCAACAAGATTAGAAAATACTGCCTAACAAAAATATTTTTGAAATCATTTTTGAGTTAAGTATAGTATACGTGCACAAGTGCACTTATAAAAATTTATCTGCCGACAAAATCAATGTTAGTATAAATTAATACTAAATGTAATAAATAATGTTAGTATGCAAATGCTTAAAATACTAATAGACTAATTAGGATATTCAATAATTGTAATGTACAGATAATTGTTAAATGTATTTGTCACAAAAGTTATAACAAAATAATAAGTTAATAGAGTAAAATATTATTTTGATGACTATACAACAAAATAATTTTTAGTGTAGAGATGT
>CM029361.1:22411432-22449773 GCA_017140985.1 Hormaphis cornu
TTTTTTTTTTTTTTGTTTTATTCTGTTATTGTTTCATAAATAAAAAATTTTACAAGCATATAATAACAAGTAACTTACTATAGAAAAAATTTATGATATCTCATTGTTTTCTGTTATAAGGAAATTGGAACGATTGTAATTGTTGGGAAAAACTCAACAGCATTCACTTTCTATTATTTTCCCAATTCTAGCACTGTTATTTAGAAAATTATGTTAACTATGTTAATTATGTAACTAAAAATACTTAACAGGTTTTGTTATTGCGTGCATGCCATGGTATTGGGAGTTGTTTCCTCGAAATACTTGGGGGTCAGTTGGTGGTAGGGCTATTGTCGATAATCGTTGCTATTACGCGGATAGGTATGTTGTATTTATTAAAAATACGCGCAAAAATAATATTTATTATTAAATATAATTAATAATTTGATTATAATTAAAATAGTTTGAGTTCTTTTTTTAAAACAATATATCGCGCAATTAACAATATTACAATAACAATAAACCATGTAAGATGTAAGACACAAATTTATTTGCTACAGATTATAATGGAGTGTTTAAAAAATATATTAGTGGAAAATGATAGATATTTTTTACTTAAAATGTAAAGTATAATTATTTACTCTTTAATGACTATATTAAAAATAACTTTTGTGAATGTCGTGAAAATAAAATACCTAAAATGTGATATATTATGTACTCAATTAATCATACAAAGTTATGTTGAATAGCTGACTTAGCTGACTTTAGTTCTTTTAGCATTATACATAACAAAAAAAACTTTGATATAGTGCTATTGTAACAGAATAAATTCCTTAGTGAAAAACACTTTAAGAAAATTGAAAAAAAACTTTAAAGATAAAACTTAACTCAATAATAACATTTTTTGTCTTTATCATGTTGAAATTGAACAGGGTATTACTATGATGATTAAATAATATGTTAATTTTGGTTTTTAATTGGCAGTATTTCAATAGCATAAAAAAATATCTAAGTATTAATGACGAGTTTTAAGCTTATTAAAACAATATTTTATTATACTGCTACAATAATATAAATTATTAAATTTTCAAAAATAAAAATTCTGCACTAATTTTCATGACAATTTCCTTAATAAAATATAGGTACAATAAATTGGAAGTACGTTATTGAAAATAATAAGGAAAAAACTAAAAAAAATGCCTTACTAGTTTGTTTTATTTTGCACTTTTAGCCAGTAAATACAGTGTTATTAACGCTGAAGTAATTATAAATTGCTGTACAGATAAGTTCTATACATATACATACACAAACCATTTAAAACGGAAAAAAAATTAGAAAGGGAACATATAATTAGGTTCAACAATAATAATAGTTTGTGAATCAAAATATACAAGTATAATTCATTATTTGTAAACTTAAGTTAAGCCGTAATCAAAAAGTGTACAATTACCACAAAGAAAAAATAATAATAACAATAACTATGGTAAAGCTACTATTATTTGACATTATATGATTTAACATCAACACCTTTTTTCTTTTGTAACTCCAGTTTTTTCTTTTCTATGGACAAACTGAGTTTGATCGCCTCTTGTTCATTCTCCACTATTCGTTTGACCATTTTATTCATTTCATCGAGCAAAGCAGTTCTCATGCTGTACACTGACACCTTTGAACACGGTTCTTCTCTGTAAATCAAAACAAAATATTTTTATACAATTAGTCATTGTCAATGTTTTTTTCTAGAACAACTACTTAGAATTCAAAATTATTATAGGTAATATTTTTGTTACTAGAAATGTAGGACTTATACAGATCAGCAACATTTTTTCATAAGCACAATATTGCTAAGTTTTCTAATAATTAAACATTGATAATCAATACTCTATAATCTATATTAACAACTAACACTGAAAATGATATATTTAAAATTTTTTTGAACCTACCTAAAAACCATTTTGGTTTTCAAATTTCAAAACTACACATTAATTGAAAATAAAAATTTTTGTTTTTGCATTTTAAAATTTAAAATTAACACTTATAATTAATGATACAAAACTACCAGTGTTTAAGAATTCAGAACTGTATAAACTCTTGAAGCCTGGAGTAAGTAGTAAGTACTAGATAAGTTACAACTAACAAGTATAAATATAATGTGTTGTCCAGATGCCGATAGTTGAAATAATATGATAAAACTACTTTTTAGTATTTACTAATTAATATTTTAAAAAAATCAACTTTGCTATGGAAAATGGATAACCATTATATGGGTTGAATTAAAAATATGAAAATAATTTGAAAACATAGGACAAAAATTACATTTTAAAATACAACTACAATACACAAATAAAACAATGGGAATTGAAGAATTTAAAATATTGACTTATGTATTTTATCATATTGTCGGTCTCTTATCTGTGTTCGCAAGTATCCAACTTTGTCCTGAACGGACGTATATGGTGGTGTGTTGGTCTCGTATCTGCGTTCGCGAGTGTCATTTATTTTTAAGTATTTTACAATGTTATGTGACGTATGTAATGAGGACCTCTTTGATGATGATCTTTTATCATGCGCAGTATGTAACAAAGGCTATCATTTTGTGTATATCGTCTTGCAAGAAACTGCTTTTCGTAATATGACAAAGAATGCAATAAAAAAAACTGGTCTTGTAACGATTGTAAAAAAAAAAACCAATGTGGCATCTCAAGATAAACCTAACCAAAGATCAAAACCTGATTTTAACACTATCACTAATGAAAGTTTTACAAAACTAGTTGATTCTATGAATTTCATGAGTGATGACTCAGGAAAACAAATAAAAGAAGTCTTATCATCTATAAAAGAAACGAGGGAAGAAAATCGGTTTTTAAAAGAACAAAATATCAAACTTAAGAATGAAATCCAGTCATTGGAGAACCGTGTTAATACTTTGGAGCAAAAAGGTTACGATCTATTTATAGAAATTTCTGGTGTACTGGAGACTAAAGATGAAGTCTGTGTAGAAATGGTAGAAAAAGTTGCTACTAAACTTGGAGTGAAGACATTGATCACAAAAGCATTTTGTGTGTATTCAAAAATTGTAAACAAACCCAGGAAAATTGTAGCAACAATGAGTGATAAGCAAAGCAAGAACAGTATCATAAGCAGCGCAAGAAAAATGAAACCAAAAGGGAAAATGATCCAAGAAAATTGGGAAGACAATGCAATATATGTAAATGATTATTTAACGCCTTTTAATAGAAATTTATTTTTTAAAACTAAGTCCTTTGCTCGTGAAGCGGGTTTTAAATATGCTTGATATAAAGACTCAAAAATATTTGTTAAAAAAAATGATGACCACAAAGCTATTGTCATCAAAAATGATTCCGCTTTTACTTTAATACAGTAAATAACATTGTCATTTTTTTTTTCCTTTTAATATTTCTAATTAGTATTATAAATATAATTTGCATGGCTATCTTTAGCGACTTAATTGAAAATTCAAATTAAAGGACAAATTATTTTGAGTCCCTTTGTGAGTATTATACATGTTTTAATGATGTTTCTAAATCATATTTAAATATTTTATGTTTAAACATAAGAAGTATTAACGCTCATTTTAATGGGCTACTTTTATTTTTGGAAAATGATTTATACTGAAAGAAAATTGATATTATAGTCCTAACAGAAACGTGGCATAATACAATATCTTGTCACTTTAGCATAATTGGTTATAATCTATTCTTCTCTTCTAAAAAAGAAACCAAAATGATGGGGTGATCATTTTTGTTAAACAGCACCTTAATCTGGATTATTATAATTTTAATTGTATTGATACTCCCATAGTAAAACTTTCATTGTTAATAAACAACTTGTGTGTTTGCCTTGCGGTACGCCATATTTAATATATTCAGCACCACTTAATTTGTCATTTATTTTCACTACTTGTTTTCGTCCATGTAGGTAATTTGTGAACCATTTTCAACTTGTTTTTCAACAATTGCAAAATGTAATTATAGAAAATAAAAAAATTTATATTAATATAAAATATGGGTAGGCCTGATAATGTAATGAGTGGAAGAAAGTTTTTAAAAACACATACTAACACCTTACTTAAAAAAAACAACTTATTGTAATGAAAAATGGGTAATCAAGATAGTTAACAAGCTGCATCACTATTTACCAAAAAAAATTATTAACATACATTGAGTTTTTTTTACAAATTCAATTGTATTTAAACAAATGTCCAACTTCAAATCCACTAACATCAGTGCTCTCTATTTGATTATATTTTAGAATAGGTATTAGGCTATCTTTAAGATATTTATTTTTGGCTAAGTTGTACAAAGTATATATTAAAATGTACCTATTTCGTGTCTTCTCATGTAGCAGTAAGATTCATAAGTAGGAAATAGCATAGCAGATTTAATCTATATTGTCTTAACACATTTCTGGGCACCCTCTTCTATCTCACCACCAAGCCTTGTAAAAAATTAATTAAAACCATCAAAATTACCTATTGTAAATACCAATTACAGATTGTATATTTTATCTTTTCTAATAAAAAAAAATACATTTTCAACTGAAAATGCCTTCAAAATATACCTTTTAAAATTCGCGTGGGTGGCATTTAAATTTCTATCTTTTTAAAAATGCTCTTAAACTCTTAAACTTTAATGTGCAGAGTAAACCCTTTATCTGACAATTGTTCTTTAATTTCAGCTGTCATTATATAATATTGTGTAGATAAAATATTTTAAAAGTTAAATGAAACTATTTATTGAAAAAAATTGGTGGGCTTCATACTATTAGTTTAATCAACTTAATTTTTTAATGTAAAATAACTTAGATAACTACTTAAAAAAAAAATTAAAGCAAACTGAGGGGCGGTGAAAATGTGATGCACAAGATGTTAAAAGAATTGAGAGTTCATAGGTTAAAACAAACACCAATATACTCCATGCGACGAGAGAACACAAGTTGCTTGCACATCAAAGACGAGCTTTTTCGTCCCAACGTCTAATTACCCCCTTCAAGAGCTTCTGTAGGTCGATTGCCGAGTTATAGACTACGGGAAGCGCTGTCTCGGGAGGACAACATTAACCGTCCAATTCTCTTGTGGCACAGAGTATACTACAATAATCATAAAATTAGTTCAAAATTTTTATAAACATTAACTTACCCTTTTCCAAACACTCTGTTAACTGTGTCCGTGTACGCTTTGCAGTTGTCTATTAAATTAATGTTTGTTTTGTATCCTAAACTATCACCTTCGAGGAATGGCTTTGTACTCATATTGACAATGTCCACATTGACTGGACTTAAACATTTCCTAATACACAGTTACAAGTTAGTCATAATAAACCTAAAAACATCTACACAAAATACTAGTATAATACATAAAAAAAATGATGAACAGAATAAGTTTTATTCTGTTTGTACAATTAGGGGATTGATTACATTTAATAAAAATAAATCATTATTAAGTAATTTAGTTTGGCTTGACCATTGCTATCATTGATTAGTAACTTTTCAATTATAAGTCATTCGAATAAATTTAATTGGGTATTTAATACATTAATTATTGCTTATTAGCTTGCACTGCATTCAAATGTTTTTATTATTAAATAATAGCTTTGAAATAAAATTACTAATTTGATAATTCTAAATTTTTATTTTAACCATAATTTTCAACTACAGACATTTAAAATTCAGACTTTTTATCATTTAACCTACTAACATAAAGGTTTTTGCAGAAATTTTAATTTATTAAATACACATTTGTTTAATAATCTATTACAGTTACCAACTAAATTAATAATCCAATACTATTTAGCCAAAGCAATAGATAGATTACTCTATCAAAAATAATTCAAACTAGTTTTTGTAACAGTATATAAAAAAATTAATGTGGCAAAACTAAGACTTTTGATTAATTAAAATGTGTACTGGTATTTATCGCCCCACGACGGGCATGTAAAGAACCCTGCCAATTATAGTGGCACCCTACACTATTTAAAACTTCTTTACACTTAATAATAAAAGTAAATCACATACAATAATTAATCAAAACAAATCATTTGTAACACATTGTGATTTTATTCATTTAAGTGTACTGACAAGTTTTAAGTACCCCAAATTTTGTGGATAATACAGCTTTTGATTTTGAAAATTATTTTAAAGTAAAAAAAAATAAAAGTTTTTCATTAAAAAAGAGAAATGGGAATCTAACATAAAATTACAAATTTCACAACGGATCATGGCTCAAATTATTTTATCCCTAAATGCAACACTGTCTTGCGTTTAATATTTTAGCTGGCAATACGATAATTTTACATTCCCGTGATGGGGCAAAAACAGACCACTAACGTCAATTGCTATGGGATTAATAAACGGAAATTTATGTTTCAAATAAAAATTGTATCTGTTTAATTTATTTATTCTAAAACATTTAGAAATTCATTAAGTTGAAGGTTAAAAGAGGTTTCTTATTTTTTAACTACTTATAATTGTGTACTTTATTGATTTAAAAAAAAAAAAAAAAAAAAAAAATGGAATGCATAAAACTGGTCTTCGAAGTACTTATATAACTTGTTTGTTTAAGGAAACAATTAATTAATATTGAATATTACAAGTAACAAATTGTGTAACAAAAATTAAATAAGAATAAACTTGTACCCAGAATCACAACGGTAGAATATATGATCAAATTTGTGGTTTGTAGGTTCGCTGAAACTGTAGTTGAATATACAAAACAGAAATTTGTTTGATGATACGCTCACTTTGTCAAAAAAGTTGCTTAGCTGTGCGTGAAAACGAATATCAGCAATACTGGGCAATAACATAGCATTTCTGCGGAATACGTACCATCCAATTATTGATTTCTAAAATTAAAAGATACCAATAATAGTGAGTTAAAGCATGATTGCTAAATGCTCATTCAAAAATTATTATTTAAATTTTACTCACTTCAAAACTATTTGGACATTTTTGAAAAAAAAGTTTCAACTTTTTGTAATCAATTTGCAATGGATTTGAACATATTGATTCTTCAAAATCCATCAGTGGATAAGAAGCATGAACACCTGAATAAAAATAAAATACATTAACTTTAGCAATGATTAATAAATATATCAAAAAACTGTTATAGTTACATATAGTCTCTTCTGTGATAGTGTTATTCAATGATTCATCCGTTATAACGTTAGACACGTTAACTTTTCTCTCGCCAATAAGAAATCCAATCTAAGTAAGTTCAAAAAGGTACCAATTAATCTATTCAAATACCTAAGTACATTTATAAATAATTAGGTACCAAGAAGTCGCGCTTATAAAATAATAGTTTAAATTTTAACATAAAAGCAAATGCAGTGAAGTTAATACAAATAAAGTACAAATAAAAAAAATTAGGCGCCAAGTATAACCTAGTTATTACTAAGTAATAAGGTGCCAACAGGTGCCTACCAAAAAAGTAGGTAGTATGACTAGGTAAAAAATACCAATTATTAAAACTAATTGAATGTCATTTGAAACGGGTAATTTTTAAAAATTGATAAGTCCATTTTTCTTTAAAAATATTTTAGTCAAAAAAATGATTAAACATATTTTTTGTATTTTCTATCAAATCAATAGTAGAAACTGTGACTATTTTGTTTTCTACAGTAGTTTAGTAACTCAAAGCTGAAACTGGAAGCACTTGCTTATAAACGTTATGTTGCTCATAACTTAGCACAGAGTACAATTTTTAACCTATCATCATGGGCCAATGGATTCATGGCAAATGATGGTATTTTTCATATTAAAAGATTGACAAAAAAAACTGCACATTGATCTTAGGTTAGTATTGTTTAAAACAAGAACCAATTTAAATTTTAAACGCAAATTCAGAGATAATTTCCAGTAGATATAAATTAGGGATCAGTACAGATTATTTGTTAAAAAGAAAACAGCGTTTAACATAAACTAAATTTGCGAAGATATGGCCGCCTTTAAATTATTCCTACCTACCAAAACATTTGTCATTCGGTTATAATAGTTGTTTTATCAATTCCACAGATAGAGGAGAACATGCCTAGAGCCAATATTAAAAAATAAATAGACATTACTACTCCAAGGTAGAAAAAGCGTAATATTTTTAACTAGTTAAGAATAAACCATTTTGTTTTTAGTCCCTAATGTGAATTATAACGCAATTGAAGAAAACCCCCGTGTTGTTTTTTCAACAGGTACCCATAATATGTATTCAATATTTAAATTTTTTATCAAATTAAATACCTATCAAACAACTGGTTGGTAGTCTGGTCTACCTATAAGCGTTGAAGCGTAGAAAAATTGTTGACGCGCGTCAGTGAACAACACAATGTTGTCGAAAGAAACCCAAACGTCGACGTCGTGTGCACACATCAGAGTCCCCAACGTCCGTTCGAAACGTGCGAATCAACGCGGACAAATGTACCGTGGCCATATTGCAACTACCCAGCTGGAGCCAACGGACGGTCCGCAACATGGGCACTTTTGCGTCACCACGATTTCGTTTAGAAAACAAGCAGGAAAAAGCGTTGACGCATCGCGCCGCTCCCGAGTGAGTGACAAGGGTGTATACCTATTATACTCAGTCCAGCGGGGGAACTCGCCGATTCTAGGGCGTACAGATCGACAGCCAAAACAATCTAGCCCTATAAGCTTCGATTCCCATTTCTAAGAAAACCTAAATAAGACCGCGCTACAAATTTATTATTTAACATACCGAAATTCGGAATGATAAGAGAATTCGGAGATCGCTCGGCTGCAAGTCTGTACGCCCGAAAAACGGGCTCTCACGTCTGGACAACTGCGGTTGTTGTCGCCCAAAAATTGCACTGCGCCAAACCAAAACGTTCGCGTTTCGGTCTAAAACGGGCGACTCGCCCCAAACGCGATCTTGACCCCTCCTCCTAATCGTCAACGTCTACGACGAGTGTTTTTTTTTTTTTTTAAACTCACCTGACTGCGCTGATCCTTAAGACAATTGTACTCGGTGACGGACAACGTCGGCGTGGTCACCACGAACTGCAAGTTGTAGTACTCGCGCGACATCGCGGCGTCCGACGGAGGTGGAGAAGGATCGGAAACGAAGCGACGATCATTCGCGCGGTCAAACACCGCGACGACGGCTGCCGGCAGTGACGACGTGATCTGTCGCAGTCGTCGTGATCCGCGCGCCGGAGCCCTTTTGTACGAAGGTACGTGATAATAATATTATCACGTTTACGGCGCGACTGACTGATAGATAACGTTGCTACGCGTTCACGACAAGATTGGATCGGAAGAATAAAAAAAACTCCACGGCCTTATCGCGCGCGGTATAATCTATGATTGTACCCGAATCGTTTTACAATATTTACTTTTTGTTGAAACGTTTCGCATAATATTAGCTTTTTTGTTAAAAATTACCGCCGCAATACGAGAACTGATTGCAGATGCGTTTCCCATTTTTCCGCAAAATCGACAAAATGTTCCGTGGTTAAAACGATCCGAGATGGTATCGGTTAATTTGAAAGTTCGTAAAAGTTACGACAAAACAACCAAGTGAAAATTAAGGAAAAACGTTAAAAATTACGGCTGTCTTTTTTTTTTTTACACAATCGATTTAGTTTTTTGGCCATAACTTGTAAAATAATGGACGAAACTGGCTGAAACTTTTACACAATATTAAAATATTGATACAGGTTTGGTATAAGTTTCAAGTGATTTCAAAAATTTTCGAGCTAAGCGTATTGAACTTAAAAATTTTTGAAAATTTCCGTCTTCTTTATGGTTTTTAAACGATAAAAAATTTAATTTTCTACAAAAAGTTCTAAAACTTTAACGCAAGGTTAGCAATACGTATAAAAATATGCTACTAAAAAAGTTACAAAAATCTATAGTCCCAATTTTTTTTTTTTTTTAGTCCTTTAAAGTTGGAAAATTGGCCATACCTTTGATTTATTTTTATTAAAAAATTAGTATCTCAAACAAATTTGTTATTTAAGATTTGAAAAACAAAATTTGCTATCTGATAAAAGAAATTTCAAAAAATCCGTTCTGTATATTCTGCGTTTAAAGCAAAAACTTATAAAAAAAAGTATAGAAAAATATTTTAATTTTGTTATAACAATGAAATTACGCCCAAATGTTACTAAAATCGTATTAACTCCTCAAATAATGGTCCAAATGGTTTGAAACAGTTTCACACGTTATTTAAATTAATATTCTTTATACATGGATACAACTTTCGGAGTTTTTGGACCATTTTTATTGTTGAATTTGGTTTTTACCAGTACGTTAATTTGATATAACTGAGCTCGCTCAGAATCGTTTTTTGAAGGCAATGATTTATCTTTGCTTTCAGATTTTAAATAATACGTTTGAAATTTTAACCACAACTTCCAAACCAGTGACCCAATGCGTAGTCGCTAATCCGTCAAACTAGTAACTATTCACGTGACCTGCAGTGAAAAAAACAAGAAAGCCGTGTTCTCTGAAGAACACGGCTTTTTTAAAATTTCGTTTATGATGTTTTGTTTTAGACTTGAATAAATGGAGGAATCCCTTTGGTAGAAAAAGTGATGTATAAAAGTGTAACATAATCTGAACAGCTGAATAACTAGGTATAATTCAGATGAAATTTGTTACCTATTTGTCAATTTAAATGTGTGTAATATATTTAATATAAATTTGTTGTGTAACATTATAAATCATGTTGTTAGTTTAGGTATTGATTTTATATAGTATTATAAAATAAATAGTTTATGTAATAAATGTATGTGCGTCAATATATACAAACATTATTTATAATATAAAAAGTAATTCTTAAAGTGCACATAAATTGTAACCCATACAAATCTTTATAACTACTTAAAGTAAGACTGCCAGATGGGGCAATTTATTGTTGCCATTCTGGCAAAATTTGTAGATTTTTTAATATAAGAGGGATAAGAATTTGGCGGTTTAAAAAAATTGGGTTAGCGCTTTAACGGCCATTCCCAAAAATAAGTTATTAAGGAAAAATGTTTACTTTGCATAATAGTCATTTTATTTTATGGTTTTGGTATGGTTTGCACAACAGCGGATTCCGATTGGATTTCTGCAGTTTTCCAATTTTCTTTTTTTTTTATGTGCTTAATAATATTTTCTATCTTTTGCATGGACGCGGCATCAGAATGTGTTTTTTAGAATCGCAAATAAGGGTAAATCAATTACTTGGGGTGGGAAGTCAAGCACATGATTTGACATCTGTAAAAAACTAATAAATTTAATGAATTTGGTAAAAAAAAAATCATCTAAATTACCTACTGTAAATAAATGTATGCAATAGATATTAATATAACAATAAATACAATTTTTTGAGAGGTTATGATTGTAATATTTATGTAGGTAATAAAAAAATTATTGTTTATATTAAATAACTTAAAAAACATTTTTCTAAAATGTTGAATTCCTAAAATCCCAACGTAAGTATACACACCCACTCTTGCATTAGGGTACTTACAACAGTATAAAATTTTTTAAATATATTGAATTAAATTAAAGTATAACATAAAAAATATAATTTAATGTTGAATTAAATTTAAGTGTGAACAAATATTTTCAATAGGTTTAGTACTACTCAATGGATTTGAAAAAATGATGATGACGTAATACTTAGTTCTTTCATTGGAAAGTAATACAGTTTACTCTTTTTTTCATGTCTGGGGCGCACACACAAATTGGTTGACTTTTTGCTTAGCGGAGTAACGGCACTGAGCGAGCGGGCTGGGAGGGAATTAAAACTAACAAAATTTTAACAATTGCAAACAACTAAAGATGCAAAATTAGAAAAAAAAACCTGTAGAATGAATGCCAAATTTATTTTATTGTTAAATTTTAGCCAATTTACACCTATGTATTCATAAACAACTAACTCAAAATTGTACTAAATTTAAAATCATCACGTTACAGCTAAAATTCTCATCAAATAAACTATTGATTTTACGCTTAAATTAAATTATGTCTCCTCTTCAAGTTAAAACTTTTTTTAAATTTTTCACAGTACAGTCAACCAAGAATTAAATAATAGGATACTTCAACAGTTGTTTTTCTAATAATTGTATAGGTTGGCCAGAGTTAGAAAATGATAGTGTTTTAATTTTTTTATATAGGTACTTATAATTTTTTTAAAAGTTCATCAGCTTAAAAAAAATGCATTAACTTAAAATCAACAATGAACCCACAAATGAGCATAATATTAATGTGGCATTACGTTAGTGGTAAGTACTTTATGACATCAATACATTATTTGCTTATTGAAATGGTATAGTGATTAGAATAATATATCTAGTTATTTGAAGAAAAAAAACTGTACTTAGAAAATATTATTTTAAGCTATTACACAGAAATACAGAACCAAATGAAAATAGACAATCTGAATTTAACAATTAATTGAAATTTGTGCCAAGTAATAAGAGACAGTATATTGTTTATAATTAATAAGAAAGGACTTTTAAGTAAAATAATAAAAATATTATTTAGTTATACTAAAAAGAAGTTAAACACTATTAAATCTACCTTACAGACATATATTAGAGATAAAAAAATAATTTATAAATCTTTTTATGTAAATAAAATGATGGTACATATCAATTATAAATTCATCATATATAAAAATTAATTATAAAATCATATAATTTATTACTATTTAGAGAACTTCATAAATGGTACATTTGTATTCAACAATGGTTCACTATTGAATGTTAACGTTTTCAATTTAATTAAAACTAAACAATAGTTTAAAGAAAAACACTCAAACAAAAAAATTGTAGAAAAATTGTATTAATATTAAGAAATAATAACATACATTTAAATTGTGAAAGTCATACAATTAACATATTATTTAGTAATAAATTTCTACAATTAAACCATATGTTGAAAAAAAATCGTGTGTACGTTAATATATAAGTATTACTTTAATCATATTTTTAAATCTTCGATATTTTTAACTCAACATGATGTATGTAGTAAATGTTACTTGAGAGGGAAAGCCAGAGGCAGATTTTTTTCGTAATATTGTTTGTCAGCATCAAGAAACACACAGAATATTATGCGATCAATCTGAAAAAGTGTAATCAAATAATTAACCATGTATACATTAAAAAAGAAAAAAAAAATACTAATGAATACCTCATTTAATTGTTTAAAAATATAGTTTATACCTGTCAAATAAACAGTTATATTATGTAAAGACGCCCTTAATCATAATATTTTTTTTTACACAGTAAGATATATATCATAAATAAATAAATAATTATAATTTTGATGAAAAGTAAAGATTCCTATTGATAAACCCTAATTACAATATAAGAAGTTTGTTCCCGGTACAACTACAAAAAAAGTAGCACCTTACTTCCAACCACTAATTATTATAAGCTATTGGTAGATTTTAGTACTTTGATGCTCATATTTAAACTTAACACTGTGAGCACTAAAATTTGTAGTTTATAGCAATCAACCCAAATAAAACGAGAAGCATTTTAAAATATTTCTATATTAACAATTTTATATAAAATATGTTAGCGTAAAACCGTTTATTTAATGATTTGAAAAAAAAAAATACAAATATGATTGTAATCTTCATTTCAAATTTAAAACAGCCAAGATCCAAGTAAACCACACAACTTTGATCAAACATTTATACTTAAATATTAAAATAATGTCAATAAAATTAATGTAGTCAAAATTATTATGGTTGTGCTGTGATAAATTACCACACTTGTTGCGCTACAAATTCATAACACACTCATCATGTTAGGTAAGGGGTAATTTGTGAATTGATTTATTTTTATACGATTTGTATGTTAACTAAATAATTTAATACTGAATGTTAATACCCGAATAACATCCCAATAACAAATAACAATAATATACAATAGAATTAGTAGAAAAAAACACAATGTGTAGTGTGTTCAATGTCATTGTCAATTCAACAATCTGTCATCTTTTTTGATAAGGAACTTTATTTAATTTTACAACAAGACCAAAACATTAACAAATAAAATATAATATCGTTGAACTACAATAAGTACCAATAAATTGAGTTACAAAACAAATAATTTCTAACTATGAGAAAAATATTGCTTTTTAAAATAAAGTTAGTAAATAGCATAAGTAATAACTATTTAAAAGTAAACATATTTAGTTTTAAGCTAAAATGTCTAAACCATGTTTAAAACAGAACTTGTCCTTTATACCTAAAAATCTATGCCGTGTTAGACCCCAAAACAAACTACTAGTAAAATATAACCAGCTTTAAGGAACTATAATCCCAAATGTGTTAAACATTGAGCATTAGCTTTGTTTGTTTTAAAAACTTGGTGTTAACACTATAAATAGTCTAGAACTGTGGAGTGTGGTGTGTCAATTCAAAACAAACGTTTCAAGTATGGAAATGTCAACTAATTGATAAAGATAATAACTATATAAATGATAGCAAATTTTTCAAAATTTTCAATCATCCAAAATTAAAAATTGTTATAATCTCGTTTTTATTTAACATATTTTAAAATTATGAATGATATTTATGCACAGTTGTTGGATTCGTCATCAGACTAAGATATTTTAGAACCAGTTTGTAATGCACAATAAGTTCCTGCCGCTGTTTATTGCATTGCAAATGATGGCAGTGGATAACTTAAAATTCAACGTTCATCTTATGTGCTTTAATTAAATTTAAACCAACACAATTAATACTATCCTTATTTTCCTGCAGTCAAAGGTGTATAATTAGTTTTGTGATATAATAATAATAATTATAAAATAATTTTTGAAATAAAGACATAAACAATATAAACCCTGACATTTTTTCAAAAAAAAAAAAACTTTAGTGTACACTTTTTGACAAAACAAACAAAGCTATGTCCACAATGTATTAAATGTTTATACAAAACAATTAAAAAAAAAAAAATATTTTTCAATTTACCATAAACATGGTTTTAGCTGCACAAAATCATTAACTATTGGTCAACATTTTGAGTACAAATGTAATTTAATGAATGCGAAAAATTAAAAATTAATGAGTAGTTATAAAAAATTGACCATCAAATATTTAACTATAAGTTATTACATCCACAATAAACTGTCTTTTAGATCAAACAAAATAAAGTGGTAACTTTTGTTTTAATATGAAGCCAAAATTATAAAAATTATAATTATTATACACATTTTTTAAATAGCAGTAAGTGGTACTAGAAAAGGTAGAGATATTTTTCACGGATATTTTGTACGGAAGTTTAAAGACGAGGCTTTATGATAGATGTGAAAAACATAGGATTAAGTGAGATTGGATGAAATGGAAAGTCGTGTTTTATTGATACTAGTATGAAAAGTAAGTTGTACAGCAGTGTGGTGAGACCAACCATGTTGTATGGTTTGAAGTGTGCTTCAGTTGACAGGAAAATAAAACATAGCATGAGTGGTATTAGAAATGAGAATGCTTAGATGGATGAGTGGAATAGCAAGAAAAGATAGAATAAGAAACACATATGTAAGAAAGAGGTAAAATTGGTGTTACATAAATAGTGAATAAGGTGAGAGAAAATATACTGAAATAGCTTAGGCATGTGATAAGAAGAAGAAACTGAAGCAGTAAGAGCTGTTATGAAAATAAACGTTGACAGAAAAAGAGGTAGAAGAAGATCTTGGATGGAAACAATTCATAAAGATAACATGAAGGTTGTAAATGTGTGTGTGAATGATTGTAATAAGTGGAGGGGCAAGATAAGGGAGGCTGACCTCAAATGGTTGGGAGGAAAGCAAAGAAGAAGATATTTATATGAAATATGTATCATAAATATTGTTTTCTAAGTACAAATTTACTTATGTTTAGAAAAAAAAATTAACTGCCCAAAATTTGCTGCTTTGTACTATACTCTGTTCATGATAACATTAATATAAGGTAGAAACAAATTTTTGTCGACAACGGTTAGATGTCGTTTATTGTGTCTCTTACCCTATGGGTGCACAAAGTTTGTAAGACAGAACAAAGCCACGCCCATGCACACTGATCTAATTGTAAACAGAGTGCATGTACAGCTGACAATTATTCTACAATACTAAAACTGTCAACTTCAGACATTTAACACAACACATAATAAACAAAATAATTTATTGTACCTCAGCATGATCATGCTCTAAGAATTCTCTTATAGTCTTCAAAGCAACAATGGCAGCTTCTTCCTGTGGATAACCTAAAATTAAAAAATATCAATATAAGTAACAGTTATTTAACAGTAAAATATAGAATTATGAAAGACTATTAACAAAGTAATATTTACCATAAACACCAGTTGAAATGCACGGGAAAGCCTGAAATATATTTCAGAACAAGATTTTAAAAAAGTTTGGTATACGGTAGGTACATGGTGAATTAGGGAAAAAACATTTTGACAAAAGAATATTTTACCAAATGGTTCTATTAGCTTACAGATATATTTTGGAAAAAAAATTATGTTGACAAACAACTTTTTCTGAACACTAATTAACGAGTTTAAAGTTTATATAAAGAAACTATCAGAATAAAATATAGAAATATATGAACTTAATATGGTAAGGTTTGACACAAAGAAGACTGACAGACATTAAAATAAGAAACAACTTACTAAAAAAAAAAAAAATATTAAAATATAATGAAAAATTATTTTACTCGGAATATAAAATTAGCTATTAACAGGCTTGGTACACAAATATTAATTTTTGTTTTAGACACATTACTTTATATTTGTATAGAAGTAACTGAAAATGCACAATTAGAATAGTTTTGTCAAAATAACTGTATTGAAGTTATTGAACTATTTGCAAACAAATCTAACCAAACCAAAATATTTTTACACCAAAATATTTACTAAATAATTGAGTGATTTTAATTTAGCACTTACAATGGTTCTTAACTTCTTTTCAACAGCTAAATTCAAACAGCTTATGTATGAAGATCGAAGTATATCAGGCTTTTCTCCTTTTGGTCCAACAGTGTGAATAACAACTAAAATATTTAACAAATACCACAATAAAAATTCTAAATGACAAACTACTAGTTTATTATTTCTGAAATATTATATTAAGTAAACATTTTTAAGCTGATAAATATTTTTAAGTTGGAACAAAAAACTGCCTACAGTCATCTTCGCATTTTAAGAAATTTAAAACAAACTAGTGTTTATTTTATTTGTTTATAATTCTTCAATCTTTATTAGTTTACTAAACAAACTAGGTGTTTTTAATTTCTTAGTTATCTTGTTATTTCTATTGCATACATTAAAGTTCTAATTAATTTTTGTTTTCTAAAATCAAGTATAAAAATGTTACTATGTGAAAATCAAGATTATTTTAATAAGCAAGACGTGCATTTTAATAATAATTTTTAAAAGCGCCATAAAAACCTTAGTCTCAACTCATACATTGTGAATAATTAAAAAACATTTTTTTGTATCTACTTAACTTCTTAGTTATATTTGTACCTATAATTTATAGAACTCACACTTTGCTGGAAGGTTATATCCTTTGGTAATCTTGGCATCACCCGTACCACAATATTTCAGTTCAATGCATTCTTTTAGAAGCTCAGGACCAGCAGCTTTGTGAATAGCACCATCAACTAAAATACAAAAATATTGAAAAAATTATAACCAAACAGTATTATACTTAAGTGTGTTAACATATTACCTCCTCCTCCACCTTGTAATTTATTATTAGCAGCATTCACGATAACATCAACTGCTAATTTTGTAATGTCTCCTTGAAAAAGAGAAATCTTTTGATTCAACTCTTTGTTAACATCTGGTTTGGTAACACCAACAAGTATGGAAACACTTGGTGTAACTGTAAAACATTATATTCAAAGTATATACTTAGTTTCTTTTATTATGAACACCGAACGGCAATAACAAGATTGAAATATTTACAAAAGAGATAATTATAGCAAAAATAAAAACAATGAGTAACAGAACAGTATAAATATAACCAATAGCGAACTTAATTAGATTTGGGTAGCTGATATTAGTATTCTACGCATTGGATAGTTGTTGTAAAAAGAAATAGCTTTTCTTATTCTAAGTATTAAGGTGATTGGGGGACCTTTATTTTTTCTCTGTCCATCACACATAGATTATAAACATTTGATCGTAACACTTGACAACTCAATATTGATCTAATGATGCACAATAAGGATTCATAAAATTGATATGATTTGTCATGAAGTGTATTTAATATCGACTTTTACCTACCTGTATGAAAAAGATTAATTTTTATATTTTTAAAGCGGTCCGCATTCGGTCGCCCAACACTGCTTTAGATTGCCACGTTTCGACACGAAATACATTTCGTTCAAATCGATCTCGTGTTTTTCCCGAAAAGGAGGAGATCTGTGCGTTTTACTTCCGTTGACTGCGGCGCGTAATTTATTATTACTATCGGCCCGGGAGGGTCTCGGGGCGATCGGGTCTAGCGGACGACACACACTTACCCTCAGTTTTCATGAACTGTTCGTAGTATTCGGGCCACGGCAAGACCGATTCCACGCCGATCGCGGCCATTTTGCGCAGAAGACGATTCGTCGGGTGTCTGAGGTCGGCGAGCTGGCGAGCCAGACGCGGTCCAACGAGCAATGCCCGGATAGTATTGTTTGTCCGGTAAAACTTTGAAATGGAAAAAAAAGAGAGTTACGAAAAACTGTAAGAACGAAGTGCGTAGCAGCTATGTCTGGAGAAGATATATGTATAGTATGTCTGATGACGGAAAATGCGCGATAATACTACGGCCAAACGGTGACGGGATACTGCGACGGGAAAACGGGAAACGACGAGCGCGGGCCGCGGAACGACGTGACGGAGAAGCCGACGGCGGCGAGGTTGGCCGATAAGCGACGACTTCTCGTTATTCTACGGACAGTCTCGAGAGAGCGGGCCGACCAGACTGCTGAATTCGTTTTATTATTATTATTATCGATGGTTAGGCTACGGCGCGGATAAGTGATTACGTTGATAAAAATTTGATAACGCAGTTATACCACAGATAACTCGAAAAAGAATAAACGCCAAACTGTTGACAAATCTCTACTCAAACCGATACGGCGAAAAAATCCTAAATTCTAGCGTTCCAAAATATCTCTTAAATGTATTTCCGACGCTCCCTTCGCACACGTTTCCAATCGAACTCTTCGTAATGATCGAAAACCATTAATGGAGCAGCGCACGGTTATTATTCTACGTACGCTTCCATAAACACCTTCGGAACCCTCTCATTGAAGAACTCTCTGTTCTCTTACACTCCGCGCGGAGATCCTACTCGCCGACTAAAAAGAAAGAGTGGCGTCGCGACCTTTCACAACAATCTCAATACGTATTTAAAAAAAAAAAAATAATAATAACGAATTAATAATAATTATGAAAAATCAATAACCTACTATAGTCCACTGGTGGGTGACGCTATTTTGTGCGAGTTATCATATAAACTTACTGCGCAATATCGTAAAGTTTGTAAGATACAAAAAAAAAATTAAACTTTTCAAGTTATCCGTGGTTTATAGATGATATAATTACATATATAATATTACCCTTGGCAATCATAAATAGCACGGATTAGATAAAACTTTTAAATTTATCCAATCTGCTGTGGTTATATAGGTACGGCGACTGCGCTGCTGAATTCAATAGTTTCAATAGTTCGGCATAATCAGCAGCACCGTGGTTTTTTACTAAAAAAAAAATCTTAAAAATGATTTCTATTTATTTTTTTTTTTTTTTACAGTTTACCATTACACAATGAAATTATGAGACTAACTTGATTCATGTCTAAAATTTAAAAAAATTCTTAACCTCAGTTTTTTTTTTTTGTTATAAAATTTGTAATAAAATAAAAAATTTAATTAAAAAAATATTCTACCATTCACATTTATTATTACAAAATATATATATTATATTTTCATTACCCGACCTCTTAGAAGACCGCGTTTAGGATGGGAGGATTGCATTGAGAGAGACGCTGAAACGGTGGAGACCCGTTGGCAGGAATTAGCAGCGGAGGATAGAGATAGACGGCAGTGTGTTTATTTAGAGGTATGGTCTTGAATGGCCGAAACCGAGGGAGAAGAAGAATAGCGATAATACCGTTATGATGTGATGCATCGATAGTTGTAGTTATGACTTTTATAAGTTACAAAACAATGTTTTTCGTACAATGTTCGAATTTTTATTTTCAACGAAAACATTTTCGCGGTAACAATTTTTTATTTTGGTTTTTGGGGTAAAATCAGAAGAAAAAAACTGGGAACGTGAACACATCGGAAAAGTTACCGACTCTAACGACCGGGAGCGTTACACACCCGAAAGAGTGTTTACAGAAAAAACGAAAATAAAACATCATCGCGACACGGTTGCTTCGATGCGCTCGGAATCGTCAACCTTTTTTTTTAAAAAATTTTTTGGGCGGGAAAACGGTACCGCGTAAAATCGGAGCGCCGAAACCGCCGCCGAAGCGCCCTCTATCGCCTGGCGGCCGGACGGGTGGACGTGACGCGACGCTCCGGGATGGGGAGGGACCACCAGACGACAGAACGATAATCGTCGTTGGCCGTGATAACGATGGGGTGGATGAAACGCGACAACGATCAGCGAGTGTAGAAAGAAAAAAAAGAGTCAAAAAAACAGCAACCGCGTCTCGTTTCGTCTCGTCTCGTACAGTTGTGGTGGCGCCGCCGTGGAGTAACGGATACGACATTTCGAACGCCGTTTCCTGGCCAGTGCGATCCGCGTCCGCTCGAAGAGTCCACGTCGTAGTAACACACCCCCTTCGACGAACGACCGTCAGCCATGGTGAGTGTACGCGATCGATCCGGCACTGTCGACACTGTCGTTGGTCACATTACACGGGGGGGTTTTTTGTTTTTTACATTTAGGGACAGCGACTTTGAGTGACAATTTCACTAAAAACCAGTGGCTTTGTAAAGGGTTTCTATTTTCTATTTTCGGGTCGATCATTGTTACCGATATCGTTTCGCATCGGCGAATAAAACGGAACGACACGTTTTTTCCTCGGGTCACGCCGATCGGTAACGGGGCTGCGTTACGACGGTACTAATAATACAAACACCATCAAATCATAGAATTATTGTTTCGTCGTTTTCCGGTGTAGGGTGTTTGGGGATCCGATACGGTTGCCAAGCTTATACCCAGCGATCCTAATGGCTTTGTATTTTGCAAAGTAGGTTACAACAGCCACCTTTTCCGATCGTAGGTTAGAT
The DNA here is from genome assembly GCA_017140985.1 of Hormaphis cornu. NCBI lineage: Eukaryota > Metazoa > Arthropoda > Insecta > Hemiptera > Hormaphididae > Hormaphis > Hormaphis cornu. The sequence continues at coordinate 22,432,671 of CM029361.1, forward strand.
TATGGGTCAACAGTGAAATGCTGCACCAGGTTTAATAAAATTAAAATTTTAGGACATTCAAGCCATAATGGTCATACTGTTAATAGGTGCCTAAAAGCGTTGATAATGTAAAAAAAAAAAAAAAATTATATCATCTAAGGTCTAATTTATTGGTACCTAGTTCATGGTTTGTAAGAAAATTCGCCCATGGTAACATTGATTTCTATGTATGCCACTGGTTCATGTTAGGCTATGAAAATTGAGTTGACATCACACTCTTAACATTGTAAACGCTGTGTCAGTAAAAGGGACCAATCATTTTGCCGCCGTGTATCACTTTCTAAAAATGCCTTTCATTTTCAGTGAAATTTTTAATATTGCCACCCCTATGTATGTCCAAAAAATTACTTGCCGTTGTGGTTGCACGTCTCGCTCGTGCCGTCAGCAAGCCTGGTCAGTAATAGGTATTCTAGATACAATTATAACAACTATAAAAACATTATAACGTTGTCAAAACAAAATGTTTACAGTACATCATGTCGATATTTTTAAACGTTACCTATACAAATGCCAGGTATAAATTGACTTTATTATAGAACTCTTGGAAATCAACTAAATTGAAATACAATTGTAACGGTTCATTTTTGGTATTTCAAGTATTTGGGTTTTCTACTTGATTTGTGTTAATTGTTCAAAGTAGACTAAATTTTTTTCCATTATTAAAAAATTAAAATTATTAGTTTATTTAATTTTTAAGTTGTCCAACATATTAACAACCTAATATTATGTAGGTACTGCAGGTATCTAAGTACAAAGTAATTCAATAATCACATAGGTACTCTATGAGTTATGGTTGGTTAAGTTGGTTTGGGTACATAACTGATAATTTATTTTAGTTTAACAAATCTAGATAACTTATTATTATGTACACTTATAAATTTTTGATGTACAGAAGGTACTTAAATTAATTGAAAATTTGAAAATAATTTATAATATTTAAATTTATAATTTTCATTAAGAGCTTTTTCGGTAGTATAATAACTATTTACTTAAGTGCTTTTATGCATACTTTGTAGGTGCGCATTTTAGTGCCTACTCTAAACAAAACTTTTACGGTTGTACCAAAGTTGTTTCACTAAATGTTTAATTTCAACTACAAAACTGATGTAATGTGCTCGAATATCTCAAATTTTCTGTACAAATGTACACATTTTATGCAACAAAAATGTACAAAATTAATTATTTTTGGAGACAATGACTTGAAGTGGTAATAAAAAAACTATTAGTTAACAGTCAGGAATTATAGCCAATAACTGTTTTTTTAACTATCATAAATCATTCTGGTTTTTGTAATAACAATATAAAGTTAATCATACACTGCTATTTTAATGTTTAAATTAACTTAGTGGGTACATAATTTTTTTATTATTGATTCAAATTTAAATCTACTTAACTGTTTATTTATTCTAAGCCCTAATTTTCAACCCTACTTGAATACAAATGAAAAACCTTACATTTGACTTTTGGAAATTCTGTTCTTCTACAATTTGACTTAAAAGACGTATCTATTCTGTGGTACCTATCTTGTTAGTTGTTTTTGTGTACTTATGAAAATTTGTAAAAATTAAAATCATCAGCCGAGTTGTTACTAATTTTATAAATTGACTGTCAACGTTTACTTTTTAGTAATTTTAAAAATCAGAGTAAGAACACATTCTATAAAATATCTATACTTCATCACTGTTGGAACTTGGGCAGACAGTATTGAGAAATGTACCTTTTGCTGCGGTACCTAGTTATTATTGCGGACACTAAACAGTTGAACGACAATCACTAATCACGTGGTTAATTATGTGGTGATTGAATATTTAATATTTTTATAATTTATTTGATTACACCTATAAGACAATTTGTGTTATAAAAGTGGTTTTTCTTTAATTACTTGAGATTAAATACATTTTATTTAACACAAAGTTGGGTTTGATGCCATGAAAGCCATATGAATCTCAAGAGGTTTACAGTAAATTAATGATCACAGATCAATACAAATTACAAACTAGTTCGGTACTTAAATTTAATTGTATTTATTTTAAAAATTGGTAAAATTTGTGGTATCAAAAAAATGTAGGTTTTTTTAAATAATTTCAATTTACACTATTTTGATTATTATTATTGATTTTTAAATATGTTAAAAAATCAAAAAAAAAATTGTCTAAATTATAAATTATTCTATTGGGTTAGTTATATTTAAAGTAATAAATGATTAAAATTGTAATGATGGAAAAACTTTTGGTAACTAAATAGTTTTATTTTTATATTCTAACATTAGGATTATATTTTGTTTTTAAGACGTTGCTTTTTTAGAAACAACATCAACCATGGCACAAAACATAATATATTTGTGCAGAAAAACTGGTAATCAAAATATTAAATACATTTTAATTTAAGTCAAACTGTTAAAAATAGTCATTTAGAAAAAGTATACAACTATCTGTTTTTATAAAAATCAATAATACTTAATTCTTGTCTTGTTGTTTTGTGGTGTTAGTAATAGATGTATAAAAAATATTGTTTATTTACCAGTTTTTCATTGATTTTCACAATCACTTTTTTTAATAAATTTTAACTGGTATTTTAAGCGATAATATAAAACTAACTGAAGTACTACTAGTACTGGATAGTACTGAAAAAAAATTATGTATATAAATGGGTGTCAATAGAACATATTATGATGTCAATTGAAATTAATTAATTTTCTAATACTAAATGCAACTAGACTAGTAAAACTGAAGTTAGAAATAATTTTAGTACAACATATTTGGCCTTAATATCTATCTCATGTAGGGATCATACACAAACAGATTTATTAGTAATTTTAAAATAGGTAAATGTTAAGACTTGGTAAGGCACTAAAATACTAAAAAAGTTCTTGGAAAATTATTTTCTTTTGAGGCCTTGAGACAAAATAATTTATTAACTAAGTTTTTAACCGTACAATTGTATAAAAACCAAAAACTGTTTTGTTGAAAGGTAGGTATCTATTGTCTGTATTATTTTATAAAAATGAGTGTAATGTTACAGTTAGCTAGAAAGTTGAACTTACTAGAGCGTGACGAATATACTAATATGATAATATCATTTTAGTATCATTATGATATTTTTTTTAAATCTTTTTTTATTACGTTAGTGTATCTAGTTATTTTATTACACATTAAACATACATACTACATAATTCACATATTTGTATAACCGTCTCTTTGTATACATTATGTAAATGTTTATATATAATTACTTATTGTTTATTAATTATTATTATACATGTAAGGAAATAAAGTTAAAATTATAATTAGGTAAGAAAATAAAAATAAGATTTTATACGGTGCTTTACATGTCTTTTTTTTCTTCTTTTTTTTAGTCTATGGGAGATAGAGTTACAAACATTTGGAAGAAAGAAAGTGACGGAGAAGAAAACGACGTTCCTTGGCATCTGAAATATGGTGGTAGAGTATTGGGAACATTCGCAGGAGTTGGTGTGTATAATAAAATACAACCTACCTAGTGGTGTATTTCAATTTAATTTATTCAACTATTAATTTTATGAATGATTTATGTAAACATTTGTTTAATTTTTTCAGTTAACATTCTCACAGGACTCTGGAATACAGTGGGCATATTGTTTTTCAATGTAAACTCCTTATTTGCCGGAGTTGTACAATTGTTAGTGTACTACATGTTATGAGTTTATTGTATTGTAAAAAAATTACAAAATTATTTTTGTGTACGGTTTCAGATTTTTAGGAGTGCTTTTAATAGCAATAGAAGCTCCTTTTCTTTGCTTTTATGTTGATCATATGAATCGGATTAGCAACAGCGCTGAAAATAAACCATTATGGATAAGAGCTGTTTTGTATGTTGGGTAAGAAGTAAAATCTGATCATTATTTTTAATTTTTACAAATTAATAGAGTTAGTTAATTTACTATTGTTTCCCTATTAAATCAGTCCCCTTTAAAATTAATAACTACTCTAAAGTGTACTTGTTAGTTGTTCATTAAATTACACTACTTTTATAGGTAATTGTTGTCAAGTAAAAAATTTACCACAAATAAGTCATAGATTTTTAGAAAAAAAAAAAAAAAATAATAATAACAATTGCAAACTCAAATATGAATGTTAAGCTAATATTTTATTTTCAGTTTTTAAACTTGTTAACTATTATTGTTTCTCTTGTTTACTTTTAACTTTCAGATGCCTATTTTAATTTTTTTTTTTTTATCAGAATGTGTATTAGATTTTACAATCACAATTTAGGTTAAAAATTACTTTAAAAGCTAAGTCTATTAAACCAAGCTTAAACTATTGAGTTTATCAAATATCATTGTTTAAATTTGAATTTTTTTTTTCAGAATTTCTTTGGTACCATTTGCTTTTTCTTTTGGACCAAGTACGCTCGTAGCCAGTGCCTTAATATTTTGTACTGGTTTGTTGTATGGTCTCATGTCAATCGGCAAAAAGTAAGTTCTCATTTAATCTAAACCTGCAATGTTATAATCATGAGATTGTTTTCTACATGGAAAATTATAATGTTTTTTATGAGAGTCTCATTAACGTCTATGTTTATTGTGATTATTGTGACTTAGTGATGTTAAATAAATACCGTCGTATGTTTTGTGTTTGTTCCAATACACTTACTTATAGAGGATCTAGGGATGATATGGGTGCTATCGCATCTCCCATCGATAATGTGTCTCAACCTATGGGTGGTCATCACACAACCCTAATGGAAGATCCAGACGTGTGGCGTCCCACTTAAGGCAAACTAAATACGTTGTTTTTAATTGTATTGTATTGTTGCTTTAGTTTCCGGTAGTTCAATGTTGTTCAAATCATTCAGTACAACTTAAAGCATTTATTAGTATTTTAAATTATCAAACTATAGGGTATTAGTTCATTTTTATTTTTGTTTTAATGATTCATTTTGTAGTTACTCTTTATGTCATTAGCATTACAATACCTTTAAATGTGATTTAGTTTTATTTTAAATTTTAGCCATTTATGCATTTAACTGCACGTCATCATATCATAAAAATGTACCCCTTTAGCCATTTAAATATAAATGCCGACAGCATTTTGTTGGTTTAAAATGTTCACATAGGAGTTGATTTCTGAATTTTTTATTATTGAGTGCATCATTTTAATGTTTATTTTTCAAATTTGTGTTTCAGAGCTTCAGTTGATCAAATGAAATCTACTGCGGCTACATTAGGACCATGAAAAGCACGTTTAAAGCAATAGTTTAATGCCTTGATAAACTCTCAAGACTCACAAGAATTAGTTCAATAATAATCGGTTATTATTTTCACTGTTTATAATCTAATCATATAACTGCCACATGCATTCCAATCTGTCATGGTCTCTAACGTTGATACTCATTTTAGTGTTTGTGCCTAAGTTAAACAAAGTTATTTATTACATTTGTGTAATGTGTATCAATTTATGAAGGTGTCGTATTCAGGACCATTCCACTCCTTAAGTGTCTTGCACTATAAACTCAGTTCATACATATATATATATATTATTGTTAGATTTTAATAATACATTAAAAATTCAAAGGTAATAGCGTATTCAAATTTAACTTCAATTTAGGTATACTTTATTCTTAGAAGTACGTTATTACAATCTTTTATTAAAAATTATTGTAAACAATGTGTATACTTACAACGTTGGTTATATATTTGTCTATAATAAATATCATAAAGAGACTGCTGAATCTCTAATCGTTTTATTGCTTTTTATTTAACTGAATAAATATATTCTAATAACTTACAATGTTGTAAAAATTACATACTAATATATTAATAAGTTTTTGGTAATTATTGATTAATGCTGTCATCAGTGGTTGACACACCTCTGCTATTCCAAAGAATATGTATTTACATATATTGGTACCTATTTAGAATAGTTCATTGATTTTTAAGTGTCTCGTTTGAATGTTCCTATGCAACCATCCAATTTAAAATATTTATTGTTTATTGAACTTGAACTTGAGTTTATCGGTGAAGTATCCCAGGTCTATTGATTTTTGTTTTTTAATAGTCCGTTATTCCCTTACAACATTTGATTACATATTAAATTTTTGATTTAATTATTTATACTATTATGGCGTTAAAACTTAAACTAAAAATAAATATTGTTATTTTGTTTTAGGTGATAATATTTTGAATAATTGACTGTATTTATTTCCGTGAAACACAAATGTTGTACGTAATATTAAATATTAATTTATATATATATGTATTTAGAATATATTTAAAACTTCAAATTATCGTTCATGTTCAATTTGGAAATTTTCATCTCTTTTCACTTATTAATCACACTTACTGGTTCAACCAAGTTTATAAAAGATAAGCTTAGTATATTAAAACAATTAGTTTTTTTTCTATACTTAGTTTTTATCGACAAAATAGATCAAGTTCTTTGGTCCTAGGAACCTGTGTTTTTTTTTATTAACACAATTTTTTTTAAATGTGTTGTTATAAAACATTGAAATTATTAAAAACTGTAAAAACATATAAAAATTGAATTTGATTTCATTTTACCTGTTTAACTGTTTTACATATCACTAGAACATTTGACTTTTTTGGCTAACGCTGAAAAAGTTAGTTTGATTATGCAAAACTTGTTCTGGTCGAATCATATTTTATGGAGTAAATATTAATTGGAATTTTGCAACCGTTTGTGTGAATTTTTAACAGAATTTAAACATTTTTCGTCCTTGGACCAAGGAGTTATTATAACTTTGTTTCTGTATTGTATACTTTTTTTGATTATAAAACATACATGATCTGTTTACAAATTAACAATTCTTAGATTGCATATTATATTAGCTACTTAAACAATGGTCTTTGTATGCCTAGTCGTACAAGTAAAACGTTGCCGAGAAATTTGTGTCAACTAGTATTTAGTTTTAAATTCACTTCAAAATATTTTAATCTAAACATTAATACATGTTATGTAGAACATCCATGCCATTGTAAGATGTCCGATTATTCATTTACTAAAACTATAACCACTATTAAAATAACTTTTGTGAATTATTCATGTAATCTATAATAATATTTTTTACATCATTAGAATAATAATGATTGTTGTTTACTTAGTTACTTGATATAATCGTAAGCGATTTGAACTTAACCGCAACAAAAGCATATAATATTATAGAAAATGTTGATTAGCCAGTGTTTAAATAAAATTATAAATTATTACTATTCATATTTTGTGTCCTTTCATAGTATTACGGGAGTATTGTGTAAGCAACGTATGCAAAACAACAATTGTTGTTTGTTTGTCAAGTAAATTTTATCAACTAATTTAATTGTAATATTATGTTCAAGTCAATTAATATAATAATACGTTTATTCACTTTTAAAGTCTGTGTAATTTTTCTACCATAATTGTATTTGCATCTACCCACCAATTGCAGCCAACAATCGGCTCGAAAGGTTTTGATATTTTTACTGGCAATTTGATTGTTTTGAATGCTTTAAAACTCTAGTATTAAGTAAATCTAACACGTTAAAAAAATATTTTTTCCACCTAGTAATCCACCTTTATCGACAAACTGCGACAATAGGATACAAATAGTATGTAGGATTAATTTAAAACTCAATACATAATTAATTAAATTTTTTCTGTTTGCGTCACTGTCAACATAAATAATAAGAAAGTTATTTACAAGTTTGTTTTTTATTTCTATGAGTGTATGCCCTCCGTGAAGTTACTGGTCATGGCTCAGCATCGCCATACATTAAGCTGTTCCTATATATTACCCAAGGTTGCCAATTTTCACTAAGACTTGAAGGAACTGCAGACGTAATGTGTTTATCCAAATAGTCAAGGCTAAAGATCAAAAAAAATATTTCATTTTAGAAAAGTTCAACGTTTTAACGGAATCATATTATAAATATACAGCATACACAGTTTGTTTATCTTGTTTAAGGAGTTTATGGCTAAATTCAGCAAGTATCTCCAAAAATGCAACATGAGGAGGGGATACTGATGGATCATTTTGAGCAATGCCTTTATCGGTTCCCACAGCAAATAAAACACCTTCACAATGTAAAGCTGCCATAGCTTCACGATTTTTCAGCGCATCCAAACCAAATGATAAAGCAAATCGTTTAGCTAATTCCTTAAGTATAAAAAAATAAAATAAATTGTTAGGTCAATTTAAAATAAATAATTAACTTAGTTTTAATAATACCTTTAAACTATTGAACTCTTGGGAAGTGCTTGATATACGTAATGTGCCATAATTGATTTGCAGTTCTCTAAATGATGCGATTAAACTGACAACCATAGTTCTTGCACAAATCACTTTATTTATCTCACAAGCTTTTTCAATAGTTGTTTTAATTATGTCACCATACTCATTGTAAAACTAAAATGAAAAACATCTTTCAAATAGTAAACGTTCATATAAAATTAGTGTAATTTATACTTTGACATAATGTTTGAAAATATCTGCTGCACAGGTAACAGGAATTATTCCATGTACAATTAGATTACAATAAGAAGCTAGAAAGTTTTTCCTTTTATGTAATTCTTTAATCTCAGAATGTTCATCTTGAATACCTAATTATTAATTATTTAAACAAAAAATTATGTTGATGACCATTTATTCAATTCAGTTTTACTGTAGTTACCAATTATTTATTACCTTCTTCTTCATAAACAAATACATTTTTTTGAATAAAATTATTTAATATGTCCTGAAGCTCTTTGTCTGGATCATACACTAGACTTCCTAAAACTGGATGATGTTCAACACGCAATTGATTACAAAATGCAACGAGTAAGTGGCATATTGATATATAAGCCTAAAAATAAGTTGATTAAAAAGAATATGAAACAAACGTTACGCAAATCAATGAATACCTCTTCTTTGAACAATGGATTTGTGGAATGTGTCAGAATCCCACGAAGAACATTTATAAAATCTAAAAGCTTAGTTTTAACTTGGTCAAGTTTTTTGCCTATACCATCAGTTTGTCCAATGTCTAGAACATTTTCAATGTTGTTTAACTCCCACATTGTAGCATATAAACATGCAGATATGCTGTATTTTATAGCCTTTAAAAATTTATAATGTACATGAAATATACAAATTAAATTAATAATCAATTTTAAAATATAGTTACTTCTTTTGGTAATGGTTTTAGGCCTTTGTAGGCCATTTTCAAATCTTCGAAAATTAAATCCCACAAATTCCATGGTCCCAAGTTGTGATACCCATAAAAAATAGAGATTTTTTTCATGCTATTTACCACTTTGTAGATTTCATCATCATCCGGTTTTTCATTCTAAATATAAAATACAATGTAAATTAAATAATAGTTTGATAAATACAGTTGTCAAACAAATATTTCATATAAATTATAAACTTGCTCTTTTTATAAGGTTATTCCAATCATCCATGGATTCTCGATGCTTATTTGTAATACTATTCATAAGAGTACGTTTTTGAACACTACATTTAATGGCTAATGTTGAGTTATTTTTTGAACAAAGAATTTCCAACGTTTTAGCACAAGTATTTAGCACCTCATCATGTTGATGCTTGTCAGTTACCAAATGTATTAATTTTAATAATAAATCCAAGTTCTATTCATATAAAATAAATTGTTAAACAAGTAATACAAAACGTTAATGATTTAGGAAATAATAACTACGAACAAATACAGGGTTGTAGGATAAATTGCATTTATGGCATAAAATTTAAATTTATTACAACACTTTAAATAGTTGTGCTTCAAAAATATTTAAAATCTTGCTAAAACCTCAATATTCTAGTTGTTTTGAACATAAAGATAATATTTTTGTGAAACAAATATAATAGAATTTGAGACATATATGTATTTATAATATATATAGGAAGGGCATTTTGAACAAGGCAATATGAGTTTATGGGTAGTTCTCATGACTCAAGGACCAGTTTAACCAAAAATAAAAATAAGGTCATAAAATGTTATAAGATTAAATTTTATAATTGGCAATGTTACTTTTTTTACATTTTTGGTAAACAGATATTAGTTAGTAGGTATCTTGGTTGCAGTCTTGCACACAAACTAAACAAATATATTGATTATATAAATATACTTACTGATTCTTGTCTCGAAGTAGTATAAATATCTAAATCAAAGTACTGTGGTAGCGACAGTAAATTTATAAGCTTGTCAGCATCAGCTATGTACTTATCAATTAACGGCGGTAATACATTTATAAAGTGTTCTGTTAGTCTTTGTTTATCATCTTGAACTTGTTTTATTTCTTTTACAGACAACATCTATTTTAAATTTAACAATACACAAAAGTTATTATGTTAGATAACCCACGCAACTTGTAATTAATATTATTCAAACATTCATATTTGTAGGTAAGTTTTATGCATCTTAATTTAATAAACTTAGAAGTCGGAACAATTTAAAACTCTCAATAACATTAAAACTAATAACTTGAAGTTCATCTTAAAAATTATACATAGTTAAAATATCATAAGAACAAAAAACGATGTTTTTGCATTAAAATTATATTCAAAATAATAAACTATTTACTTTTCCATTTGGTCTTCGTCCAACAGGTGCCTCACCAGTTGCTGCTTGTTTGATGCAACACACCATTAACTCAATCAAACTAGTTTCTTCTCTATCGTCCATTTTTTCTTCACTTAAACCAGGCTCTTCAAGCAATAAATCCGTCATACATTCCCAGTCTTTCATCATTTCATTACAATCAATGAGTGAATCAACTAAGTATGCGCCATGTTTGTGTAACTAAAATTTGTTCATCAATAAAATTTTGTGAGTATGTTTACATTAAGTAAAATAATTTTTTGACAAAACCTTACTTCTGATTCAATAAAGAATTGAACTAAGTCTTTTATTAGTAGAGTGTTCGGTAAACGTTTTTCCCCTAGTTTTGTTCTTACAGTTTTTATACCTTCTTCAGGTTTAAATAATCGTTCATTTAAAAATTCTCCAGCAGCTCGAGCAACAGCACAATGTGAAGAATAAACAAGTTTATATACATGTTCACAATCTTCGTCGGATAAAATGTTACGATGATGTCTACATTATAATGTACATTATACGTCAATTAATGAACTGAATATGTTAAACACTAAGTGCATTTAATACACATTTAGTGAGGTTAGTTTACTTTAAAATACTGATGACTAATCTTACAGCTTGGAAAGCAACCTCGTATTCTTTATCTAAAGTCATAGCAACAATTTGATTCTTAAATTTACGTGTGAACAATTCTAGTTTGCTTTTTAAATCTTCAGAGGCATATAAAGGTTGCAACGCCTAAAGAAAATGATAAATTTTAACAAAGCTTAAAGTCAAAATAAATAATCGTAAAATCTAAAAAAACAATAACCCATGTACCAACTATCCAAACAATGAATAAAAGAGAAAGAGAGATTACTAAGAAAAGGATTTTGAGGACGTGTGTGATGTCATGTGATATTACTGTTTTTTTTTGTTGAGATAGTTGTTGTAACATTCAATTTTCAACATTCTGTACTTAAATAAAAAATTTGGACACTTCTTACCTGCAAACATTTTAATCGAACTTCACCAACTTTATCATGTAAAGTCCAACCAATATACTTTAAATATGTGTCATCCAAAAACTTTTGATGAAATTTTTTGATCCAAACTCCAATTTCTGCCATACATATAGCTCTGATTTCAGGTAGTATATCCCTGAAATAGTTATTCATTTAAAACATTTTGCTACAAGTATCTTTTATCATACATTGACTTGCCTATATCTGTGAACAAATACAGATCTAAACATGCATGTCAACATATTTTTAATATCATCCATGTTTTCTTCAAGTTTTTGTCGTTTGACCATTAATGACTCTAAACGGTCACAGGCTATTTTATATAGAGCTTTTTGACGCTCTGCTTCATACTGATGTTGAGTATTATCCAAATTGTCAGAAACAAGTAAAGCCACATCAACTAGAGCAGTCATTAGTTTCATAGCTGAAAATAAAGGAAACTTGGGTTTTTTAACTGGTTTTGCAATTTTGAAACAATTATAATTACCAGCAAAAGTAGCCGTGTGTCTAAAAGCTCGAATTCGAGAATCTGATAAACAAGTTAAAAATGAAATAACGTTATTAATTAAATATTGATCATATATAATAGAACATTGGCATTGTTTTACAAGTTGAGTAACAAAATCACAAAAATCTGAACAAAATATTTTCCATTGAATACCACTCATAATAAGAGGATATTCTTCACTTTCCTAAAACATACAGTATAAATCAAACCATTTACAAGACAAAAATAAAAGCGGTCATAATTTTAAAATAAATTTTACTTCATTCAACTGTTCAGTCATACGTATAATTATATCTGCATGTTTCATACTATCAGACATATCTGGTGTAATAACACCTTTACAACCAGCAGCATTAATAAAGAACTGCATCAACGCCAAAAGAGCTTCATTTTTGTTCACTTTGTACTGTTCAATCCATTCATCAACAATTACCTAAAACGTAATTGAAAATATATAATATATATATATTATGTATTACATTCTGTCCAGACCCGCCATCGCCTATGCACGGTTTGATACATATAGTGACTTTTGACCTAACCTGGCGTTGCTCGTGTGTAATTTAAATTTTAATACTCGCAACTTTTGATCAATTAAATATTTTATTATAATCTGTTTTTAGTTTTTAAAGTTGAACTTTTAAAAACCCTTTAGTGTATTTAAAAAACCATAAAACAAAACAACTGACCAAATTTGACATTTATAGCTAAAGCGGGTAATGTTTCGGAAATGATTTATACAAATTTGACCAAATAAAAAAAAAAAAGTTTTTTATTTTTACCACTTTCCCTCCAATAGGGATTACATTTTCAAAAATCCTTTCATAGAAGTTGCCTACATCATAATAGAGCTATATGTATTCCAAATTTTTGGCTAATTTGTCCGGTGGTCTGAGCTGTTCTGCATTAATATATCGGTCAGTCACAATTTATTTTAATATGTTATTCAGAACTAGTTATATACAATATTATTACGAACAATAAACATTCCCTGTCCGCCTCACACCTAACACACCAGTCCAATGTTTTTTATCCTTAGAAAGCCTCACTGATTGTCGACACACATTGGCTAACATATCATTCTTATATAATTTACTTTCCCTCTAAAATTGATAGCCCCGATTCATCATCTCGAGTCTCTTTCAATGTAAATGATCATCTGTCCCTTTCTATATTCCATTCTTCAAACTACTATTTTAACTCACCAATCATTGTCTTATGAGTACGGCCAATACTGAACCATCTTTCTCAATTTAAAATTAGTCTTGTTCTTGTGATTATTTACGTTTTTATACTATAACTACACCTACTCGATTTGTACTAAAATCTGAATCGTATTATAATCTTAATTTACTATATCTTATCGTGTATGTGTAACACTTTTGTGTAATTGTATAAAAAATTAAATGTATATATAATACATCTCATTGTTTTTGGGGCACGGCCAGTAATGTTGTTTTATTAAAATTATAAAATATTACTAGCAGCCGGCATTTTTTGATAATAACTAAAACATAACCGTGATTTTTTACAACATCAAGTCTAAATTAGGTACAACGCGATCACATAATAAAACATAACTAGGGACAGAAAAAAGTGTAAAGATAATTTTCACAACAACAGTTGTTTTATAGCTTACTTGCAAAGCAACTCTACCGTTTCTTATCGCGCCGTACAAAGTTCTATCATTTTCAAGTTTCAAATCTATAGGTTGTACGATTTTTGATTTAGAAGGTCGGTCAAGAGGTCTTTCAGGTTTACGCTTTTCCGGTTTCTTTTTAGGTGGTGGTGACATGTTTGACCTTTGAGGAGGATATTGTGGTCCTATAATTATTATACATGTATCAACATCAAATATTAAATAAACAAATAATCAAAATTATAATGTGCGCATATTTATACCTTCGGTTTTTGCTCTTGTTATTTGACCGGTGCCTGGAGAGTCACCGACAGCACCACTCGTTGATGGAATTTGGTTTTCTAAATGTAAATTGGTCATTGCATCTTGAATGGACATTTGTGTATGTCCCTGCTGTATACTTGTTTCATCATCATGAATCGATGGAGGGTGTAGACATTCGTACATCGTCTGTGACTGCCGTGGTCGCTGAATAACCGGCACTCGGACGTAATGATTTTCTGACATTCTTGGTTCTTGATAGCCAAATACCTAAAAAAATGTCCGTTAGCAATATTAAAAATCGTTATATCATAATCGAATAATATTTTGAACGTACAAATGGTAAAGGACGGCGTAAGCGATTTGTCCGGGTTTCGACGATTTGAGATAACGAACCAGAGAAATATTTCTAGAGGTAAATATCGAGTTTTACGCTCATAGACGAATTCGATTTATTTTTCTTTTTTTAAAAGACAACGTAGAGGGAAACGCGTTATACATTACACAGCGATAGAACATTCGTAGTTGCCTTTAACAAAGGTTAGGTGCGCATACCCTCGAGTTTTATTCGGCCTCACAGATAAAATAATCTCGCGCGTATTTAGCCTTTACGCGGAATGTTTATACAGCCCGTCTACATTCGTGACATCTGGCTTTCTTTTTCGGCCGACAGGACGTCATTAAAACCTGACCATTCGCTCATTTGCCTTTGCTACCGACGCATTTCTCCAGCTGCAGGGAAGTCCTTCAACACGAGGCCATCGTCAGAGACTCTACATCTATCCTAAACATTTGGTTCGCCCGATGGTATCGCGGCTCCGGTAGTCAAATAACTTTCAAGTAGGTAGTTTAATTATTTTTTAAGGCGATTATAAGACTTTTAACAATAGTAATCGGTAAAAAGTCTACAACTCATAAATATCTAGTACAAAACGTATTTCAGTTCTTCGAGTTTGTAAACAAAAATATTTAGGCAGGTGTAGTAACACAATAAAGTGTATAATGATAATAGTACGGTGTTGTTTACACGTAAACGACACGCGTTAGGTTAATCAATAAAATATAACGAAATTATAAACAATGTACGTCAAAAAGTAGAGTGGGTAGGTCGACTTATGGCGGATTTCCGGCTCTATACAACAGTAAAAAATTACTACTAAAAATCAGGTACTTACCTACGAAAATCGATCGTTTGAAAACGATTTAAAATAAATTACACCTTAAAAAAAGCAGCACTCGCACAATTTTATTACGGTACTTAACACTGGCTGCGGCGTTTCCGTTTCGGGGATGATTTTTGAGCGAGCGGCTCGATGAGAATAAAGAAATTCAAAAGTTTTAACAGGCCGACCACCGCCCGTACGTCGTCTACCCCCGGGGGTGATGATAACGTCGACGATAAGCAGAGTTAACCTTATTTTCTCATAAAATTGTACACAAAAAACCGAAAGACGCCATAACGTTACGCACAAAGACTACAAAATGGACGTCTCATCCCTATGGATCACGGAATAAACGAAATTCTGCGGTTTCGCAGCCGCTTGATCCGTTGGTACTTTACGTAGGTACGTGGTGGTGGCCACACCACGGAATAGATTTATGTTGCACGCGTAACCTAACCTACGAGCAGAAAAAAATAACCGAAAAACATCGTGTTCGGTATATAACGGGGAAGAACGAAAACAAAAGTGTCCCCTTTGTTGGACGTTGTTGGCTTTCGTATACTACGCCGCGATATTATTTCGCCGCTTCGACCGGATCGCGTACGTTATTAAAATGTCCTCCGTGTACATGGTATACCAGTGAGTCTGTTGCGCTGTGTGTCGTCACTACTATGGCGTAGTCGTAAACGGTTTCGAAAAACTAAAATATACGTTTTCAGATCGTCGGAAGAAGAAGAAGAAGAGGAAGAAGAAGAAGAAGAAGAAGAAGAAGAAGAAGATGAAGGCAGTGCTGCCGAAGAGGATGCCGGCACACGCGGCGCGGTCGCTTTAAAACGGTTCTGGCACAAAGTCACCGAGGACATACGAAATATCGAAACGGTGAGATTCGCGCACGCTCGTTCCATAACTATTTGCGTTTGGTTGTCGTTTTTCGTCGAAATTTTTTAGTTGGACTTGAAAACACAAGCGCTACCGTTGGCCAGAATAAAAAAAGTGATGAAGATAGACGAGAACGTGAAAATGATCAGTGCCGAGGCGCCCATGTTTTTTTCCAAAGCGGTGGAATTGTTCATTAACGATTTGACCCTGCGTGCGTGGACTCACACCGAAGAGAACAAACGGCGAACGTTGCAGAAAAACGATATCGCCATGGCCATATCCAAGGACGACCAATTTGATTTCCTCATCGACACAGTGCCGAGGGACGCTGCGACGCTTTTTCCAAAAAAGCCAACGCTCAATCCTAAACGGGTAACCGTCTAATGTTATTGCGACACGTCATACGTGTTTACTTTTTTACTACCTATACAACAAATCATTATCATTGCCCAATTCGATACAGTTGATAGTTTTTAATTATCTACTTGTATATTTTTGGTTAAAACTAATAAGTAAAAAAAAATGCAATACCGTACTACTCAAATTCTGTATAAAGGCGATTTGTACACAAGAGATTTGTTCATTTATTTTTCTATTTTTTGCGGTGCGAGTTTAATATGATGTGATTCGCACAGTTGATTACTAATACTGTAGTATTAAGCCTACTACATGATTGATTTAAAAAACTAAGGCTTTCCTCCATCACTTACAGACTGTCATAAGTATAAAATATTTGACGATTGCTAGGTGTCCAATAGGTGTCCTACTAATAATAATTAAATTTTTGGAATTTGTTGTTGTAATCCTTACTGCTATTTATAAATAGATTATTTATTAGGTATAAAATCATTTTTCATATTGTAACTCCTTTAACAATAAAACAAAATTTACCCGTCTAATTATTACAACATAAATATTTTTTTTACACTGTTGAATTTTACAAAACGTAATTTTTAAAAGTTAGCTACCCATTCACCCTATCGATGGAATTCTAACAAGTCCTTTTTTATTTTGTACACTTACCTCTATAGGTTCGGTATTAT